>JAWPEI010000046.1:0-608244 GCA_035578085.1 Solanum pinnatisectum
GAGGATTAGGGTTAAAGGTTATTAAATACTTGAGCGTTGTTGTCTCTTTTCATTCCAATAGCATTAGAACTAATCTAGTAGTTTTTTACCCTTCGATTTATGTTAATGGAAAAAGTGTCAAATTATACTTCTCTACTATCATGAATAGTTCAAATATACTCTTCGTTATACTTTTGAGTCAAATATACCTTTGAACTATTATATTTAGGAACAAATTTGCTTAAGTCTCGAATAACATATTATTGCCAATCCCATTAAATAATTGAACAGGTCTAGAATGTAAGATTATTTGTCAACACATTATTTTAAAAGATGAGGTTAAGACAAATTTGAGACTTTGATTATGTTAAAATCTTCTTTAAATATATTGAAATGATTAGGAATAATAATAAATTTTTTAAATGATTATTTGGATTTAAGAAACAAGTTTCAACTATGGAACAAATCCCACATTTGGGAAGGGAAAGATTAGTGTGCTTTTGTCACCATTTAAAGTTCTTAGGTTAATACAAAAATAAATCCAATTTGATACAACTCAATTTTTCACTTTTTTAATTTTGATTTGATCAGTTTGATCTATTTGATTTCTAGTTTATCCAATAATAATAATAATAAAAAATAAATGGAAAATGATAGAATAGCATTAGGTTATCATTTAAGAATCATGGTCATGAATGACAATATTAAAGTGAAACAATTATTGGGGAGAAGTAATAAAATAGAATATGACTCAGTTTCATTTTAAAGAAGACATGACTTTAGATAGTAAGGAGTGGAGGACACGTCTTAGGGTAGAAGGTGAGTACATAATTTATTATTGCTTGCCATTATACTAGTTGTATTATTTTAGTTTTTTTTTTTTTTTTACATTCATCACTATTATTTTCAATATTCTATGCTAGTATGTTTTGTATCGTGTCTCGATTATTACACTATTTTATTGTAGTTGTTGCTTCCTACAGGTAGACTTTGCATTGTTTCCTAGTGACTCGCTATCTTTTCTTCTTTGTATCTAGAATTGTTGCATCTGAGCCGAAGGTCTTTCGGAAGCAACCTCTCTTCATCCACGAGGTTAAAATGCGAGTCTTTATCCTAAAATATTATTATGTTGTTAAAATAAGATTAAATATATAAAGAAAATGGATTCAAAACCTCAAGAATTTATGTTTGAATTTTGTTTGTTTACTTTTCAAATCTTATAATAATTAATAACCCATTGATGGTCTCATTTGAAAGTCAATTCCAGGTGTCTTCTTTAATAATGGTGAAACCTTGTGAAATCTCAACAAATATTTCATTATGTTGAATATTTTTTTAAAATTGTTAATAAATAAAATTTGAATTTTCATAAATAAGGGGACATAATAATTTAGAATAAAATGACCATATATGGATTGTTTTTTATTACTACATTTTATAACAGCTAGCGAATTGGATTGAAATTCCTAAATAAGTGTGATCAAGTAACTTTGAACAAAATAAGTATATATATGAATATTTTTCTATTTACTAATCTTTGACTTTAAATTTATTAACAAAGTAAAGAAAAAGAAAAATAATAAAATTTCTTTTTACTTTTTTTCCTATTTTAGCCGGCGTTTGATGTCCACCAAATTAACGGCTAAGATCATCTTTTCTTGAATCATGTGGCGTATCTAGACAAGTGTACAATATTATTTTCTATAGACCACATTGTATAGGATCACTCATCCCACTAGTATAAAACCGGTTGAACTTTCCCTTTCTCTCACTCATCAAATTTAAGGTTTTCTTATATTGGTTGAATCTACAAAGTAACTCAATTTTTTTATGCCCTGTTTTGCTTTCTCTCCATAACTAGTTTTCATGTTGCAAGTAAGATGCCTTTTTTTTTTTTTTTTTTCCTGCTTTAATTAAGTCTTAACTGAATTTCTTTTATTGTTTGTTTTCTAATTATTTCTTCTTCTTTTTTGGCTTTGCTTTTTAAGTGAGAGATATTAGCAGTAGAGATTTTAGCGAACGTGGTAAGGTTTTTGATTTGAGTTATATCGATATTTGTAAAAAAAATAATTAAATACTGTAAGACTATTCTTTTTATGTCTCTTCTTTTCTAGATCTATGGTAAAATTGATAGACAATATCTCTTGTGTTCTAGATATATGGTAAAATTGACAGTCAATCTTTCTTGCTTTGATTGTTTCTTATATCAATCTCTACCACGTGTTCTTATTTTTAAAAATTTATTTTCTTTTTTCTTAGTGGTACAAGATTAATGTTTTTCATTTTGAGGAACTGTTGTGATTCATGCCATATATAATTAATTGATAGCCAATTGTTCGATCCAAAAGTTGTTATACTGATACTTTATTGATCTTGTCTGATTTATTCACCCAATTAGTAAGGACTAATTTTTTCTTAAAATAATCTATTAATTTAATTTTATAACATGCAAAATTGTTATTACATTTTTATATTTGACTTTTTCTAATACTTCTTTTCCAATTAATTTGATAGTCAATTCAACAATATTGCTTACCAATTGTTTCACACTTGACAAACAAGGCATATTGTGATAAGTTTAATGAAAAACTTTCAAGAAATTCCCTTGTACTACAATATTGCTCAAAATTTGTCTTCATTATACTTTGGTCTATTCATACTCCAGCCATTAGAAAAAAAATTAACATTTCTCTAGTTGAACTTAATTATTCTTCGGTGTGTCATCCAATATGAATAGTTATCTTAACCCCCCCCCCCTCCTTTTATTCAAATTTTCCTTGTCCTCTTCATCAATAGGAATCCAACAACTCTTCCAAGACAGTTGGGCTCTTCATCAGTTTTTGTTTTCTATCTCTTTCTTCTTAATGTCTAAAGAAAGTGAATAATCACGTGAAATTCAGTTTTGCAATATGATGTTGTTTTTGCATAGAAAATGCCTTTGATAATTCCTTCCCATAATCCTAATTAATCGAGAAATTTTTTTTACTGCAAGGACATCTAAATGCATACAAATTTCACGTAATAATTCTCTTTCATTAGACATTAAGAAGAAATGAAAAGGAAATTATGATGATGAACCTAACTTGGAAGAGCTGGTCAAAACCCTAAATGACGATGATGATAAATATAAATTAATAAATGGGAAAAGAAGAACAACATTGTATTCCCAAGATCTAAAAAGTTTTCCCTTTCTGTAATATCAATAGAACAATAATTGTTTTCCTATGAAAAATGAGCTCTCTGAAGTTGAAGTTCTTGGAGATTACAAATACTGAAACTGAGCTTTCTAATGATCTAGATTTCAAGTTTACTGATGATGGTCGTGAAGGATCACATGCGTAAGTTATAGAATTTACCCTTTCACCCCATTCACAACCATGATCATTAGAACTTGAAATCCAGATCCTTCAAAAGCACATATTTCAATTTTTTGTGAACCTCCAAGAACTCTGACTTAATATTGCTCATTTTTCTATAGAGAAAATTGTTGCTTTTGTTAATTTCATAGAAAGAGGAGATTTTTTTAATTTTCAGGATGCAATACTTTTCATCCTTTCCATATATATGAAACAAACAACGGTACATAATGATGAAACTTTCTAAATCTAAATATATATTTGATTATGTTAAATATTTTTTAAATTGTTAATAAATAAAATTTGAATTCTCATAAATAGGTCGTTATGGTAATTTAAAATAAAATGACCATATATGGATAGTTTTTTATTTGTAATGACCTTAAAATCTAGTAGATTGAACTAGAGCTTGACGAGTGTCATTTTGAGTTAGTTTTGTATTATGAGTTGTTAAATGTTGTCCCGAGTCATGGTTGAGGGGTTTAGGGGTTAAACATAAAGGTACGGCTCCCCAAGGACTACCCTAGGGGTCCTTGAGGAGGACCCTAAGTCTAACCCCAAAGGCTGCCTTAAAACAGAAAGTTGGCCAAATTTGGTGACCTACGGAAGGGGTCCATGCCCCGTAGGTCCATCCACGCCCTGTGGATGGCCTCTGTAGGTCAATCCCCTCCAACCCATGCTGCAGCCCCCGACCACATACCAACAACACGGTTCGTGAATGGACTCACGGTCCGTAGGTCCAGAGCGTGAACCATGCCTGTGCAATCTGGTTTGGACTTGGACAAGCTAGGGGTCTTTTGGTAAATTGTTTATTAAATGTTTTAATTGTATGGACGGTTGTTTAAAGTATATTAAGATATTTTAAAAGTATTAAAACATAATTAGACCTCATTATTTCATGTCCTCCAAATCAAAATCCCTCCCTCTCGAAATATCTTCTCTCTAGAACTCCATTGAAGACAAGGAGAAGAAGGAAACTTAGGGCTTGAAGAGGAAGACTAATTGAGTGGATTTTTGTGGAATTTATCTAGCATGGTATGGTAGTCTTGATCCTTGTCTAACTTTTCATTCAAGGAGCCAAATCAATGGTGATTTCAAAGTATGAAAAATCTAGGATTTTACTCAATCTCATGGGTTCTTCCATCAAACGTTTTCAAATGGTTTCTAATGACAAATTATGATTGTATTGGCTTTCAATTGATGATTTATGATGAAAATACTCTATGAACCCATGATGTCTCTCAATTCCTAAATTGTGCCTTATGAAGTGGGTTTATGATTATGAAAGCTTATGAAGGGAATTTTGTCTAAATTGCTTTGGGTTATTGAATTGTATCATTATATATGCCTTAATTATGGTAAATTGTTTGTGTGTTGATGATTTGAGATTCATGGCCTTGAAGGCAAGCTATGACCTAATTACATGTTGAAGTAGAATTGTTTTAGAGATGTTGATCCACTTGAAAGGTGGAGGTGTTTAATTACTATGTATGATTATGATGTGAACGATATGCATGTGATTTCAATGATAGGATGATGATCATGTATAGAAGGTAATTATGTTGTTGTTGATAGTATATTCTCAATTGACACTCATGAATGATGAATGATAGAATGTGAAGGGTTTCTATAATGTAGTGTTATATCTTGAATTGGTTGGCTTAAGGCATCCTTTTCCTGTATTTATTAATGTGATCATAAATGAAGTATCTTGAATTGGTAGGCTTATGCATCCTTTCCTTGAATGAATGAAAGTATTGTTGAATCTTAAGTTGGTAGGCTTAGGCATCCTCTCTTGTGCAATGAATGGGTCTTGACTTAATGTGAATGAATCGATGTGCCTATGGCATTCCTTTCATAATTGACTAATGAATGAGTCTTGACTTGATGAATATGAATCCATTGGCCAATGGCATTCCTTTCATAAATGAATGATGAAGTATTCTAGGCTATGACATGAACCGGTTGACCTAGTTTTGGTAGCCCTACATGTTGAGTCTAGGAACTAATGTGATGAACCTTGAATCGGTAGACCTAGTGATAGTGGCCCTTTTATGTGTGAAATTATGAACCTTGTATCGGTAGACCTAAATGTGGTGGCCCGTCATGGAAAGTCAATGAGTTACTTGAATCGGTAGACCTAATGGTGGTGACCCTTTCTTGTGTAATGTACTTTAGGTCGGTAGACCTAGTATTGGTAGCCCTCTTAAGTACAAGGATGTTAATGTGAATGAACTACTCTATGGGAATGGAGGCTAAGCACCGAGGGGATATGGTACGATGGAAAATCTCCCAATATTAGGCTAGAGTTCCAATGAACATCTTCCTATTCCATAACTATGTGCCCATATAGGATATATATTAGCCAGTGGTCTTCTTACCAAAGCTAAGATATTACCTAGTTCTACCTTAGGCAAGTAGAACACATTTCTTCTGTGTAGGGTTACATTACACCGGATTCCATGATTTAGCTCTCATGGTCTATGTTTGTAATGTCTATTCCCATTATGTGAGATGTGCATTATGGTTTTTTGATCAGTTCTATGAATTGTGGGTGGTAGTATGGGATGCCATCCATGCATTGTATTAGATATTGGTCTTAATGTGATAATGTGACTTATGTAATGTTTATGTCTCTTATATGCTTTATTGTTTAAGGGTGCAAAGGATGAATGGTAAGTTCACTTTTGGTAGCTTTAAGGTTGTACCTTAGTGTGGGTGGTGGTATGGGATGCTACCCATACATTGCAAAAGGTATAGCTTGAGGGTTACGTGAGGTTAAGGCTTAAGGTGAAGGTAAAGCTCCATATGTGGATTATGTTCTAATGTGAAAATATGACTTGTATGTTGGTTGTGACTTAAAATATACCTCTTTTATCAATGTATATAAAGTCTAGAAGTCTTCCACTTGCTTTTTAATGAAAATGTGTTTGATTGTAAAGAAAGTTTTAAATTTCTCTCTATTTTCCTATATTCTTATGTTTAAGAATGCTATGAGGCTTGTATGAGACGCCTTCGGGGTCGAGTACGCCGTGTCGCATCTAGGGTGAGTCGTAACATTATTACTACATCATAAAATTGTTTGTGAATTGAATTTAAATTCTTAAAATAAGTGTGATCAAGTAACTTTGAAAAAAAATACTGTATCTATGAATATATTTATATTTACTGATATTTGACTTTAAATTTGGTAGTCACAAAACATTATGGACATTTGGGTTTCCTCTTTAAATTATTGACCACTATTAGCCTCACATTTACCAAGACTTAAACAATTACTCTAACAAGGCAAATTATACAACTCTACACACATTGTTTCAAGTAAGGCCTCACATCACATGGAACTTTGAAATATACTCATTACCACATCCCAAAAAGATAAAAAGTGTACATGCAATGTTTATTGCAAGGCTCACATCAAAGTGTAGCTAGTCAAGAAATGATTCGAATAGATCAGATAAAAGTGCAACCACATAGATGTCATTCTCGCAACACCAACACTATACATCGTGTTCATCATGAATACTCTCTTTGTCCCAATTTATGTGGCACTTTTTATTTTTCGAGATTCAAATAATTTAAGCTTGACCAGGAGTTTACGCATGGAAGTTTCAAATTTATTGAAAGGAAATTTATATATTTGTAAACTACGTAAAATGTACTATAAGTCACAATAATTGATAATTCAAAATTTTTAAAGGATCACGGTTAAAGAAGTGCCATATAAAATGGGACAGAGGGAGTACTATTTAAGGCATTGATAGTGAAAAAAATCAATACTTGAATCATAATCAATGACAGCTAAAGCATTTTTCACAATTTTACAAAATCACGGGGGTAGAATTTTTTTTTGAGAAAATGAAAAATAAAGGCAAAAAAGATACAAGAAACCATTTGAAGCACTATAATATAAACAAAAGTAAACTAATACCATCATCCAAAACTAGAAATTAACACAATATAAAGAAAAAAGGAGAATATTGGCCCAAAAAGCCATCACCCAACCAAAAAAAGTAGTGTCCTCAATAAAAACAAGATAAAGTACGGGAGGCTAAGTAAAAAGGTCCCCCTGACAGGCAAAGCTTATAAAGATCTCTCATATGGTGTCTCAAGAAGGGAACTTGTAACACCTCGATTTTTGAAAGAATTAGATAGTCTTAGAATTGGTAAGAAACCATTTTTGGAAATAATTAAATTTGAAAAGTTGTACAAAGTTAAGCTAACTATGAGTTTTTGGTCAACTTTAAATGACCATAACTCCTAGCTTAGGATAAGTTAGGTGTGCTACCAGATACTGTAGAAAAGATCTTTGAATTATATTTCCAAAGCCACTAAGTTTGCTCATTTTTGAGTTTGTATGAGGGAGATATGTCTATTTGAAGTTTGGCTATCTAGATAAGGAAAGTCAAAACAAGATTTTAGAAGGGTATTATGGTCTTTTCACTACCCAATCAATTAGATTCATTTTTGGTATTTAAGTTAGGGACAAAACTGATTGGATTCAGTTTACACTTAATAAAAATAAATTAGGGTTTTGAGAGAAGAGAAAAGAGGAGGAGAAAAGAGGAACGGATCAAGGTGTTCGTCGAGGTTCTTGCGTTCTGTTGAGGATTTTCTCCATGGTTTTGATCCCTATAAGCTTCCATAGTGTTGGGTTTGTTCAGCCACATGCTAAATATGTTATTTTCAATGAAATTTCATTCTCAAAAGTTGAAGGATTTATGTTCTTCATAGGTGTTCTTGAAGTTTATTATAAATATTGTTTTGTTGGGGTTTTGATGATTTCTTGAGATGAAAGTGATTTTTTTTAGTGTTGTTTTGTGTGTATTAGTGCATATTTAGGTTGGGTAATTGAATCTAAATAAAACTTGAGAAAAGAAATTGATTAAAAGCGATTTAGGATCAGAAAACGAGACACGTAATTCGTCGAACTTGGCCTGGGGAGAGGCCGAGGCAACGCGCCCCAGATGAACCAGAGGGGCTGGGGTGGCTCACTAGAAGTGTGACCACAATGAGGATCTGATGTTTGGGGCCCGTGCCTAAAACGTGCTAGGGTCGCCTGCCCCTACTCCTTTTCCATTGGTTGTCCCGTTTGAGCTCCTTTGAAGTGTATCTTCACCCATTTAGATTCTAAACACCAAGAAATCATTCATAACATAAATCATAACCTTGAATTCATAATTCAAGTTCAAGGTAGAGTTAAGAGTTGAGTCATAAGAGTTTTTTCGAATGTTTTGAGGAAGCCTTTTAACTCTTTTTGAGAAGTCTTGTACAAATTCAAATAACTTGTTTCAAGACTCTAGAAAATGTGTATGAGAGTGAAGAGAATGTATTCATGAATATACTTTATCATTACCAGATCCTTCATATCATGAACCATAACTCTTGAATTTATAATTCACATTCAAGAGAGAGTTAAGAGTAGAGTTCAAGAAAGCTTTTGAGTTCAATTGTGAATCCTTTGAGATCAACTATTGATTTGAGCTAAGTTTTGAGGAATTAAGTATGAGAATGAGAAGAGTTGTATACATGAGTCTCATATTGTTACGGAGACCCTAGAGTCAAGTCGTTCATGCCCATAAATTTCGCGTGAACTCCTTAATTTTAGTATCTTTTAGAGGAGTAGTATCTTTAAGTTCTAAGTATTAAGTTCCTAACCCATTTGATATTATATTTCCTAACCATGGGACTATTACATATTACCCATGATGTCCTTGAGTTAAGTTGTTGATGCACATAATCCCGCATTAACCCTATAAGTTGAACATTCTCAAAATGAGTAGTATCATTGAAGTTCTTGAGTTCCAAGTATTGAGTTCTAGCTATGGTTATTGAAAACCTTGCATTGAATCGTTCACGTCCATAATTCGCCATGAACTATATTTTAAGAACTCTTTTACAAATGCTTTAAACTTGTTTTAAGACTTTAGCATTGAGTTGAGTAAGAGTTAAGGTGAAGTTCCTTTTCTTCAAAAGATTATCTAGGAATATAGTATTCCCAAAGAGTAAATGCTTCACATTTAACCAAGAGAGGAAACACTTATTTCAAATAGAGCCTTTGAGCTAGTTTTGAAGTAATTATCTCAAACCACAAAAAGAGTTATGTTTATAAGCATATGAGCTGAGTATATTTGGGGAGTAGTATTGAGCACCAATATGGGGATGAGTTCATAATAACTCAAGTCTCTATTATCCATGTATCCAACGTGGGTAGAAAGGGTTATACCTTTTAGATGATTCCTTAATGCTTTTTAGCATAGACTAGTGGATCCACTTAGTTGAGGCATTCTATATCCTGACAAGTTATAGGACAGTTCTGGCAGTGTGGGCGAGATGTTGCATCATCAAATAGCTCATAGTGATGGTTGTCGATTAGAGAAACTCCCACAGAGTTATATTATATTTTATTATCTACAAATTGAGTTATTATTGTGTTCTTCGATACATTAAGGTGTTATCTACTGTTTCCAAAGATTTCCACGTATTGCATCATTTATTATTGTTTTGTTCATAAGTATCTTGAGTTGAACTATGTTTCATTGAGTCGAGTACCTTATTGTTGAGTTGAGACTTTTTTCAGTAAATTCAGAACCCTAATTCTGAGTTTAGTCTCTTATCCTTGAGTATTCGTTGAGTTGAGTTAAACTATATTTCTTTGAGTTGAGTTGAGTTGAGTGAGTTGAGAAGAGGTAAGTATGTTTCCTTTTTTTTAAATCAAATTCAATCTTATGTTATGCTTTAGAATTTCCCTTACATGCTCGTACATTCCATGTACTGAGCCATTTGGCCTGTATCATTTCATGATGCAGATACAAGTATTCCGGATCATCAACATGATCTTTTTTGATACCACATGGAGTTCGAGTTAGCTATGGTGAGCCTCCTTTCTTCCGAATGGTTCCACTTGTACTTTCAGTTATATCAATTGTTAGGATGTCATGGGTCTTGTCTCCACTTCCATCTTTGTCCATTAGAGACTTCTTAGATAGATAGTAGAGTTTCTGAAGTCTGTTTCATTTATCTTGTTAAATGTTTTAAAGACTTGAGTTTCATAGTTTTGGCTAGTTGAGTATACAATTATATTCTGAGTTAATTATTTGAGTTTCAATGAATTTTATTTTGTTTTAAGCTTTGTATGCTTAAGTTAGTCTTCCACATGTAGTTAGCTAGGATGAGGGTTCTCTTGGGGAATTGTTCTCGAGTGCCGGCCATTTATAGGAAGTAGGCTTGGGTCGTGACAAACATGGTATCAGAGCACAGAGTTCAAGTATCCGAGAGTGTCTATGAATTTATGTCAAGTAGGATCTTATTTGTGATTGTGAGGGCCCCACTTCTATTAATAAGTGACTACAGATACTTAGAAAAAGTTTACCTTCTTTCATACTCTAAATTGTGCAATATAGCTATGTCATAGAGATTTATCCATATTTTTACATTTCTCAGATTCAGTTGACTACCCGTCATACTAGAGGTGGTTAAAAAGAAAAGTCAGTCACTGATCGACGAGTTACTCTTACAAAAAGTCTTGAGGAAGTCATGATACTCCAAAGGGGCTTGAGAAAAGCCCATGAATGAGTTAAGTGTTAAGTTTTAGAGAAATGCACTCATATTCATGTGAATCATGCTTTTGAGCTAAAAATGAGTTGTACTCTCTTCTCTAAGCCTTGATTCAGCCGAGATCTTTATGAGAAAGTATATTTAGATCTTGGGCTATATTATCACCCGAAAAGGTAACATGAGCTATGAGATTATGAGCAGTAGTAGTAAACAGTGCCCATTAAGGGAATAGTATGCAGAGATTTAGTAATCTAAGTAAGGGAGATGATGTTTGATAAGCTAAGTTACTATAGTCATTCACTAAGTTATTAATGAGGAGTTTTCCCTTATGGGTAGAGTAAGAATTGCTAGTCAAGATAAGATAGAGTATATATTTGTTGACCCAGATAGAGTTGATGTCGATGTGCCATCATATTACAGAAGACTAAATTCATGTGTTGAATAAGAAAGCAGAGTATTTATGAAGTTATAGATCTAAGCTAGGCTTATGATTTGTTTGAGAGGGTCATGATTTTCAGAAGATTATAGAACTGATCAAGTAATGAGCTACAGTAAGGTACACGAGCAATCATATTGATATTCGGGTTTAGTAATAAACATTAAGCATGAATTTGAGATGAGTGTCATGATCAAAAGAATGGAAACATGAGAGTGATGATGTTAGTCTTGAAATTTGATCTAGAAGACTTGACATAGAGGAGGTAAGGAATTGAGGTGATAAGTTGCAATAAATATGAGTGGTACAAGTGAGAGTCCCTAACCTTTAGAAAAGGGCAGTGAAGTGTGGCTAAGTCACAATAGTAACAAGAAGTATTAAGAAGTGTACTGAGAGGGTGCATTATCAAAAGAGGTAAGAGAAACACCTTAGAAAGAGGTCTTAGTACCTGCCTATTGAGAGTTCGGTAGTGATGAAATAAACTTCTCTTGAGTGTTAGAGTAAAAGAAGACGTAGACTAGTTGAAAGTTGATGAAATAGGTCCATAGCTTTCAAGTGTCAGCTTTAGAACTTAGGGGGAGATGAGAAAATGGGAAATCAAGTCAAGTGTTTGAGAGTAAGATAGTAATGAGTTCCAAAGAGTTTGGGGGGATATCTTTTTAGCAGTCCTTTTAGTAGTGGAGTGATGTTAAAAAAAGAAGGTTAATGATCTTACCGTGATAGTGATGGTATGTTTATTCTGTCTAGGGTTATTAAAGAGGAGGAAGAAAAAGGTGAGGTTTTTTATGAGAAATAGTTAAATGGATGCCCTTAGTTGTTTTCGAATAGTAATGAGGATAATTCTAGTTAGTATGGCAGAGATGATAAGAGTAACCCCATCTCATACCTAGTCCAGTCGTCATTCGAGGAAGAATGGTCCCAAGGGGGAGATATTGTCACACCTCATTTTTTGACTTAGAATTGGAAGAAACCATTTTTGGAAATAATCAAAATTGGAAAGTTTGACAAAGTTAAGCGAAGTATGAGTTTTGGGTGGCCTTAAAACTACCATAAATCCTAGCTCAGAACGAGTTAGATGTGCTACCAGATACTGTAGTGCATTTGGTTAGTTTCAATTTCATATAAGGGAGATATGTCCATTCGAAGTTGGGTTGTCTAGATAAGGAAAGTCAAAATTAGATTTTACAAGCTAATTGAATTCTTTTTTTGTAATTAAGTTGGGGACAAAACTGATTGGATTTTGTTTATGCTTCATAGGAATAAGTAACGATTTTGAGAAAAGAGAAAAGAAGAGGAAAAAAAAGGAGAAAAAAGGAAAGGATCAAGGTGTTCGTCGAGGTTCTTGAGCTTTGTTGAGGATTTTTGCCATGGGTTTGATCCCTAAGAGGTATGTAAACTTCCATAGTGTTAGTTTTGTTCACCCACATGCCAAATATGTTATTTTTAGCGTAATTTCATTCTCAAAAGTTGAAGGATTTAAGTTCTTGATAGGTGTTCTTGAAGTTCATTCTAAATCTTGTTTTGTTGGGGTTTTGATGATTTCTTGAGATGAAAGTGATTTTTTTGACTTGATAAGTGTGTACTTAGGTTGGGTAATGGAATCTAAGGAAAACTTGAGAAAATAAATCGATTAAAAGCGATTTAGGATCACAAAACGAGAGACAAAATTCGTAGAACTTGGCTTAGGGAGAGGCTGGGGCGGCGCGCCCAAGCAGTGCACCCATAATGAGGGTCTAAAGTTTGGGGCTTGCGCCCCGCGACAGTGTCGCCTGCCCGCACTCTTTTTTCATCGGTTGTCCCGTTTGAGCTTCTTTGAAGTGTATCTTAATCCCTTTTGATTCTAAAGACTCTAAACTACTTCTAAACACCCAGAAATAATTCATAACTTTAATTCATAATTCAACTTCAAGGTAGAGTTAAGAGTTAAGTCTTTAGAGTTTTTTCAAACGTTTCGAGGAAGCCTTTTAACTCTTTTTGAGGAGTCTTCTACAAATTCAAATAACTTGTTTGAAGAGCCGAGAAAGTAAGTATGAGATTGTAGAAAATGTATTCATGAGTCTACTTTATCATTACAAGTTCATTCATATCATGAACCATAACTCTTGAATTCATAATTCACATTCAAGAGAGAGTTAAGAGTAGAGTTCAAGAAAGCTTTTGAGTTCAATTTTGAATCCTTTGAGATCAAATATCTATTTAAGCTAAGTTTTGAGGAAGTAAGTATGAAAATGAGAAGAGTCATATACATGAGTCCTATATTGCTATGGAGACCCTTGAGTCATGTCGTTCATGCCCATAAATTCCACATGAACTCCATAATTTTAGTATCTTTGAGAGGAGTAGTATTTTCAAGTTCTAAGTCATTAGTATTGTGTTCCTAACCCATTTGAGATTATATTTCCTAATTATGGGACTATTCCATGTTACCCATGTAGTTGTAGAGTTTAGTTGTTCATGCCCATAATTCCGCATGACCATATAAGTTGAGCATTCTTGATAAGAGTAGTATCATCGAAGTTGTTAAGTTCCAGTTATTGAGGTCTATCTATGGTTATTGAAAACCTTGCATTGAGTCATTCACGTCCATAATTCGGCATGAACCATATTAGAAGAAGTCTTTAACAAATGCTTTAAACTTGTTATAAGACTTGAGTATTGAGTTGAGTAAGATAAAAAGGTGAAGTTCATTTTCTTTGAAAGATTATATGGGAACTAAGTATTCCCAAAGAGTAAATGTTTTCACATTTAAACAAGAGAGGAAACACCGATTTCCAAGAGATCCTTTGAGCAAGTTTGAGTAATTATCTCAAACCACAAAAAATGTTATACTTTTAAACATATGATCTGAGTATATTTTGGGAGTA
Organism: Solanum pinnatisectum; assembly: GCA_035578085.1. Classification (NCBI taxonomy): domain Eukaryota; kingdom Viridiplantae; phylum Streptophyta; class Magnoliopsida; order Solanales; family Solanaceae; genus Solanum; species Solanum pinnatisectum. The sequence continues at coordinate 14,193 of JAWPEI010000046.1, forward strand.
GTATTGAGCACTGATATGGGCGCGAGTTCATAATAACTCAAGTCTCCATAAACCATGTAGCCAATGTGGGTGAAAATGGTCATACTTTTTAGAGGATTCCTTAATGCCTTTTACTATAGACTACTGGATTCACTTAGTTGAGGCGTTCTATATCCCGAGAAGTTATAGGACAATTGTGGCAGTGTGGGCGAGACGTTGTATCATCACATAGCTCAAATTGATGGATGTCGGTTAGAAAAACTTCCACAGAGTTATACATATTTTATTATATACAAATTGAGTTGTTATTGTGTTTTTCAATATATTGAGTTGCTATCTATTGTTTTAAAAGCTTTCCACATATTGAATCTTTTATTGTTGCTTTATTCTTGAGTATCTTGAGTTGAACTGGGTTTCATTGAGTCCAGTACCTTATTGTTGAGTTGAGCCTTATTTCACTAAGTTGAGAACCTTAATTCTGAGTTGAGTATCTTATCCTTGTGTATTCCTTGAGTTGAGTTGAACTATGTTTCTTTGAGTTGAGTTGAGTTTAGTGAGTTGAGAAGAGGTAAGTATGTTTCCTTTTTTTTTTATAAAGTTCAAGCTTATGTTAAGCTTTAGAATTCCCCTGACATGCTTGTATATTTCATGTATAGAGCATTTGGCCTGCATCATTTCATGATGTAAATACATGTATTCAAGATCATCAAAAGGAGCTTCGCTGATACCATATGGAGTTTGAGTAAGCTATGGTGAGCCTCCTTGCTTACGGATGGTTCCACTTATACTTTCAGTTATATAAGTTGTTAGGATGTCGTGGGTCTTGTCCCCACTTCCATCATTGTCATTTAGAGGCTTCATAAAGAGACAATAGAGTTTCAGAAGTCTGTTTCATTTATCTTGTTAAATGTTTTAAAGACCCGAGTTGCCTAGTTTTTGCTAGTGGAATATACGATTATATTTTGAGTTAATTATTTGAGTTTCAATGAATTTTATTCTATCTTAAGATTTGTATGCTTATGTTAGTCTTCCGCTTATAGTAAACCAGGATCAAAGTTTTCTAAGGGACCATCAGTGGTTCTCGAGTGTTGGCCACGTCCAGGGTGTAGGCTCGGGTCGTTACAGAACCATAATCTGGGGCATCAATGACTAGTGAAAGAACAAATAGAGGATGCAAGGTTGTATCAAATAGGCAGCAACACTCCTCACCATATTTTGAGGAGTGGTAGAGTCCAAAGTGACCCTACTAGTACCAACTGTTGAAGTCTCCAAAAGGGATATCTCCAGGTCGCCTCAACCATCTCCTTCGCAGTCTCATGCAGCTCTGTAAGAGTCTGTGAAATCTCATACTCATCATCCTGACTCCTCAGCTCCTCCTCATTGGTCTCCTTAGGAAAATCATCATTGCCCATCTCAAAATGCACACCAGTATTAGAAACACTTGCATTTATCTCAAGCAAAATACTAGAAGTAGGCTCATTACTAGACATTAATGGTGGCTCAGAGGTAGCTGCATCTTGTTGGGGAACATCACCCCAAAGCATGGAGAGGTCTTTACTGTGCAGCAAAGTCGCATGTATGCGTAAAGTAGCAAGCTCACCTCCAATAGTGTCTAGGCACACTAGAACTACCCTTGGCCTTTTCCTAGGCCTTCTCTCTCACAATGAGGTTGTCTAACCTCATGCCATGAGCCTAAATCATCCCCTCATATCTAATTACCATTTCCCTCAATAGAGCCAAGGCCTACTCAATAGCCTTTTCAATACGTCCAGGCATGTCCATCTCAACCCTCACGACTCTAGCATCCATAGATAGGGCAACACTACCTATTTGATATATCAATGCTTGGGTCAAGCGATACTGGTTATTGGAATGGGAGTAGGATTAGCAATAGAACCAACAATAAAAAAACTTGTTGCAATAGGAAAGGCAGAAACTGAAGTGAAAGTGGAAGGGATGATATACATGCCTGCTCCATAGAAGAAGCAGGTGTGTTATCCTCAAAACCTAGAGTCTTAAGATTAACTATGGGCCTAGAATCTAGTGGCAGTGGCTTCCTCCAAGATGGAGCATCCAATAAATACTCAGCCTCAATCATGTGATTGCCACTAAAAAAGGATAGTGTGAGATGTACATCAGATTTCCCCCGAAAGGGAACTCTTACCCTCTCGCATAGCTATGTAATAAGAACTTGAATAGGAGAGAAGTATACTCCTACCTAGCCCATAGTAGAATGTCCTTGACAATGATCATGTCAACATTGATCTGCTCTTTGTCGATAAGAGTGCCCACTAGCACCGCTTTAGGATGTTGAAGGATCGATTCATTTAGGGATGGCATGATATTGCTTCTAATAAACCTCAACCAATAATGAGCTATACTGTTTAAATCTTTCTTCTCAATCTTTTCACCATTATTCATCCATTGTGGAGAAGAGTTTTTAGATATTAATAAGGCTAACCACCATTTCAAAGCATCAAGTTCCCCGTGCATCAGAATGTGGTATGTATTGGCATGAGTGGATGTGGTGCGGAGTACTATGTTGATCACACCGACTTGACATTAAATAATTTCCCCCTGCACTTCTACCTCATCTAGTGGTTTTCAGATGGTGTCCGTTCTTTTTTTAAGCTAGGCCTTGCCATAAGATTCATAGAACTCCCTGACCCACTTTGGCACATAGGGTTTCCCGAGATTTGTGCTCTAATTTATGGAACTTTATAGTTTCGCATATGGCTAGGTAATCACCCATCACCCCATCAGTTGAGAGTCATGTCACCTCAAGAATTATTCTATCTCCTTCTACCTTGAGCCTCTTTAAAGCCCTTGGAGCTATGATCGGTCGAACATGAGAAAAAGGGGTTTGATGTTGTTGAGCTGACACTAGCTTTGAGGGAATATTAACCTATTTTATAGCAATATGTTTCATGGGTTACTGTACATCACTAGTAGAAATAATTTGAGTGATTGTTTAGGTACAAGGAAAGTATGAAGGCTCATTAATTGATATGCATCCGTGCGAAGTACTCTCCCTATCAGTAATTCACCAAGTGGGTTTAACAGACTAATACAAGCCCGCTAAATGGGACAATACTCAAGGTCAAATGTACACTTAAGTGAGCAAAATGGGTTTACTCATCAATTATCCTAACGTACATGGCGAGTTAAGACAAGACTGCTGAACATGAGTTTCAGAGCCCAATGCCTAATTTTTACTGCTAAACGCAACATAGGTAACAAAAAATTATTTCCCCAACAGTATTACAACCCACCTTTATGCTTATATACCCATAGGTACTCAGATTTCCCCAGATATTGCAAAGTATTACTCAAATTATTGATTTCCCCTTAAGAAAGTTGTCAGTCTATCTATCATTAGGTAAATCATGCAATTGGGTCAACATTGGGTTACTCAGACTTCACCCACGTCAAATTATGCATAGACCCATAAAATTAACAAGTTCATCTTAAGAAATTAACCAACACATGCAAGATTAAAAATTTATATGCAACACACATTCGATTAACTCCTCGATACATATCAATATGCACAATATAGGGCTATCCAATACAATCATGAATAGCATGCATCCAACTGCTTTAAGCCCATACACATAATGCAATTTAACACTCAAAATTCTCAACAAAAATAAAAAACCAACCTTAGTATGAAGAAACAATTGAGACTAATAGGAAAACGGAGTTGGATCAATAGCTAAAGCAAGAAAATGCACTCATCGAACTTAAAACTCATTCACTAAAGAATCACAATCCCATATGAAGGCAATGTAAGAGAAGGGAGAGAAAATGGCTTCATGATTTCAAAGGGTTTTCTTTTTAAATTTGAAATGTCCCTTGACCCTTTTTTATCCGGCCCATTCATCGGTCACGACTAACTTTATAGAATGTATTTGGCAAATAACCAATTGGAGTTGAACATTGCAAATTCTTTTTTAAAGAACATTACATCTTTAGGGTGATTCAGTGCACTCGATGGAGTTCATATACTACAATTCGGGGAATCACAATCTTGACCTCAAATCAGAAAATTTGATAGTACACTTTTCCATATGTTCAAGATCAGAAGGCGGAGAAGAATTAGTCCGCATAACACATTCATCATATCACCCTTTTGGATTTGGCATCACCTAATTTTCTATTTTTAGTCTTTCAAGTTATTCTAAACATTCCCTCACAATGCATCTTTTTAAAGCAATAATATAAAAAGTAAAGACTTGTGTTGCCTCCCAAGGATTGCCTTGTTTAACGTCATGGAACGACATAATTCTCCATTCCTTGAATTTGTTTTTTCCAGATTTGGGATGGTGTTACTATGCAACATTCCCTTTTGCCTTGGATTGAGATGAATGGAGATTTGGCACAGTTAGGTCTCCAGTTGCTTGACAGACTCTGTATGAGAGGTTACCGTGAGAGATAAAGTGGAGAAATTTTTTAATTCCTTTAAGACTTTGTAGGACCCTTCAATCTTGTTGAAGGTCCTTGTGAGCATTTCCTTGGTTCGGTTTCCTTCCGGCCCAATGAAATCTTTTGGTCTTTAACGACGATCATGGAAAGGCACATATTTATCTTTGTCAACCTCCCTATCTCTACAATTTCTACCTTGACAACCTTCCAACTACTATCTCGACCATTATTACCACCTTGCCATATATAATTTGGGTAAGAACCCTCCATTTGGTTTCCCACATATTGATATTCCTTATTGTATAGTGCCTAAAACTCTGTATCATCCATGCACTACCCACAAATGGTTCCAACCGCATTAACCTATTTAAGTCAACCTCCCATAACATGTTTAGACAACAAGTTGAGTTGGGTCAGCATTTTGGCCATATTTTTATCTTATTCATTGTCCTTCTCAATTTGCTCTTTTCTCCAACTAAGTTTTAGAATAGACACTTGGTCTTCTCTAGTATGCCATGCTCAGTTTACTTTTGTCATGTAATTTAGCAATATTTCAACCACATCATATAGATGTATTATTAATCTACCTTGGACTAACTGATGAACCATACTTTTATTGACTGAATGAACCCTACAATAGACGTATTGAAGGTAGAAATTTTCAGAAAACACACTATTTGACATTGTAAAAATAGTTTTTTGAACCTCATCCAAGTCTTATGTAGAGGTTCAACTCCAATGAATTTTAAAGTTTGGATATGCATTCGAAGTTTAACAATCATTAAGGGTGGAAAGAATCTTTGTAAGAAAGCATCAATCAAATTCCCCCACGAAATGATAGAGTAGTTTTACAGTTCAACTAAGCATCTTACATGTTCACGTGTTTAAGAGAACAAGAATAACCTCAACCTAACAGACTCTTCATATGTTAAAGTGAATGGGAATACCTCTACAAAATTCCTAAGGTGTTCATGGGGATCCTGATGAGCTAGACCCCCAAAATATCCCTTTAGTTGGAGCAATTGTAGAATTATTCCGGCTATGTGAAACACAACCCTCTCGGGTGTGGGAGGTGTCTTGAAGGCTCCAGTCATTTTAACAATATTCATATCCATATCATTCAAATCACATATGTTGATGTTTTGTCAAAATTTACCATCAGTGTCACTACCATGGCCTCTGATAATATTATATCTATAAATCAGCCAACAAAAACACAAAACAACAATCTACTACAAATAAACAAATTTAGAAACTAATTTCTGAAATGGAATTCTCCTCAACCATTCCTCGGCAGTGACACCATTTTTTATAATGCTAAAATGTCCTCCTTAACACCAATAAATAGAGACACCAATCGTAGTAAATAAAAATTCCAAACTAAGATTTGGGATCAATTCCATAAAGAATGGAATATCATAGAGAATTTCCATCAAGAAGTTTGGATTATAAACTTATTCATTTATAATAGTAAAAGCAACTGGGTTGATGATTCGACAAATTTAATTAATAATTTCGCTATCAATTGTTACAATTAAACAAAAAAATCCAAAAATTTAGCTGTAACAAGCAATCTAGTGGGCGCTGGATTTGAAATTTATGTAACATAAGGATAATTGTGCTGCTCCATAGGTTTTAACATTCATGAATAGGCTAGGTCATCTACAATGTCCCTATGTATCTTTCTATCTCAAAGCATATATGCATAAAATCTCCTTTCTTTCACATCTATATGCCAATCAAATAAACCAAAAAATTACTCTATTCTCTCTTTCTATGCAGAAATAAGGAAAATAGGTCCAAATCATAAAATTTATTTTCAAGCAAGTTAAAGACATCAAACCGGAATTTTTGTTAATGGACAAATTACCCACTCCAATTAATCTCTTTCAAGCATTGATCAGAGATTCGAAGTAGGAATTAAGTTTGCAACCCTAACCAATAAATTAATCCCATGCAAATTAGCCTAAGTTCATGTATTAACATGACATGACCCAAGGTACATCCTAGACGTGACATGGCGTATAAGACCACGAGAGGTGCTGCACGAGCCACTTAGGACACATCATACAAGATAGGAAAAAAAGATAAATATACCCCCAAACTAACGTAAATGGTTTGTTGATACCCTTCATCATACTTTTTGGACATTGGTGCCCCTACCATAAAAAACTAAGGCATATAAGCCCTTTACTCTAACGAAAGACTAAATAGGGACACGTGGTGCAATCGTATCAATCTATCAAATATTTAATAAATGTCAGGTCGGTGGATAAGATTATGACATGTGTATGTCCATTAGTATAAAGGGTATATATGCTCTAGTTTTTTTACGGCAGGGGCACCAATGTCCTAAAAGTATGACATAGGGTATCTGCATACCATTTACTATAGTTTAGGGGTATATTTGTTCTTTTTCCCTACAATATAATAGAAACAAATGAGTTTAAAAGTAGAATTTCATATAAAAGAGCTTGACATATGCAAAAGTCTAAACATAAGTGTCAAAGACATCTATTACACCAAATGATTTATAGGGACGTAACCTTATATCATATAATAATATGAAATGAAAATTATATGGAAGGATTGAAAGAGTTTTCGTCTATGGAACATGAGGACTCACTAATCCTCAATGTCAATGAGCGATCACTAGCCATGAGTGTGGGGAATAAGAGTGTCACACCCTACATTAGTGAAACAATATAATCACAAGTAAGTGTTAGTTCATGGAATCCAATGTCTATCCCACACCGAAAGGAGATGTCATTAACTGCAAAGGTAAGACCATAAAATTTAGCTAAAGTGGATCAACTAGCTAATGTCTATCTAGGAAAACCTATGGTGTAACACCTCGGATTCAAGAAGACAAGGAAATTCCAGCTTTTATAAAATTTTGTGCCAATTCTGATGGTGCCATCCACAACCCATGGAACGACCCACATGCCGTAGGTCAATTCCGTGGTTGGCCAAGCAAGTCTCCCAAAATTGTCAACTGCAAGTACCATTTCAATGGTTCACCAAGGTGGTCCATCATCCAATGCACAATTCATAGAATGATTTTAGATTTAGAAGTCGAGAATGATGACAGCAACCAACGGTCCATTGTCTGTACCACGACCCGTAGGAAGGTGTCCATCATTGTTGCTTTAGAAATCGGGCTTGTGAAGTCAACAACGGCCGAACAAGACGAATCTGTAGCTCGAGCCATGGACCATGGTTTGCCACTGTCATTGATGACAATAATTATTTTTAAGGGGTTTTTGGTCTTTTTCTCAAAAAATTTTAAGTCAATAATATGTCATTTTAACCATTTTTGAACCCCTATATAAGTATTTCAACCACAAAATATACCCAAACAAAATAATTCTCACAAATTCATACAACAAAAACAAGCACTACAACATTTTAGGCCTACGTCCACACTAATTCTGGACAACATTTTTAAAGTGTTGCCTAAAATAATTTTGGGGACGCTTTTAAAGCATAGCACAAGTTTTCAACTTTTAGCTTCGATAATATTGGAAACACTTGTAAAGTGTACTCTTTAATGGTATAAGCTACACTTTATAAGCGTTGTTACATCATGATATAATTAGCAACAACTATTTACATATATGGCCACACTTTCAAAGTGTCCTATTTTTATAATTGTAAAAACAACAAATTACAAATGTGGCCTTAATGTTTTCACTAAAGTATTGTATTCCCTCCAACATTTTAAACATTAAAACTTGTTCTCCCTCCAATTTTTATTGGGCAAAAACAATAATTAATAAAACATTAAAAAAAATTTCCCCCAAATCAGAAAATATTTCGTCAAACATTCCTCATGGAAGAACAATATGCTTTTGTGAAGAGCTAAAAAACAATATGATTTCCCTCACAGATTTCCATCAAACATTCCTCATAGATTCCTTGTTGAAGATGGAAGAGCTGAAGAACATGATTTTCCTCACAAATTCCTTGTTAAAGAGTTATTCCATCTGATTTCTGGTTGAAAATTGAACAAAATGCTTTAGAGATGAACACACCTCACGTTTTAAAGCTTTAGGGTTGTTGGAATAGGGTTTATCAAGTAAGAAATTCTATCTTTTAAAGTCTAAATTTTAGCTTTAGTGTTTTGATATTATTGTGTATCTTTGAAAGTCTAAATTTTAGCTTAGGGTTTTGATATTCTTGGGTTGTTCATACAATTTTTGTTTGATTTTTGGGAGTCTCAATTTATTTATATTACGCTATTGTGCTCTAGTTATGGTATTAGGGATCTGTGTATGAGTACTTTTGTGTATGTGAAGTTATGCCCTACTACTTCCTTTAAAAGGATTGCTAGTTCTCAGAGCTTAACTTAATGAAGCTGCAAATTATGTACAGACAAAAAAGATTTCAATCTTGTGGTAATTAGCATAGTAGATTGAACTTCTTGTACAACTAGTTTCAAATTAGTTCTTTTGTGTGGTTACTGATAAGATCATCATACCATCAGTTTTAAATTTTCATGTTAACAACCATAATATGTGAGTTATGTTGGAATTATGATACTCCCATTACAGTAGCCGTACTTGAGTTGGAAAGAGTGAAATGGAAGCCTCAAAGCTAGTTTTGTTTGTAGGAAACTAAGAGCAACAGTTAGAATTCTTTACATATTGAAAAGGTTCCTCATAGAGGTTGAACTTGTTCACGCTCATCAGTTAGCAGACCTGAATAGGTATTTCAAATTTTTTAAATTACACGTAAGTATATGTATTGAGATTTGGGAATGAAACGTGCTTTATGTTTCTAGAATTGCAAAGCTCTGATCTGAATGATTGGTTTGTACAATGTGATTATCTCTGTGTGGTGTTTTGCTGGATTACTTGGGGAATTTAGTTTCTAGAACCTGTAAAGAATACATGTGATGTGCCAAAGTGTGTGCAGCAACACGCTGAATAGGTATGTCAAAGTGTGTGGTAACAAATTCTACTATGAGACAAACTTCATGTTTTCTATAGACCGACGCCTCATAAGAATTTGAATGTCGGAGATATCTTTGCTAACATCCACTATTATACCAAAGCTTTGTCGATCAAGTTATCATTTGAAATATCTGTTTAGAATTATATTTTAGCTAGACATGGAATATTATAGGTGCAAGTTGATCTCTACTAGCTTGTGAAACATTATTATATGCATAAAGAGAAGACATCTAATTTCTTATACCATATACAACAGTCAAAATTAGTGGAGGAAATGCTAAATTATTAGACTGGATCCATAGAAGTGTAACATGCTATTTGGTTGTTTTATCAGCTTTCTTGGGAATCTTTGACATAATTTCAACTTTTCACTGGCCGGTAGTTATGCTCATTATGTACCAAAATATTATGTTGTTATACAGTCCAAATGGTTAAAAAAAGTAGCATTCAAATAATTCAACCTTATGGGCACTTCCCACTTACCACATTCTTGTCTCTAGGTGTAAAACTGGTGATCTGATTCTCTTTATCATTTTGTTTGGTAGTCTTAAAAGTGTGGTCTAGGTTTGTGCATAGTCAATTATGATATATCTGGTACTTTTGGTGCTTTCATGTATTCACGTTTCCAAGAAGGACTAGATCTTGACAATGAGAAATTTCCACTTACAATTGAAAAATATGTGGTGTTTCTGTCTTGATCGTTAGATTAATTTGTAGGTCAAGCAAGTTAAGACAGAAATTGACAACTATTTTTGTCTTAGAGTATTTTTAAATGATCTTGTTGTCTGAAAAGTTGTATTCTTTTTAAACAGTTTGGTACAGGAGAACTGATGAGCTTGTTGATGGCCCTAATGCGTCACACATAACTCCACAAGCTTTAGAAAGATAGGAGGCAAGGCTGGAAGACATTTTTAACGGACGGCTATTTGATATGCTTGATGCAGCTTTATCCGATATTGTTTCTAAATTTCCTATTGATATTCAGGTTAGTCTCTCTAATTCTATCACCATTATCTTGTCCAGATTCAGATTATATTCTCTTTTGTTAAGTGTTTTTCCGATGCCAGTACTTGTGGAATTCGATACTTCTCTTCCATATACTTCTCTTCTTTGTATTTCTATCTCTTTCTAATATCATTATCTACTTATCTTTGTTATTTGATTAGCAAATTAGGTAACCAGTTTTCATTTGCTATCACTGGTGGTTGACATTTATTTTGTGTTTAATAACCTCCATCTCTTTCTTACAACCACGTGAAGTGTTTGATAATTCATCTAACTGGTGCAGCCATTTAGAGATATGGTTGAAGGAATGTGTATGGACTTGTGGAAATCTAGATACAACAACTTTGATGAGCTATATCTCCATTGTTGCTGTGTCGTTGGTACAGTAGGATTGATGAGTGTTCCAATTATAGGCATTACACCTGAATCAAACGGAACGACATAGAGTGTATATAATGCAGCTTTGGCTTTAGGGATTGCAAATCAACTAGCCAATATACTTAGAGATGTAGGAGAAGAGTAAGTATGAAGTTATATTTAATTCACATTAATCATTTCTCTAGTAACATGCCAAAATATATATAAAGAGTAGTTTATTTCTCAGATATAAGTACAGCATAATGCCTATTTCTCCGTTTTGTTTCTATAGAAAGATGAATTATAAAAGGCAGGGCTCTCCGATGAAGACATTTTTGCTGGAAGAGTGACTGATAAGTGGAGGATCTTTATGAAGAAGCAAGTTCAGAGGGCAAGGAAATTCTTTGATGAGGCAGAAAAGGTGTCATAGAACTGAGCTCTGCTAGCAGATGGCTGGTAAGTAATTATAAAGTTACAATTGATCGTACGTGTCTGCTACTTTTTCTTTTATTGTTAATTGTTATGGTACTGAGGTAAAAAAAAATATGAACTTATGTTTTTATAGTGACACATTCCATCACATTGTTATGTAAAACATAATAGGCTTCAGTTCAAAAATAGTTTCCTCTCTTTTGGCTATAGTTAGTAAGAACTAATTGTCATACTAGTAAACATTGAAGGGTATCATAGTTTTCAATTTCTAGTTCTTAAATCCTTTAAATCATATGTTCATTCATCACAAAGGAGAGGAAAGAGGGCTTGAACAATGTTTGTCATAAACAGCAAGCATGTTCTGTGTCTAAGAGCACAACCTATTTTAGTTTACCTCACTTTTTCTGTTTAAGAAGTAAAAAGAACATTGAATAAGCCCTGATTAAGGGTTGTCACACTAAATAGCTGGAGAGTACATACCTGATAGAAAAATAGTTAAACCAGCTCAGAAACAAAAAAATTCATCATTTAGCTAAGTGAATAAAAAATCAAATGAGAATTAAGTCGATAAGGAACACATTTAACTTTTGGCTTCAATAAAACCTAGCATATGCTTTTGGCCAAGTCTATGTGTTGGTAAAATGATAAACTTGTCAATCCTCTTCCGTTAAAGAAAAGAATAAGACTGACAGGTCTCTAGTCAATAGATTGAACACTTTGGTCTTAAGTCAAAATAACTTTGCAGATGCAATTAAGAGTGTTAGTGAAGTCAATAATTTTTTATGTCACTATGGTCTAATCACAAGAATTTGGAAAATAAGAGCATGTTAAGCATTATCACAGCAGAATAAGTAATGAGACTCACAACTTTAGTCTTAATGCTTCCTTTTTGGGATGATGGCTTCATATCTCGAGAGACAGCTAGAATGTAGTGTCCTTGCAATAAATCAACTACATCCTTCATGATATAAAAAATAGCATAAACGAATTCAGTGTCCAAATTGGAAATATAGATGCTCAAAGTTGTTGCAGCCAATTCTAACCTAGATATTGGGACACATAATAGGTTAAACATTCTTAATGAAAGTATCTCCTAGAAGTCAACAAGAAACTAATCCAATAAAATGGCAGCACACTGCAAATGATGATACTAGGTTCAGTTAATACTTTGCAGATGGCTTGCATACATGAAGCTTAGTACTATTTAAAGAATGCATTCCAAAATTTCAATTGGCAGATATGAAACCAACTTGCAAGTCAGAACACATAATGAACGCTACCAACTTGATATGACGTACAAACCTGAGTAACAACTAATTGTTGGAAAGAAGCATCATTACCTGTTTAGTGCCATCAATAAAGCTGTTTAAGTAAATCGTGTTAGGGCATTACATTTGTCAGCGAGAACCCCCTAGGCTGTTCTGTGACAACATCTGCATATCAAAGAACAATGTCAATTTTATCGTGACATTAATCAACGAAAGAAAAAGTTTGAGGTCATAAGATCAATTTTTTTACTATAACTTATAAAGTTTTATGCTATATCCATCATGATCTTGAGATAAACTATCGATGGAGTTGTGCAGTTGGCATTTAAAGATCCAATCCCAGATTCTTACTCTTGATATGAATGTAATTGGCGAAAAACTAGTACTAATGTCAATGATTGTTGTATTATGTTCGTTGATTTAGGAACTTTTTCAGGGTTTGCATCCTACTATCTATTCATTTATATTAATGCACTCTCCAAAAATATGTTTTGTGCTAATGCTGCATTCATATGATACCATCTTCTTTAAGCAGAACAAGAAAGTTGTTAGCTAACAAAATCTCCATTTAAAGTTGGAGTACCAGAATACTAGATGCTTATATTATCCTCATGGTTGGCCCACAATGCAAATAGTTTTAAGGTAAAAGAATAAACAAGTCTTTATTATTTTTATAGAATGAGAAAATGATTAAATTGGTTCTTAATGTGTGGTAGTTTTATTAGTTAATCCTTCAAATATTTATATGGTGTAACTTTCATGAGATGGGGTAAGTTTGTGTATACTCTTACCTTCTTAAACTTCACTTATGGTCATAGAATTCTAGAAAACTGATTATTTTAGACCTAAACAGTCTCATTTTGTCTTCTTTTAAAGAAAGAAACCTGAACTCAAAAAATCTGCTAGAATACCTGAATCTGCAATCTGAACAGGTTCAAACTATTTTAGTTTACATCTCCTCATTTTGTTTATCCTTATCAGCTCAATTTATTTGCTTAAGTATATTCATGTTTTTTGTTTTCCAAGCATATACTAAATCTGGAACCTGCTGGAATACATGAATTCAAAAAATCTTTAAGTTGTGCTGCAATCTGAACTCAAAAAATCTGCAGAATACTAGAATACATTGAATCTGAAATATGCTAGAATACACAGTGCTGCCTGAACTCAAAAATCTGCAGTTTGGAATTTGCAATTTGGAACTGCTACAATCTGGAATTTGGAACTTCTTGCCTCTTCTATAACCTCTGCAATCTTATTTGTTGTACATGGGTTGTTTTGATTTTTAATTTCATTTTAAATGTGTAGGGAAATGGAGGTGATCAAATTTGAAGGGTCGCCACAAGTCAATTTGATCTCATTGAAGTGGATGATGAAGAGTTTTTGAACTACTGTAAAAGTTTGAATACATTATATTTGATTTTGTGAAATATATTCATTGCTAGAATATATTGAACTATTGTAAGAGTACTTTTTGAACTATTGTGTACACATATTTAGAATATTGCTTTATAAGTATGTGTATGTACACAAGACATACTATCTTCTAAAGTTTATTGCAAATCTATATATTTGAATTACTTATTAGCTTATTTAATGCTTGAGATTATTTATTGCAAAACAATATTGGTGTTTTTTAATTATAAATTGTGGCATATAAATATTTTATAGCCAAAATAAATTACCACACTTAAAAGTGTAGCGAAAGGACTGTAAATTGTAGTTTGCACGTGGGCAAGGACTACACTTCGAAGTGTTGTCATGCATTAGATAGAAAATGCAATACTTTAAAATCGTGGGCAATAAGGAAGCAAAGGCCACACTTCAAAGTGCACTTGTATGAGATAGAAATGTTGCTATCTGAGGTACATCAAAGCGTGGCCTTTTCGCCTTTTAGGCTACTCTTTTAGGCATAGAAGATAAGGCAACACTTTTCAAGTGCCTAAACTCTAAGGTTATGCTTCTTTTGGCCACCCATGAAAAAGTGTGGCTTAAAGTCAAAAAGTGTGGCCTTTTATCAGAGGCAACGCTTTTTCATAGTTTAGGCCAAACTTTTCTAGGGTGGTTATAGACATTAAATGTTGTAGTGAAGTCTTCCTCTCAAATATTTCTTTCTCTAGAAAGCTTGAAGAAGAAGGGATCAACCTAGGGTTTCAAGTCAAGACTCCAATTCCCCCATTGAAGTAAATCTTTTGGCATTGAGGTATGATAGCTTTCAACCATGGAGCCCTTTCCTTCATTGAGTTCCCAAATTCTCCAATTTATAAAGATAGAATTTCTCAATTAAGTTATAGTTTTCTTCCATGTCATGAGTTCTTTAATTAATGATTTATTTGATAATTTTATGATCAATCAAGCATGAATTAAGATAATTACATGATTTTATAATGAATTCCGATGAACCCATGTCTAACCCATGTTTTCTAGATATTGATGAATTGAAAAGAGATTTTGAACCATTAAAGGTGAATAATGGAATTATTCATGTTCTTATGAAATTGATGTATAGGTTTTAAAAATGATTTGAGACTGAAGTATCAATGATCTTTTTATTGAGTTGTTGAAGGGATTTCTCAAATGCACATGAATACATGATTGTGAAAGATTTTCTCACATAATAATGGTTATTAGGGTTGAAAGATCTTCTCACCTAAAATGAACACATGATAAGGAGCTATTCAAATGTTGAGGCAAGAGGTGATTACCTATTCTCTCTAATTTAAAGACAAGAGGTGATTGCCCATGTCACATGATGTAATGAAAAGATTCGATTACCCATGTTTCCTTAACAGCTAAGATGAATGTGATTGAGAACTATTTCTATGGAGGTTAAGCTTAGTACCGAGTGGACTAGTGGAGATTACTCATGCCCCATAAACTATGTTCCAACATAGGACTATCTAGATAGACATTATCTAGTAGATTCACATAATCTAGAAGTTCATGGTCCTTACCTTCACAAGTAGGACATCCCTTTTCGGTGTTGGGTACACCAGATTCCACGTAAATAGCTCACATGGTCTTATATGTCGGTTAAGTCTACTTCCTAAAAACATGCTAAGATTAATTAAGGTTACTTCAAGGAAGTATTTCATGCATGCTTAAGAAGATGACTATCTGCATTGACCATATTTTATGACTCATGTTTTCTAACTCTTTATCTCATGTTTTTGCTTGGTCATTGCATCTCATGAAGCAATCTCTTTTAAGTATGTTTAAAATGTTTTATGCATGGCTATCATACTTGGTACATGTTTCGTACTAACGCATACTCTTGCCTCCATTTACCCAAATGAAGGGTCAGACATTTAGGGTTCTGAGTTTCGATGCTAGAGTTTTGAGAGGAGATTTCGAGCTTTGGTGAGTCTTCATGCTTCAAGGACCGAACATTTATTTTTTTCAGTCTTTCCTTACTTTCAATTTTGGAAGATGATATATGGGCTATGCCAAGATTCATGCTGATGTACTAAATGGCTTTGAGACGTTGTTTAGACTTCCGTTATTCTCTATTAAACTTTGATATATTAAAACTGTCTTTTAATCTCTTTATTATATTTCTTGTATGATGAAATCTAAGTGCCTTGTATGGGTGATGAGTGCACAAATTGGACTCATTTAGGGCTTTATTTTGATGGAATTAGTGTCCTCAAATGCTTATTTTGTCTCAATATCTGATGAAAACTCTTAAGTTTCAGGTATTTGAAGTTTTAGTGGAAGCATGGACACTTAGGCGCAAAAAGGAACAAAAAGGCTGAAAAGAACAAAGAAGTTGAAGCCTGCGCATTGCCAAGCACACATGGCCATTCGCCGAAGGGATGCACTCTGCCCTTTGTTCCAGTACGCGTAGCCCTTAAGGAGAAGGATCAAAAAGGTGATGAAAGGAGCAGTCGATGCATTACCGAATAGTTTCGTGAAGCTGTACTATACCACCCAATCGTCTAGAATGTGAAGATGCAGGAGGCAAGCATGAAACGGCGATGAGACAGAAGAAGGGCGAGTCGCCGAGTCATTCGGCAATTTCGACTAACCTCGCAGAGCGATCCGCTAGCACTAATTTCTAAAGTCTATAAATACTAAACTCTTTATTATTTTTTAAGTGTGGAACCAATATTATAATTTTCACAATAGAATAGTACTTTTTTTGGGGATATTTTCTCTCAAGTTTAGAGGGGTTTTTTTGGGAGACTTGAAGAAAGAAGGATTTCATCTTCCCCAAGTTGGAAGTGGGTCTTCTCCATTCTTCTTCCTTTTCTTAAATCAAGGTTTAATTCCTTATACCCATTTGATTTTAGTAGCATTTTAGGTGTATTTTGTTATTTCTTGATGTGTGGCTAAAAACCTCCATTCTTGGGGTGTGATTTAGCAGATATGTGTTGATATTATTGTTGGGTCTTTCTTGCTGATGGGTTAGATGTATTTTATTGGTGATTTCACATAGTGGTTGTGATTTAATTTAATGGGTTTGTAGTTGCAAATACAAAACCAACCATGTGTTTTCAGCTTGCTGGAGAGGGAGGTCGCTAAACCAAGACCACTAGACTGATGGCCTAAGAAGTGGGTCAACATGAGGTTCAGCCCGAGAGGGTGAGCCCTAGTCCCATATCCTAACACTCAGCTCGAGAGGGTGAGTGGGGTAGGGTGTAGGGTGGTCTTCATGCAGCAAATGGGTGTCCGAGAGGAACGCATTTGAAATGGGGTAAATTGCCCGAGAGGGAACTTATTTCCATTTAAAGCTTAGCCTAGTCGCTATTGTCTTGCAAATTTCCTATCAAAAGCATGTACCCAACGATTTATCTCAACTTGTATTGCATTCACACCCCAAGAACTCTTCCCCATACTTGATTTTCTTTTTATTTTTGTCATTTTTACTACTTGTGATAAAACCCCCAATTGATATTTGACACTTTTGTCTCACCCCCTTTTATTTACTATGTTTTTACTCGCTAATGTCTTTAGCTATGACTAAGTAGAACTAAATTTTATTTTTCTATTAATTCTCAAAACCACTTCCTTGGGACACGACCCCAACCTTTAGTTGGGTTACTATATTATCACGATCGTAGACACTCGTACCGTAGGTTAGTATCGTTGGTCACGATAAGCATCAATATGGCGCCGCTGCCGGGGAGTAGTGTTATTTGAGAATTTTTATATTTGTAGAATTTTTGTTCTTCTTAATTGTAGTTCACTAACTTAATTCTTAGTTTTGTTTTGTGATTTGTCGGAATCTAAACAAGTGAAAGTAAGAAATATTTTGGAGCTAATGGAGTTTACTCCATTAGAGGTAATGATGTATCGGGATCGTATCCTAACATCCAAGCAATTGGAGGATGAGTGGATCCATGAAACATGGGCAAGATTCAATGAACTGCTAACTCAATGCCCTCCTTAATTTCTTCTACCGAAGTCTTAGCCCCAGAAACAAGATGTTGGTTCACCAACTCCTTCATAGCGGGACATTAAAGCAGCCATATATAATAGCAATCCAATTGCTTGACAATATGGCTAAAATGAGCCAAGAGGTTGAAAAGGATCTCTTGATGACCACACTAATGACTCAAATGGATGAGTTAAAAAGAAATATGGTGAAGTTCGAAGCTTATTGCAAAAGGAAGGATAAATACATTCCCCCTCATAATAGAAGAAACAATGAGAACAAGGAGATCAAATGCATCGAGGGAATGCTCTCAATAATTCTCCGCAAGGTTACCGAGCAAGACAGAGAGATGAATGGATTGAAAGAAGACATCAAAGGAATGAAACAAATTATTTGGTCTCATTCTAATGTTGTCCAATTGCTCGACAACATGATGAGTCATGCGTTGCCTCAACTCCATCCGCAGAGAAATAGGGGGTGGCCTAATAAGGACGTGGCCAACCCCAACAATGAAACTTAAGCAATGACTTGCGTCGTGCCACAATTGTAAATAAGGTTCTTATTGGGAGGCTACCCAAGGTCTTAAACATTTAGGATTTTACTTTTATGAATAATGGTGTGTTTTGTTGCAGGTTAAAACGAGGAAGGTGTGGAAAATTTCAGGTTGGCTAGCAGAAAGTTCATTCCGCGAGTCGCCAAACAGGTCTACGAACCTGACTGGATCTGCCTTTTGGCTCAATACAAGAGTTGTATAGAACCTGTGAAACTCGGTGAACTCGAAAAACAACTCGGCGCGTTACCAACAAGTTTGGCGATCTGGATGCAGACCGTCGAATTCACCCCCTAAGAATTGAAGATTTTTAAGAAAGGGAGGGATAAATGACCTCTCGGTGAATCGCTGAGTGGGTTAGAGAGTGCGACTAACATCACTAAATGGACACAAATCGAACAGCATATATTGCCAGCAGTCACACTTCTTCATTCTTTCTCACTTTCAAACTCCATAACTTCACACCAAGGTAGTAATTTACATTCTCTCACCTTAAAGTAGTACTTTAATCATAGATTAGCGCTTGGAACTCAGATTTTCATTGCTGCCTAGCATTACAATTTTGTTTACTCAGAAAAAAAGGTTAGTTTCTGGAAAACCCCCATTATTTTTTGAAAAGTTCAACCACATCTGCAATCTAGGAATCCATTAATGCATGTTAGATTTCTCTGATATGAGTATAAAATTTTGAATGCCTGCTTCTGATTTGTAAATTGGGGCATATTTATATTTACTACTCGAATTACTTTTTCACTCTACTTACCTTGAAACTAAATGTTGTGAACTATGCCTAATGGATGTTGACCATGAATGGGTGCTATGGGTCTTGGGCAGAATTTCATTAATAAATAGTTTGATCTTGTTTTTGAGGTTTGTACGATTGATTTTGGAAAGTGAGCTGAATCTCAGGTGTTAGGTTAGTCAGTGAGCTGAGTTGAGCTTGCTGAATCACTCGGCAGTTCGCCTACTAGCCCTAAATAGCCCTTAATTTCATATCTTAAGCATTGTGGGCTATGTATCTTTCGGCAGACATATTTATAATCGCCAAAGAGGTTTGGCGATTTGCTTATTAAATCAGCAAGTCTGTCTGCAATTGTGTGCTACAATGTAATTACTAACTATTCTCTCTAACTTTTTGCAGATATGGCCAAATGATTGACCAGAGGAATGGAAAAAGGAATTGTGATCAGTGAAAATGCACCTCCACCCAGGGGCAAAGATACCAGAACTTCAAAAAGCAAGGGGAAGGGAAAAACCTTCGAACTATCTTACGCAAGCTCTGACAGCATAGGCTTCTACACTACCGAGCCACCCACATATAACAGTGAGAGTGCGGAGTTTGACGAAGATTACTAGACAGAGGCAAGGAGGGCTAAGTTACATTCCAAAATGATATATGATCCACATCGGATCAGAGATAGTCAATCCACCACTCCAACTCCTCCAGCTTCAGAGCAAGCATTAGTCCTGGCACCTCCAGTACAAGGTCCCCAACATGAATCAACGAATAGATCAAAGGCGGACAGTCTGAGAACAATCACTGAGGAGAAATGACTTTCCATAGATGGGGTTATTGATAGGTATCTAGAGGTTATGGATTGCCTGAAATACCATAAGTTCCAAATCTTCACAAGGCATCGCGGCTCTTACATACCAAGCTAGGTTAGAGAGTTCTACGACGCATACAGTGCATTGGTACCTCAACGAAAAAGGCTATTCTCATATTTTAATGTAGTTTATTGCGTGGTTGTCAGAGGAAGGAAGGTATCATGTGACAGTGAGGCTACCAACGCAGCTTTGGGTATGTCCGATAAGATTAATGATCACTGCCAGCATCTGATTAGGACACAGAAGCTGGATTCAATGAAAAAGTGGTTAGTTGCGCTAGTCTCAGATAATAATGCTCGGACATGGTTAGCAGAGAGAATTCCAATTGAGAACAAAAACCTAAACATAGCTGCACGATACTGGTTCGAATTCATTAGCAGCATAGTTATGCTATCACAAAATAAATCAATCCTTCGTCATGCTAAGGTAGCCTGCCTTGGATGCATCATGGAGAAAACCAGGATAAATCTTGGGATGATCATTTCCTCTGAGATCCATATGTGTGCAAAGCAGAGCCAAACTCTCTCCCTTTCCCAGTATTAATCACTGAATTATGCAAAAGAACTCGGGTGCCTAGAGATACAACGAAGGATGTGGAATTGGCTGCCACCGCCTCTACCAGTAACCAAAAGATCAAAGCTGAATATCTTAAAGACCAAACCGAAA
Organism: Solanum pinnatisectum; assembly: GCA_035578085.1. NCBI lineage: Eukaryota > Viridiplantae > Streptophyta > Magnoliopsida > Solanales > Solanaceae > Solanum > Solanum pinnatisectum. The sequence continues at coordinate 34,815 of JAWPEI010000046.1, forward strand.
AGAAACAGAAGGAAGTTATGGCCACTAGATCTATACCTGCAGAGGCATCTTTGCCTACTCAGGCCCTTGGGCCTTCAGATATATCTGATGTCATTAACACTCCTTCTAACCTTACAAGTCCCTCTGCTGCTTCATTACCACCCATACCTACGGCTGTTGTTGCCTCCTCTGAGTTGATCACTCAGGCATCCTTGATCCGAATGGGATAGCTTGCTCAGTCAGCTAATTGCCGGACAACCAACATAGAAACCTCCATTCGAAGCATGATTCAGGTTTCCCTTAACAATGTTGTGAAACCACTGAGCACTAGTACCGATGCTCTAGAGGCCAGGATAGTAGTGTGTGAGCACGATCAAGGAGCCACAAAAGAAGTAACAACCTTAAAGGCTGCCATTGCAGAGTTGAAGAAAGATGTGGACTACCTAAAGTCCACTGATATATCCATGATCTTTGGAACAGTAAAAGTTCCAGATATGCTCGAAATGCCTCAAACTGCCACAAGACATGGAACTGGAATGGAGCATACAATTGATCCTGAATCAGAGGCAGAAACTGATGAAGAGATATTTGAGAAAGTTATAGCAGACGACATAACTGAGACTGAAGAGATCATGATAGATGTTGATGTGCAAGCTTCTTTGGCAAAATCTCCTTCTACGGGATGTAGTGGAGTTGGTCCTTCTGGTGGTCACTCCATATACTTATGCCATGACAGATGGAACAACTGCACAACCAGGATCACTTCTTTACCTCTCTATTTGTCTTACTTATTTCTATTCTTAGATACTTTTATTCGCATTTAAGGACAACTGCATTTTAATTGTGGTGGGGTGAGGCCCACACCTTTTGTGTGCTCTTTGTGTTCATGCTTTGTATATATATTTGAGTTGTTCTGTTTAAAAATTGTTGTTACACTGGTTTTCTATGGATGTTTGAGCTTGTGGCTCCGCTTACTTTTAATTGCAAAATGATTTTGACCCTTTCAAAAAAAATTTATTATTTTTCAAAAATTTTTGCCACCTCTTGTGTTGAAAGTGGTTGTTTTTTTCCAAAAATTTAAGTCTCGATTTTGATCAATACCGATGACTTACATAGTGCATACAATTGAACGAACATGAATGTATGGCTACGATGAGGCCAAATGAAGTTGCATAGACAATATGTAAACTCTTTGCATCTCGTTATGATTAGCCATTTATCAAATTTATTCTCTTGTAATGACCGTTGCACACTAGCGAAAGTGTGTGGTCTTGTTTGACTTAAGTGTCGATGCCTTGTGTGATTAGCTTGCTTTGAACCATGCATGAATAAACCTAGCATTTACCCTATTAGTCTGATTGATTTAGAAAGGTGTACTCTTGAAATGATCTTAGGCAACTTTAAAGAGTGTGAGCCAAATTTGACATATACCTCTTTTGTGGCCTACCCGTGAAGCGTGTGAAACTCTTTTGAACACCCTTTGTACCTTACCTCTCTTTGGAAGAACCTTGATGAACACTAGACCTTACTTGACCCACTACCTATAATCCTCTTGATTTGTGGTTTAGCGAATAGCCAACTTAGGCCAAAAGCCTAAGTTGAGGGTACGGTAAAAAGGAAACGGAGTAGTCAAGAAGTGCAAGAAAAGTCTCCTTTAGCCTATGGTGTTGAAGAACAATGGAAACCCTTCAAACAAAATGTGTGTCGAATAAAGTACAAAGGAAATCGGGTTTCCAAGAAATCCATGGAGGTGAATAAAAAGATGACTTAGAAGCACTAGAAAAAGAATTAATAAAGGAAAAGAAGGGAATGCCTTGAGAATACCACATCTCACGAGGAAAAAGTCACTGAGCCTAAATGACCATATCTTTGCACTCATCCCCATTACAATCCTTACAAATACCTTTTTGACCTTGAGTAAGCCTAGTCGAAAATCGATTGGAAAATATTGGTAAACCTATGGGTGAAAACATGCATTGTGTTCCTCTTTATTTAGTGTGAGCGTTGCATCTGATTCTTGATCTTGAATTTACTAACTTCTGTGTGTAAATATGGAATCATTCTTTATATGAGGGCAATTAGATACTTTTTGTTGAGCTTGAACTTGCACAAGTAGCAAGTATTGTGAGCATGAGAATCTTTGGTAGTGGTGTGTGACAACTTGAATCTTTGAGTACACAATTGATCTTTGCATAAGTAATTTGAGTCTTGTTGTATATGTTCATGATTTAGTCTTGTGAAGCACTATTTGAGACACCTCGTTGAATGGTTGAACTTGAGTTTGCTTGAGGACATGCAAAAGTCTAAGTTAGGGGTGTTGATGAGTCCACAAATTGGACTCATTTAAGGCTTTATTTTGATATAAGTAGTTTCCTCAAATGCTTATTTTGTCTCAATATCTGATGAAAACTCTTAAGTTTTAGGTATTTGAAGTTTTAGTGGAAGGATGGACACTTAGGCGTAAAAAGGAATAAAAAGGATGAAAAGAATGAAGAAGCTGAAGCCTACGTATCTCTAAGCACACTTGGCAATTCACCGAAGGGACGTACTCGGCCCTTTGTTGCAGTATGGGAAGCCCTGAAGGAGAAGGATCAAAAAGGCGATGAAAGGAGCAGTCAGCGCTTTGTTGAATAGTTTCGCGAAGTTGTATTATATGGCCCAATGGTCTAGAACGTGAAGATGCTGGAAGCAAGCACGAGACAACGATGAGACAGAAGAAGGGCGAGTTGCCGAGTCATTCGGCGACTTCCACTAACCTCGCAGAGCGATCGGCCAATACTAATCTCTAAAGTCTATAAATACTAAACTCTTCATTAATTTTTAAGTGTGGACCATCATTATAATTTTCACAATAGAATAGTATTTTTTTTGGGGATATTTTCTCTCAAGTTTAGAGAGGGTTTTTCGGGAGACTTGAAGAAAGAAGGATTTCATCTTCCCCAATTTGGAAGTGGGTCTTCTCCATTCTTCTTCCTTTGCTTAAATCAAGGTTTAATTCCTTACACCAATTTTATTTTAGGTGTATTTTGTTATTTCTTGATGTGTGGCTAAAAACCCCCATTCTTAGGGTGTGATTTAGCAAATTTGTGTTGATATTATTATTGTGGGGTCTTGCTTGTTGATGGACTAGATGTATTTTAATGGTGATTTCACCTAGTGGTTGTGGTTTGATTTAATGGGTTTGTTGTTGAAAATACAAAATCACCCATGTGTTTTCAGCTTGCCAGAGAGGGAGGTCACGAAACCAAGACTACTAGATTGATGGCCTAAGAAGTGGGCTGACATGAGGTTCAGCCCGAGAGGGTCAGCCCTAGTCTCATATCCTAACACTCAGCTCCAGAGAGTGAGTGGGGTAAGGCGTAGGTTGGCCTTCATGCGGCAAATGGGTGTCCGAGTGGAACGCATTTGAAACGGGGTAAGTTGCCCTAAAAGAAACTTATTTCCATTTAAAGCTTAGCCTAGTCTCTATTATCTTGCAAATTTCCTATCAAACGCTTGTACCCAATGATTTATCTCAACTTGTATTGCATTCACACCCCAAGAACTCTTCCCTATACTTGATTTTCTTGTTATTTTTGCTGTTTTTACTACTTGTAACAAAACCCTCGTACCGTAGGTTAGTGTCGTTGGTCATGATATGCATCAATGGGGCCTCTCAGGGTCTTATACGCCATGCTATACCTAGGGGCTACCTTGGGTCATGACAAAATTGGTAATCGGAGCACAAGGTGTATAAAGGTCCAAGGAAGTCTCACAAGCCATGTCAATTGGAGTCTTATTCATAAATATGAAGCGCGTCATATTTATGAAGAAGACGATACAAGATGTTTAGGAAACTCTACTTCTTTCATTACTCTAAAGTCATGCGATTAAATTTAAATCTATAAGCTCTCTCTCCTAATCCTTATCAGATACTCTACATGATATGGCTACTCGGAGAGCTTACACTAGAAGGAATGTGAGGGAGAATGTGTAACAAGAAGCTCTTCCCCAAGCTGGTCAAGCTCCGATCGACCCTTTTGCCAAGCAAGTAAATAATATAGAGTTTAGGGCTAGTTTTCAAATATTGGTTCAAGCTATGATGGACCCAGCCAATACGGAGGTTGCACTCCCCGTGAATCCAAATGCGGGTACGGAGGCATCTTAAGTGAGGGACTTCACTAAAATGAATCCTCCAAATTTTATGTTTCTGATGTTGAGAAAGACCCTCAAGAGTTCACTGTTAAGGTTTACAAGATTTTCATGACAATGGTAGTGACACCGGTGCAAAAGGCGGAATTGGTCGGTTACCAACTTAAGGGTGTTGCTCAAATATGGTTCAACCAATGGAAAGAGGGCAGACCAGAAGATGCAGGTCCTCTCTATTGGGAAAAGTTTAAAGTGACGTTCCTTGATAGGTTCTTTCCTATTAAGATAAGGGAGGGAAAGGAGCTTGAATTCATCAACCTTCATCAAGGAAGTATGAGTGTAAAGGAATATGCTTTAAAGTTCACACAATTGTATCTATATGCTCATACTATGATTTCCGATCCTAGGGCATGAATGATAATGTTTGTTTTGTCTCTGTCTGAAATAATGGTTAAAGAATAACGTACAACTATGCTTGTCAATGATATGGATATTTCTCATCTCATCGTTCATGCTCAACAAATCAAAGATGAGAAACTTAAGGAAAGGTCTAGGGAGGCTAAGAGAGCTAAGATTGATGATGGTAACTTCTCACATTCAAGGTCGGATGGACAAGGTCGTTCTAAGTTTCCACAAAGGTTTTTGGGTCAAGGTTTCTCCAATGTTCCTTCTAAGTTCAACAAAGCGGGTGTTTCACCCTTAGCCTCAAGGAAGAAGTGGTAGTGGGTTGTTGTTGCCTACTTGTACTAAGTGTTGGAGGAAGCACGAGGGCAAGTATCTAGCAGGTTCCAATGTTTTTTTTGATTGTGGTAAGATGGACCACAATATAAGATATTGTCCTTTAGTTGCTAAAAATGATACAGATAATCGTCGAAGGGTTCAGCCTAATCCTCTATCTGTTCCTAGGGGAAGTCAGAAGAAAAAAAAAATTTCACTTCAGACTTGTAGTGAACAAGAGGGTTCTCCCGATGTGGTTACCCGTATATTGAAAGTCTTCCAACTTGATGTTTATGCTTTACTTGACCCCTGTGCTACGTTGTCTTTTTTTACGCGATGTGGCTATGTGGTTTGATATTCCTTCGGATCTGTTGTTAGATCCTTTTTCTAACTTTACACTTGTTGGTGATTCTATTGTGTCTAAGAGGGTCTATAGGAAGTGTCACATCTCCTTATCCCATAAAGTTACATTTGTTGATATAGTAGAGCTTGATATAATATATTTCGATGTTATCCTTGGTATGTATCGGTTTCATTCATGTTATACTTCTATTGATTGTATGAATCGTGTAGTCAAGTTTCAGTTTTCAAATGAGCTTGTCCTAAAGTGGATAAGTGGAAATTATAGGCCAAAGGATCAGATTGTCTCTTGTCTTAAAGCTAGAAAGATGATTTCTAAGGGTTGAATATACCATATAGCTAGGATGAGGATGTGGATTCCGAAACCCCTAGTCTTGAGTCAGTCCCCATGGTTAATGAGTTTCTGGAAGTTTTCCTAGATGATTTACTTGGTATTCCTCCTGAATGGGAAATAGACTTTGATATTGACCTTCTCCCAAATACGCAACCTATCTCTACTCCTCCTTATCGAATGGCTTTAGCAGAACTAACGGAGTTGAAAGAGCCACTCAAAGATTTGTTGGATAAGGGTTTCATCTGACTGAGTATCTCTCTCTATGATACTCCAGTCTTGTTTGTTAGGAAAAAAAGATGGTCGTCTCCGTATGTGTACAGATATCGACAATTGAACAAGGTTACCACTAAGAATAAGTATCCTCTTCAAATGATAGATAATTTGTTTGACCAACCTCAAGGAGCAAGCTACTTCTCTATGATTGACCTCCGATCGGGTTATCACTAATTGAGGGTGGAAGAAGATTACATTCCGAAGATGGCTTTTCGAACTTGGTATGGTCATTATGATATTTTGGTAATGTCATTTGATTTGACTAATGCACCAGTGACATATATGGATTTGATGAATAAGGTGTTTAGACAATACCTTGACATGCTTGAGATTGTATTCATTAATGATATATTTATTAATTTGAGTAGTGAGGATAATCACATTAATAATTTGAGGATTGTGTTGCAAGTCCTCAAGGACTAACAACTCTTTGCAAAGTTTAGCAAATGTGAGTTTTGGTTAAGGTCTGTGGCGTTTCTTGTTCATATTGTTTCAAGTAAGGGTATTGAGGTAGATCCTAAGAAGACAAATGTTGTTAAGAGTTAACCTAGACCTCTATCCCCTTTGTATATTAGAAGTTTCTTGGTTTTGCGTGTTTACTACAGAAGGTTTGTTGAGGGGTTTTCTTCGGTTGCCTCTTCATTGACAAGATTGACTCAAAAGAAGGATAAGTTTGTATGGTACAAAGCTTGTGAAAAGAGATTTCAAGAATTGAAAGATAAACTTACTTCCTCTCCAGTGTTGACTTTATCGAAAGAGATTGATGTTTTTGTTGTTTACTATGACGCCTCAAGAATTAGGCTAGGATGTGTACATATGCAAAATGGGAAAGTTATTGCCTATGCTTCAAGGAAACTTATGATTCATGAGAAGAATTATCTTACCCATGATCTTCAACTAGCGACCATTGGTTTTTCCTTAAAGTTTTGAGACATTATTCGTATGGTGTTCATGTTGACGTATTTACTAAACACAAGAGTTTGCAATATGTGTTTAATCACAAGGATGTAAATCTTCGCCATAGAAGGTGGCTTGACTTATTGAAGGATTACGATATGAGTGTCCTTTATCACCTTGGTAAGGCAAATGTGGTGGCTGATGCTCTTAGTCGGTTATTTATGGGTAGTGTTGCTCACATCGAAGATGATAAAATGAGGTTGTTAGAGATATTCATAGGTTGGTCCGGTTATGTGTCCAATTAGTCTAAAGGTGGGGTTATGGTTCAAAATGGTTCAGAATCGTCTTTCGTGGCGAAGGTGAAAGCCAATTAATATCTTGATCCGACCTTAGTTGAATTAAAGGAAGAAGTGCTTAAAAATTCTTTTGAGGCTTTCTCCCATAGGGTAGATGAAGTACTTATGTATCAAGTTCGTTTGTGTGTTCCTAGTATAGATAACTTTAGAGAGAAGATTATAGTTGAAGCCCATACTTTTTGATATTCCATTCACCTGGGAGCCACCAAGATGTACTCTGATTTGCGGGAGATCTATTAGTGGAATGGGATGAAAAAGGATATTGTGGAAATTTTGGCTAAGTCTCCTAATTGGCAGCAAGTGAAAGTTGAGTATCAGAAACTAGGTGGTTTATCCCAAGATATTAGCATTCCTACTTGGAAGTGGGACTATTTAAATTGGACTTTATCGTTGGCTTTCCTCGCACCCAGCAGAAACATGAGTCGATTTGGATTATTGTAGATAAAATTAAAAAATTGTCTTATTTCATTCATGTCAAGATTTCATATTTTGCAAAGGACTATACTAAATTGTAATTGAGGGAAATGGTAAAGTTGCATGGAGTGCCTTTATCCATTATCTCTTATCGTGGTACTCAATTAACTTCTCAATTTTTGAAATCATTCCAAGAGGGTCTTAGTACTCGTGTTAAGCTTAGTACGACCTTTAGTCCGCAACCCGATGGGCAAGCGGAGCGTACTATCCAAACTTAAGAAGATATGTTGAGAGCTTATGTGATAGGTTTCAAGGGTAATTGGGATGACCATTTGCCTTTGATTGAGTTTGCCTATAATAATAGCTATCACTCAAGTATTAGTATGACTACATTCGATGCATTATATGGTAGTAGGTGCATAGTTGGTTCGAAGCCGGTGAAGTCACTTTGATAGGAAACAAGTTGGTACATGAGGCTATGGAGAAAGTTCGTCTTATTATAGAAAGGGTAAAACCAGCTCAAAGTCGACAAAATTCCTATGTCGATTTTAGAAGAAGAGATCTTGAGTATCATGTTAATGATTGGGTCTATTTGAATATCTCACCCATGAAGGGTGTAATGAGGTTTTTTAAGAAAGGGAAGCTTAGTCCTTGATATGTAGGCTCATATCAGATTTTGAAACGTATTGGTAAGGTTGCTTATGAAATTGAATTGCCTAATGAATTGTCATCGGTGCATCCAGTTTTCCATGTCTCCTTTTTGAAGAAGTGTGTTGGTCATCCGACAACTGTAGTCCCCTTAGAAGATTTGGGAATTAAGGAGAATCTTTCTTATGAGGAAGTTTCAGTTGAGAGTTTAACCGGCAAGTCAAGAAGTTGAGAAATAAATAAGTTGCTTATATGAAAGTTTTCTGGAGGAATCAGTTAGTTGAGGGTGCTACTTGGGAGGCTGAGGCCGATATGATGTCCTAATATCTTCATATTCTCTTTCCTTCTACCCCTACTCTAACTTGAGGTATTGAGTTCCTCATGGTTTACTCTTTTGGTGTCATGTGTCTAAAATATTCCCATGATTTCCTCATTTAGGCATGTTCATTAAAAAGCTTATGTTTTGAGAAAATGAGTCAACTTGATTGATTTCTACATGTTTATGTGCATTTGAGTATAAGTTGTATATAGACTTCATGATATGACATTTTGAACATGCTTTAGCTTGGATTTGATGTTTCCTTTTCGGATATGTGCCTTTATGAAATTGCATGCATGTTGGTTTGTTCGGCTTAAGCTCTTACGCAACTTATGTTGTCTTGAGTCTCATTTGAGGACACATGACCCTTAGGGGGAGATAATGTAATGTCACGACCCAAGGGTACCCCTAGAAGTCACAAGGCGTACTCAGCCCCAGAAGGTGTCATACAAGCCCCTTAGCATATCATAACGTGTGATAAAAGAAATGATGTGGAATTTGAAACTTTATCCATACAATCGAATTCTTTTATAAAAGCAAGCAGAAGTCTAGACTTGTCTCAATTAGCCATCTAATACAATCTTTGAATCAAATAGGGACATAACCCTTACAATATAGTCCAGAAATGAAATAACTAGAAAGGAACTACAAATGACTCATACGTTCTCAAATCATGAGGACTCACCACAAGCTAGGAGAATAGTAGATCCAAGCTTGAACCAAAAGAAGATCACCTCAAAGTCCGGACCCTACACTTTGTGGAAAATGTAGGAAAATATGGGTTAGTACAAAAATGAACCAAGTATGATAGCCATGCATAAAATCATGAAACCATGCTAAAAAGGGAATTTTAGTTGAAAAGCATGCACTTTTCCAATTTTCAGAATCATCATGAACTTTAGTGTAAAAGCATAAGTCATAAGAATATTCAACATATAGATCATCATAGCATAATAGAACCATCTCATAAGTAACCCTAACTCATACTTGTGAAATGCATGGATAAGATCCCATAATCCCATCCATACTAAGTACCACTTTTAGGCCACCATAACCATACTCACAATTCTTTGATATCATCCTTAGTTTTAATACTCATAGATAAGGAAATAATTCACCTTTAACAAGTCATATTAAGGAAAGCAACTTATAACAACAATCAAAGTTAAGCATCAATCATTACCAATAGCCTTCATATCAACATACTTAGTAGCATCATCATAAGCATATTCATTTGATAAATCATTAAAACATAAAGGAACACACCATAACTACTATAAAAGCCTACTTGTGCATTGCATGAATGAGATCTCATACTCCCACCAACACTAAGTAGAGCTCCTTGAGAAGCCATAGTTCATAATCATTCATTGTGGGGGAAAGCCTTAATCGACATCTACCATGTTAGCTAAACATGGAATTCGGTGTTACCCACACCGAAAAGGGTGTCCTACTTGCCTAAGGTAGAACCATTAACTTAGTTTAGGTGGATCCACTAGCTAAAAATCTATGAGGGCACATAGTTAAGGGATAAGGATATTGCTACTATATACCCCACCTCAAGTCACGTATGGGCATCCATCTCAACAGATTGCTTCTAGAAACCCCGCCTCAACTCACGTATGAGCTTCCATCTCAATCAATATCCACTCGGCGCTTAGCATTATTCCCCACAGAGTACTTATCATTTTATTACTTGAGTTCATTATTATGGAAGAATGCATCAACACTCTATCCAACATCATTCATAAGATAGCTCCTAGATTCAATAGGTGAGAATAGCTTGTCAACCTAAGAACCATCATATTGTGAAAAAACCTTTCACAACATGTCATCACCATTCATAAGTGTATAATTGAGAATAGCCTTTCAATCAACATAACATCATTATCATAATCATGGAAACTTCATTCATACTTCATTAATAAGTGTGTGTGTGAGCATAGCCTTTCAACAACACCACAATTACATCATAGTCATAATCATTTTACACTCAAAGTGTTCTTAAAGCATATATGTAAATCTCATAATCATGCATAATTCTCATACTTTGCATTTCAAGGACCATGGATCATAATTCATAAAAACATCTAGAATTAATACATTAGACATGGATTATAACATAATTCAACAAATCAATTTATTACATTCACAATTCTACAACATTATGCTTGCATCAATCAATACCCACACTTTGAGATCCAATTTGGGAAAATAGGGGAATTCATGGACTCTTGAGAAATTTAAATTAAAATCATATAAAATCATAAAAATATCCATAAACAAACATAATTCAATCATTAAAAACGAATCTGAAAGGAATCCATGAGATGGAACTCAAACCCTAGCTTTTGGGTTTTCTAGCTTTGAAATTAGGGGTTTTGAAGGGGCTCCATGGGTGAAGGCTACCCATGGATGAAGAGCTACCATACCTTATTGAATATTTCCCATGAATTTGAGGAGAAAACTTGATTCTTCAATCCTTGCTTCACCTTCTTTATCTTCCTTGGAATTCTAGAGGGAGGATTTTAGGGAAAACTAGGTTATTTATTTGGGTTTTGGGATTTTATAAAGTGAATGGGTTGGTTAATGAATTAAGGAGTCTTATATAGGTGAATTAAAACTATACAAAATGACTTCACTTAATACTAAAAAGATAGGAATTACCCAAACTACCCCTAACTTAAACCGACTTAAGAAAAGTTGCAGGCCCCATCCACGGCCCCCTCCTACGGGGCGTGGACTGACCCACGGACCACACCGATGGGGAGTGGGTTGGGGTCTCTAACTCTGATGTTGGCCCCTTGACCCACGACACTAAACCACGATGTGTGGGTCCTCCTACTGGATGTGAGTCCCTTCCGTAGGTGGCCCATTTTGGGCAGTTTCTAAGGGCTTCTTTGGGTCCCCCACAAGGACCCTTGGTTGGTCCTTGAGGGGTCGTACCTTGATGTTTTACACCTAAACCCTTCATTTTAAGTATGAGAAGCAAATTTTACAACTCTAACCCTTACGACAAGTTCTAGTTATGCCTACTAGTTTCTGGGGTGTTACATTATCTACCCCTTGCGAACATTCATCCTCCAATGATGATCTAGACACGTTACGGAATTAAAGATTCAAGACTAGAAGCCCATCATGCATAAAGCATCAAAATAATGCACAATTAAAAGGAGTAAACATCAATTCCATCTCAACATACTTAATGCAACACAAGGAAGTAGGAACTACATCTAACAACCTAGTATGCATGTAAACCTCAACATTTCTCAAATTCATTGGAGGAACTGCCTTCTCCAAATCAAAGCATGCTCAACTCAATAACATGAAACCAATTATGCAATTACTCTCAAAATCATATTAAAGAATGTCTGACAATTCATCTCATGAAGCATATAGGCAACTCATACTAAATTCACAACAATCATGAGGAACACATAAATCATGAAAACTTATTTTCTTGCTAATCATGAACTTCTAAAGAACATGCATAACATAACGAGATCATGGAACTTTCTAAAGCACACATGACTCCAAATCATGAAACAGGCGTAGAGGAGCTCTTTGTCTCAAGCTAGACTAGGAAAAGAAGAAAAGAGATGAGGATATCGGGACTCTCAACAATCTTGCTATCTAAGCATACCATCTTCCACTTGGGAGAAAGCCCCCTACTAAAACCTCAAGAGTCACTTCTTTCAAACAATCCCAACCAACATAACCATAAACTCATAACAACCATTCCGGGTTCTAAAATCAATAGAGGTCTAACAACCATTCATCCAAACACTACCAAGGCTAACATCAGAGTCTAAAAAGTAGCATAGGGATCTAATAAAACATTTACAATTATAAGGAACTATCAACCTACCAGTGCCTTGATCCAGAGAGACTTCTTGGTCCTTTCTAGACCGGAGTGCATAGAAGCGACTATACTTTTGAGCATTAGGATCCAGACCACTAAGAGAAGCTTGATTGGCCTCTCTCACTTTAGCCATGAGCACCGGGCAATCTCTCATCTTGTGACCTTTCTTTCCACACCCATAGTAATCATTTGTGCCGGCTAGGCACTTACCCGCATGTTGCTTTCCACATTTCGCACATGTGGATCTTTCAAAAGAAGAACCACCTCCAGTTCCTCCTTGAGATTTTGGGTTAGACACCCTATCCGTGTTGTCCATTGGGCAAGCATTAGAGGAATCTTTATTCGAGGACCTCTTTTTGAACTTTGGTTGACCTTGTTCATTGAACCTAACTCTTTTACCTCTCTATTCTTTCTCTTAAGCTTTGACTCCTCAATTTGTTGGGCATATACCATAAGACGTGAAATATTCATCTCACCAACTAACATGTCCCTACGACATTCTTCTTCAACCAAGTCAGACACTCCCATCATAAATTTGTTCATCTTAGCCCTTGAATCCGCTACTAGAGTTGGAGCATACTTGGATAGTTGGGTAAATTTCAAGGCATACTACTTAACACTCATGCTACCTTGCTTAAGGTTAATGAACTCTTGTATCTCAGCCTTCCTTAACTCTAGGGGAAAGAACCTATCAAGGAACACCGATTTGAACACCTCCCACTCTCTAGGATCCGCTCCTATTGGCCTTTCATCCTTCCATTGCTTATACCATACTTGAGCAACATTCTTCAATTGATAAGCGGCTAGCTCCACTTTCTCTACCGAAGTCAACCCCATGAAATATAGTATTTTGTAGACCTCATCCATAAATTCTTAAGGGTTATCTTCCACTTCGGAGCCATGGAACTCGGGAGGGTTCATTCTTACAAAATCCCTAACCCTTAAAGCAGCCGAATTCACATGAGTCCCAACATCTCTATTGTCTTGGGTTGTCATGGCTTTGGCCAACATTAGAAAAACCGACTTAACCTCCACATCTAACATAGCCGAATCAGAGCATGATTAGCTTGAGGAGCTTGATTACCTTTAAGATCTTCTCATTCACATTGTCATCCTCCGTTCTTCTTGTGTTAGCCCTTCATGTATTAATTTCCTAAAGAAACAAGAGAAGGATTAGGAGAGGGACTTTATAGAGTTAAACTCTAAGGCATGACTTAAGAGTGATGAAAGAAGTGTAGTTTCCTAAACATCTTATAGCCTCTCATTCATAAATGTGGCGCGCTTCACACTATGAAAAAAACTCTACTAGACGTAGATTATGAGACATCATCCTAGAATCATTCTAAACCTTGTAATCTGATTACCAAATTTGTCACAACCCAGGGGTACCCTTAGATGTGACAAGGCGTACTCAACCCCGAAGGGTCTCATACAAGTTGCATAGCATATCATAACATGAAATAAAAGAAATGATGTAGAGTTTAAAAATTTATCCATACAATTGAAGTATTTTATAAAATCAAGCAAAAGTCTAGACTTGTCTGAATTAGCCATCTAATACAATCTTTGAATCAAATAGGGACACGATCCTTACGATATAGTTTGAAAATAAAATAACTAGAAAGGAACTACAAAAGACTCATACGTCCTCGAATGATGAGGACTCACCATAAGCTAGGAGAATAGTCGATCCAAGCTTGAACCAAACGAAGATCGCCTCAAAGTCGGGACCTTACACTTTAAGATCCAATTTCAGAAAATAGGGGAATTCATGGATTCTTGAGGAATTCAACTTAAAATCATATAAAATAATCAATATATCCATAAACAAACATAATTCAACAATAAAAATGAATTTGAAAAGAATCCATGAGATTAAAGTCAAACCCTGGCTTTTGGGTTTTCTAGTTCTGGAATTGGGGGTTTTAAAGGGGCTCCATGGATGAAGGCTACCCTTGGATTAAGAGCTACCATACCTTATTGAATATTTACCACAAATTTGAGAAGAAAAGCTTGATTCTTCAACCCTAGCTTCACCTTTCTTCATCTTCTTCCTTGGAGTTCTAGAGAGAGGATTTTAGGGGAAAAGTTGGTTATTGATTTCGATTTCGAGATTTTATAAAGTGAATGGATTAGTTAATGAATTAAAAAGGCTTATATAGGTGAACTAAAACTATACAAAATGACTTCACTTAATACAAATAAAAATAGCAATTACCTAAACTACCCCTAACTTAAACTGACTTAAGCCAACTTACAGGCCCCATCCACGACCCCCACCAACAGGGCATAAACTGACCCACGGACTGTACTAGTGGAGCATGGGTTGGGGTTTGCAACTCTAATGTTGGCCCCTTGACCCATTACACAAATCCACTAGGTGTGGGTCCACCTACTGGGGGTGAGCCCTATCCGTAGGTAGCTCATTTTGGGCAGTTTCTAGGGGTTGTTTTGGGTCCCCCTCAAGGACCCTTGGTTGGTCCTTGGGGGGTCGTACCTTGAAGTTTAACCTCTAAACACTTCATTCTAAGTATGAGAAGCAAATTTTATGACTCTAATGCTTACGACAAGCTCTAGTTAATCCTACAAGTTTCCTGGGTGTTACATGTAACACCTCAAATTCGAGATGACAAGGAAATTCCTGCTTTCAATAAATTTGGTGCCAGTTCCAACGGTGCCATCCACAGTCCGTGGAACAACCCTCAACAGTAGATCTGGTCCATGGTCGGCCAGGCATGTCTCCCTAAATTTTCAAGTTCTAATACCTTGTCAACGGTTCAATAGGACACTTAGTCGTTCAATGCCCGAGTCATAGGTAGGTCTCGTAGGTGAGTCATAGACATAAAATACTTCAAAGTCTGAAGTCGAGAACCACTACCACAACCTACGGTCCGTCATCTGAATAATGGCTTGTATGAAGGGGTCTGTCGTTGGTGGTCCAGTAATCAAGCTTTTGAAGTCAATGACGGTCGAACAGGATGATCCATAGGTTAAGCCACAGACCGCGATTGGCCACCATCATTGACGATAGTAGTTATTTTTAAAGGGCTTCTTTGTCTTTTTCCCAAATTGTTTTAATTCATCACTATGTCATTTTAACCCCTCTTAGAATTCATGTATAGGTATTTCAACCCCAAAATTTACCCAATAGAAATCATTCTCTCAAATTCATAACAAAAAAACAAGTCTTTCTCTCAAATATTTCTCTCTCTAGAAAGCTTAAAGAAGAAGGGATCAACCTAGGAATTCAAGTCAAGTCTCCAACTCCCCCATTGAAGTCAAGCTTTCGGCATTGAGGTATGCTAGTTTTCATCCATAGAGCCCTTTCCTTCATGGAGTTTCCAAATTCTCCATTTTATAAAGATAGAATTCCCCAACTGAGTTAGGGTTTTCTTCATATTTCATGGTTTACTTTAATTATTGATTTATTTGATTGTTTTATGATATATCAAGCATGAATTTTATTATGAATTACCATGAACCCATGTCTAACCCATGTTTTCTATAGATTGATGAACTGGAAGTGGGTTTTGAACCATGAAAGGTGAATTATAGAATTAAGTATGTTCTTATGAATTTTATGTATATGTTTTAAGGATTCTTTGAGAGTGAAGTATCAATGATGTTGTTGAAATGATTTCTCATATGCACATGAAGCATGATTATGAAAGGTTTTCTCACATAATAAGGGTTCTTAGGGTTGAAAGGTCTTATAACCTAAAATGAACCAATGATAAGGAGCTATTCAAATGTTGAGATAAGAGGTAATTACCCATGCTCTCTAATTTAAAGACAAGAGGCTATTACCCATGTCAGACAATATAAAGAAACGAGTTGATTACCCATGTTCCTTTAAGAGCTAAGATGAATATGTTAAGAACTATTCTACAGAAGTTAAGGTTAGTTCCGAGTGGACAAGTTGTGATTACCCGTGTCCCATAAACTATGTGCCAATATTAGATTATCTAGATAGAGATTATCTAGTGGATCCACATAAGATAAAAGTTCATGGTCCTTACCTTGGAAAATAGGACACCCCTTTTTCGGTGTAGGAGATACCATATTCCATGTGTAATAGCTCACATGGTCTTATATGTCGGTTAAGGCTACATGCCACATGCAAGCTAAGAAGAATTAAGGTTACTTAAAGGAAGTATCTCATACATGTTTAAGATGATGATTATGTGCAAAGACCATGTTTTATGACTCATATTTTCCAAC
The DNA here is from genome assembly GCA_035578085.1 of Solanum pinnatisectum. Classification (NCBI taxonomy): domain Eukaryota; kingdom Viridiplantae; phylum Streptophyta; class Magnoliopsida; order Solanales; family Solanaceae; genus Solanum; species Solanum pinnatisectum. The sequence continues at coordinate 51,323 of JAWPEI010000046.1, forward strand.
TTTTTATCTCATGTTTTAGCTTCGTAATTGCATCTCATAAATGTATCACTTTTAAGTACATTTCAAATGTTTTATGGATGGCTATCATACTTCGTACAAGATTTGGACTAACACATACTCTTTCCTACATTTCCCTAAATGTAGGATTCGAACGTCAGAGCTCTCAATTTTGTGGCTAGAGTTGAGAGAAGAGAGTTTGAGCTTTTGTGAATCCTCATGCATCGAGGATCAGACATTTATTATTTTCTGTCTTTTCTTACATTTAGTTTTGAAACATCATGTACGGGCTACACAAAAATTTATTTGTATGTCCTAGATGGCTTTGAGACAATGTTTAGACTTCCGCTATTTTCTATAAACCATTATATATAAAGTTGTCGTTTAATATGTTTATTATTTTTCTTGTATGATGAAAGTTAATTGGCTTGTATGGGTCCTCTTCGGGTCTTATACGCCATGTTAAGCCTAGGGGCTACCTTGGGTCATGACATATAGGGGCACATAGTTACGGGACATTGGTATTCTCTGTTTGTTCACTTGGTACAAAGCATAAGTCCCACAGAATAATCATTAATCTAAACATGTCTTATTATCTATGGAATGTCACAATTAAGTAGACAGTCCAATCTAGAGTCCATTTAGAATAGCTCCTTAATATTGATTCAACTTAGGTTAGAAAACAATTCAACCTTATGAATTATTTGTTTAAGAAAACATTTTCACAATCATGTTTTTAATAGTGTGTGGGAAATCCTTTGATAACACCAACAAAAACATCAATGCTTTAATCACAAAGAAACATTAAATCATTTATCTCAATTTCATAAATAAACATACGTATATTCATAAACTCATCTTTGATAGTTCATAAGGTTTATCATACGATCATAGTTTAGAGATCATGGACCATGCCCGTGTTTATGTAAATTCAACTTAAAAACATATAATTATCTCAATTCCTGAAAAAAAAAAGATATTAAACAATTAATTGGATCATAATTTAAAGGAACCCATGAGATTGAATAAAACCCTATCACCCATTGGAGAATTCTAAGTTATAAAATAGGAGAATATTTTAAACCTATAGAGGAAAAGACTCCATAGGTTAATACTATAATACCTTGATGTGAAAAGCCCACAATCAATTGTGAATTTGGAGAATTGATCTTGAAACCTTAGACTTCTTTCAAGCTTTAGAGTGAGAAATTTTGGGGGAATAACTTGGAGGGAGTTGGGGAAATTTGAAAAATGATTTAGAATAGTTAGCTTCTAGGCTTAAAAGATTTATATAGGTTCTAGGAGTAGGATCAAAAAAGCCTATTTTAGACATTAGTCAACTAGGGAAAAAGCCAAAAATCCCTTAAAATAATTGTTGACAACACACTACGATTTGGACTTATGGACCGTGTTGGTTAGCCGTAAAAAGAGAGTAGAGACTCTTAATTTGGCTAACTTTTTATTGAACTCTTGTATGGCTCGTAGATCTTCCTCATCCATACATGCCAACTATAGAAACAAAGTTTAAGCTTTAAAACGTCATTATGTTTGGGATCACCTACGAGACTTATCTATGATTCGTATATGGGATGACTCACCGTCCCGGTGAGCCGTAAAAAGGGTACTGGGACTATTTTCTAAAATATTTATTTTCCCACTACTTACGGTTTCTATCTATGGCCCGTAGAAGATTATACCTCTTGTAGAAGCTTCTAAGTTCCTTAGATGAGACCCGTAGTCCTAGAAACCAGCCCAAAACTACAATTTTGCTTCTTATCCAAAGCTAATGTTTTTCAATATTTCCCCCTTGGGAACATTCGTGCTCGAATGGAACTCAAGACATCATAAGGAGTGTAGGAGAAATATCTAACATCCCAACATGAATGAAATCACATAAATGCACATATCCGAGGAGGAAAAATCAACCCCAAGCTTAAGCATATCCAAAATGCACATACACATGTAGAAATGAATCAAGTTAACTCATTTTCTAAAAAAAATGAAGTTTTTCATGAGCATGTATGCATGAGGAAATGTGAGAATGACTAAAACATAAGGATGGACCATGAGGAACTAAATAACTCAAGCTAGAGTGGGGTCGGAGGAAAAGAAATAAGGGTAACAAGACTTCATATATGCATCGGCCTCCAAAGTTTCACCGCCAACAAACTTAGTCTTCTAAAGAAAATTCAAGGAAGCAAGTTCGTTATTTCTTAACTTCTCCATTTGCCGGTCAAAAATCTCAACCGGCACTTCGTTAAAAGATAGATTCTCCTTAACTCCCGAACCTTCCTAAGGAACAATGGATGTCCAATCTCCAACACATTTCTTCAACATGGAGACATGGAAATATGCATGTAGCGATGCCAAATCATTGGGAAAATAAAGTTCATAAGCAACTTTACCAATAGACTTCAAAATCTGATATCGGCCTACATAACAAGGACTATGCTTCCCTTTATTTCCAAATTTCATCATGCCATTCTTGGGTGAAATTTTCAAGTAGACCCAATAATGCACACAAATTGAAGGGCTTTTCTTTAAACATCGGCATAGGATATTTGTCAACTTTTAGCTATTTTCAACCTTTCACTAATAAGCCGAACTGTCTCCATAGCCTCATGTTCAAACTCGGGGCCTATCAAGGTGACCTCGCCAACTTCAAACCAACCTATATGAGATCTACACCTCCAACTAGAAAGATCCTTGAATTGAGACATACAAATGCTTGAGTGATAGCTATTATTATACGCAAACTCAATCAAAGGTAAATGATTATCCATATTACCATTTTAGTCAATTACACAAGTCTCAATATATCTTCCGAATTTTGGATAGTACATTCCGCTTACCCATCCGTTTTATAATGAAAGGCCTCACTAAGCTTAATGCGAGTACCAAGGCCATTTTGAAAAGATTTTTAAATCTAAGAAGTAAATTGGATACCACGACCGAAGATCATGGATAAGGGAACTCCATATGACCTAATAGTATCCCTCAAGTACAACTTCGCGTAGTCCTTCACCGAAAAGGATACCTTGATAGGAATTAAATGAGCCAATTTCATTATTGAATCCATGATAATCTAAATTGAGTCATGTTGCTGCCGATTGCAGGGTAAACCAACCATAAAGCCCATATTCAACTCTTCTTACTTCCATGCAGGAATACTAAAATCCTGAGATAAACCTCCTGCCTTTTGACGCTCACCTTTTACTTTTTGACAATTGGGAAAGTTAGCCAATTATCCTGCAATATCCTTCTCCATCCCATTAACCAAATAGACCCCCCACGCAAGTTAATGTACATCTTTTTGGCTACCGGGTGAAAGGAATATCAAGAACTATGAGCTTCATATAAAACTCTACTCTCTCAAATCATCAACATTAGGAACACACAATTGACCTCGATACCAAAATACACTATCTAACCCTTGGGAGAAAGTGTGAATAGATTTCTTAAACACCGCTTCCTTTAATTGAAACAAATTTGGATCAAGACCTTGTTTGGCTTTCACATATGACACAAAAGACAATTCTGAACCATTATGGACCATAACACCACCTTTGGTTAAGTCAACCAACTGAACACCCACTCGGGAAAATCGACAAATGTATTGAAAAACATCTATTTTATCATCCTCAACATGAGAAACACTATCCATTGATAATAAACTAAAAGCATCCACCACTATATTCGCCTTGACGGGGTGATGGAGGACACTTATGTCATAATACATTAGTAACTCAAGCCACCTCACTTGGAAAAAATTTATATCTTTTGGCTTAAACATATATTGCAAACTTCCATGGTCAGTAAAAACATCAACCTTAAAATCATAAAAGTAATGCCTCTAAATCTTAAACGTAAAAACAACTTCTGCCAATTCTAAATCATGGTTAGGATAGTTCGTTTCATGGACCTTAAGTTTTCGTGAATCGTAAGCAATCCTCCTTCTATTTTGCGTATGAACACACCCTATCACGACTCTTGAAGTATCAAAATAAACCCTCAAACCCATATGATCCTTCTAGTTAAGTCAACTATAGATTCACAGAAAGGGTCTATCAACTCAATTGAAAGAATATCAAACCTCATAGTCACATATGGCATTAAAAAAGACAAGGTAGCACTAGGATCAAGCAAAGCATAAACACCAAGATGAAAGACTTTGAACATACTAATAACCACATCAGGAGAACCTTCTTGCTCGTAACAAGTTTGAAGTGCATAAAATATGTTTTTTTTCTGACTCCAACTAGAACCTAATGAAGTATCAGTTTGAGCCCATCAATCATTATCTCTTTCATTCTTAGTAACTGAGGGACGACCCCTTATGTTATGATCTGTCATGCCACAACCAAATCATGCATTGGAACTAACTAGGCATTTACCATAATGTTTTCTTCCACATCTATTTCACGACCCGAAGTCGGGCGATGTTGGTGTGTGTCATGCCCCAAGTCCTATTGAGACAGACAAGGCACCCGATGCCCTAAATACTTGAGAGAACCAACTTATAACATGTGCTTATAGTACATGCACCAATAACAATCATAATTTTTTTATGAGTATAGTAAGATAGTCTAATAAAAGACCCACATAGATAGGCCCAAAAAATGTATATGACTTGGCTACTGAGGCCTTGATTACTAGAAAACAAGTCACAACGTATGCCTTACTACGAAATTAATCTATAAAGCCTCTAAAAGATAGATACTTAGATTATAAAAGGACATTACCCCATCATACTCCTTAACTAATATATAATTTAAAATTTATTCTAAAGACTCGATAAAGCCCTGTAGTAACATGGAGATCACCAAAGGTCATTGATTATCCTATGCTTATATTGAGAGATTATATTAGCTTGAGTACCTACACCTGTGGAATGAAACACAACATCCCACAGGAAGGACGACAGCACAAAAGAATATACTGAATATGTAAGGCATAAAGTAACTATTTGTAAAATAAAAGCTCATGTGAAATCATGTAAAGTTGCACAAACATTATGTATATATAAGAAGAGACCACATTTGCCTATACTTGTGGAATCACATACCTTTCATTCACATTTGCTTTTACTTGTGGAATCATGTACATTACATTAACCTTAGCTTATACGTGTGGAGTCATATAAATTACATAATTTTCTTTAGTTTACACATCTTTTCCTTATATAATTTGTAGTATATGACACAATGACCTGCTGATGAGTGGTAGAAGAGGATGACCCATGATAGCTAGTTTAAACCCTAGGATGCGGTCCTCATAACTATACCAATCAGGATCGACCCATGCTAAGGTTTTAGCCCCTGGGCTGCCACTTATAATAATGTAAATTGGGATCAACCCATGCTGGGTATTACCATCCCTAATCTGCCACCCTTAAGTACAAGAATAAAGATAGGCCCATGCTAGGTATTTTAACCCCTAAGCTGCCATCCATAATTATATAGATTCACTTTACCTTGTCTCTTTAATCTTTGAGATTGTTCTTTTAATGTTCATAACTTTTTTTGAGATTTAGGACTATATATCAGTGATGTAGACATGTGGATAAATTAATTGAGGTAGAAAATAATGATATAGGAAGCAAATATAATTTTTTTGTGCTACTTAGGAACATATATGACACATGAACTTCATTTGGGCATAAAGAACATATACATGTAATCTATGAAGGTGTGTGGCAAGTGACAAAATGTAGCAAATGATTCATTAAAGTGTATAACAATTGAGCAAGTAATTCGGCTTAGAAGTCGCTTCATTTAAAACGCGTTTGCACATTTCACATGGGGCATACATGCATTTGTATTAAGACTGTAACTTCTCACATATAGGGGCAAGGACTATATAAGATAACATGATATCTAAACACTTTGCAGACGATATTAAATGAAAGAGTTCATAAGCACATGAACTAACAAGGCATATGACAGAACCCAAATAAGTGTTCTACATTCCACGTAAGGGGACATATAAAATGAGCAATGGACATAATATGTATATGACATATAAATACTTGTAATATTGCTGAAAAGAATCCATAAAGGGTATATGAGTATAAATAGTTAAGCTATAAGATATATAGCATGTAGAATTATATAGGGAAGCAGAGCATTTGAAACCCCAAGACATCCTACAGAAACATTCCACCATATCTTAAATAAAAACATACTTCCACTAGTTCTAATTCATGGGTGTAATTTCACTTATTTTTATTTACACACTTTAAAATATATGCAATTGATTTTCCATGGTCTTTTAACTCTTGAGAATTTTTCTCAAACGTGTTCCAACCATTAGAATCGAGTATCTTTCTGAGTAAATTCAAACAATGGGGAAAAGGCAAGAGAAGTCTCCTATAATCTTCTGTAGTAATGGGGGTATATGGCTTACTATGTCTTTGTTACTAGGCGACAATATATAACCACACTTGATGTGTGATACCTTATTTATTGGTTAAATAGGCTAATAAACAAACGAATCTTCAGGGAATCATTTACAATGCTATTTTTTATACATTAATTATAGATAACATCAACTACATTCAAACTCATATCATGATTTAATAACACATAAGAGTTAGCCACTTTATCCCAACAAGTTAGGTATGATCATTCTAATGGATTTGCTATATGATATAACAAGTGAGTGTGCTCCACTCCTTTTCCGTGTGAGGAACAAAAATAAAAACAATTGACATATATCAACTATTCTCTTCTTTTGTCAAGCTATGGTTGCAAATTTATTTGGTTTGCTCTATATATATGCGTAATGACCAATATTTATTTTTGTATGAGTTATGTCCTGCACCTAAGGTACAAAACTGGTCAATGTATCTTCTATCAATGCAATCTTTTGATTTCCGTCTTTATTCTTATAGCTATTAAGATTAGGTACTAAAATTCATATCAATATTAAAATGATTTCTCTGTGTATTGAAAAAAAAATGTGTTTAGGGAGTTCTTCTTGTGTCCTTATCTCTCTATCTCTCTCCCTTTTTTCACGTCACTTGCTCAATAAGAATTTTCTATAATAAGGACACAACATATGTCAACTATTCTTCTAACACCCATATACTTCATTTTCTTGTACTATGAAGGAACTTCACTCAGCTCATCCCTCCATTCTATGGATATTCAAATGTCATTCTCTTTCATTTCCTATGTAACCAAATACTCTTTTCTAGTTCTTAATCAATATTATGCCTTCTCTATTGTTAATATTCTAATAGACTCTTATGTCTAACCCTTCAACATTTTAAACCTTCATCTTTAGTTGCTTCTATTCTATAAGCAAAGCATATACAACAATACTGAAAGAAAATACATACATTTTTATACGAAACAATTGAAGTACTTATACGATGAGTTTTCTAACCATAAAAGGTTAACAAATTTTAGCCTAATTAGGGTAGTCTTATGCACCTATCGTGTAATTCCAGCTACTAATATACCTAAGATGATGAGTAAGCACTTGGGTCCCATCAGTAAACAAAGGTTATCTATAGCCAATACCGTAGTGGTACGTTCCCATACAGGACTATAGTTTTGCAACATCTTTTAACTAATACAAAACTAAATTAACAACTTCTATTTCCAATACATTCATAATCAAAAGATTCTATGTCTATTAATGACAAGGTACTAATAGTCCTATATAATATTAGATCCTAAAACCTTTGAAGGAGTCATGTGGAGGAAATCTTAGACTCAAGATCAAGTCAAATTCTCATAAGGAGTTGTATGCTATTGAAGGCCATCTATGTTACTCGGTAACCATTTATCATGCAACATATGAATAAAATATTGTTATATCTCACTTAGATAAACCAAGATGATACAAGTGGTACAGATGCAGTTATAAATGCAAGTAACACATAAACCTTTACAACGCTTTCTCTAAATTTTGATAACATGAGACCTTTCTCTGGAACCTTCCTTTTGGATGATGCTGATTTTGGCATTTTGGCCATATTTGACCGAAATTGTGGTAGGCATAATAAGGATTAAATAAATCATAATATGAGTAGGAATAGTCTTCTTAACATTGCTCTATTCAACAATCTAGATTATGAAAGGTCACATTTCCTAAATGTCCAATCTGCCCCTTAATTACAAAGGTGTCGTGCAACACTTTCATAAGTAAGGCTCTACTAGACCCTAGGATGACTTGCTATGATACCACCTTTGTCAACTAGTACTTTGAAAAATAAGCACACCAATATTGGATAATGAATACGTATAGAAATAGTTTGACATATTTTGAAAACTTGGACTGTATAAGGAAGAACATTAGCTACATTGGAGATTGTATACCCTCACATTGTATCTTTAACCCTGAGGATCACTTAGAGATCTCAATTTCTTGGTACAAAATAGATAGGACTTCATGGATAAAGATATGGAATCAATTAGCCTTACATACCTTGTTGCACACCTCTAGATATTACAATGAGTTAACCTTCTTTATTTCAAATTATTTCTCTGTAATGGAGTAAATAATAAAACTAGCATTAGTAGCTAATCAACAAGTTTGGGCTAGTTGATCAGACCAAAACTGTAATTGGTAGTAAATCTATAATTAGTTACATCAAGGGCATTCTTCCCACCATTATCCCCTATTTTTGTCATATACTATACAACCTTCTTATAAGGTCCCCCAAAACTCCTTAGGCCTCATATCATTTGGAAAAACAGTATACAAAGTGATGATAGGCAGAAAACTCATGTAACAATCAATTAAATGGTGTATCACTACGCTGTGAATGTTCTATCCTCTAACCTATTCCCATGACTTCTCTACACATATTCATCCATACCCCCTTATTTTACTATGCACAAAAAAGTCCCTAAGCATAACAATATGGATGTAGCAATATGAACTCACGTCTTCCAATCAACGTTCTGTGAGTTCCAATAAGCATTACATTTAAGATGCTCAAAATGAGCTCACAGTCAAAATTTGTGGGGAATCCACTCCATGGCTGTACCAACAAGCTCAACGCTCTAGAAAATTTACCAAGCTCACACTATAAAGAGACAATACTCCTCAGTTCATTAACAAATACCAACTTTCATAAACAATTCAAGCACAAGAGACAGATGAAAATTTCCTTAGTTTACCTTGCTGGACAGAAACTTCACTTGCTAAGATTTAGATTCTTGAAGGTTGAGGTTGTCCTCCCACACACACCTTGATGTAAAATCAACTTATTCACTTGAATTCCTTAAGATAGGAGATGTTCTCCCAACTTGAACTTGAAAAAAGGGTTTTCTTCAGATATTAATGGTGAAGCTGTAGAACAAAGCTCTTGGAGTTCTTATTGGTTTCCTTGGGAGTAATTTTCTATAGAATACGTGATGAAGGAGATTTTATAAGCTAGAGTCCTTTAGAGGTCCCTTTTGGATGTTTTCAGTTAATAAATCAGAGAAATAATATGGTCCTTTACTTTAATCAAACAGGTGGATCACACATCACCTCCTTAATTTCTGCTACAACTTTTTTAAGTAGATGCATCACTTACTTCCCCTTTTCACTTAAAATACAGTTCACTTATTATAAGTAGGTACATCACCTACTTGCCCTTTTCACTTAAAAGGCAATCCACTTATTCTAAGTAGGTGTATCACGTACTTGTAACCTACTAGCATAATTAAGTTAAGAAAGCACCTCACTTATTTTACACCATTTTCGAAATATGAGTTTCTTTTCAAGACCTTAACAGTAATACTGTAAAAAAATATAGGCCCAAAAGTGATAAAGAGACAAACTAACAAAAGATAATGACACATACACACGAGCTACTATGAAGAGGATGTAATAAATATATACAGAGAACTAACTAATCAAAAATACAAACTAAAATTCAGAGCTAAAGGAGGACATCAGCAACTCTCTGAACGCCAGGAGCTCACCGTAATGGCTCTTCTAGAGCTAATGGAACTGACCAAATTCCGATCCAACATCGTAATCTCTGAATGTTGATTAAAGTCAATTCCTCCAAGCTTAAACTTTCCAAAACTCAAAACTTGCACCAAACTCAACCAAACACCTCGGGGAGTGTACCACCCATCCCACCACCACACACAAGATATACATAAGCTACGCAAAGGGACGAAAAAAGGAAAGCACACAGAAATGGAGGGTCATTGCAACAAATACTACTTAAAGGAGTTTTATCCGTGAAGTTGTAGCGAAGGCAATAGTTGGAGGCTAAAAAATTTGAGGATACAAGGTTCGCATATCAAGCTTGTTCTCTAAAGTAGCTTACTAAACTAGATTGTGCCTCCTCTAAACCTTCACTGACGGGATGCCTTTAGAATGCAACTATCTAACCTGCTTGTCAAGAAGGGCCACAGGTTCCTCCTCAAAACATGAAGTCTCATAAAGATGATCTGTCTCCCACTAAAGTACATGAGACTCGTAGGAACATACTAGCTCAACATAGATATATGAAACACAAGGATGAACACAAGAAAGACCAGGAGGCAAGGCAATCTCATAAGCCACTTCTCTTACGTGCCTCCAAATCTCAAAAAGATTGATAAACCTGGGACTAAGCTTGCCCTCTCCCAAACATCATTACGCCGTTCATGGGTGACACCCACAACTACAAACAATTATCAACCATGAACTCTAAATGCCATAGAGTTTGATCTATATAGCTTTTCTACCTACTTTGGGAAGTACTGAGTTATTCTTGGATCCTACAGACACTATCTATAGAATTTGTCAACAAGTCGATTTCCCATGGCCTTACTTTAAAAGCGTTAAACCAATCAACTGGAGAACGATATCTCCTATCATATAATGCCTCGAATTATGTTATGTAAATGCTCAAATGGTAGCTATTATTATAACCAAACTACACCAAAGCTAAAGATTGATCCTACTTGCCACAAAAATCAATAAAACAAGACATAGACATATTGTCTAGAACAGGAATACTCCTCTGAAACTAGCCATCGGTCTGAGGGTGAGAAGTTGTACTGAGCTCAACCTATGCCCCCAAATCCCTCTTAATTAACCACCAAAAATGTGAATTGATCTAATTACCACGGTCTGAAAGGATAGAATATATCACCCCATGCAAACCGGTAATCTCAAGAAGGTAGATCTCATCAAACCACTTAGATGTGTTAGTAGTCTGAACTAGTAGAAAGTGAGCTGACTTGGTGAATCAAGCAACGATGACCCAAAACATCAGGAAGTACGTGGAAAACCTACAATAAATTCCATGGCTATATGCTCCAAATTTCGTTTTGATCTCTAATGCTCATACTTCATTGTTCATAGTTCAAGCACCTAGCCACAAAAGCTCCAATGTCCTACTTCATTCCATATAACCATTAATGATGTCTCAGATCATGGTATATCTTCACAACACTAGGATTAATAGAATGTCAGGACCAATGAGACTCTTTAAGAATCAACCCAACTAGCTCACCAACTTTAGGAACACATATACAACCCTCAATCTTCTAGATGCCCTCTGGATATAAGGTTCCTTTTCTAGCCCTACTTATAAGAACATTGTCCCAAATCACCCTCAACGATGGATCGTCAAATTGTTGTGCCTGAATTTGTTCCATCAAGAAAGATCTAGCCTCAACAAAAGCAAAAAATCTGCCCAACTAAGAAATGTCTAGTCTAACCATCCGATTTGGTAAGGAATGAATATCCAAGGCTATATGTCACTCCTCCAAAACAATGAAAGCCAAAATCCCCATGCTTAGTTACTTGCAGCTCAAGGCATCTACTACCACATTGGCTTTGCCCAAATAATAAAGATTGGAGATTTCATAGTCCTTCAGAACTCCAACCACCTGCGTTGTCTCAAATTAAGGTCCCTCTGGCTGAAAGTATACTTAAGACTACAGTGGTCCATGAATACATCATAGTGAACTCCATACAAATAGTGTCACCAAATCTTTAACGCGAAAACTACTGCCACCAACTCCAGTTCATGAGTGGGGTAGTTCCTCTTGTAAATCTTCAGCTACCTTGAAGTATAAGCAATAATTGTACCCTGCTGCATTAAGACATAACAAAGTCCCACACCCGAAGCATTGAAGTAGATCGTAAACCCCTGGCCCCTAATAGGAAAGCAAGAATCGATGATAAAGTAAACAATCCATTGAGCTTCAAAAAACTCCTCTCACACTCATATGACCACCGGAAGGGGAGATCCTTTTGAGTCAATCTAGTCAATGGTGCTGCAATAGAATAAAACCCCTCCACAAACTATATGTAGTAGCCTTCTAACCCGATGAAACTACGAACCTTGGTAGGATAAGTAGGCCTGGCCCTCTCTCAAGGCCTTATGTATGATCCTATAATGTTGCTCATGCAGCTCCTTACTCCCAAAGTAGACTAAGATGTTGTCGGGAACACTATAAAAAATGAGACCAAATAAGGCCTTAACACTCTGTTCATCAACTCCATAATTTTTTTGGGGCATTTGTCAATGCTAAAATCAGGACTAAGAACTCATAATGGCCATATAGAGTCCTACAAGACATTTTATGGATGTCTGCCGCCCTAATCCTCAACTAGTCTTGACCTAATCTCAAGTCAATCTTAGAGAACACTGCTGCACCCTGAAGGTTTAAATAAATCATCAATTCACGACATATCATACGTTTTCTTGGTGGTCACCTTGTTCAGCGGCATATGGTCAATATAGAGACGCAAGTTACAATCTTTGTTCTTCACAAACAAGATAGGAGCAACCCATGGAGATAGAATTGGTCTGATGAACCCCTTTCCCAAGAGGTCCTGGAGCCGCTCCTTAAGTACCCTAAACTCAACTAGAGCCATCCGATAAGGTAGAATAGAAACAGGTTTTGTACGTGACTCAACATCAATCCCAAAATCAATATAACGGTCAGGAGGAAGACCTAGTAGGTCTTTAGGAAAGACATCACCATGCTTTCTAACAACTTGAACTAACTCAAAGGTAGGAGTGTTGGCAGTAATATTACATACATAAGAAAGGTAAGATAAACACTATTTTCTACCAACCATTGTAGTGTCAGAAAAAAGACCACACCCCTCGGCAAATGTCTATCAGAACCTACCCATAAAAAAGGAGGGATACAAGGCATGCATAATGTCATAGTCTAGGAGAAACAATCCAAGACTGCATTATAGGGAGACAACCAATCCATGCTTAGAATCACGTCAAAGTCAACCACTTCTAACATAATAAGGTATATCAATGTATCATACCCCAAGATGGTCACCTCACAAGCTCTATAAACCTCATCCACTATCGAAAAATCACCCACAGGGGTAGCTACACGCATAGACACAAACATCGGCTAAAAAGACAAACCCAACTTCATAGCATAATAAAAAGACACATATAAAATGATAGATCCCAGAACAAACAAATCATAAACAAGCTTACTGGAGATGGATATTGTACCTGTGATAAGAATATTTGATGTCTACACCTCTGGCCTTACTAGAAAAGCATACATATGACCACGTCTAGCGTGACCACAAAATCTGGCTGCCTAAGGACCACCTCTAGCATCCAGGGGACGACCCCTTGTACCCAGAACCAGAGTCTTAGGGGACTCAACATGCTACCCCTACTGACAGTGTTGGCCTAACTAACCCTACCTCCATTGGTGACTATTGTAGGACACTCTCGGGAAGAGTTACTCACAACACCACACTGATAGCAACATCTACCAGGGATACCTCTCTGAGATGACTTGTCTAAACCTGAGTGGCCACAGCCTTAATAGCCTCACTTTTAACCCAAGAAGTCTGAACCACTTTACTATTAACACCTACTGTGCCACCCTCTCAAATCTATAGAGCTGCCTGAACCATCCTACTAGACTGATATTATTGTGGATACCCTTAGCCCTTGATCCCTCTACTATGAAACTGAGGCCCGCTGTAACCACCATATAGTGGGGCCTCTTATTGTTTCCTATGTAGGCATCATGACAAATCCACTCAATGGTGTGGGCATGATCACATATCTCTCTATAAAGGAACAACCCGATGCCTCAATCTTCTCTGTCGCTAATTTAAGTTGAAATGATAGCCCTTTTACAAATCTACGAACAGTTTCGTGCTCTGTGGGCATAAGCATAGATGCACATCTTGCCAACTAATGGAATCATTCATTTTACTCTGCAACAGTAAGTAATTAATCCGTGAGTAATATTATAAAACTCATCTTGCAGCTGCTCACTTAGGCTTTGAGGTAAATACTTCTCCAATAAAGCCTTGAGAACTGGGACCATGTCATAAAAGCTGACTCAGATGGTCGATAATCAAAATATGATCTCTACCATTACTTCACTAGCCTATCCAACTAGTAAGCAGTGTAATCAACTCCATATGACTCTATTAACCTGAGGTTAATGAAGTTGTACTAGCAACTAACTTAGAGCTCATGGGCATCCTTACCCATAGCACCAAAGAACCTAGGAGGACCCAATCTGATAAACCTCTCCCATGTCTTCTACTCCTCATGTGTCATAGCTGGCCTAGGAACTAAAGTTTGAGCAATGGCCAAAATCGGTTGAACTACTATGCAAGAAGATGCAACTGTATGATGTGCCCGTGGAGCCTGAACACCTTGTGCCCCTGCCTGGGCTGAAGTCTAATCCTTATCTCTAACATGCGGTCCAGCAGAAGTTTTAGGCGCAGTGCCTTCGTAAGAGTTACCCTTTAAGAAAATGAGGATCTTGGCCAAAGTATCTTAGAGCACTTGCGTGGTCACAATTCCTAGTGGAAGCTAGGCTGGCTCAACACCCTCTAGCTGATCCCGAAACATGCTCAACCACTCTCATAAGCTCTGGGATTGGTGCCTGATCTCAATGTTTGGGTAAATCTTTAATTCTACCCTTAGTAGCGGCTCTACCGGATGTCTACACCTTCCCGCTTTCTATCTCATCCCAGCAATTCGAGAAAGAGTGAATCCATTGAAGTTTATATGTTAGTAAAACCATCAACAAATGATAAGAACCAAATATTAGTGAAATATTATTAAGAGTGCTCTGTAGCCTCTCAAAGATTTGATACGGACGTTATTGTACTAATTTGTGAGACTCTACTAGACACTTTCTCCCATACTGGTGAGACTGGTGAACCTAAAGCAGTGATACCCCTGTATAACGACTTGAAGTCGGGCCATGATAGTGTCCACTACAATCCACCTAGTGGAAAAGCCTAACCCAAGGAAAACCTATGCGTAAGACACAAAATATAGAGAACATAAATATTAAAGTGAAAAGACAAGACTAATATATAGAAAGAAGGGCCATATCATATATATATCTGCAGTACGATACAAAATATACAAAACTAGCCCAAAAGTGACCAAGAGACAAACTATCATAAGATTCCAAACCCCAAGAAACCTGGTGTCACCTATATAGAAATGATATTTACAACAATAAGCTTGGAAAATTCTCCTCTTAGTCAATTAAAGTCAATTGTGTCATTTAAGCTAATAAGTAATGCATTGATGTTACATAGCTCCTTCTATCATTTTTACTGTCTTGAAGTTATTATTTCCATGTCTTCTACTACTCGTCCGTAGCTCCAAATCTCAAAAATAATTATGACAGCCAAAACAACAATCTCAAAGATTAAAGAATATAAGTGAAGCAATATGTATAATTATGAATTGCAACCCAGGGGCAAAGGCCTAGAATGGGTCAATCCCTATTGGTATAGAAGGGTGGCAGCTAAGGGGAGAAATCCTATCATGGGCCGATCCCCATTTGTATAATTATGGGGACAACATCCCAAGGGTTAAAATGCCTAGCATGGGTCATCCTCTTCTACCACTGATCAGCTGCTAATTTGTATCACATGACCTATAGAGATTATAAAGTACAGAAAAGTAAAAGAAAAGAATGTAACATGCATGATCCCATAGGAGTAAACACAGGTGATCTCCTGTTCTAATCTATAAACTCATATATTGATACTTTATTTAATTTGAGCCATTATTTTTCATATGTTATTGCCTCACATATTGAGCACATTTTTTTGTACTGACGTCCCTCATGGGGGACGCTGCATTTGATGCGGCATGCACAAGTACTCCAACTAGTAAACCTCTTCAGTAGGAGCACACAACACTCAACTACTTTTGGTGAGCTCCACCTTGATTCAAAGCTTTACTGAGTCCTTGGTAGATTCATTTTGGTATTGTATCATAGTTAAGGGTAAGGCAGGGTCTGTCCCAACCTACTCTAAGTCTGTCTATCTTAATGCATAACATGGAGCTATGGTTGGTTCCTTAACAATTGTGGCTTGAATGGCGGAGTCATATGAATACCTATGTTTTTCATTTATCATTGTAGCTTATGTGTATACTTGTTAGAGCTTTATGATTATCTTAGCTAAACACGTGAAAGGTACAGGTTATATGTGGGTTCCCTCGAGCCTTTATGGCATCAGGTGCCTGTCCGTTTCAATGGGATTTGAGGTGTGACAAATGGTCCACATACCTCTACAAAATTCAGAAGGTTTTCATGGGGATCCTGATGAGGTAGACCGCTAAAACTTCCCTTCAATTAGAGAAATTGTAGCATTTTTATGATTATGTAAAACACCGTTATCCTAGGTGTGGGAGAATTTTGGATTGCTCCCGTGGTTTGAACAATATTCATATACATATCATTCAGATCACGTGTATTCTAATTTTTACCATAGTGACTGTTGTGGTCACTACCATGGTCACTCATCATATTAGACCTACAAATTAGCCAACAAAAACACAAAACAACAATCTACTACAACTAAAGGAATTTACAAAATAATTTCTCAAATGGAATTCTCAACCACCATTCCTCAGCAGTGCTGCCAATATGTATAATGCTCAAATGTCCTCCATATAACCAATTAAAAGGGACAATAGTCATAGTCAATAAAAATACAAAACTAGGAGTCCGAGTCAAATCCTAAAAAGAATTCATTTGTAATAGTAAAATTAAGTGGGGGGGATGATTCCACCAATTTAGAAATATTTTTAGTTATAAATTATTACAATTAAACTAATATTTTAGAGAATTCAAGAGTTAACAAGCAATCTTGGGTTATAGAGATTGGAAATTGATGTCATATAGGTATTTATATAGGGGTATTTGTGCATCTCTATAGTGATGACAATTCATGAATAGCCTCATTCATGTTAAAAGACTCTAATCATCATTCGATCTCAAATAATCAATGCATAGAATCTCCGTTCGGTCTCATCTATATGCCAGTATAAGCAACCCAATAGCTTAGTCTATTTTCTCTTTATAGGGCAAATTGATCCGACCCATAACCTATACTTTCAAGAAATTGACAGACACCAAACCTTAATTTCTTGTATTTGACTAATTACCCACTCCATCAATCTCTCTTGAGCATCAATATGAGATCAGAAGTAGGAATTAAGTTTTCACACTTAACCGATAAATTAAACCCATGCTTATAGCTCGAATTCATTTATGAACAATAGAAAAACTAAGCATAACATAATACCCAATACATTGAATCAGCACCGAACCCCATAATGTCACGCCCCAAGGTAGCCCCTAGGTGTAACATGGTTTATAGGACCCCGAGAGGCCCGATACAAGAAACATAGGATTAATAACATAATAAATAGAAATCAAGTTATTTAAAAGACAATGTCAATATATTAATGTTATATAAAGCAAAGCAATTCTAACATCATCTCAATAGCCATCTAGTATATAAGAATTAATTGATTGAAGCCCGTATCATGTTCAAAACTTAAAACAAGGAAAGAATGAAAAAAATAAATGTTTGGACCTCAAAGCATGAGGACTCACCAAAGCTCCAAATCTTATCAACAAAGTCTAGCCATGAAACTAAGAACCCTGATTATCAGACCCTACATTTGGGGAAATGTAGGCAAGAGTATGCGTTAGTACAAAATATATACCAAGTATGATAGTCATGCATAAAACATTTAAAAACATGCTTAAGGAGAGACATACCTTCATGAGATGCAATGACAAGCTAGACATGAGATAAAGAGTTAGAAAACATCAGTCATAAAAAATGGTCAATGCACATAGTCATTTATCTTAAACATGCTATAGATACTTCCTTGAAGTAAACTCTGTTAATAAAAACTTGCTTGTGGGAAGTAGCCATAACCGACAACTATTACCATAAGAGCTATTATCATGGAATCTGATGTCTCTTACATCGAAATTAATTGTCGTACTTGCCATGGTACGGACCATGAACTTCTAGCCTCCATGGATCTACTAGCTACTGTCTATTTAGACAATCCTATGTTGGCACATAGTTATGGAACATGGGTAATCACCACTTGTCCACTCGATTCTAAGCTAAATTTCCATGGAATAGTTATTATTCATATTCATCTTAGTTCTTAAAGGAACATGGGTAATCAGCTCTTGTCCTTACATAATTTGACATGAGTTATCGCCTTTTGTCATTAAATTAGAGAGCATGGGTAATCACCTCTTGCCTCAACATTAGAATAGCTCCTTATCACTTGTTCATTTTAGGTGAGATAGCCTTTCAACCCTAAGAACCCTTATCATGTGACAAAACCTTTAACAATTCATGCTTACAGGTGTATATGAGAAATCCTTTCAACAACACAACAATAGCAACATTATTGAGACTTCAATCTCAAAGCATTCTTAACACATTTACATAAATTTCATGAGAGAATGCTTGAATTCATAAACTTCTCATTCATAACCCAAAACCCACATCATATGATCATAACTTGGAAAAAATGGGAATTACATGGGTCCATGGGCGATCATCATAAAATCGTGAGATAACCTCAATTCATGCATAAGAGATCATAACTCAATCAATTGAGTCAATAATTAACAGAACCCACAACATAGAAGAAAACCCTAACTAAATTGGGGATTTATATCATTGAAAACAGGAGAATTTGGGAACTCCGTGAATGGAAGGAATCCATGGATGAAAACAATCATACCTCAATTCCAATTGTTTAACTTCAATGGAGGAATTGGAGACTTGACTTGAAACCCTAGGTTGATCCCTTCTTCTTCAAGCTTTCTAGACAGAGAAATATTTTGAGAGGAAGACTTTTTCTTCTTCTATAAATTTGAGAAGATGATATCAATTGGGGAAATTTGGGGGTTAAAACAATTATATAGTTCTTTAGGTGAAGGGCAAAATGACATAGTATCAAGATAAAATAATCAAAAAAATACCCACGGCTCCTAAAATTAAACTGCCGACACTAAAGATAGTGAAGACCTACGGACCATGGTTCAATCAACTGTCCATCCTGTTTGTCCATCATCTTGCATCAGAAACTAAGATTTGATGCCTTGATCGATGGACCTCGTCCCCGGACCTTGGGTCCATCGATAGTCCCTTGATCCTGTCCACGGATCTTTACTTCTTGGGGAAACTGTCTGGCCAACAATGGACACCACCTACGGTCTGTGGGTTGTTCCACATGCCATGGATGGAACTGTAGGAGCTATCACAAGATTTATAAAAATTGAAATTTTTATGCTTTCTCAAATTCGAGGTGTTAGATATAAATGCACCCCTAGATCATGGAGTTTTAGCCCCCCATCACAAAAGCAAAGAAAATATACTTCCCATGATATAGGCCATGGGTAACATTAAATTAAGAAATTACAAGAAAAAAAACATTGGATTCAACTTCAATTTGTCAAATTAAAGAACAAAGTTGAAAAACCCCAAATTTTAGAAAGTGTTCTTCACAAAGTAAAGTGTTTCTCTCGAACTCTTGAAACTAAAATATTCAAAACACTAAAAATCTAAACTCTCAAATTTGACTCCTTTTTTTCTCTCTGTTATCGGCTATTCATAGTTTCTTAAAATTTGGCCCAAAAACTCAATGCGCGTCCCACTCAGTGATATTAGTGGGGATTGCCGAACTCCTTCTACGAATCACCAAAATAGCTTCATCTCACCTTTTTTTTCTCTAGCCTTCAGGTGTTTGAACCTCTACTGGCGATCTCTTTTGAGTCGTCCTTTCACATTCGGAATATAACCGAGTACCACATTGGTTTGCCTTTCAAACATTAATTTTTTCTCGTTGATCTGTCATTTTTTATGATTATCAGATAAGATGCCTTTCTCATTTGCTGAGTTTCCTATTCATTTGTAGTTCATCAATAGGTCTCGAAAGACACAAGTGTTGTGCACTTTTAATTTACCTGAGGTCTTTCTCACTAGGCTTTCAGCCTTTCTAGATTGGTGATCATTAGTTTGTAGTTTGCACTTATTTTTTCAGTTTTGGCCATTCTTTAATATATACATACTTGCCTCATGCACTAGATTTTATAGCTTAAAATAATGAAGATATCATTAGAACAGGAAAAAATTAGGCATTCAGAACACTAATTATTGAGCAAAATAGACCTCAGATGAGTGCAAATCTAACACTAAACAATGTGTGTCTAACCTCCCAATCTAGCTATATTGATGTGTTAACTTATGTGTTAAGATTTAAACTTTAATTCCTACTTTTGATAACTGATTGATGCTTGAAAGATATTTATTGGAGTGGGTAATTAGTTCAATACTAGAAATTAGTTTTGCTGTCCTTAACTTGCTTGAAAATAGAGGTTAGGGGTCGGATGTATTTGTCGTATTTCTACAACGAAAGAGAGAATAAAATAAGGTTTTCAGCTGTTATGTTTTTTCACATAGATGAGAACAAAATGAGATTCTATGAATTGGTGCTATCAGATTGAAAAAAAAAAGAGAGGAATTGATGATGATCCAGCCTATCCATGAATTCTCAACCTGTGTAATTTTGATTTCCAATCCCTGCACCCCTTGATTACATGTAGTTATTTGATTTTCTGAATTTCTAGTTTGATTGTGACAATTTATGTCACGATTTAGGGGTACCTCCTAGATGTAATATGGTGTATAGGACCCCGAGAGGCCCCATGCAAGCAACTTAGCATTCATAAAATAATAAATAGAACAAACAGATAGAATGAATACATTTCAAGTCCCAAAAGTTTATATAAAACTAAAGCGGAAGTCTAAAAACTTTGTCTCAATAGCCATCTAGTACAATAGAAAGAAATTGGGCCTAGCCCATATATCATGTTCAAAAATTGGAAATAAGAAAAAAGATTGGAAACAGTGAAAACCCATCCTCGATGCATGAGGACTCACCAAAGCTTGAAATCTCTCAAGTAAACCTCTAGCCATGAAACAGAGAACCCTTACTATCGACCTTACATTTGGGGAAATGTGGCAAAGAGTATGCGTTAGTACAAAACAATGTACCAAGTATGATAGTCATGCACATAGACATTTAAAGCATGCTAAAATAAGACATTTTCATAACATGCAATAATCAAGCTAAAAGATGAAACTTGAGAGTTAAAAAGAATAAGCCATAAAACATGATCAATTCTGTAAATATCATCTTGAAACATACTAGATACTTCTTGAAGTAACCTTGATTAATCATAACTTTACTAGAATGTGGGAAGTAACCTTAACCGGAGACATGACTATAGATAGTAAGGTGTGGAGTACACATCTTAGTGTAGAAGGTTAGTAGGCTGTGTAGTGTTTCCTTGATTGGGTGGTTCGTGTTTGTCAACTATACTAGTTGTATTATTGTAGTTGTTTTTTAATATTCATCACTATTATTTTCAATATTCTATCCTAGTATGTTATGTATCGTATCTGGATTATTACACTATTTTGTTATAGTTGTTGCTTCCTTCGGGTAGACTTTGCAATGTTTCCTTGTGACTCGCTATATTTTCTTCTTTGTATCTAGAAATGTTACATCTGAGCAGAAGGTCTTCCGGAAGCAATCTCTCATCATCCACGAGGTTAAAAAGAGTGTCTTTATTTTGAAATATTATTATGTTGTTAAAATAAGATTAAATATATAAAGAAAATAGATTCAAAGCCTTAAGACTTTATGTTTGAATTTTGTTTGTTTACGTTTTAGATCTTATAATAATTAATAACCTATTTATGGTTTTTTTGAAACTCAATTCCAGGTGTCTTCTTTAATAATAATGAAACCTTCTGAAATCTCAACATATATTTGATTATGTTTAATATTTTTTAAATTGTTAATAAATAACATTTAAATCTTCATAAATAAGGGGATATAATAATTTAGAATAAAATGACCATAGATGGATATTTTTTTATTACTACATTTTTAAAATAGCTAGAGAATTGGATTGAAATTCTTAAAATAAGTGTGATCAAGTAACTTTGGATAAAATAAGTACATATATGAATTTTTTTCTATTTACTAATTTTTTACTTTAAATTTAGTAACAAAGGAAAGAACAAGAAAAGTAATCAATTTTTTTTTTTACTTTTTTCCTATTTTAGCCGAACTTTGATGTCCACCAAACTAACGGCTAAGATCATCTTTCCTTAAATCACGTGGCATATCTAGACAAGCGTACAATATTATTTTTTATAGACCAAATTGTATAGGATCACTCATTCCACTAGTATAAAACCTGTTGATCTTTCTCTTTCTCTTACACATAAATTTTAGTTTTTCTTATATTGAATCTAGAAGTAAATCAATTTTTTATGCTCTGTTTGGCTTTCTCTCCATAACTAGTTTTCATGTTGTGGGTAAGATACCTTTTTTCTTTGTTCTATTTTTCTGATTTGATTAATTCTAAACTGAATTTCACTTTTCTTTTCAAGTGAGAGATTTTAGCAAATGGGGGACTACATTTGAAATACTTCAAAATGGTAAGGTTTTTCGATTTGAGTTATATCAATATTTGTAAAAAAAATAATTAAATATTGGACTATTCTTTTTATGTCTCTTGTGTTCAAGATCTATGGCAAAATTTATAGTCAATATCACTCATGTTCTAGATCTATGGTAAAATTGGCAGTCAATCTTTCTTGCTTTGATTGTTTCTTTATTCAGTCTCTACCACGTGCGTTTATTTTTTAAAATCTATTTTCTTTTTTCTTAGTGGTATAAGATTAATGTTTTTTCATTTTGAAGAATTGTTGGGATTCATGTCATATATAATTAATTGAGAGTCAATTGATCGAACCAAAAGTTCTTATACTGATACTTTATTGATCTCGTCTTATTTATTCACCCAATTCATAAGGGTGACTCAAACACATTATAATAGAAAGTCAAAATCGAATGAAGGCCTAAATATTTCTTAAAACAATCTATTCTTATAGCTTTATAAGTTGCAAAATTGTTATTACTTTTTTATATTAGAACATTTCTAATACTTCTTTTTCAATTAATTTTATAGTCAATTCATTTAATTTTCTTGAGATATATTACTGCAGATATGTCATACTAGTTTTAGTAATTCTTTCCTCCTATATGAAAATTTTATTTTTTCCATGAATAGTACTCTATTTTTCACTTTTAAAATATTTCTATAACCTATTACTGCTAAAAAATGGGGACCCTCAATTTTTGGAGCTTAAGGTCTTTAGAACAACACCTGTAAATTAGCGCATTTCTCTTTACTTTTCCCTTTGAAGTGATTACATATGTACATGTAAAATTTAGCTTACTTGAAATTAGTTGGTTCAATATTAAACATGACAACTTTATCCTTTGTATCTAGTCATTTGTGTTTAAAGGGCACCTTAAGCTTTTCCTTCTAAAATTCCGCACCAATTGTTTCACAGTTGACAAACAAGGGATATTGTGATAAGAATAATGAAAAACATTCAAGAGATTCCTCTGTGCTACAAAATTTCTCAAATTTGTCTTCACATACTTTGGTCTATTCATAATCCCGCCATGAGAAAAAAATTAACATTTCTCTAGTTGAAAGTAAATTATTCTTTGATGTGTCGGCCAATATGAACATTTATCTCCCCCTTTTATTCAAATTTTCCTTGTCATCTTCATCAATAGGAATCCAACAACTCTTCCAACACAGTTGGGCTCTTCATCAGTTCTCTTTTTCTATCTCTTTGTTCTTAATGATTAAAGAAAGTGAATTATCACGTGAAATTCAATTATGTAAGATTATGTTGTTTTTGCATAGAAAATACCTCTTATAATTCCTTCACTTATTCTTAATTTATAGTGGAATTTTTTTACCGCAAGGACATCTCCATACATACTAATTTCACGTGATAATTCCCTTTCATTAGACATCAAAAAGAAACGAAAAGGAAATTATTGATGATGAACATAACTATGAAGAGTTGGTCAAAACCCTAATTGATGATGATGAAGAAAAATTAATAAATGGGGAAAGAAGAACAACATTGTAACCCCAAAATCCAAATATTCTCCCCTTTCTACAATGTTAACAAAAATAATAAAAAAAATTCTGTGAAAAATGAGCTCTTTGAAGCTGAAGTTATTGGAGAGTACAAATACTGAAAACTGAGCTTTTTAATGGTATGGATTGCAAGTTTACTCATGATGGCCATGAAGGATTGAACAGGTAAGTTATAGAACTTACCCTTTCACCCCATTCACAACTATGATAATTAGCACTTGAAATCCAAATCCTAAGAAGCTTAGATTTCAGATTTTTGTGAACCTCCAAAAACTTTGACTTAAGATTTTTCATTTTTTTCATAGAGAGAAATGTTATTTTTGTTAATTTCATAGAACGTGGAGATTTTTTGGATTTCGGATATGCAATACTTTTCTTCCTTTACATATATGGGAAATAAATAATGATACTGATGAGTCCATAAATTGGACTCATTTAGGGCTTTATTTTGATAGAAATAGTGTCCTCAAATGCTTATTTTGTCTTATTATTTGATGAAAACTCTTAAGTTTCAGGTATTTGAAGTTTTAGTAGAAGCAGGGACACTGAGGCGCAAAGAGGAACAAAAATGCTGAAAAGAACGAAGAAGCGCAAGCCTGTGCATCGCCAAGCACGCTTGGGGATTCGCCGAAGGGATGCACTCACCCTTTCTAGTACGGGAAGCCCTGAAGGAGAAGGATCAAAAAGGTGATGAAAGGAGCATTCGGTGCTTCGCCAAATAGTTTTGCGAAGCTGTACTATACCGCCGAATGGTCCAGAATGTGAAGATCCTAAAGGCAAGCACGAAACAACGATGAGACAGAAGAAGGGCGAGTCGCCTAGTCATTCGGCGAATTCGACTAACCTCGTCGAGCGATCCGCCAGCACTAATTTCTGAAGTCTATAAATGTTAAGCACTTTATTAATTTTTAAGAGTGGAACCATTATAATAATTATCACAATAGAATAGTACTTTATTGGGATATCTTCTCTCATGTTTGGAGAGGGTTTTTTGGGAGACTTGAAGAAAGAAGGATTTCATTTTCCCCAAGTTAGAAGTGGTATTCTCCATAATTCTTCCTTTGCTTAAATCAAGGTTTAATTCCTTATACCCATTTGATTCTAGTATCATTTTAGGCGTATTTTGTTATTTCTTGATGTGTGACTAAAAATCCCCATTCTTGGTGTGTGATTTAGCAGATATGTGTTGATATTTTTGTTGGGTCTTGCTTGCTGATGGGTTAGATATATTTTAATATTGATTAAACCTAGTGGTTGTGGTTTAATTTAATGGGTTTGTAGTTGCAAATACGAAACCACCCATGTGTTTTTAGCTTGCCCGAGAGGGAGGTCACGAAACCAAGACCACTAGACTAATGGCCTAAGAAGTGGGTCGACATAAGGTTTAGCCCGAGAGGGTGAGCCCTAGTCCCATATCCTAACACTCAGCTCCAGAGAGTGAGTGGGGTAAGCCGTAGGCTGGCCTTCATGCGGCAAATGGGTGTCAAAGAGGAACGCCTTTGAAACGAGGTAAGTTGCTCGAGAGGGAACTTATTTCCATCTAAATGTTAGCCTAGTCACTATTATCTTGCAAATTTCCTATCGAAAGCATGTACCCAATGATTTATCTCAACTTGTGTTGCGGTCATACCCCAAGAATTCTTCCGCATACTTGATTTTCTTGTTATTTTTGTTGTTTTTACTACTTGTGACAAAACCCCCAATTGATATTTGACACTTTTGTGTCACCCCCTTTTATTTACTATGTTTTTACTCATTAATATCTTTAGCTACAACTAAGTAGAACTAAATTTTATTTTTCTATTAATTCTCAAAATCAGTCCCTTGGGACACGACCCTAACCTTTAGTTGGGTTACTATATTATCGACGATCGTAGACACTTGTACCATAGGTTAGAATCGTTGGTCACGATAAGCATCAAAATGGCGCCGCTGCCGGGGAATGGTGTTATTTGAGAATTTTTAGACTAGTAGAATTTTTGTTCTCCTTAGTCGTAGTTTACTAATTTAATTTCCAGATTTGTTTTGAGTATTTGTGTGCCACAATAGGCCATATGAGTGCGAACGGGGATAATAGCCACCAAGCGGGTCACTCATTGGGTGGTGTTTTTCATCAAGATGACATCGATGATGCTAATAGTGTTTATCACCCTACCGACGTGGGCGAGATGGGTGAAATTTGCATGCCACAAGCTGACAAAAATGTAATGTTCAAAGTTACCAGCGCAACACTCCAACTCATACATTCAAGAGGTTTATTTGGAGGGTTAGAGCATGAAGATCCACATGAACATGTACAAAGCTTTGTGGAAGTGTGCATCCCTTTATAATTTAAGAATCTATCTCAATAATCCATAAAGTTTTGCTTATTTCCATTATCATTGACTGGGGGAGCTGCTAAATGGTTGGTTGAGCGCCCAAACAACTCCATCAAATCATGGGAGGAGCTGGTTATGGCATTTCATGAAAGATTCTTCCCTTAAAGAATGATGAAACTGAGACACGATAATTAGAATTTCAAGCAAAAGGAGGGTGAATCAATTCACGAGTCATGGACAAGGTTCAAGAGAGCTTTGCATAAGTGCCCAACGCATGGGCTGCCAGGTGAATTGCTGCTCCAATTCTGTTACCGTAGTCTGGACTCAGTTAATAAAGGGATAGTTGATCAATTGGTGCAAGGAGGAATAATGTTACAATCATTTGAAGTAGACTCATTTCTCCTATATGGTATGACTAAAGTAAACCAGGCATGGTATACCAAAGATGATCAAGTTTCCCCATTATGTTTCCGATTAACGCAAGAACAGATCGAAAAAGAAAGGGAAAAGGATGAAAACATCAAGAAGATATTATCTCAAATGGAAATCCTACAAGAACACATGAAAGGGACACATGGAGTATTTCGAGTTGAGGAGGGTTTTCTTTCAGTTACTCAAGACTGGGGAAGAATCAAGGTTGGAACTCCAGAAGATACGAAGAGGGTTTCCACCCACGCTATCAACCACGGGGCGGGAATCAAGGTTGGAACTATTATAGGGGTAAAGAACCAAGGAAATATTGGCAAGATTAGGCTGAGCAGGATGATCAGGAAGAGGACCATACTCACTTGAGTGAAAGCCTGAAAACTAAAAGGAGTGCAAGTAGTCCTCGGATAAATAGTTTGCTATCGCACATACTCGATAAAGTTGAGGGGTCTGATGATTTGCTAAAAGGAATGAAAGATGACTTTTCATCATTGAACAGTAAAGTAAATTCACATGCTGATGCCATCAAAATGCTGGAAGGTAAATTGAGTCTATTATCAGCTCAATTAACATCCAAAACACCAATGGACTATTTTGAAAGAGAGTTAGTTGTAGTTACCCGTAGCGGTAAGCTGGCAATAGAGGATATAATGGAAGATGAGGATCCTCAAAAACATGAAGAGCGCCAAGGTGTGGAGGAACAAGATTTACCTATTCGACAAGGCCATACTAAAGAACCACAGGAGGAAGCAGAGCAACAAGTTCAAGTTCCAAAATTCATGCATCATTTACCCAAGATACATCCACTATTTCCCTAATGTTTGAAAAAGAAGAATGAAGATGAGAAGTTCGAAAAAAAAATTTTAGTATTCAAGAGCTTATCAATTAACATTCCTCTAGTAGAAGCACTATTGGAAATGCCGGGATACGCCAAATTCATGAAAGAACTTCTTACAAAGAAAAGGAGCTTCAACTATAAAATGATTCAGGTGCCCCATAGCTGCAGTGCAATTATGACAAATGATTCAATCACTAAGAGAGAAGTTCCTAGGGCATTCACAATCCCGTGCACAATTGGCATGCTCCAATTCGCTAAAGCCTTGTGAGATTTAGGAGCAAGCATCAACTTGATGCCCTATGCAATATAAAAACAACTTGGTTTGGGTGAACCAAAGGTAACCACAATGAGACTCCTTATGACTGATCGATCAATCAAGCACCCAATGGGAATACTCTATGACATATTGTTAAAAGTGGATCGATTCATGTTTCCGGCTAATTTGGTGATTCTAGTTGTGAAGTCGATGCTGAAATCCCCATTATTTTTGGAAGGCCATTCTTAGCTACCGGGAGAGCATTGGTGGATGTTGAAAGCGGGAAATTGAAGTTTTGTGTGAACGATAATGAAGTGACCTTCAATATCTGTAAATGCATGAAGCAACCAAGTAATATCCATGTGGTGTCTACTGAGGATGTGATAGATAAGGCAGTGGCAAATGTGAGTCATTTAATGCGCAAGAATAAACCCAATGAATCTGTACTTGCCAATTATGATGAATCCGAAGTTCAGGGCTACGAGGAAGTTGTAGCTGCTTTATCAGGATTAGGAGCATATTCAAGGAATCCACTCAAGTTGGATATCGACTAGAAAAATAGAGAAAGTCCCCCTACAAAGCCATCGACAGAAGAACCACCAAATTTGGAGTTAAAAGCCCTACCGTCTCATCTCAAATATGCCTTCTTAGGAGCCAATAATACTTTTCTAGTAATTATCGTCCCAATATGCTTGAAAGGTAGGTGAAATTGCTCATTGAAGTACTGCGGAAGCAAATAGAACCTATTGGATGGACAATAGCCGATATAGTAGGAATTCCTCTTGGCACCTGTACTTACAAGATTTGGCTCGACAGTGAATGTAAGCGTAGTGTGGAACATCAATGGAGATTGAACCCTCCAATGCAAGAGGTGGTAAAAAAAGATATCATTAAGTGGCTAGATGTGGGAGTGATCTACCCTATTGTAGATAGTAACTAGGTAAGTCCGGTGCTATGTGTATCGAAAAAAAGAGGTATAACCGTAGTCCCAAATACAAAAGGAGAACTTGTGCCAACAAGACCAATGACTAGGTCGAAAGTATGCATGGACTACCAAAAGCTTAACTCAAGGACTGAGAAAGATCATTTCCAATGCCTTTTATGGATCAGATGCTTGACCAGTTATCAGAAAGAGGGTGGTATTTTTTTCTGGATAGGTACTCCAGTTACAATCAAATCTCTATTGTACTTATTTGTAGTTGCAAATAAAAAATCACCTATGTGTTTTCGGCTTGCTTGAGAGGGAGGTCAAGAAACCAAGACCGCTAGACTGATGGCATAAGAAGTAGGTCGACATGAGGTTCAGCCCAAGAGGGTGAGCCCTAGTCCCATATCCTAACACTTAGCTCGAGAGAGTGAGTGGGGTAAGGTGTAGGCTGACCTTCATGCGGCAAATGGCTGTCTGAGAGGAATGAATTTGAAACGGGGTAAGTTGCCTGAGAGGGAACTTATTTCCATCTAAAGCTTAGCCTAGTCACTATTATCTTGCAAATTTCCTATCAAAAGCATGTACCCAATGATTTATCTCAACTTGTATTGCAGTCACACCCTAAGAACTCTTCCCCATACTTGATTTTCTTGTTATTTTTGTTGTTTTTACTACTTATGGCAAAACCCCCAATTGATATTTAACACTTTTTTGTCACCCCCTTTTATTTACTATGTTTTTACTCGTTAATGAATTTAACCACGACAAGTAGAACTAAATTTTATTGTTATATTAATTCTCAAAACCACTCCCTTGGGACACGACTCCAATCTTTAGTTGGGTTACTATATTATCGACGATCGTAGACACTCGTACCGTAGCTTAGTGTCGTTGGTGATGATAAGCATCATGTACATATTTAGTTTAAAACTGAGCAATATGACTTGTAAATTATGAGAAGCAACCCCCTTTTCATTGCGCGCAAGTACATTCTTTAATATTGTTTATGAATCAAATCAATAAGTGAATTATGTTTCCTTGCCATAGTACTTCATTATGGAGAAATAGATTTTTTTTAAAGTTAGCCATCAATCAACTAATTGTGGAAATATAATAAATAAGTACAATAAATTCTATGTAGAGCTTACCTACTTACCATCAATCACAGGCATTGTTTCCGTGTTACTCGCTAGTCATATTACATGTTGTGATTTGCTTAGGATATTGCATTATTTTAATGTTTTTACTAGTTCTTTTTTTGAATGGTAGGTAATGATTTCGTTATTATTTGCAATATATGTTTTGCATTTGTATGTTATTTTATTATTGCATTGGTATGAGCTACTACAACCTTTTAGGTAGGGATAATGTCTATATACACTCTAGCTCTCCCAAAACCCCACCTTTCATTGCTCCACTAATTCTGCCTTGCTCAATCTTCAACATTCACACATTATTTATTGCATCACCAATGGAATAGCTCTATCTAAAGTGAATTTGAATTAATAGGTGTAAAGAGAAAAAAGTTGTTCATATGATTCATACTTAGGGGTCATTTGTTTGGGAGTTTTAGATGAAATAGTTCATATATTATTTATGGTATTATTTAGTACTATGTTTGGTAGAAATTTTGGCATATATATATAACTAATTCATGGATTAGTTATACATCCTACATGATATTATAGGATGTATTACTAATACCTTTCATTTGGAGGTATTAGTAATACATACGATTTAATACCATTAGATAAGTCTATATAATGACAAAAATATCCTTCAACTCATTTTAATTATTTTGTTTATTTTCTTAATTTTATGTTTAATATTTGTACAAGTAAATTTATTTAAATAAATTAGCTTACAAATTATTTAAAGAGATTTGATTGCTATAAAATAAATCCAATACAAATCAAAACAATATTTGAAATGTGAGTTGTTTAACATTTACTAATTAAAAACGGCAAATATATCACCACATGACATTTGTCATCTTAATTGAATGCATTACTTGTTGATATCTATATATTTGTGTTGTTTTATGATTGTTTGTATTTTGAACAATTTATAAAATTGCATACATATTAAAACTACAACTTGCAATTTTTATTTCTATGTAGATGGTTTATTCAAATATACTTTTGTTTAGCATCTTTTCGGTTTTAAAAGTTGATGATTTATTTTTCTTATAATGAAAATTGATATTTTGTGAGTGACCAATTTATTAAGATGAAAATTATTTAACCTCAAACAATTCATGTGAAAAAACGCAAACATGACAACAAAATTGTTCTTCTCCTAGCTAGTTAGAAAATCATAAGAAAATAATATTGTCCGACAATTATCTACCTAGACCCAAATTACATAATAATTCAAGGGTATTATTGGTAAGAAGCTTTTTATATAGTTTTAATACAAGCATAAGATGAGGTGAGATACAATGAACCAAACTGTAACACCCTGCTACTAGAAGGACTTGGAATTAGAAAGAAACAGTTTTTGGAAATAATCAAAATTTGAAAAGTTCAACAAAGTTAAGTATGAGTTTTAGGTCAACTTCAAATGACCATAACTCCAAGTTCAGGATGAGTTAGGTGTGCTACAAGATCCCGTAGGAAAGATCTTTGAATTATCTTTCCACAGCCACCGAGTTTGCTTAGTTTCGAGTTTATAAAAGGGAGATATGCCCATTTGAAGTTGAGTTGTCTGGATAAGGAAAGCCAAACCGGATTTTTGAAGAGTACTATAGTCTTTTTACTACCCAATTAATTTATTTCATTTTTGGTAATTACTTAGGGGTCTAAACTGAATTTGGTCAGTTTACTCACTCAAAGATTTCACGCTAGGGTATTAGAGAGAACTCAAGAGAGAAGAGAAGAGGAAAGTCAAGATTCGTCATCTTCGTGAGGATTTGATTGCGGATTTCATCAAGGATTTGATCCTAAGAGGTATGTGAATTCACATAGCGTTAGGTTTGTTCACCCACGCGCAAAATATGATGAATTCAGTATGATTTTCGTCCTAAAAGATTTAGAATTTGAATGTTCTTGATATGTATTCTTGAATTTGGGTTGAGATTGAGGAGTTTCTTGAGGTTATAGTGTTGTTTCCTTGAGTTGTTTGAGTTAGATTCTTCTGTAAATATACTGGGTATCATAATCTAAAGAGAATTTTAGAAAAGGAATTGAATTTAGGCGAATTGGGTTAGAAAACAAAGAAAGAAAAAGTCGGGCAAATCTGGGTGCCAGGTCTGCGTATGGACCTACTCCTCAGGATTAGAAAAATTTTCTCCGTGTTGTGGAGCAGTCACGGACCCTTTTGCCTCAAAATTTATTTGCGACCAAATATTTAAATACATCTCCGCATCGCGGATTTGCTTTCAGACAGTGATTTCTTAATCATTTCTTGTGTTTAACTATCTAAAAACACTCATAAACATCATGATATCTTTCCTATCACAAATCACAATCCTTAAATCCATAAATGCAAATTCAAGGAAAGTTCAAAGCCAAGTCAAAAGAAGTTCATAGAGTATTCCAAAAGTCTTTTACAAATATTTTAACTTTATTTTAATACCTGAGTTTTAAGTTGCATAAAGAGTAAATATTGAATTTCCTTTGTTCAAAAGAGTATATCGGGACAATGTATTTCCAAAGATTAAAATGTTTTCACATTTAAACTAGAAAGGAAACAGAGATTTCCAAAAGAGCCTTTCAGCTTGTTTTCAGTAAAGAGTAAATGCTTTCACAATTAAGCAAGAGAGGAAACACTAATCTTTAAGAGAACCTTTGGGATAGTTTTGAGTAATTATCTCAAACCACAGAGTTCTGTTTTAGTAGATTTTGGGAGTAGTATTGAGAACCGATATGGAGGAGAGTTCAGATAACTCCCAACCCCTATAAACTATGTAGCCACCATGGGTAGAAAATGGTCATACTTTTTAGATGATTCCTTGGTGCTTTTTAGCATAGGCTAGTGGATCCACTTAGTAGTTAGGTTCTATACCCTCGACAAGGTATAGGACAGCCCTAGCAGCGTGAGGCAAAACGTTGTATCATTACATAGCTCTTAAGTGATGGTTGTCGGTTAGAGAAACTCCTACAGAAGTATTTTATATTATTATATGCACAGAGTTACTTGTATTTTTATATTAATCTAGAGATATACTGTATCTTCGCATAAACACAGAGTTACTATTGTATTTCTAAATACACAGAGTTGTTATCTATGTGTTAAAGCTTTTATTTATATTGCACTTATCTATATTGCTTTATATTGTAAAGTATTTAGTTCAGTTTAGTTCAGTTCAATTGAGACCAGGTTTGTTCTTTCAGTTCCCTTTTCAAGCTTATATCTTGTTTTAGAATTCCTTTTGCATGCTCGTATATTTAATATACTAATGCCATTTGGCCTGCATCATTGTTATGATGCAGCTACAGGTTCTGTTGATAATCCTGAACACTTGTATCTGCATCATAAAAGGATGCAGGTCAAATGAAATCAGTACAAGGAATGTACGAGTATGTAATATGGCTGATTAAACAAATAACTGAACTTAATGACTGAAAGAAACTCAACTGAATCAATACATGAACATGAAGTGAAAACCATTTAATCTTTACAATAAGATATGCAATAAAAGCAATATGAAAATAATATACTTTAAATTGTGGGAAGTTTCTCTAACCGACAACCATTACTATGAGTCTAGCAATGATACAAAGTCCCACCGCATGTTGCAAGGGCACATCATATACCTTGTCGGGGGTATATGATGGTATCGTTACTATGGATCCAAATATATTCCTTCTCAGAGGCGATGAGAAGTCGGATGAAGAATCAATGCTATCCTATCCTACGATGGCTACGTAGTTTTATAGGACTTCAAAATAATTAATATGACTTTGTGTTCAATTCGCCCATTACATGAGACGTGTTTACCTTCTTGAAAACATGCACTTATGAACTTATCTTTCAAGTCCAATAATTAACATAGGTACATCTGTATGTATGCATATATATATATATATATATATATATATATATATATATATATATATATAAAATAACATTAGAAACTCTTAAGTCTTTATGAAATAGAACCTTTGAACTTTTTCTCAAACTCAGTTTGAAACACAATGATTGACTTTTAAAGACTCTCAAGACTTATAACTCAATTGGTAGGGCTCATGCGAAATTATAGGAATGAATGACTCAACTTGAGGACCTCAATAACCATATAGAAACTCATGAATACAACTCTTTCTCAAAACTCATCTTTACTTCCTCAAAAAAATCAGTTTAAAACTCAAGTGTTGGCTTTAAAAAGCTTCTCAAAATTTATAACTCAATTCATAGGGTTCATGCTGAATATGGACATGAAGGACTCAAATCAAGAATGTTAATGCATAACATATAGCAATTCAATAATAAGAAGTAGAATTGCAACAAGAAATAGGAACTCGAGAACTCAAAATTAACTCATCTCAAGAAAACTCAAATCTAGGGTTGGAATTCTAGATTACTCTTTACTGATTTGAAAGTAGATGTAGGGCATGAGGATGAACTAGTCAAACACTATGAAGGACTTACATACATGGAAGAGCCAGTTTCTTGAATAATCTTGAAGAACAACTTGATTAGAAGCCTTGAAACCCTAGCTTGAAGGAGAAAAATCAAGAAAGCCTTTCTTGAGATTTCTTGAATTAGTTTCTTGAAATCTCTATGGCAAAAAAATTATGATTCTTATTGGTGATTCATAATTTTATGGAGGAATTTGAGTTGGAAAGAATGGAATTCTTTGAGAAAGACTTACCTTGAAGAAGAATCTTGAAAAAGATTGAAAGAATCTTGATAAAAATTGAAAGAATCTTGAATGGAGTCTTCTACTTTGATTTTTCCTTAAGGTTTGAGAGAGAAGAGAATGATGTATTAAGAGATGAAAATATGATTGTTTTGGGTCTTTAATTAGTCAAGAAATTTGTTTAGGATTTTCTTAGAGGTAAAAAGACAAAAACGACCCTTTTAAATGTTTTCTCGTCGTGTAATTCGTCACTACACTGTATCTAGTTACTAAAATGGTCATAACATTTTACTCAAAACTAGAATTGACGCAAAATTAGTGGCATTAAAAATAAGATTCAAACACCTTTAATTTGATAGGTTATGGGACACGTAACTCTTTTATTCTAAGAGATATGGTCATTTAAAGTTGACCCAAGTAAGATCTTACATCAAAACTTGATCGGTAAGGAAACTTTAAATTTAACTTTGTTCTAGGAGTTTTTAGTGACCTTAAAATCATTCCCACACTAAAGAATTTATCTTTAAAAATATGGGTAATTTAAGAATCATGTGATACAATCTTATTCACAAATAAAGAATAGCTCGAATCTTATCTTAAAAAATTTTGGGGTGTTACATAAATTATGCTATGAGATCAGAAGAAGATTAGTGCCATTGAAGATGACCCAGCCTATCCATGAATGTTCATAACAATAGAGCAACACAATTAGCCCTACATGACATTGATTTTGTCATGCCCCAAGCCTACACCCTAGGCGCCATGGGCACTCTAGAACCATTGATGGCCCCAAGCAAACCCTCGGTCTGGCTTTACTCTCACCGAAAGACTTACTCAAGATAAACTCAAATGAAAGCATTAACTCAAAAGCTCAAATTGAATGACTTAGAATAGTTTAGAAAATAAACATTCACTAGCCAATGAGGCAACTCAAGTCTAAAATATAACAACTGAAATGATCATGACTCATGAACTACTGTCTATCTATCTATGAAGCCTCTAATACTATGAGAGATGTCGAGACAAGACCCCCGATCATCTTAACAAACTGAAATACTAGAAAAATTATAAATAAGGGATCCTCCGAAGCAAGGAGGCTCACCAAAAAAAAATTTGGAACTCGATTGGATCAACAAAGCGCTGGTTGATGATCCAGCTCACCTATATCTGCATCATAAAAGATGCAAGTCAAATGGTATCCGTACATGGAATGTACGAGCATGCGAGAGGAAATCTAAACAGGACATAAGCTTGAACTAGAAATCAAGAAACAACTTACCTTGTCTCAACTCAACTCAGGGATAATCAACTCACTTAACTCATTTCAATATAAAGAAGTATTAAAGCTGCATTATAAAGAAAAGATTTTAAAACAGTAGACAATAACTCAATGTTTTAGAAAATACAATATAACTCAGTTTGTATGCAAAAATATAAATAACTTTCTGGGAGATTCTCTAAACGACAGCCATCACTATGAGTTATGTGATGATACATCATCTAGCCCACGCTGCCAGAACTGTCCTATACTTTGTTCGAGTATAGGACCTACTAACTAAGTGGATCCACTAGTCTATGCTTAAAATCAATAATGAATCCTCTAAAAAGTATGACCATTTCTACCCACGTTGCCTACATGGTTTATGAGGACTTTGAGTTATCTGAACTCGTCCCCATATCAGTGCTTGTTACTACTCCCAAAATATAACTAGCTCATATGTTTAAAAACATAATTCTTTCTCTAGTTGAGATTATTACTCAAAATAGTTCTCTTAAAAGAGATAATACTTAAAGTTTCTCAAGAATTTTTTTGGAAATCGTTGTTTCCTCTCATCTTTAATGTGAAAACATTTACTCTTGGGAATACTTAGTTCCCGAATAACATTTTAAATAAAATGAAGTCAACTTTACTCCTCCTTAAACTCAAGTGATCAAGTCCTAAAACAAGTTTAAAAATGATTGTCAAGGACTTCTCAAAATGACGCTAAAGGACTCTCAAAACTTGACTCTTAGCTCTACCTTGAATTTGAATTATGGATTCAAGGGCTATGATCTCATGCTATGTATGATCTATCAATGTTTATATGTAATTTAGAGTGTAGAAATCAATTAGAAAACATAGGTAAGATTCGAGGGAACTCATACGAAAAGGACAAAATAGTAGGGGACCTGGCGAGCCTGGCGCACTGAGTGGCGTGGGGCGCTAGCCCCTGAACTACTGGAGGCGGGTTGGGGTGCACTGAGTGGAGTGGTTCCCCATGACACAATCTACAGACCACTTCTTTTGGAGCACTGCTGACCTGGCGCGCCAGCCCCCCTACCCAGAAAACCCGCTGAATTTTCTTCCTCATTTTCTAACCCCAATTTACCTAAAATAGAATGGTTTCTTCCCAACTCACTTAGATTCGAATACTCAACATTAGTATACCATAATCTACTCAAAACTATCCTCATAACACTAACACTTATATCAAGAACTCATCAAAACCTCAACAATCAAGATTATGAATGAAACTTCAAGAAAACTCTTCAAGAACTCAAACCATTCAACCTCAACAACGAAATTGCATGGAAAATAACATGATTGGCGTGTGGGTGAATGAAACCAACACTATGAGAACTCACATACCTCTTGGGGATCAAACCCTTGGCGAAAATCTGCAAAACTTCAAGTACTTGACGAACATCTTGAATTTTCTCCTCTTTTCTTTCTTTGAACTCTTTTCTAAAACACTAGAGTAAATTAGGATTGTGAAAACTGAACCAAATCAGTTTAGACCCTTAAATATTACCATAATTAGTTTTAATCTGGTGGGGTAAGGAAAAGACCAAAATACCCTTCACATTTTCGGGTAACTTTTTTTAATTGGACAGCTTGACTTCAAACAGTCATATCTCCCTCATACGAACTCAAAAATTATCAAACTCGGTGGTGTTAGAAAGAGGATTCCAAGACCTTTCATTTGATATCTTATGGGCCACGTAACTCATATTCTACAGAAAGTTATGGTCGTTTGAAGTTGACCGAAAACTCATAACTTATGCATCACTCTCAAGATTTCAGATTTTGTTATTTCCAAATTTAGTTCTTTCCAACTTTAGCTCTTTCAAATACCGAGGTGTTACAAATTTTCAATCCTCGCTCCCCTAGATTACTTGTTACTTATTTGAATTTCTGAAATCTTAGCTTAATTGTGACTTTTGATAACCAAATTATTTTATTAAATTTGGTGGAATCATCCACCCACTTTATTTATTGCTGCAAATGAATGTATTTACATTCAAAATTTCCTGATAGAATTTTTTGCCTGATATCATTCTTTGTGGGATTCGACCCCGACTCTTCGTTGGGTAATTTTATTGACAAACGATTTTTTACTCCTTTAATTTGTTTTGAAGAATAGTTTGAGCATTATCAGAGGTTCGACACAACATTGATTTTTTTAGTACTATTTTATCTTTAGTATAATTGTTTTGAGGACTACAAACACCTCAATAATAATTTTCTAATGTAGAGAGATTATATCTTTAGACATAAATGAAAATTAAATAGTCAAAAGTTGTTTCAATTAATATTTTTTGGGTGGCGTGTGAAAGTAAAACACGACAAATATTCCAAATAATTGAAATTTTCTAATTTATGATTTCATTTAAAAGATTTATTAGTTTGTAGAATATTAATTGAATTACTTGTGTATTTTTTGTATTTGCAAATTTTCTGTAAATTTTTCTTATTTTAAAAAAATCTCTCTTGAAATAGTAATCAATTATATAACAATATTTTAAGAATAATTATGAATCTTCTCGATAAAATATGATTACCATGTTGTAATGTTAAGTTAAAAATACAATAGAGTAAAATATGACACAAATTATGCTTTCTTTGTTATCATTATTACTTTTAGAGGAAATACATAAAATCTCCCTTAACCTTGTCCACAAAACTCACTTTAGCATCGTAACTTTACAGGTGTTTAAACACCCCCTTAAAGAACTATCAGGTGAATTAAATAACACCTTATACATACAATATCAATTTCGTGGTTGAGAGGTGATATACATGCGCTCCATATCAGCACCACCTCAGTGACACATTGACAACACATCATATGGTGAAAAAAAAATAGTTTTCATTTCTTTTTTCTTTTTTCTTTTTCCATGTCATTTTCTGTTTTTAGTTTTCATTTTTTTCTTTTTCCATATATTTTTGTTCTCTTTTTCACTGTCTACTCATCTTCTTCGTTCTCCATTACAAGCCTAGGATAGAAAACTAACACACACAACATACTTCTAATAAATTGATGAATATTGTGTGTCAAACAGAGAAACAGAGCGATACATATATTATCATCATTGAAGCTAGAGTTGCTAGAGCCTCAACGGCAAGTGTCGAAGTCATTTTTGTTATATTAGGCTCAAAATTGATAGATTTGAAGGTTTTCAGACCATTTGTCGTGGTTGTCGAAAAAATGAAAACACATGAAAAGAAAAAAAAAATAGGAAAAATGGAAGAAAGCTAAGGAAACAAGTATGGTCGGCGTTTTGTCCAGGTCGTCGGTGTGGTGAATTTTTTTGACGAGATCAGGTGATTTCACAGCACTTGGTCTCTTATGGAGCAGTAATGAACGAGGAAAAAAGGGGTGGTGGTGATGTCCTTCATGATTGAGCAACATTGAATTTGTTAGCCAATAATTGCCATCAAGAATTTTTTCAGTCGAGGGAATAGAGACGGTCAATAATTTGAGAGAGAGGATATGAAACAGGGAGTAGTTGAAGAAGACAAAGTGGGACCCACTTGTTTTTCTTTTTAATTTTTTTTTTTCTCTTTACGCGCCTAAAACTTTTTAATTGCCACGCCAGCCATTAAGGTGAAATTTAATTCACTTGCAAGTAGTTTAAGGGGGTATTTAAATGCACGTAAAGTTGTAATCTAAAGTAAGTTTTGGTGACAAGTTTGAGAGGAATTTTATGTATAGCCCAATTTAATACAAATCTCCTTTTTGTATTAATAAAGCTCCATGTAGACAAGGTGATAAGACACCTCCCTATGATCAATTTTGTTACTTATATTTTTCCTTCTTCTTTTTTTCAATTCTAAATAGATAATCTATTAACTAAATTTCACAAAAAAAAAAAAAAAAAACTTACAAAAAAAATTGCTAATCTAAAGCCCACATATGATCACTCATTTCAGATATTTAAGACGACCTATACAGCCCAAATAACTTCCTTCCTTTTTAGCCCACATATTAGCACATAATGCTAATTGCTAATTTAATGTCTGCATTAAAATGAAGGAAACATTTTCAAAGTGTCAATATTTTAACATCTAATAGAACCTCTTATTAACATTTTTAAAATTTATTAAAATCCTCAGTATTTTAGTTTGTTATTCTTATGATTTATGTATTTTTATTATATTTTTATTTGAAAGAATACAATTATATAATAACAGAAAGAAGAAAATCATGAGAGAAAATATTTTTAAAACAAAAATATATCACTTAAAATTTTCATTAGTAACAATTTCAAAAGTAATTGATTGCATTCATTTCAATATGTATGATATGTGTTGACACCAAATTTTGATCTGATATTTTTAAAGTTAATACTTTTAAATATTTTATTCATTAAATAGTTCAAATACATGTTCTGCAATTTTCATGCAATTTGTTGATAATTATCCTTATTTCTCTAAATATTAGGATTTTATCAATTAATTCTGTTTATATTATTTTTTGTCATGGTCAATTGAATATGTTCAAATATTTATTCATTTTGAATAAATCTCCATTTTTTATTAAATTGCATTTTTTACATGCCTTTCATTTTATTCGATACATTTGCTAATATTTATTTTTATATTTTGCACACTCTAGAGATTCATTCAAATATGGATAAGATTTCATACATATATTTTATTAATCGATGGTTTTAGCCCATGATTTTAAGGTAATGGTATTGTACAAAGGCAATTTTCTATCTAAACAATTTTTTGATCACTAAGTTAGGGGTGGTTATTAATTATTGAAAGTGGGAGTCTAATTTTCAGATTTTTAATTTTTCTAAATATTTTCTACTTGTTGTTTGCCTTCTCCGGCAACAACCACACCGGAATTCGGTAAAACCAACCAGAGAAATCACCCAAAACCCCACCTCCATTCTCCTCACTGCCACCAGGGAACCACCCAAAACCCCACCTCCATTCTCCAACTACCTTTCCCCTCCACCAAAAACCACCATTAACCTCTATCATTTCCAACCGAACAGTTACCCACGAGCTCACCACCGACCACTCTCCTTGTCTTCTTCGGCGAGTTCACAATGCCGGAGAAACCACCAGCTTACAAAGCTCGAAATCATACCCCCAACACCTTATTTCTCGGCCTCACATCACCAAACCAACGAAACCACCGTTGCTCCAGCCACCAAGCAACCAGAAACAAACACGTTGCTTCAAACTCCACATCCAGCGAGCAACAGAAACCCCTTTTCATTTTTCCAGAAATAGACCAGCAACAATCAGACCGTTCCTCCACCTCCATTCTCCATTTTTTCCGGTGAAATTAGCAACAACAGCAACCAGTGACCACCAAGAGAGCTTCTCGGTCTGACTGACGATTGGCTCAATTTTGTGGGTAAATTTTATTCTTACCATGAGTTAATTGATGTTTGCTCTATGTTTGTCTTTGTTAACCATGACTATTTTGCTTTTGTCTAATTACTCAATGTTCCATTGTTTTAAATGTTGTAACCCATTTTTTTATTCTTTGTTGCTTTGATTAATACACTATTATCTCTATTTTCCTATTTTCTAAGTTATTGTTTATGATTCTTGGTTAAATTTTGTTCACACTTCTATTTCAGTTTCCTTTTTCAATGATCTTGGGCCATTTAAATACTAGTTGGTTTGGCTCATTTTATATTAGTCATTAAGCTATTAATAATTTTTCTTGTTTAATAAAGGACATCAGTCACTCTTGGTTGCAGTGGTTGAGGGGTTTTCTCCGCACCGCTAGGTCACGAGTTCAAGATTTGATATGTTGCGTGTCTGGAAGAAAAAATAAGGTATTCTTAAATATCCTTTTTTTGTATATATTTTGTAAATACAAATATATTTTGGGACATATAATTTTATAAATTTATCACGTTTTATAACAGAAGACTATTTGATAGTAAGATAAGAAAATATTAATATTTTCAATCTAAAATTTGTGATGATTTTTAATCAGTTCCAAAATTATTTTATTATTATTTATTTAAAATTATGAGATTACTATCCCATATAGAATTTGGGATAAAATGATTCTCATACCTCATCCCCGCATATCAAGATTACTAATTACAAATAGATCATTTGAACAAGAAGTCACGAGTTTAAATAGTGCTCTTAAGGGGGTTGAAATTTGAAGAAGTAAATACATGAAAAAAAAACAAAGGGAGGTGTCCGCTAAATTTTAACCCGCCTAAACATGCCCATTTAATATATTTTTCCATTTTTACTCTCCACCATCAAGCCCTTTTAAGAAAACATCGCGCCTTTTTTTTTAACTCTCACTTTGTAGTATCCTATTTTATTTTTAATTTTTTATCTTCCCAATTAATACCCAAAAAATACAATTTTTTAAAAAAGTTGTAAGGATTGAATTATTAGTACCATATTACTTATAATACCTATTTAGTGCTCAATAACGATAAAAAAATAAAAATATTGAACAATATTAATATTTATAGATGGAATGATTAAAAAAATATAGTTGAAATGAACCAGTAATATAACTCCAATAACATAAACAGTAAAAGTTGACAAAATACAAAAATCTTATATATGGAAAACCAGTGAAATATAAAAATATTTTAAACAAACTTGACATAAAACATATAAAGAGAGAGATTGTGATTTTTATCTTAGCTGAAATTAGAAATTTAGCTAAGGATATAAACTAGTATTGAGAACATCGAAAAAGAGAATTGAAATATTTTTTATTTAAATTATATGAAAAAAATAATTACATGTATGATATTTTTTATGCAATATCTAGCAAAATAGAATTTTTTTTTTAGCTATTTTTAATTTAAATAATAAATATACACAAATGTACACTAAAAAAAAACTACAAAAAATTTATGTTACGGGGAATTGAACTCGTAACCTGCGAGAAGTATAAAATTGAACCCCCTAGACCACTAAGCCACACCTTCCAGTTCGGCTAAGGGGGTTCATTTAATATTATAGCCACATAATAATCAAATCTAGCCTTGTATATATAATGTAATTTTTCGGCCAAGGGGATTCAGATGAACCCCCTAACTAACTCCTAGATCTGCCCTTGTTTGTATCCCAAGATTACAAATTAAAACATGTATTTTTTACTTTGAAATATGGCTGGTGATTATGTACTTTCATCTCTTTTGGTCCAAAGATGTGTTTACATCCCTACTCTACTCAAATAGGGCGAAAAGTCGCGGTGACTCGAAAAATAATCAATTAATTCAATTTTAAAAGAATTTTAAGAATAAACGAATTTTAAAGGAGTCACCACCTAATTTTAGGAAAACATAGGAAACCAATTAAATAATTTATGAAACCATTAAATTCTAAGTAAGGGGTTCAAGTTATTCCGAAGAGAAGGTGTTAGGCATCCTTCGAAATCCACAAATGTGGGTCCCGACGGAATTCATTTTTTCAAATTGAGGAGGAGATAAAGTTGTATACGAGTATAATAAACATGCAATATGCACAAGTAATAAAACAAAGAATAATATCAAAACAACCTAAGGTTTACCTAACATCGATATATACAAAATAATGAATAAATAATATAATTCGAACTTCGTTCGAATGGCCCCAATGAGAAGCAGCTTCATGTACCTATAAAGACACTTAGTAAAAGTGTTAGTAGTAAATAAATACGAATAAAAATAAATGAAATCAATTATAACTTAGAAATAAAAATCCGTCTTATTAAAATGGAAGGCCTTAGAAATCGACGGTAATTTCTTAATCGGCCATTTTGAACAAACAAAATATATAAACTTAAACTAAATTTTCATCTTTTACAATGTAAGGCCTCCAAAATCGACAGAGAGATTTTCTCATTGACCAATTTTTTAACTTACAGTTTTCCAAAAACAACATAAGATGAAACTAATAAAAATAACAAAGTAACACGACCTGAAGCTCCTAGCAAACAAATAACCAAATAGAAACATATAACCCACTAACCTTTTATTTTCTTTACAAATACAAAATGCATGAAACTAATCTAAAAAATAAAATTAACAGTAGCGATGAGAAGAGTAAAATTTTTCAGATATAACCAAAATATAATGAACAAAACAGTAGCACAAAAATCCAAAAAAAACATATTTAACAAAAAATAACATAATAATAATAATATCAAACTCCAACAGTAATGTATTAAATTGGTCCATTAATAGAATGACATCAATATTAATAAAATAAACAACAAACCTATCAGAGAAAAATAAATGCAAATAAAAATAAGATAGTCCAAAAGTAAAAAAAAAAAAATACGGTAGCAAAGTAAACCTAATAATTATTAAAGAAACTATCATTAATGAAGCCAAAAAATTCATATTCATCGGAGAACACCAAAATGTTGCCGCGAAATAAGAAAAAAATAAAAATAAAAATTAAGATAAGACAGAAGTTGGCCCAACAAACAATAATAAAAATAATGTTTAACAAATAATAGCACCTGAAGAGTAGAAATTATCACAAATATATATAAAAATATGAAAAGAAAAGAAGGGTTACCAGAGAGGCATTTTCCAATTAAATTTGGTTGTTTTCAGGCGTGTAACCATTGTTGCTTGTTGGAACAAGGATGTGTTGCCGGAGTTATTGATTTTGAGCGAGAAATGATGTCCATCGGCACC
This sequence comes from Solanum pinnatisectum, assembly GCA_035578085.1. Classification (NCBI taxonomy): domain Eukaryota; kingdom Viridiplantae; phylum Streptophyta; class Magnoliopsida; order Solanales; family Solanaceae; genus Solanum; species Solanum pinnatisectum. Next base: position 96,094 of record JAWPEI010000046.1, read on the forward strand.
ATTGTTGACGTGTCAAAATTTGGGGTCGTTTGCTGTTGTGGGTCTTGTGGTGCAGCTCCGGTGCTGCTTGTTTATTGCTCTGATGGAGCTGATTCGTCCTGCCTTTGATAGGCGCTGTGGAGTTATTGTTGTTGGCGACTGTTCGGGCGGTTGCTTGGTGGCGATTTGGAGGTGAGCTTTGGGGTCTAATTTAGGGGTCATTTTTTGGAGGATTTTTGGGGTCGGGTTGTGGTGGAAGAATGATGTGAACTTGGAGTTTTTGGTTGTTGTTGGTCGGGGAAAGGGAGTCATTTGGTCGGCTGTTTCGGTGAGGTTTTGGTGGTGGTGATGGGTGGGGTTTTGGTGGTGTTTTCTGGTTGCATTTGCTGGAAAACGGAGGGGGTTTTGGGTTGTTGTTCGCTGCTAGAGTTACAGCGGCGTTGAGGTGATTTCCTGCGATGATTTGGCGTCGTTGTTGTTAACTGTTTTCTGGAAAATGGAGGGGGTTTTGGGGTCTGACGGCTGGCTGGTTTTGGGTGGTGGAGGCTAAGGGAGGAGAATGGGAGAGGGAAAAAATATTAGGGTTTTTGCCATTTAGGAAATTTTTCCCTCCTAAAAAATTCACCACCCCCATTTTTGACCTAATAAATAACTTAAATAGGAAAATAATAATGCAATGGGCTCAAATTATGGGCTTGGAATTTTGATCCAAAATCATCGATCAATCTGTGTGTGTAAATTTTATCCGTATTTGAATGAATTTCTAGACTGTGCAAAATATCAAAATGAATATTAACAAATGTAACAAATAAAACGAATATTAAAAAAAAAATATAATGAACGTAATTAATGTAATGTAAAAAATACAATTTTAAAATTAACTGATAAAAAATTCTAAATTTTGATAAATAAGGATAGTTATCGATAAACTTATTTAAAATTATAAAAAAAAATTGTTTTGCACTATTAAATAAATAAAACTTAAAAGTTATGAATTTTAAAAATATTAGGCCAAAATTGGGTGTCAATAACTGTCTCTTTCGTTGGATATGATTGATGAAAGAAATCGTGGACAAAGAAACTCGACAAACCCAATTTTGGCCAAACACATGACCTTCATATAACAGGCTGGAATGTGGTGGGAGTCGATCCTCAACTTGTTTCCAAAAGGTTCCACGATGTGTTGCATCGTTCTTGAAGTAGTCCCTGCCTGTGGCTTAACGGAGAATGCATCCTCTTGGATGTTCTCGAAAAAAAACAAAGATGAAACTTATTAGTAGAGACAAAATTATAGAAAAAAGGTAGCATCTCTTACGTTATGACAAAATGAAGATGATCCATTGGTAGGATAAAATGCATGTTCATCGGTAGGACGAATGAGGATGATCCATCGGTAGGATCTGAATGTATGTCTATCGGTAGGTTGAATGAAAAAAGATGATCCATCGGTATGATTTTAAATGTATGTCCATTGGTAGGATGAATGAAGATGATTCATCGGTTTGATATAAATGCATGTCCATCGATAAGACGAAGGAAGATGATCCATCGAAAGGATTTAAATATATGTCCGTCGGTAGGACGAATGAAGATGATTCATTGGTGGGATATAAATGCATGTTCATTGGTAGGACAGATGAGGATGATCTATCGGTAGGATCTGAATGTATGTCCATCGATAGGACGAATGAGGATGATCCATCGAAAGGATTTGAATACATGTCCATTGATAGGATGAATGAGGATGATCCATCGAAAGGATTTGAATGTATGTCCATCGGCAGGACGAATGAAAATGATGATCCATCGGTAGAATTTTGAATCTATGTCCATCAGTAGAACAAATAAAAATGATGATCCATCGGTAGGATTTTAAATGTATGTCCATCGGTAGGACGAATGAAAAAAGATGATCCATCGGTAGGATTTTGAACCTATGTCCATCGGTAGGACGAATGAAAAAAGATGATCCATCGGTAGGATTTGGAATGTATGTTTATTGGTAAGACGAATAAAATTCTTTCAATGCAAGTCTCCTCCGACTTGAACGCAAATAGATAAGGTGCACATCCTTCACCTCCGAATAGATGCGACTTAATGCAAATGATATTTCAACGCAAGTTTCTTTCAACTTGAACATTGAATAGATAGGGTGCACATCCTTCACCTCCGAATAGATGCAACTTAAATGCAATGACCTTTTTGGCAAATGAAAATGCAATGGCCTTCTCGGCAAATGAAAAATGCAATGGCCCTCTCGGCAAATGAAAAAATGCAATGGCCTTCTCGGTAAATGAAAAAATGCAATGACACTCTCGGCAAATGAAAAATGCAATGGCCTTCTCGGCAAATGAACAATGCAATGGCCCTTTCGGCAAATCAAAAATGCTATGGCCTCCTCGGCAACTGAACAATGCAATGGCCTTCTCGGCAAATGAAAAATACAAATGATGGATGACCCAATGAATTTCCACTATAACGAGGTGGATGACTCGATGATTGTCTAACTGTAACGAGGTGGATGGCTCGATGATTGTCCACTGTGACGAGATGGATGACTTGTGTGTCTTGAAAATGTCATCATCTTGATGTTTTCATCTATCCGTGTATTCAAAAAGAAACGATTAGTAGACACAATGTCGTTTTAGCTAGCAACATGATCAAGAAACTTTACGGCAAGATTCATAAGAGAATGTGTATAAAGTGCCTGATCACTTTGACACAGGTGAGCAATCATTATTTTGCTCTTGAACACTTTGTGTTCATTGTAACTCATGTTTTATTGGGGACTTGTATGAGGAGTCGGTGGCTCGCATCCTGAGCTTATATTGCTCTATTATGGCAATGCTGGAGATTCTGACGTCAATTTTGAACTTCGATCGATACCAGAGATCATTTGAAATTGACTATCGAACTTATAATAGTACTTATTGGAATTTTTGAGGTCTTCCTCAAAAATTCTGTCCCAGTTAGAACTCGTGGCAAATCAGGAAATGATCTCTAATCTTGACTTGCTAGAGATAACATCTTTATTTTGAATTTTTGAGATTTTGAATCTCAAAAATTCTGTCCCAGTTTTTATTACAAGGAGAAAAGAAAATCACACTGGAATATGACCGAGCTGTTGCGGCGCCTACATATCCTGGTGAGCCAGGAATTAGGTCAAATGTAGTTCCAATCCTGTAGATGATGAATGCTGCAAAGAAGCTGAGACAAGATCATTAGTAGAAAATGTACAATCTGAACATGATGAAATAGGAAAATGATATTCCTTGTGATATTCAAAGCCTAGAGACAAAAGAAAAGTCACATTTTCGGGACGGACAACCCAATGAAGTGAAATAGGCGTTTCACACTTACGAGGTTAGCCTAATGTCACATTTTACAAAGGACAAGCCAAAAAGAAAATGCAATTTTTTTTATTTTTTTTAATGGAAATAATCTAAAAAAAAAAATGCTTTGGAAAATATTAAAAAGTGGGTGCTTGCTCACCTTTTTTTTTTTTTTGAAGAATAAAGAATGTGAAGAAAATGTCAAGTCTTAACTACAATTGGTACCAGGAGTCAGGATCTCATGTAAATCTCTCTCTTTTTTTTTTTTTTTTTTTTTTTTTTTAACTAAGATTGAATTCAAGGTAACTCCTACAGCTTCAAGTGGTACCTCAAACATACTTAAGTGTCAACAAGATTTGTTCATCTTTCTTCAAACAAAGATTTGAATTGTACCAATCCCCATGTTTCAAGTGCCCTCACAAAAAGAAAAGTCCTATTTCATACATATTTGAAACATATTATTTGAGAACATTTTTCAAAGTGCACACACACTCACAAGAATGTTCAATGCATGCAACTGTGATACCATATGCTTGGCCCTTATGTAAATCTCTACTAATGTGATAACGTTTGGAATAAGATCATGTAGGGCTTGTCATTGGCTTGTAATGTAGGATTAGGAACTATTTGGAATAAGAGTGACTTAATTCCATCTTGAGCGTCACACTGAATTTGTGCTTTTGACGTATGACCCTCTTTGGTGTCTCTCTTTTTATTACGACTTCTTTTGAGTCATTTCTTTTTGAAGCTCCTTTTATTTCACCCTTTCTTTTGAATTTTTCTCTTCTTTTGTTGGAGTGTTTTCCTTTCCATCTTTCATTGACATTGTAGGGGTGTTTTTTTTCTTTCTTTATTTCTTTCCACCCTTTTTTTTTCCTTTTTCTAGAAATCTTTTTTTTTCTTCCTTGATGTTGGGAGACCTTATCTCTTTCGCCTTTGGCATCTTTAAATTTGAATCATCTCTTATATTTTGCACATCTTTGGTGCGCTCAAGAAGGTTGGGTCGAAAGAGGGATAGTGCATGTAAGTACTCAAAAGGGGTAGTGGCTAAGATGTGGTTGTCCAAAGAAAAGGCTTCAGGCTCAAAGTGGGAAAATCAGGGATTAATGTCATTTGGTAGGCTTTGAAAGGCACAATCTGGTAAAACAAGACCTACAATCCTTTCCCATACCAAACATTACTCAGGATTTCGCCTCGAAAACATTCAGGCCAAATTTTAGATCAATAATGCAATTGAATTTTGATCTAAAAGCTCTCCACACCATGTATATGAGAAACCATGAGGTTGATTTTATTCTTATCTTGAATGCCTGCAAGAAAAATTTCAAGCATCACAAAAGTACAAATGAGAGGTACCAAAGGAATCTATGGTTTACCAAAAAGTCAGTCCTCTTCATCATATAGAATATTTTTACATGCTTCTAACTGCATTGGTCCCAACTGAGCTAAAGACATGACTCTCACAATATGTACACGATACTTTTTTTTTTTTGAAAGAATGAATACCGAACCCAAGAAGGGCTGCCTACGTATCTCATTGAGATGACAATCAGGTGTGCGTAGTTCATGCATCTGTTTTTGAAAATATGCACAAACTATTGACATTTTTTTTTTTTTTTGGTTTTTTTTTAATTTAAAAGAATGAATACCGAACCCAAGAAGGGCTACCTACGTATCCCACCGAGATGAGAATTAGGTTCGCATAGTTCATGCAGATATGTCATAAATTTTTTTTTTAAATTTAGATAAAATTGGAGCGATTCCTTGTATCATCTTAATTGTCGACCTTTGTACTACCTATTGAATGTGGTCTCCCATTTTTTTTTCACAGTAACCATTTGTTGTTGTATATTCTTTTTGAATGTCTCTTGATACTGTGTCTTCTTTCAATTATTTACGACAATCACATTGTTACGACCATCCCCGACTGTCGTTGGGGATGGTTTTCCTGCAAAAATATTATAAATGTGTGAAAGCAGGGCCAACATGCAAAAATAATAAAAAATAAAATAGTGCAACCTCATAATCAAAAACTCCCTTGATTTATCCTTTTGACTTGAGATTAATTAATGTTATGTGAAATACAAAAACTTGAATTTCGCGAGTCCTCTTGTCTCTTGCAACTTCGAACAAACAATTACTTACAAATTCACCTAAATCAAACTCTCGCTTAAAAAGAAGAAAAACTCAAAATCTAAAGTGTTAGTTCATGTTCATAATGAATAATGCAAAATATCGTACGAAGAATTAAGTAAACACATAAACACTGCTTTGATAGAAGACAAACTCAATTATATCACATAGCATACAAACAATTATTATGCGTCCTATACAAATATGTGACCTTTTTTTGTCAAGGATGACCTATAGATCTGAAGGATGTATAACGTCATTTGAAACATTCCATTGCCCCAAAACCTAAATTTATACAAGTTTTACCAATAAATTGAATGGGGATACATAACAGGAAAAAATGGATACAAATAATCAAACCCACGCAGGGGTACAATCCTAAATTATACTTCGATAAACGATCCTTCTTTTTGATTTCTTGTCATCTCCGAATGGCCACACTTTGGATGAAATGGTAACTTGATCATTCTTCGATTCGAACAAATTATTAGACTTCCAACCCCGAGAGATAATGTTTTGCCAAATGACATGTACATCTTTCAAATCTAAACATATAAGCATGATTGTCTTTTACTGACCAATGGGCCAAGTAGACACAAGGTTGACTTCTAATGGACTCAACACGCCTAGGGTGTTGGATCGACTTAGTTCAAAATGCACTAAATCGAAATTTGGTTTTGCTCTACGCTAGTAGAGTGGCTTTTGAAAGACCAGGAACCCAAATAGACAACTTAGGCTAAAACTCATGACAACCAATGGATGCATGACGAACCAATAAATTATCGATCATTTTGAAAAAGGGTTGAGTATAAAAAAGTCCGACTGCGGTTTCGCAAAATCGTCCTTTAATATACTATACATACAACAGAAAATGTCATGAATACAATGACAATTTATATATAGTTTAAACAAATAGTGAATAAATAACAAGTATAATATACAAATAATCAACAAAATATACAAGATATAATGAATAACTCAATAAAAAAATAACTCCTCAATTTGAAAAAATGAACTCATAATGGTTAGAACCTCTATATTCCCAGCGGAGTTGCCATTCTGTTTACATCCCTACTCTACTCAAATAGGGCGAAACATCGCGGTGACTCAAAAAATAATCAATTAATTCAATTTTAAAAGAATTTTAAGAATAAACGAATTTTAAAGGAGTCACCACCTAATTTTAGGAAAACATAGGAAACCAATTAAATAATCTACGAAATCATTAGATTATAAGTAAGGGGTTCAAGTTATTCCGAAGGGAAGGTGTTAGGCATCCTTCGAAATCCACAAATGTGGGTCCCGACGGAATTCATTTTTTCAAATTGAGGAGGAGATAAAGTTGTATACGAGTATAATAAACATGCAATATGCACAAGTAATAAAACAAAGAATAATATCAAAATAGCCTAAGGTTTACCTAACATCGATATATACAAAATAATGAATAAATAATATAATTCGAACATCGTTCGAATGGCCCCAATGAGAAGCAACTTTGTGTACCTGTAAAGACACTTAGTAAAAGTGTTAGTGGTAAATATATACGAATAAAAATAAATGAAATCAACAATAACTTAGAAATAAAAATCTGTCTTATTAAAATGGAAGGCCTTAGAAATCAACGGTAATTTCTTCATCGGCCATTTTGAACAAACAAAATATATAAACTTAAACTAAATTTTCGTCTTTTACAATGTAAAGGCTTCCAAAATCGACGGAGAGATTTTCTCATTGGCCAATTTTTTAATTTACAATTTTCCAAACACAACATAAGATGTAACTAATAAAAATAACAAAGCAACACGGCCTGAAGCTCCTATCAAACAAATAACCAAATAGAAACACATAACCCACTAACCTTTTATTTTCTTTACAAATACAAAATGCAAGAAACTAATCTAAAAAATAAAATTAACAGTAGCGATGAGAAGAGTAAAATTTTTCAGATATAACCAAAATATAATGAACAAAACAGTAGCACAAAAACCCAAAAAAAATCTTTACCAAAAAATAACATAATAATAATAATATCAAATTCCAACAGTAATGTATTAAATTGGTCCATTAATAGAATGACATCAATATTAATAAAATAAACAACAAACCTATCAGAGAAAAATAAATGCAAATAAAAATAAGATAGTCCAAAAGTAAAAAAATAAAATAAAAAATATGGTAGAAAAGTAAACCTAACAATTATTAAAGAAACTATCATTAATGAAGCCAAAAAATTCATATTCATCGGAGAACACCAAAATGTTGCCAGGAAATAAGAAAAAAAATAAAAAAATAAATAAAAATTAAGATAAGACAGAAGTTGGCCCAACAAACAATAATAGAAATAATGTTTAACAAATAATAGCACCTGAAGAGTAGAAATTATCACAAATATATATATAAAAATATGAAAAGAAAAGAGGGGTTACCAGAGAGGCATTTTCCAAATTAAATTTGGTTGTTTTCAAGTGTGTCACCGTTGTTGCTGGCTGGAACAAGGATGTGTTGCCAGAGTTATTGATTTTGATGGAGAAATGATGTCCATCGGCACCATTGTTGACGTGTTAGAGCTTGGAGCTCGCTGGATCTGTTTAGGGGTTTCACCGGAGTCAAAATTTGGGGTCGTTTGCTGTTGTGGGTCTTTTGGTGGAGCTCTGGTGCTGCTTGTTTATTGCTCTGATGGAGCTGATTCGTCCCGCCTTTGATAGGCGCTGTGGAGTTATTGTTGTTGGCGACTGTTCGGGCGGTTGTTTGGTGGCAATTTGGAGGTGAGCTTTGGGGTTTGATTTAGGGGTCATTTTTCGGAGGATTTAGTATGTTTTTATTCGTTAATATTTATAGGTATGAGTAATTAGAACTTGATTTTTTTTTTCTACTAATTCTCAAAACCACTCCCTGTAGGAACGATCCCAACCCTTGGTTCGGTTATATCACTACACGCGATCATTTGGCACTTGAACCGAAATAGTGTCAATTGATTACGTCGAACATCAGAACTTTCTCATAAGAAAGATTCTCTTTAACTCCCAAACCTCTTAAGGGAACTATGGAACTTGGATCACCCACACATTTCTTCAACATAGAGACATGAAAAACTAGATGCATCGATGCCAACTCCTTTGGCGGATCTAACTCATAAGAAACCTTACTAACACATCTCAAAATATCATATGGGCCTACATATCGGGGACTAAGCTTCCCTTTGTTACCAAACCTCATTGCATCCTTCATGTGTGAAATTTTCAAGTAAAGCCAATCATGAACATCAAACTCAAGATCCCTTCTTCTTACATCGACATATGATTTTTGCTGACTTTGAGCCGTTTTTAACCTTTCTCTAATAAGTCAAACTTTCTCTATGGCCTCATGTACCAACTCGGGACCTATTAGGGAAACTTCACCCACCTTAAACCAACCTATAGGAGAGCTACACCTCCTACCATACAATGCCTCAAATGGAGCCATTCCAATACTCGAGTAATAGCTATTGTTATATCCAAACTCAATCAATGAAAAATGGTCATCCTAATTGCCCTTAAAATCAATCACAGAAGCCCTTAACATGTCTTTCTAAGTTTGGATAGTACGCTCTGCTTGCCCATCGGTTTGGAGATGAAAGGTCGTACTAAGCTTAATACGAGTACCAAGACCATTTTGGAAAGACTTCTAAAACTAAAAAGTGAATTGGGTACCACAATCGAAAATAATGGACAAAGGCACTCGATGTAACCTTAATATTTCTCTCAAGTACAACTTGGCATAGTCCTCCAACGAATAGAAAACCTGGATGGAAAGAAAATGGGTCGATTTCATCATCCGATCTACTATGACCCAAATCGAATCATATTGTCATCGTGTACGAGGCAACCCAACTATAAAGTCCATATTCACATCTTCCGACTTCCAAGTAAGACTACTAATGTCTTGGGATAAACCTCCCGGTTTATGATGCTAAACTTTCACTTGTGGACAATTAGGACACTTAGTCACAAATTCCGCAATATCCTTCTTCATCCCATTCCACAAATAGACCTCCCGTAAATCATGATACATCTTGGTGGCTCCCGCTAAATGGAATATCGTGAACTATGGGCTTCTGATATGATTTGTTCCCTCAAGTCGTCAACATTCGGAACACATCATCGACCTTGATATCTAAGTACACCATCTCCCCTTTGGGAGAAAGCCTCAAAGGATTTCTTAAGCACCGCTTCTTTTAAGTCAACAAAAATTGGTTCAAGACCTTGCTTGGCTTTCATATCCACCACTAAGGACGATTCTGAACAATTGTGGACCATAACACCGCCCTTGGTAGAGTCCACTAACTGAACACCCAATCGGGCCAATCTATGAACACCTCTAAACAATTCTTTCTTTTCATCTTCAATATGAGTAACACTACCCTTAATAACCAACTAAGAGCATCCGCCACCACATTTGCCTTTCTGGGTGATAGAGAACACTCATGCCATAATCTATCAATAACTCAAGCCATTTCCTTTGGAGAAAATTTAGATCTTTCTAATTAAACACATATTGCAAACTCTTGAGGTCGATAAACATATCTACATGAACACCATACAACTAATTCCTCCAAATCTTTAAGGCAAAAACAATCGTTGCTAGTTAAAGGTCATGGGTAGGTTAATTCTTCTCATGAATCTTAAGTTTCCTTGAGGCATATGCAATAACTTTCCCATTTTTCATAAGCACGCACCCTAGCCCAATTCTCGAGGCATCATAATAAACCACAAAACCATTCGTCCCTTCTAGTAAAGTTAACACTGGAGTGGAAGTAAGTCTATCTTTCAACTCTTGAAAACTCTTCTCACACACTTTAGACCATATGAACTTAGCTTTCTTTTGAGTCAAATCTGTCAAAGGAGAGGCAATTGAAGAGAATCGCTCAAAAAACCTTCTATAGTAACCGGCTAAACCCAAGAACCATCTAATATCCTAAGCGGTTAGAGGTCTAGGCCAACGCTTGACCTCATCCGTCTTCATAGGATCTACCTCAATACCCTTACTTGAATCAATATGGCCAAGGAAAGCTACGGACCTTAGCCAAAACTCAGACTTGCTAAACTTCGCAGAGAGTTGTTAGTCCTTAAGAATTCGCAACACAATCCTCAAAAGATCAAGGAAGAAACTTAGAATATTGTAGCCGCTCATGCTTATTTTGGCCGATTGATCTTCCAATATGCTAGTTTCAACAACTCTCATTTATATTTGATGTCGATTCATCCACATTGCCATTCCTTGTAGAGGAAGCCTAACTGCTTGCTAGCTGGGAGCTATATGAGCAGTAACGTCCATGTACGGCTCTGTGAAAATGGTGGTGGACAGAAATAGTCTCACTCACTCGGTTGCTGGAAAGACTGGGACTAGATTGATAAAGCATAGGGTATCTGCTCATTAGCAATCCGGTTCAAAGCCAGGGCTTACATCCTCCTATCGCCTACTAGCTGCATGCGTTATATACCTACTGCTTTTATCGATGGAAAGACCAAAGCACGTCTCCCTATAGCTTTGACTACCAGAGGTGGCTGGGCGTAGACTAGTCTGTTCAGGCAGTCACAGGCTTGCTAAAGCTAAAAACGGAACTTAGCTTCTCACTGACTACATCATAAGCAAAATCCTCAACTTCAAATACAATGCGAGCTCGAATGGGGTTGCCTTAGCTTCTGTGGTGTACATATGCCATGAATCGCACCATAGCCGGAGTCGATCGAGGGCCAGATCTTGATGTAGAAAGGAGCGCGGACTACCTTCGGCTACTACAAGATCTTATAAACCAAAGAATTAAGCCTACTTTACGCACTTTCGCACAAAGCAGGCAAGGGCGGAAGACCACACCAGAAGGGAAAAAAAGGATTAGATATTTCATCAACCACCACTTGAGTGCGATTCGCTTATCTGTTGAAAAGCACCATCCAGACAGAGCCTGATTGACTCGACTCTTTTCCCTGCCCCTGGCCTCTCACTTCATTTCGTTCTTCTTCTATACCGTCGCTTGAATGAAGACACCCGATCGGCCCGACTATGACTCCTTGGCATCTATCAATGCACCGGTGTCCTAATCTGATATATTTACATTCCTTCTTGCTGGCCTACCTTCGGACTATGAAAGCTTTGTCACTACGGTGAAGCTTCAACGACTAAAACAACTATGGCTGAGCTTCAGTCCAGCTTGTTGTTACATGAGTCTTGGCTTCAGCAGATGAATCCTATTACTATGTTGATGATCTTGTATATTAACCGAGTCCGCACTCACCCGAGAACACGTACGTCCTCCCTATAATTGTCTTGTCTTTGTTATGGTTTTAGGGCCTACGTCTACCTATATGGAGCCACCATTATTCGCAAGGCTTGCTTTACATTGGACGCCTCTCATAGCCTAGTACCGGTGAATTAGGCAAGCGACCCTGCAAGGCAGCCAGCCTTTCTGCAAAATCAATAGTGTTTGTGAGTTTTTCATTTTGAGAGGGGGAATAAAAAAAGGTAAATAAAGACCTTAGCCAAAAGCAAGGGATTCCCAGGGCTCGAACAAGAGCAGAGGCATTTGAAGCCTTGAGATGCCTTGCAGAAAAAATGCTTTCTAGGGTTGTCTTATGTCTCCGAAATAAACAGTCCATTTATTGATGGGCGAACGACAGGGATTAAACCCGGGCGTGGTGGATTCACAATCCACTGCCTTGATCCAATTGGCTACATCCGCTCCTACCCCCGCACAGGTTGAAGTCTCTATCTATGATCAGATCCTTTCTGAACTCCCCTATAACCGCTTATCAAAGAGAAGTTTTTTCCTAGACTATAGTGGCAAGTCTATTGTTGTGTTTTGGAATTAGGGGAAACAAAGCTTCAACAAGTAGAAGCTTCCTGGCAAAGCTTCAAACAAAGAGGTTAGGTTGTTCACTTCAGCAAATTCTGGCATCACCACAGAAAACTTGGTTCTTTCGCTCCTTGCTGGTGGAGCGGCATACCCAAAAAAAAGCAAGAAATAGTAACGAAGTAACTTGACCAAGAGAAGAGGAACGACCTTTTACTCTGCTTGCTTCTGACTCCTTGTGAGCCCTTACTTTTTCGGAGGGTCGACGGGGCATGTGAGCCTCAGCTCATGCATCGATTTACAGAAATAACCTTTGCTCTCCCACTTCCTTCTATTCAAAAGGCGAGTGGTACTTTTCATCTTCTCGAGGGCTGCAACAAGAGTTTCGAACCTAGCCTATTGATTTTTACTGAAGAAGTGCTAATGGTATCATTGAAAATGATAACATCTTGTGAGTACGAGCCGAGCCAGGTTGAAAGTCTTGAATCCGCTCTTTCTGGTCTCATATCTGTTGCTTGAGTGAAAGTGGGAATTTGGTAGGATTAGAGAATGCTTGCTTGCTCATCCTCACTTCTCTAATAAATCATTATATCATCAACGAACACAATCACAAGCTTGTCAAGGTATTGTCTAAACACCAGATTCATCAAATCCATAAACGCCACTGGAGTATTAGTCAACCCAAACAACATTACTAAAAACTCGTAATGACCATACCGAGTTTGAAACTCTGTCTTTGGAATATCATCCTCTTTCACCCTCAATTGGTGATAACCCTACCTAATGTCATTCATAGAGAAATAACTTGCTCCTTGAAGTTGGTCAAACAAATAATCTATCCTTGGAAAAGGATACTTATTCTTAATGGTCACCTTATTCAACTGACGATAATCAATACACATATGAAGAGAACCATCTATCTTTCTAACAAACAAAACTGGAGCACCCAATAAAGAGATACTCGATTGAATGAAACCCTTACCCAACAAATCCTAGAATTGTTGTTTCAACTTCTTAAGTTCTGTCGGAGCCATAAGGTAAGGATGAATAGAGATTGGTTGCGTATCTGGGTGAAGGCCAATGCCAAAGTCTATTTCCCTTTTTGGAGGAATACCAGGTAAATCATCTGGGAACACTTCCGAAAACTCATTAACAACGGGGACTGATTCAAGAGTAGGGGTTTCGGAATCCACATCCCTCATCCTAACTAGATGGTAAATTCAACCCTTAGAAATTATCTTTCTACCTTTAAGACAAGAGACAAACTGACCCTTAGGCATAGAATTTCCCCCTTTCCACTCTAGGTTAGGCTTATTTGGAAATTGAAACTTGACTATACGAGTTCTACAATCAATAGAAGCATAACATGAGTGCAGCCAATCAATACCAAGGATAACATCAAAATCTAACATATCAAGCTCTACCATGTCAGCAAGAGTAACTCTATGGGACAAGGAAATGGGACACTTTCTATTGACCCTTTTAGCCACAATAGAATAAAAAATAGGAGTAGAGACAGAAAAAGGATCTAACAACACATACGGAAGAACATCAAACCTCATAGCCACATATGACATCACAAACGACAATGTAGCACTGGGATCAAGTAAAGCATAAACATCAAGTTGGAAAACTTTCAACATACTAGTAACCACATCCAAAGAACCCTCTTGTTCACCATGAGTCTGAAGTGCGTAGAATTAGTTTTGCTTAGGAGCATTTGAACCCAAACCACTAGGAGGAGCTTATTTTCCCTCTCTTCATTTAGTCACAGGCATTGGGCAATCCATAATTCAATTGCCACTCTTACCACAACTAAAGAAACCATTTGTGTTGGCTAGGCCTTAACCTTAGGTTTGTTTCCACACCTAGTACAAGTAGACATAGTCAATGAAGCTCCACTACCACTCCCTATACTTTTTTAACTTAGAAGGAGAATTGGGGGATCTTTGATTGGATAACCTTTGTCAAAATATAGAATAAACTTGTCCATTGGACCTTGCATGAGAGAAATTTCCATCAACAGTCTTTGCCCTCTTTGCTTCCCTAGAGTTTTCCTTAAGTTTTTCCTCTTCGATCAGTTGATCATGAACCATGAGAGGAGAAATATTCATTTCATTAATGAGTATGACATGACAACACTATTTTACTACCATTTCAAACACACCCGAAATGAACTTACTCATCGTTTCCCTTGGATCGGCAACCATTGTTGAAGCATATTCAGACAATTGTGTGAACTTCAAAGCATATTCCGTCACACTCATACTTCATTAATGAAGGTAGATAAACTCAAGCAACTTTGCTTCCCTCATCTCAAAGGGAAATAACCTATCAAGAAAAGCAGCCTTAAACTTCTCCCAATTAAAAGGACCCGCATCTTCCGGTCTCCCTTCTTTCCATTGGTTGAACCAAGTTTGAGCAACACCTTTCATTTGATAAGTGGCCAACTCCGCCTTTTCCACCGACATCACTCCCATAATCATCAAGACCTTATAAACCCCATCAATGAACTCTTGAGGATGTTCCTCAACCTTAGAACCATGAAACTCATGAGGATTCATCCTAGTGAAGTTCCTCACTCTAGGCGCCATCGTACCCACATTTGGGTTCACAGGAACCGCAACCTCCCTATTTGCTTAGGCCATCATGGCTTGAGCCAATACTTGAAAAGCAGTGCTAAACTCCGCATTAGTCACTTGTTTGGCCAAAGGATCGGCCGAAACTTAAGGAGCTTGGGGAGAAGCTTCTTGTTCCACATTCTCCCTCACATTCATTCTAGCATAAGCTCTTCGAGTAGTCATATCCTGTAGAGCATCAGATAAGGATTAGGAGAGAGAGCTTATAGAGTTAAATTCTATCGCACGACTTTAAAGTAATGAAAGAAGTGGAGTTTTCTAAACATATTGAAGCCTCTCATTCATTAATATGACGTGCTTCACACTCATGAACAAGATTCTACTCGATGTGGCTTATGAGTCATCCTAGGACCATTCTAAACCTTGTGCTTTGATTACCAAGTTTGTCACGACCCAGGGTACCCCCTAGAAGTAACATGGCGTATAGGACCTGGAAAGACCCCATACAATCCACTTAGAATTTCATAACATAAGAAATAGAATCATAGAAGTAAAACAACAGTTCAAGTCCAATTGTTTTATGAAAGAAAAGCAAATGTCTAAAACACTTGTCTCAATAGCCATCTAATATAATAGAATGAAATTGGGCCTAGCCCATACATTATGTCTAAAACTGAAATATAATAAGGAAACTAAGAACAATAAAAATCCATCCTTGAAGCATGAGGACTCACCAATGCTCGGGAATCTCAAAATAATCCACTAGCCATGAAACTGAGAAACCTGATTGTCGGACCCGACATTTTGGGAAATGTAGGCAACAGTATGCATTAGTGAAAAATAACGTACCAAGTATGATACCTATGAATAAAAAATTTAAATCATGACAAAAGAGATATTTCATGACATGCAATGACCAAGCTAAAACATGATATAAAAGAGTTAGAAAACATAAGTCATAAAACATGGTCAATGCAAGCTAACATCATTTGAAACATTTGAACACATATGAGATACTTCTTGAAGTAACCTTAGTTCATTATTAATCTGGGAATTAGCCTTAACAAACATAGAGACCATATGAGCTATAATATGATCCCCTAGTGTCTCCCACGCCGAAAAAGGTTGTCCTACTTGCCAAGGTAAGGACCATAACTTCTAGCTTAGGTGGATCCACTAGCTAATGTCTATCTCGACAATCATCCTATGGGGATACACAGGATATGGATAAGGATATTTCTTCTAGAAACCCAACCTCTACTAACGTGAGAGATTCCATCTCAATATCCTCTAGGTGCTATGCATAAATCCCACAAAATAGTCATTTCTTACTTCTTGTTATTATCCATGGAATGGCATGCCATCTTGCCAATCCATGCTAAGTCATAATCCATGGAAAGGTTTCATTCAATAACCAATCCAAGCTAGGTTTCATTACGATAACTCTTAATCTTTGATTCAATTAGGTTAGAAGACCTTTCAACCTTAGAACCATTTTCTTATGTGAGAAAACCTTTCACATCATGCTTTTATATGTTTAAGCGTATTCATTTCAACAACATAACAACAATCATCATCATTGATAATTTACTCTCAAAGAATCCTTAAAACATTTGCATAGATTTCATAAGAACATTCATAATTCCATAATTTACCTTTCAAGGCTCAAAATCCATTTTCAATCATCAACATTTAGAAAACATGGGTTAGATATGGATTTCATCAAAAATTTGTGTAATTCTCTCAATACATGCTTTATTTAATAAAACTCTTGCTTTACAATCAAAATCTCACTTGATCATAACTTGAAAACATGGGGATAACATGGGTTCATAGGGGAATCATCATAAAATCATAGTATTTCATATATACATTCATAAGAGATCATAATGAAATCATTTACATCAATAGTCAAGAGAACCCATGACAATTGAAGAAAACCCTTACTCAATTGGGGATTTCTAACTTTTTAAAATAGAGGAATTTGGGAACTCCAGGAATGGAAGGAATCCATGGATGAAAATTGTCATACCTTACTATCAAAGCCCACAATTGCTTAAGGAATGGAGGCTTGGCCTTGATCCTAGCTTGAACTATTTCTTGTTCTTCAAGTTCTAGAGAGAGAAATATTTTGGAGAGGAAGAACCGAATTTCTTTTGGTGAGTTTGAGAGAATGATTTCTATTGGGAAATTTAGGGGTTAAAATACTTATATAAGGGTCTTAGTGAAGGGTAAAATGACATAGTATAGGAATAAAATAATTAGGAAAAAACCCAATTACCCCTTAACTTAACTGCCATATCATGACATATGGCCACCAATCGATGGGCTATGGACAGACCGACAGTTTGTCTTGCACGGCCGTCGATGGTGGTCAGAAACTTGCTTTGGAGGGTCTGGACCACGGGCCCTCGACCACAAACCGTGATCCCACCAACGGTCTGTTAGTTTGGGTTGTGTTTCGAACTGCCTAAACCCCTATTTGGGTACCCATCCATGGACCACACCTACGGTCCATGGTCCCATCCCCAGGCTGTGGGTGGACCTCATGGCAGGCACCCTTAAATCCCTAAAAATTGCTATCTCGCCCTTTTTGGAATCCGGTGTGTTATAGGAGCCATCTGGATATTAGAGTGATAATTGTTGTTGTAAGCAAACTCTATGAGAGGTAAGTGATCATCCCAATTACCCTTGAAATTGATCACACAAGCCCTCAACATATCCTCTAAAGTTTGAATTGTAAGGTGAATTATGCACCTCTATCTGAAATGATGGACCCCAGAACTCCATGAAGTCTGACTACCTCTTGAATATATAATCTTGCATAATCTTCTACTGAGTAGGTAGTCTTTACCAACAAGAAATGGGTTGATTTAGTCATTCGATCTACAACCCCCAAATCAAATCATGCTTCCCACGAGACCGCGACAAGTCATTTATGAAATTCATATTGATTATCTCCAACTTTCATTCTAGAAGATCTATGTTCCTAGCCATAACACCGGGCCTGTGGGGCTCTACCTTGACTTGTTGGTAATTTGGGAACTTAGCAACGAACTCTGGAATACACCTCTTCATACTACTCCACCAATAGACTTCTCTCCAGTCACGATACATCTTTGTGGAAGCAGGATGGAAAAAGCATTTTGAGCTAGGAGCTTCCTCCATGATCCTCTCTTGGAGTTTATCCACCTTCTGTACACATAATCATCCATGATACCTTAATACATCATCTCCCCTGGTTCAAAAGCAATCACTTTCTGCTTATGAATATTTTCCTTCAATACAAGCTACACAGGGTCTTGGTCTTGTTTCTCTTTCACTTTGGACACTATTTATGATTTAGCCCCATTCATCACCATTACTCCTCCTTTATTGGAATCCATTAACCGGACTCCCAATCATGAAAGTTTATGCACATCTTTGGCTAACTCTTTCTTACCTTCCTCAACATGGGTAGTACTACCCATAGAAAATCTGCTCAAAGCATCAGCAACAACATTAGCCTTACCTAGGTGATAGAGAATACTCATGTCATAATCTTTAAGTAAATCCAACCACCTTCTTAGTAAGAGAATAAGCTCTTTTTGAGTTAACACATACTGAAGACGCTTGTGATCGGTGAACACATCTACATGAATACCATAGAGATAGTGACATCATATTTTCAAAGAAAACACTACAACAATCAACTCTAGATCATGGGTTGGGTAATTCTTTTCGTGAATCTTATGTTGTCTGGATGCATAAGCTATAAGTTTGTCATTTTTCATCAATACACAACCCAGTCCAACTCTGGACGTATCACAATACACAAAAAAGCCTTGTGTACCCTCCGATAAGGTCAGCAGTGGCAATAGTCAACCATGTTTTCAATTCCTGAAAGCTTTTCTCACAAGCTTCAGACCATTGAAACTTTATTATCTACTGAGCCAACTTCGTCAACAGGGATGAAATAGATGATAACCTCTCGAAAAACCTTCTATAATAACCATACAATCCCTAGAAACTCCTAATATCAGTTGGAGATATGGGCCTAGGTCCGTTCTGCACTGCCTCAATCTTTTGACTTTTAACTTGAATCCCATCACTAGAAACAATGTGGCCTAAGAACTTTACTAACTCAAGCCAAAACTCACACTTAGAAAATTTGGCATAATACTCTCTATCTCCAAGAGTTTGGAGAACTACTATGAGATGACTAGCATGATCCTTCTCATTCCTTGAATAAATCAGAATGTCAACAATGAATATGACAACAAACTTATCAAGATAAGGCTTAAACACTCTGTTCATAGGGTCCATGAATGCTGCAGGAGCATTAGTCACCAAATGACATGACTAGAAACTCATAATGACCATAGAAACTCCTAAAGTTGTCTTTTGAATATCACTCTCTTTTACTCGCAAATGATGATAGCCCAATCTGAGGCATATCTTAGAAAAGAAAGTGGCACCCAAAGTTGATCGAAAAGATCATCAATTATCGGAAAGGGATACTCATTCTTTATGGTAACCTTGTTCAATTGGTGGTAGTCAATACACATCCTGAGAAAACTATCTTACTTCCTCACAAATAAGACTGAAGTCCCCAAGGTGAGACACTTGGTCGAATGAAACTTTTTTCAAGATGGTCTTTCAACTACTCTTTTAACTCTTTAAATATAACGGGAGCCATTCTATATGGCGGAATAGAAATAGGTCGAGTATCAGAAAGAATATCTATACCAAAGTCTACTTCTCTCTCAGGAGGGACTCTGGGAAGATCATCTAGAAAGACCTCTGGAAACTTACTCACAACTAGAACTGACTGAATATGTGGTGTCTTAACACTAGAGTCATTAACTCAGACTAAGTGATAGATGCACTCGTTGGAAACTAACTTTTTGCCTTAAGGTACGAAATAAAATGACCCTTAGGCACTATTGAACTAATCCTCCACTCTATAACAAACTCATTAGGAAATTGGAACTTGACTACTTGAATTCTACAATCAACTGAGGCATAACAAGCATGAAGTCAGTACATGCCTAGAATAACATCAAAGTCCACTATATCTAACTCGACTAAGTCAGCCATGGTGTCCTTGTGATTGACAAAAATGGTACAGTCATGATAAACTATCTCAACTAGAATAGACTCACTAATAGGTGTAGAAACACTAAAGGGTTCAACAAGTTGCTCAGGAAGTATTTCAAAACTCATAACAATATATGATGTCACAAAAGGTAGACTCACACCCTTATCAAACAATGCATATACATCAAAAGTACAGACTTTGATCATACCAGTGACAACATCAAGTGAATTCTCTTGCTCTTGGCGACTGGTAATAGCATACACACTTTTTCTCCTTCGCCTGTCCTTGAAGTAGCTCTTTTAGGTGAAGCTCTTTCTACCGGAGCCTGATGAGTCTACGATTTTGACTTATTTAGGGCTTTATTTTAATAGATTTATTATTCTCATATTTTGTGCCAATAACTAATGTAAATCCTTAATTTCCAGGTATTTGAATTGAGGAACAATGCATGGACACTAATGAGCAAAAAGGAACAAGGCAGCTGAAAGAACAAAGAAAAGAAGGCCTAATAATCTCCTAACCCATTGGGCGAGTCGTCGAATGGCCATGATTTCACCTGAAGTTACAATGTGCCAAGCCCTGACAGAGAAAATAAAGTCGGCGATATAAAGGACCAGTCGGCGAGTCACCAAACGGTTCTGCGATGCAATGCTAGATAGCCCAAAGTTACAAAACTTGAAGATGCTGAAGGCTAAAGAAAAAAGGCGATGGAACTGACCAAAGGGCGGATCGCTGAGTGGATCGGTGATCCTGACTTATTGAATCGAATGGTCCTTCGCAACATATTTTTGGTGACTATAAATACATTTTTAAATTCAAAGTTTAGAATGAATTTTCATAGTATCTAATTTTATCAATTAGTTTTTTAAGTTTTAGAACTGAGAGTTTGGAGACAATATTTTTCTTAGCTTCAAAGAATTAAAGTTTGCCATTTTCAAGAAATTGGAAGTGGGTTTTTGAAATTCTTCAACCTTGACCTTTGTAAAGATGAAATTAATCTTATACAGTTGATGGAAACACAATTTGGTAACGGTTTTTATCTTTTTAAGATGTCTAGCTAAAACCCCAATTCTTGGTTGTGATTATGTGATTATGGGTGGGTTGATTTTGTTATTGGGTATTGGGTATTGTTAATTGATAGTTTAAATGCTGTTTAAAAGTGATTTCAATAAGTAATTATGGTTTAATTTAAAGGGTTGTAGTTGCAAATGCAACTCTACCTTCGTGTTTTTGGCTTGTTCGAGACAGAGGATTTAAAACCAAGATTACTAGTTTGATGGTCTGTGGGTAGTGGGTTGTCATGGGTTCATCTCGAGAGAGTGAATCCTAAACCCTTTTCCACACATGGAGCTCGAGAGAGTGAATAGACTAAAGCATAGGTTATTCTTAATTGCTGCTTATTGGTGTTCGAGAGAAACCAATTTGATTTGGGGTAAATTGTTCGAGATAAAGTTTATCCCCGCTAAAGTCTAGTTTATTCACTGATTTACAGCTACTTACTATCAATTGCAATTACCCATCTGTCTACCTTGGCCTATAATCTAGTCACATCCCAAGAACCCGTCTCTTTACTTGTTTACTTGTGTATTTGTTGTTGTTGTAGTTGATAAATACAATCAAAACCCCCTGTTATTTGACAATTATGACACCCCTTAACTTAAACCATGATTTTATTCATAAATATCTTTACCTATGATTGTCTTGAGCATATTTGTACTTGGCTCTTGAATCTTAAGCATGTACCAGTCCCTGTGGGATTTGACCCAACTCTCTTAGTTGGGTTATATTACTGACTAATGATCGTTGGCACTTAGAATTGGAAGAAATGTCCTGATACGTGAAATCAAAATGGCGCTGCTGCCGAGGAGTGGTGTTGTTTAAGATTCTTTATTTAAGTTGAATTTTGTTCTTGTTAGTTATAGTTGAACTTACTTAATTTTAGTTTTGTTTTGCTTGTTTGTGTTGAAATAGGAAGTATCAGTTCGAATGGCAGTAATGGTAGCCAAGTAGGCCACCAAGATGACATAGGAAACCTGAACGATGTCAACGAGCCTAATGCTAATGAACCCTATCTTATGGGTGGTATTGGTCCCATTTTCTTGCCTCCAGCCGAAGGGAATGCGGTGTTCCACATCACAAGTACTATGTTGCAGCTATTGCATTTGAAGGGGTTTTTCTGTTGTTTTGCTCATGAGGATCCCCATGAGCATATTTGAAACTTTGTGGATGTATGCGGACCATTCTCCTTCAGAAACATATTCTAAGAGTCGATCCAGTTGAGGTTGTTCCCATTCTCTTTGATGGGAGAAACATGTAAGTGGTTGGCTTAATTGCCATGTGAATCAATCACTTCATAGAAGGAGTTGGTTACCACATTTCAAGTGCAATTTTTCCCTCTTTCGAAGATGATGACTCTTCCGGATAGCATTCAGAGCTTCAAGCGTCTGGAGGCGATCCAATTCATGAAACTTGGCTGCGATTCAAGAAGTTGTGCTCCAATGCCCAACTCATGGCTTGCCTGACAACATGTATAAGATTATATTTGCTGTAGTATTTTTACCAGAGATTTGGTTCGGTAAACAAGGGTGTTACTGACCAACTTACTCTTAGAGGTTTGATGCAGCAACCTTATGTGATAGCGGCTCAGCTCTTGGATGGCATGACCACAATCAATAGGGCGTGGTACACCCGTGAAGACCAAGTCTCCCCTCTCACATTCAAATTGACCAAGGAGAAGATGGAGAAAGACCAAGAGAGGGACCAGAACATGGCCAAGATCATGACACAACTTGACATTTTATCCAAAAATGTCATGGGAGCTGGTCCATGAGGTGTCAATGTCGTGGGTATCGGGTGTGTTAATCCAGATGAGTCCAAGTTTGAAGCTTATATAATAAAGAGGCTAATTTCCTAGCCAACCAAGGTGGTGGTTATCGATCAAACTACCCGAGGTTGGGTGGTAACCAAGGTAGGGCTTTAGGTTTTTTAGGTTTAGGATTTAGGTCTTAGGGTTTTTTTTGTGGTTTTTAGGGTTTATCATATACAATTTAGGCCTTTATAGGGGTTAGAGTTTATTAGCTTTAGGGGTTTTTGTTTTTTTAGGGTTTTAAGGGTTAAGTGTTTCTTAGGGATTTTTAGGGTTTATGGTTTAGGGCTTAGGTTTTTTTTGTGATTTACCTGTTTGGGGTTTACAGATTTTTAGGATTTAGGATTTAGGATTTAATGCTTAGGGTTTTGCAGGAATTATTTTAGGGTTTATATGATTTAGGGTTTGTTAAGGTTTAGGGTTTCCTAGGGTTTTAGGTTTAGGATTTAGGGTTTTAGGTTAGGGTTTAGGGCTTAGGGTTTTTTTAGGTTGAGGTTTTTATGTAGGTTTTCAGGGTTTAGGGCTTCGGGTGTTTTAGGTTAAGATTTTTTTTGGTTTTATAGGTATAGGGCTTAGGGTTTTTTTATGCTTTTTGGGCTTTACCATATACGATTTAGGGCTTTATAGGGTTTATAGCTTAGAATTTTTTTAGGTTTAGGGGTTTTTAGGCTTTTTTAGGGTTTTTAATGATAAAGTGTTTCTTAGGGTATAGGGCTTAGGTTTTTTTTTTATTTTATTTTTTAGGTTTGGGGTTTATGGATTTTTAAGATTTTTGATTTCAAGCTTAGGGATTTGACGGGCATGTAAATGGATTTTAGGGTTTATTTTAAGGTTTATAGGATTTAGGGTTTCTTAAGGTTTAGGTTTTAGGGTTTCTTAGGGTTTTAGGTTTGAGATTTAGGGTTTTAGGTTAGGGTTTAGGGTGTGTTTTTTAATTAGGGTTTTAGGTTAAGAGTTTTATCTAGGTTTTTTAACTTAAGGTGTTTTAGGGTATAAAGGTTTAGGTGTAGGGCTTAGGGTTTAGCGTATACAATTTAGTGCTTTATAAGGTTTAGAGCTTAGAGTTTTTTAGGTTTAGGGGGTTTTGGGTTTTTTAGGGTTTTTAAGGGTTAAGTGATTCTTAGTGTTATTTAGGGTTTAGGGTTTTTTTTTTTTTTGTGTTTTTTAGGGTTTTAGGTTAGGGTTTAGGGTTAAGGGCTTGAGGATTTTTTAGGTTTAGGGTTTTAGGTTAAGAAATTAATCTAGGTTTTTAAGGTTTAGGGCCTTGGGTTTTTAGGTTAAGGTTTTTTTTAGGTTTTATGGGTTAAGGGTTTCGGGCTTAGGGTTTTTTTTTTGTGTTTTTTGGGGTTTAGCATATACGATTTAGGGCTTTATAGGGTTTAGAGCTTAGAGTTTTTGGGGTTAAGGGGTTTTGCTTTTTTAGTGTTTTTAAGGGTTAAGTGTTTCTTAGGGTTTTTTTTTTTTTTTTTTTTTCTATTTTTTAGGTTTAGGGTTTACGGATTATTAGGATTTAGGGTTTAGGGATTAGGGGTTTGTAGGGGTTTTTAATGCATTTTATGGTTTGTTTGGGGTTTATAGGATTTAGGGTTTCTTAAGTTTTATGGTTTCTTAGGGTTTTAGGTTTAGGATTTTTGGTTTCAGGTCAGGTTTAGGGTTAAGGGCTTAGGGGTTTTTAGGTTTAGGGTTTCAGGTTTTTGATTTTATCTAGGTTTTTAGTGTTTAGAGCTTTAGGCTTTTAGGTTATGTTTTTTTAGGGTTTTATGTGTTTAGGGCTTAGGGGTTTTTTGTGTGTTTTTAGGGTTTTGCATATACGAATTAGGGCTTTATAGGGTAAATCTTAAAGTTTTCTAGGTTAAGGGGTTTTGAATTTTTAGGGTTTTTAAGGGTAAAGTGTTTCTTAGTGTTTTCATAAATTTAGGGTTTAGGGCATAGAGTTTTTTTTTTTTTTTTTAGGTTTAGGGTTTATGGATTTTTTGGATTAAGGGTTTAGAGCTTAAGGTTCGTAGGGGTTTTAAATGGTTTTTAGGGTATTTAGGATTTAGGGTTTAGGGCTTAGGGTATTTTTATTTTTTTTTTTATGTTTTTTAGGTTTAGGGTTTATGGATTTTTATGATTTAGGGTTTCAAGCTTAGGATTTTGTAGTGGTTCTAAATGGTTTTTAGGGTTTATCGAATTTAGGGTTTTGAAAGGTTTAGGGTTTAGGGTTTCTTAGGGTTTTAGGTTTAGGATTTAGGGTTTTGGGTTAGGGTTTAGGGTTTTATCTAGGTTTTTAGGGTTTAATACTTGGGGTTTTTAGGTTAAGGTATTTTAGAGTTTTATAGGTTTCACGCTTAGTGTTTTTTGTGTTTTCTTAGCGCTTAGCATATACGGTTTAGGGCTTTGTAGGGTTTAGAGCTTAGAGTTTTTTTAGGTTAAGTGGTTTTTAGGGTTTTTTGGGCTTTTAAGGGTTAAGCTTTTCTTAGGGTATTTTTAGGATTAAGGTTTAGGGTCTTAGGTTAAGTGTTTTATCTAGGTTATTAGGATTTAGGGCTTTGGGTTTTTTTTTTTTTTTTTTTTTTTTTTTTTTTTTATGTTTTTAGGATTTAGCATATACGATTTAGGGCTTTATAGTATTTAGAGTTTAAATATTTTTAGGTTTAGGGTTTTTTGGGGGTTTTAGGCTTTCAAGGGTTAAGTGTTTCTTAGGGTATTTTAGGTTTTAGGGTTTATGTTTTAGGGCTTAGGGTTTTTTTTTGTGTTTTTTAGGTTTTTAGGTTAGGGTTAAGGTATTACGAATTTTATAGTTTTAGGGTTTTGGGTTAAGGAATTTATATATGTTTATAGGGTTTAGGTCTTTGGGTTTTTTGGGTTAAAGTTTTTCTTGGGTTTTATGGGTTAAGCATTTAGGGCTTAGGATTTTTTTTTAGTTGTTTTGGGGTTTAGCATATATTATTTAGGGCTTTATAAGGTTTAGAGCTTAGAATTTTTTAGGTTAAGGGCTTGTTGGGTTTTTTTAGTGTTTTTAAGGGTTAAGTAGTTCTTATGATTTTTTTAGGGTTTAGGGCTTAGGGTTTTTTTTTTTTTTTTTTTTTTTTTGTGTTTTTTAGGTTTAGGATTTATGGATTTTTAGAATTTAGGGTTTAGGGATTAGGGGTTTCTAGAGTTTTAAATGTGTTTTATGGTTTATTTTAGGGTGTATAGGATTTAGGGTTTCTTAAGGTTTAGGGTTTCTTAGGGTTTTAGGTTTAGGATTTAGGGTTTTCGATTAGGGTTTAGGGTTAAGTGCTTAGGGGATTTTTAGGTTTAGGGTTTCATGTTAAGGGTTTTATCTTGGTTTTCAGGGTTTAGGGCTTTGGGTTTTTAGGTTACATTTTTTTAGGGTTTAATTGGTTTAGGGCTTAGGGATTTTTTTGTGTTTTTAGGGTTTAGCATATACAATTTAGGGCTTTATAGGGTTTAGAGCTTAGAGTTTTTTAGGTTTAGGGGTTTTTGAATTTTTTTATGGTGTTTAACGGTTAAATATTTCTTAGTGTTATTTAGGGCTTAGGGTTTCTTAGGATTTTAGCATTTAGGGTTTCTTAGTGTTTTAAGTTTAGGATTTAAGGTTTTAGGTTAGAGTTTAGGGCTTAGGGTTTTTTAAGGTCTAGGGTTTTAATTTAAGGGTTTTATCTAGGTTATAAGGGTTAAGTGTTTCTTATGAGTTTTTAGGGCTTTATATGTTTAGGGTTTAGGACTTAAGTTTTTTTGTGTGTTTTTAGGGTTTAGCATATACAATTTAGGGCTTAATAGGGTTTAGAGCAAAACGTTTTTTTAGGTTAAAGGGTTTTTTTTTTTTAATTCTTCATGTTTTTTTTTGGGTTTTATATGTTAAGGGTTTAGGGCTTAGGGATTTTGGTCTTTTTTTAGAGTATAGCATATACGATTTAGGGCTTTATAGGGCTTAGGGTTTTTTAGGTTAAAAGCTTTTGTGGGTTTTTTAGTGTTTTTAATGGGTAAGTGTTTCTTAGGGTTTTTTTAGGGTTTAGGATTTAGGGCTTAGGTTTTTTATTGTGTTTTTTAGGTTTAGGGTTTACGGATTTTTAGGATTTAGGGCTTAGGGGTTTGTAGGGGTTTTAAATGCAGTTTATGGTTTATTTTATGGTTTATAGTATTTAGGGTTTCTTAAGGTTTAGGATCTCTTAGGGTTTTAGGTTTAGGATTTAGGGTTTTAGGTTAGGGTTTAGGGTTAAGGGCTTACGGGTTTTTTAGGTTTAGGGTTTCAGGTTAAGGGTTTTATCTAGGATTTTAGGGTTTAGGGCTTTGGGTTTTTAGGTTTAGTTTTTTAAGGGTTTTATTGGTTTAGAGCTTAGGATCTTTTTTTGTGTGTTTTTAGGGTTTAGTATATACGATTTTGGGCTTTATAGGGTTTACAACTTGGAATTTTTTAGGTTTAGGGGTTTTTGAATTTTTAAAGGTTTTTAAGGGTTAAATGTTTCTTAGTGTTTCTTAATATTTTTAGGGTTTAGGGTTTAGAGATTAAGGGTTTTTTTGTGTGTTCAAAGGTTTAGGGTTTATAGATTTTTAGGATTTATAGTTTAGAGCTTATGGTTCGTAGGGGTTTTAAATGCTTTTTAGGGTTTTTAGGATTTGTGGTTTAGGGCTTAGGCTTTTTTGTGTTTTTTAGGTTTGGGGTTTACGGATTTTTTGAATTTAGGGGTTTGAGCTTAGGGTGTTGTAGAGGTTTAAAATAGTTTTTAGGGTTTATTTTAGGGTTTATAGGATTTAGGGTTTCTTAATGTTTAGGGTTTTATGTTTAGGATTTAGGGTTTAGGGTTTTAAATTAAGGGATTTATCTATGTCTTTAGTGTTTAGGGCTTTGGGTTATTAGGTTAAGGTTTTTTAGGGTTTCGTAGGTTTAGGGCTTAGAGTTTTTTAGGTTAAGAGGTTTTTGAGAATTTTAGGGTTTTAAAGGGTTAAGTGTTTCTTAGGTTTTTTTAGGGTTAAGGGTTTAGGGTTTAGGGTTTATAGGATTTAGGGTTTCTTTGGATTTTAGGGTTTAGGTTTCTTAGGGTTTTAAGCTTAGTGTTTTTTGTAGGTTTAGGGATTTAGGTTAATGGTTTTATCTAGGTTTTTAGGGTTTAGGGCTTTGGGTTTTTTGGGTTAAGATTTTTTAGGTTTTGGGCTTAGAGTTATTTTGTGTTTTTAGGGTTTAGCATATACGGTTTACGGCTTTATAGGGTTTAGATCTTAGAGTTTTTTAGGTTTAGTGGTTTTTGGGGTTTATAGGGCTTTTAAGGGTTGAGTATTTCTTAGGATATTGTTAGGCTTAGGATTTAAGGTTTTAAGTTAAGGGTGTTATCTAGGATATTAGGGTTTAGGGTTTAGTGTGTTTTTTTTTTTTTGTTTTTTTAGGATTTAACATATACGATTTAGGGCTTTATAGTATTTAGAGGTTAGAGTTTTTTAGGTTTAGGGGTTTTTGGGGTTCTTAGGGTTTTTAAGGGTTAAGTGTTTCTTAGGGTATTTTAGGGATAGGGTTTAGCGCTTAGGGTTTTTTTTAGTTTAGGGTTCACTGATTTTTTTTGGATTTAGGGTTAAGAGCCTAGGGTTTTGTAGGAGTGTTAAATGGTTTTTATGTTTTGTTTTAGGGTTCATAGGATTTAGGGTTTCTTAAGGTTTATGGTTTATTATAGATTTAGGTTAAGGATTTAGGGGTTTTGATTAGGGTTTAGGGTTTAGGGCTTAGGTTTTTGTAGGTTTAGGGTTTTGGGTTAAGGGTTTTATCTAGATTTTTAGGTCTAGGGCTTTGGTTTTTTTGGGTTAAGGTTTTTTAGTGTTTTATAGGCATAAGGTTTAGGGCATAGGGTTTTTGTTTTTTTGTGTTATTAGGGTATAGCATATATGATTTAGGGCTTTTTAAGGTTTAGAGCTTAGAGTTTTTTAGGTTTAGGGGTTTTTGGGTTTTTTTAGGGTTTTTAAGGGCTAACTGTTTCTTAGGGTTTAAGGTTTAGGGCTTAGAGTTTTTTTGTTTGTTTATAGGTTTAGGGTTTATGGATTTTTAGGATTTAGGGTTTAGAGCTTAAGGTTTGTAGAGGTTTCAAATAGTTTTTAGGGTTTATAGGATTTAGGGTTTTTTAAGGTTCAGAGTTTAGGGTTTTGTAGGGTTTTAGGTTTAGGATTTAGGGTTTTAGGTTAGGGTTAAGGGATTAGGGTTTTTTTAGGTTTAGTGTTTTAGGTTAACGGTTTTATCTATGTTTTTAGGGTTTAAGGCTTTGGGATTTTTGGGTTAAGGTTTTTTAGGGTTTTATAGTTTAAGGTTTTAGAGCTTTGTTTTTTTTTTTTTTTTTTTTGTGGGGTTTAGCATATACGATTTAGGGCATTATAGGGTTTAGAGCTTAGATTTTTTAGATTTAAGGGTTTTTGGGGTTTTTAGGGTTTTGAAAGGTTAAGTGTTCTTAGGGATTTTTAGGTTTTAGGGCTTAGGGTTTTTTGTATCTTTTAGGTTTAGGCTTTATGGATTTTTTGGATTTAGGCTTAAGA
The DNA here is from genome assembly GCA_035578085.1 of Solanum pinnatisectum. Taxonomy (NCBI): domain Eukaryota; kingdom Viridiplantae; phylum Streptophyta; class Magnoliopsida; order Solanales; family Solanaceae; genus Solanum; species Solanum pinnatisectum. The sequence goes on from JAWPEI010000046.1 coordinate 125,390, forward strand.
GCTTACGGTTTTGTAGGGGTTTTAGATTATTTTTAGGGTTTCTTAAGGTTTAGTGTCTAGGGTTTCTTAGGTCGTAGGTTTAGGATTTAGAGTTGTGGGTTAGGGCTGGAGATTTTTTTAGGTTTAGGGTTTTAAGTTAAGGGTTTAATCTAGGTCTTAGGGTTTAAGGCTTTTGGTTTTTTAGGTTAAGGTTTTTAGGGTTTTATAGGTTTAGGGTTTAGGGTTTAGGGCATACATTTTTTTTTTTTTTTGTATTTTTTAGGGTTTAGCATATATGATTTAGGGCTTTATAGGGTTAAGAGTTTTTCAGATTTAGGGCTTTTTGGGTTTTTAGGGTTTTTAAGGATTAATAGTTTCTAAGGGTTTTTTAGGTTTTAGGGTTTAGGGCTTATGGATTTTTTTTGTGTTTTTTAGGTTTAGGCTTTACAAATTTCTAGGATCAAGGGTTTAGATCTTAGGGCTTTTTAGGGGTTTTAAATGGGATTTAGGATTTATTTTAGGGTTTATAGGATTTAAGGTTTCTTAAGGCTTAGGGTTTAGGGTTTCTTAGTGTTTTAGGATTTAGGGTTTAGGTTTATTTTAGGTTTAGGGTTTTAGGTTAAGGGTTATATCTATGTTTTTTGAGTTTAGGGCTTTGCGTTTTTTAGGTTAATGTTTTTCAAGGCTTTATAGGTTTAGGATTTAGGTCTTAGGTTTTTTTTTTTTTTTTTGTGTTTTTAGGGTTTAGCATATAAAATTTAGTGCTTTAAAGGGTTTAGAATTTTTTAGGTTTAGTGGTTTTTGTGTGTTTTTAGGGGTTTTAAGGGTTAAGTGTTTCTTAGGGTTTAGAGTTAAGGGCATAGGCTTTTTTTTTTGTGTTATTTCAGTTTAGGGTTTACGGATTTTTAGGACTTAGGGATTAGAGCTTAGGGTTTTATAGGGGTTTTAAATAAGTTTTAGGGTTTATTTGAGGGTTTATCGGATTTAGGGTTAGTTAAGGTTTAGTGTTTAGGGTTTTAGGTTTAGGATTTGGGGTTTTAGGTTAGGGTTTAGGGTTTAGGACTTAGGGTTTTTTAAGGTTTAGGGATTTAGGTTAATTGTTTTATCTAGGTATTTTGGGTTTAGGTCTTTGGGTTTTTTATGTTAAGATTTTTCATGGTTTTGAAGGTTTAGGGTTTAGGGCTTATGGTTTTTTTGTGTTTCTTGGGCTTTAGCTTATATGATTTAGGGCTTTATAGGGTTTAGAGCTTAGAGTTTTTTAGGTTTATGAGTTTTTTTAGGGTTTTTAATGGTTAAGTGTTACTTAGGGTTTAGGGTTTAGGGCTTAGAGTTTTTTTTAATGTTTATCAAGTATAGGGTTTATGGATTTTAAGGATTTAACGTTTCAAGCTTAGGTTTTGTAGGGGTTAAAAATGGTTTTTAGTGTTTATTCTAGGGTTTATAGGATTTAGGGTTTCTTAAGGTTTAGGGTTTAGGGTTTCTTAGGATTTTAGGTTTAGGATTTAGGGTTTTTGGTTAGGGTATAGGGTTATTTTTAGGCTTAGGGTTTTAGGTTAAGTGTTTTATCAAGGTTTTTAGGGTTTAGGGCTTTAGGTTTTTAGGGTTAAGGTTTCTTAGGGTTTTATAGGTTTAGGGCTTAGGGTTTTAAATGTGTTTTATGGTTTGTTTTAGGGTTTATAGGATTTAGGGTTTCTTAAGTTTTAAAGTTTCTTTAGGATTTTTGGTTTCAGGTTAGGGTTTAGGGTTAAGGGCTTAGGGGGTTTTAGGTTTAGGGTTTCAGGTTATGGGTTTTATATAGGTTTTTAGTGTTTAGAGCTTTGGGTTTTTAGGTTATGTTTTTTTAGGGTTTTATATGTTTAGGGCTTAGGGTTTTTTTTTTGTGTGTTTTTAGGGTTTTACATATACGAATTAGGTCTTTATAGGGTTTATATCTTAGAATTTTCTAAGTTTAGGGGTTTTGAATTTTTTAGGGTTTTTAAGGGTGAAGTGTTTCTTAGTGTTTTTCAGAGTTTAGGGTTTAGGGCTTAGGGTTTTTTTTTTTTTTTTTGTGTTTTTAGGTTTAGGGTTTATGGATTGTTTAGATTAAGGGTTTAGAGCTTAGGGTTTGTAGGGGTTTTAATGGTTTTTAGGGTTTTTAGGATTTAGGGTTTAGAGCTTAGGGTTCGTAGGGGTTTTTAATGGTTTTTAGGATTTAGGATTTAGGGCTGAGGGGTTTGTTGGGGTTTTAAATGCGGTTTATGGTTTATTTTAGGGTTTATAGGATTTAGGGTTTCTTAAGGTTGAGGGTCTATTAGGGTTTTAGGTTTAGGATTTAGGGTTTTAGGTTAGGGTTTAGGGTTAAGGGCTTAGGGGGTTTTTAGTCTAGGGTTTCACGTTAAGGGTTTTTTCTTGGTTTTCAGGGTTGGGCTTTGGGTTTTTAGGTTAAGTATTTTTAGGGTTTTATTGGTTTAGGCTTAGGTTTTTTTTTTTTTTTTTTTTGTGTTTTTAGGGTTTAGCATATACGATTTAGGGCTATATAGGGTTGAGAGCTTAAAGTTTTTAGGTTTAGGGGTTTGTGAATTTTTTTAGGGTTTTTAACGGTTAAGTATTTCTTAGTGTTATTTAGGGTTTAGGGTTTCTCAAGATTTTAGGGTTTAGGGTTTCTTAGTGTTTTAAGTTTAGGATTTAAGGTTTTAGGTTAGGGTTTAGGACTTAGGGTTGTTTAAGGTCTAGGGTTTTAATTTAAGGGTTTTATCTAGGTTATAAGGGTTAAGTGCTTCTTATGGTTTTTTAGGGTTTTATAGGTTTAGGGTTTAGGGCTTAAGTTTTTTTGTATGTTTTTAGGGTTTAGCATATATTATTTAGGGCTTTATAGAGTTTAGAGCTTAGTGTTTTTTTAAGTTAAAGGTTTTTTTTGGGTTTTATATGTTAAGGGTTTAGGGCTTAGGGGTTTGTTTTTTTTTTGGAGTTTAGCATATACGATTTAGGGCTTTATAGGGCTTAGAGTTTTTTAGGTTAAAAGCTTTTATGGGTTTTTTAGTGTTTTTAATGGTTAAGTGTTTCTTAGGGTTTTTTTAGGGTTTAGGGTTTAGGGCTTAGGGCTTAGGATTTCTGTTGTATTTTTTAGGTTTAGGATTTGGGACTTAGGGGTTTGTAGTGCTTTTAAATTCAGTTTATGGTTTATTTTAGGGTTTATAGGATTTAGGGTTTCTTAAGGTTTATGGTCTCTTAGGGTTTTAGTTTTAGGATTTAGGGTTTTAGGTTAGGGTTTAGGGTTAAGGGCTTAGGGGTTTTTAGGTTTAGGGTTTCACGTTAAGGGTTTTATTTAGGATTTTAGGATTTAGGGCTTTGGGTTTTTAGGTTAAGTTTTTAAAGGGTTTTATTGGTTTAGAGCTTAGGATTTTTTTGTGTGTTTTTAGGGTTTAGCATATATGATTTAGGGCTTTATAGGATTTACATCTTAGACATTTTTAGGTTTAGGGGTTTTTGAATTTTTTAGGATATTTAAGGGTTAAGTGTTTCTTAGTGTTTTTTAGGGTTTAGGGGTTAGAGATTAGGGTTTTTTTTTTGTGTGTTTAAATGTTTAGGGTTTACAGATTTTTAGGATTTAGGGTTTAGAGCTTATGGTTCGTAGGGGTTTTTAATGCTTTTTAAGGTTTTTAGGATTTATGGTTTAGGGCTTAGGTTTTTTTTGTGTTTTTAGGTTTAGGGTTTATGGATTTTAGAATTTAGGGTTTCGAGCTTAGGGTGTTGTAGAGGTTTAAAATAGTTTTTAGGGTTTATTTTAGGGTTTATAGGATTTAGGGTTTCTTAAGATTTAGGGTTTTAGGTTTAGGATTTAGGATTTAGGGTTTTAGGTTTAGGATTTAGGATTTAGGGTTTTAGGTTAAGGGTTTTATCTATGTTTTTAGGGTTTAGGGCTTTGGGTTATTGGGTTAAGATTTTTTAGGGTTTCATAGGTTTAGGGATTAGAGTTTTTTAGGTTTAGGGGTTTTTGGGTTTTTTAGGGTTTTAAAGGGTTAAGTGTTGGTTAGGATTTTTTAGGGTTAAGGGTTTAGGGTTTATAGGATTTAGGGTTTCTTTGGATTTTATGGTTTAGGGTTTCTTTGGGTTTTAAACTTAGTGTTTTTTTAGGTTTAGGGATTTAGGTTAATGGTTTTATCTTGGTTTTTAGGGTTTAGGGCTTTGGGTTTTTTGGGTTAAGGTTTTTTTGGTTTTGGGCTTAGAGATTTTTTTGTATTTTTTAGGGTTTAGCATATACGGTTTATGGCTTTATAGGGTTTAGATCTTAGAGGTTTTAGGTTTAGTTGTTTTTTGGGTTTATAAGGCTTTTAAGGGTTAAGTGTTTCTTAGGATATTTTTAGGCTTAGGGTTTAGGGTTTTAAGTTAAGGGTGTTATCTTGGTTATTAGGGTTTAGGGCTTCGTGTTTTTATTTTTTATCTTCTTAGGATTTAACATATACGATTTAGGGCTTTATAGTATTTAGAGCTTAGAGTTTTTTAGGTTTAGGTGTTTTTGGGGTTTTTAAGGGTTAAGTGTTTCTTAGGGTATTTTAGGGTTTAGGGTTTGGTGCTTAGGGTATTTTTTGTTTAGGGTTTACTGATTTTTTTAAGATTTAGGATTAAGAGCTTAGGGTTTTGTGGAAGTGCTAAATGGTTTTTATGTTTTATTTTAGGGTTCATAGGATTTAAGGTTTCTTAAGGTTTAGGGTTTCTTATGGATTTGGGTAAAGGATTTAGGGGTTTTGATTAGGGTTTAGGATTTAGGGCTTAGGGTTTTTGTAGGTTTAGGATTTTAGGTTAAGGTTTTATCTAGGTTTTTAGGGTCTAGGGCTTTGATTTGTTTGGGTTAAGGTTTTTTAGTGTTTTATAGGTTTAAGGTTTAGGGCATAGGTTTTTTTTTGTGTTATTAGAGTAAAGCATATATGATTTAGGGCTTTTTAAGGTTTAAAGCCTAGAGTTTTTTAGGTTTAGGGGTTTCTGGGTTTTTTTAGGGTTTTTAAGGGCTAACTATTTCTTAAGGTTTAAGGTTTAGGCTTAAGGTTTTTTTGTGTATTTTTAGGTTTAGGGTTTACGGATTTTTGGGATTTAGGGTTTAGACCTTAAGGTTCGTAGGGGTTTCAAATGGTTTTTAGGGTTTACAGGATTTAGGGTTTCTTAAGGTTCAGGTTTTAGGATTTTGTAGGGTTTTAGGTTTAGGATTTAGAGTTATATGTTAGGGTTAAGGGATTAGGTTTTTTTTAGGTTTAGGGTTTTAGGTTAATGGTTTTAAGTAGGTTTTTAGGGTTTAAGGCTTTGGGATTTTTGGGTTAAGGTTTTGTAGGGTTTTATAGTTTAAGGTTTTAGGGCTTAGTTTTTTTGGGGTTTAGCATATACGATTTAGGGCTTTATAGGGTTTAGAGCTTAGATTTTTTTAGATTTAAGGGTTTTTGGGGTTTTGAAGGGTTAAGTGTTTCTTAGGGTTTTTTAGGTTTTAGGGCTTAGGGTTTTTTGTGTTTTTTAGGTGTAGGTTTTATGGATTTCTTGGATTTAGGGTTAAGAGCTTAGGGGTTTGTAGGGGTTTTAGATGATTTTTTGGGTTTCTTAAGGTTTAAGGTTTAGGGTTTCTTAGGTAGTAGGTTTAGGATTTAGAGTTGGGGGATAGGGCGTAGGGCTTCGCGTTTCTTACGTAGTAGGTTTAGGATTTAGAGTTGTGCGTTAGGGCTTAGTGTTTTAGGATTTAGGGTTTTAGGTTAGGGTTTAGGGTTATTTTAGGTTTACGGTTTTAGGTTAAGGGTTATATCTAGGTTTTTTGGGTTTAGCGCTTTGGGTATTTTAGGTTAATGTTTTTCATGGTTTTATTGGTTTAGGATTTAGGTCTTAGGGTTTTTTTTTTTTGTGTTTTTAGGGTTTAGCACACAAAATTTAGGGCTTTAAAGGGTTTAGAGTTTTTTAGGTTTAGTGGTTTTTATGTGCTTTTAGGGGTTTTAAATAAGTTTTAGGGTTTATTTGAGGGTTTATCGGATTTAGGGTTTGTTAAGGTTTAGTGTTTAGGGTTTCTTAGGGTTTTAGGTTTAGGATTTGGGATTTTAGGTTAGGGTTTAGGGTTTAGGTCTTTGGGTTTTTTTAGGTTTAGGGATCTAGGTCAATTGTTTTATATAGGTATTTAGGGTTTAGGTCTTTGGGTTTTTTATGTTTAGATTTTTTATGGTTTTGTAGGTTTAGGGTTTAGGGCGTATGGTTTTTTTGTCTTTCTTGGGCTTTAGCTTATATGATTTAGGGCTTTATAGGGTTTAGAGCTTAGAGTTTTTTAGGTTTGGGAGTTTTTAGGGTTTTTAATGGTTAAGTATTACTTAGGGTTTAGGGCTTAGAGTTTTCTTAAATGTTTTTCAGGTATAGGGTTTACAGATTTAAGATTTCAAGCTTAGGGTTTAGTAGGGGTTAAAAGTTGTTTTTAGTATTTATTTTAGGGTTTATAGGATTTAGGGTTTCTTAAGGTTTAGGGTTTAGGGTTTCTTAAGGTTTAGGGTTTAGGGTTTCTTAGGATTTTGGGTTTAGGATTTTTGGGTTTTTGGTTAGGGTATAGGGTTTTTTTTAGTCTTAGGGTTTTAGGTTAAGGGTTTTATATAGGTTTTCAGGGTTTAGGGCTTTAGGTTTTTAAGGTTAAGATTTCTTAGTGTTTTATAGGTTTATGGCTTAGGGTTTTTTGTATTTTTTAGAGTTTTGCATATATGATTAGGGCTTTACAAGGTTTAGAGCGTAGAGTTTTTTAGCTTTAGGGTTTTTTGTAATTTTAGGGGTTTTAAGGGTTAAGTGTTTCTTAGGGACTTTTAGGGTTTAGGGCTTAGGTTTTTTTTGTCTCTTTTATGTTTGGAGTTTACGGATTTTTAGGATTTAGGATTTAGTGCTTAGGGTTTTGTAGGAATTATTTTAGGGTTTATAGGATTTAGGGTTTGTTAAGGTTTAGGGTTTTCTAGAGTTTTAGGTTTAGGATTTAGGGTTTTAGGTTAGGGTTTAGGGTTTTTTTAGGTTAAGGGTCTATGTAAGTTTTTAGGGTTTAGGGCTTCGGGTGTTTTAGGTTAAGATTTTTTAGGTTTTATAGGTTTAGGGTTTAGGGCTTAGGGTTTTTTTTTTATGCATTTTGGGGTTTAGCATATACGATTTAGGGCTTTATAGGGTTTATAGCTTAGAGTTTTTTTAGGTTTAGGGGTTTTTAGGTTTTTTTAGGGTTTTTAATGGTTAAGTGTTTCTGAGGGTTTAGGGCTTAGGTTTTCTTCTTTTTTTTTTCCGTATTTTTTAGGTTTGGAGTTTATGGATTTTTAGGATTTTGGGTTTCAAGCTTAGGGATTTGTTGGGTTTTTAAAGGGATTTTAGGGCGTATTTTAAGGTTAATAGGATTTAGGGTTCTTAAGCTTTAGGGTTCTTAAGCTTTAGGGTTTAGGGTTTGCTAGGGTTTTAGGTTTAGGATTTTGGGTTTTAAGTTAGGGTTTAGCGTTTTTTTTAATTTAGGGTCTTAGGTTAAGAGCATTATCTAGGTATTTAGGTTTAAGGGCTTTGGGTTTTCTAATTTAGGATTTTTTTGGGTTTTATAGGTTTAGGTGTAGGGTTTAGGGTTTTGCATATACAATTTTGGGCTTTATAGGGTTTAGAGCTTAGAGTTTTTTAGGTTTAGGGTTATTTTGGATTTTTAGTGTTTTTAAGGGTGAAGTGTTTCTTCGGGTTTTTTAGGGTTTAGGGTTTAGGGCTTAGGGTCTTTTTTTTTTTTTTTGTGTTTTTAGGGTTTAAGGTTAGGGTTTAGGGTTAAGGGCTTAGGAATTTTTTAGGTTTAGAGTTTAGGTTAATGAATTTATCTAGGTTTATTAGTGTTTTATAGGTTTAGGATTAAGGGTTAGGTTTAGGATTTTGGTCTTAGGTTTTTTTTTTTGTGGTTTTTAGGGTTTATCATATACAATTTACGCCTTTATAGGGGTTAGAGCTTTTTTAGCTTTAGGGGTTTTTGTTTTTTTAGGGGTTTTAAGGGTTAAGTGTTTCTTAGGGATTTTAAGGGTTTAGGGTTTAGGGTTTAGGTTTTTTTAGGTTTTTTCTATTTAGGGTTTACGGATTTTTAGGATTTAGGGTTTAATGCTTAGGGTTTAGTAGGAATTATTTTAGGGTTTATAGGATTTAGGGTTTGTTAAAGTTTAGGGTTTCCTAGGGTTTTAGGTTTAGGATTTAGGGTTTTAGGCTAGGGTTTAGGGCATAGGCTTTTTTTTAGGTTAAGGGTTTATGTAGGTTTTTAGGGTTTAGGGCTTTGGGTTTTTAGGTTAAGATTTTTTTGGTTTTATAGGTTTAGGGTTTAGGGCATTGGGTTTTTTTTTAAGCTTTTTGGTCTTTAGCATATACGATTTAGGGCTTTATAGGGTTTATAGCTTAGAGTTTTTTTAGGTTTAGGGGTTTTTAGGTTTTTTTAGGGTTTTTAATGGTTAAGTGTTTCTTAGGGTTTAGGGCTTAGGCTTTTTTTTTCTTTTTCTTTTTTTTTCTTTTTTTTTTGTATTTTTTAGGTTTGGGGTTTATGGATTTTTAGGATTTTGGGTTTCAAGCTTAGGGATTTGTCAGGCTTTTTAATGTATTTTAGGATTTATTTTAAGGTTTATAGGATTTAGGGTTTCTTAAGGTTTAGGTATGAGGGTTTCTTAGGGTTTTAGGTTTGGGATTTAGGGTTTTAGGTTAGGGTTTAGGGTGTTTTTTTAATTAGGGTTTTAGGTTAAGAGTTCTATCTAGGTTTTAAGGGTTTAGGGCTTTGGGTTTTTTAACTTAAGGTTTTTAGGGTATAAAGGTTTAGGTTTAGGGCTTAGGGTTTAGCGTATACGATTTAGTGTTTTATAAGGTTTAGAGCTTAGAGTTTTTTAGGTTTAGGCGGCTTTGGGTTTTTTAGGGTTTTTATGGGTTAAGTGTTTCTTAGTGTTATTTAGGGTTTAGGCATTAGGCTTTAGGGTTTTTCTTTATTTTTTTTTCTATTTTTTAGGGTTTAATGTTAGGGTTTAGGGTTAAGGGCTTAAGGAATTTTTAGGTTTAGGGTTTTAGGTTAAGGAATTAATCTAGGTTTTTAAGGTTTAGGGCTTTGGGTTTTTTAGGTTAAGGTTTTTTTTGGGTTTTATGGGTTCAGTGTTTCGGGCTTAGGGTTTTTTTGTGTTTTTTTTGGGGTTTAGCATATACGATTTAGGACTTTATAGGGTTTAGAGCTTAGAGGTTTTTAGGTTAAGGGGTTTTTCTTTTTTTAGTGTTTTTAAGGGTTAAGTATTTCTTAGGGTTTTTTTCTTGTGTTTTTTAGGTTTATGGTTTACAGGTAATTAGGATTTAGGGTTTGGGGATTAGGGGTTTTAAATTTGTTTTATGGTTTGTTTTAGGGTTTATAGGATTTATGGTTTCTTAAGTTTTACAGTTTCTTAGGGTTTTAGGTTTAGGATTTTTGGTTTCAAGTCAGGGTTTAGGGTTAAGGGCTTAGGGATTTTTAGGTTTAGGGTTTCAGGCTATGGGTTTTATCTAGGTCTTTAGTGTTTAGAGCTTTGGGTTTTTAGTTTATGTTTTTTTAGGGTTTTATATGTTTAGGGCTTAGGGTTTTTTTGTGTGTTTTTAGGGTTTTGCATATACGAATTAGGGCCTTATAGGGTTTATATCTTAGAGTTTTCTAGGTTTAGGGGTTTTGAATTTTTTAGGGTTTTTAAGGGTGAAGTGTTTCTTAGTGATTTCCAGGGTTTAGGGTTTAAGGCTTAGGGTTTTTTTTTTGTGTTTTTAGGTTTAGGGTTTATGGATTTTTTGGATTAAGGGTTTAGAGCTTAGGGTTCGTAGGGGTTTTAAATGGTTTTTAGGATTTAGAGTTTAGCGCTTAGGGTTCGTAGGGGTTTTAAATGGTTTTTAGGATTTATGGTTTTTAGGATTTATGATTTAGGGTTTTTAGGTTAAATGCGGTTTAGGTTTAAGAGTTTATTGGAGGGTTAGGGTTTTTAAGGTTGTGGGGTTTAGGATTTAGTGTTTTAGGTTAGGGTTTAGGGTTAAGGGCTTAGGGGGTTTTTAGGTCTAGGGTTTCATGTTAAGGGTTTTATCTTCGTTTTTAGGGTTTATAGGAGTTAGGGTTTCTTAAGGCTTAGGGTTTAGGGTTTGTTATGGTTTTAGGATTTAGGGTTTTAGGTTAGGGGTTATATCTAGGTTTATCAGGGTATTATTGGTTTAGGATTTAGGTCTTAGGTTTTTTTTTTTTTTTTTAGGGTTTAGCATATAAAATTTAGGGCTTTAAAGGGTTTAGAGTTTTTTAGGTTTAGTTGTTTTTGTGTGTTTTTAGGGGTTTTAAGGGTTAGGTGTTTCTTAGGGTTTTGGGTTAACGGCATAGGCTTTTTTTTTTTGTTTTAATTATTTCAGTTTAGGGCTTACGGTTTTTTAGGACTTAGGGATTAGAGCTTAGAGTTTTGTAGGGGTTTTAAATAAGTTTTAGGGTTTATTTGAGGGTTTATCAGATTTAGGGTTTGCTAAGGTTTAGTGTTTAAGGTTTCTTAGGGTTTTAGGTTTAGGATTTGGGGTTTTAGGTTAGGGTTTAGGGCTTAGGGTTTTTTTAGGTTTAGGGATTTAGGTTAATTGTTTTATCTAGGTATTTAGGGTTTAGGTCTTTGGGTTTTTTATGTTAAGATTTTTTATGGTTTTGTAGGTTTAGGTTTTAGGGCTTATGGTTTTTTTTGTGTTTCTTCGGCTTTAGCTTATATTATTTAGGGCTTTATAGGGTTTATAGCTTAGAGTGTTTTAGGTTTAGGAGTTTTTTAGCGTTTTTAATGGTTAAGTGTTACTAAGGATTTAGGGTTTAAGGCTTATAGTTTTTTTTTTTTAATGTTTTTCAGGTATAGGGTTTACGAATTTTAAGGATTTAAGGTTTCTAGCTTAGGGTTTTGTAGGCGATAAATAGTTTTTAGTGTTTATAGGATTAAGGGTTTCTTAAGGTTTAGGGTTTAGGGTTTCTTAGGATTTTAGGTTTAGGATTTAGGGTTTTTGGTTAGGGTATGGGGTTATTTTTATGCTTAGGGTTTTAGCTTAAGGGTTTTATCTAGGTTTTTAGGGTTTAGAGCTTTAGGTTTTTGGGGTTAAGGTTTTTTAGGGTTTTATAGGTTTAGGGCTTAGGGTTTTTTTGTATTTTTTAGAGTTTTGGATATATGATTAGGGCTTTACAAGGTTTAGAGCTTAGAGTTTTTTAGGTTTAGGAGTTTTTGAATTTTTTAGGGTTTTTAAGCGTTAAGTGTTTCTTAGGGTTTTTTACGGTTTAGTGTTTAGGTCTAGGGATTTTTTTTTTGTATTTTGAGGTCTAGGTTTCAGTTTTTAGGTTTTTAGGTTTAGAGCTTAGGGTTTAGGTTTTTATTTTTTTTTTTATTTTTATTTCGCGACCTTAAGTCGAGTAGCTTAACAACACCCCCCCAGGAGCCTTAGCATAAATATAAAAAAACAAAATTACAAGGAGGGGGCATAAGCCTAACCTACAATCTTATGGTGGTTCATAATCTACCTTCCTACTAAGGGAAAGAAAGTCAACTCATCCCCGTATTACTCTTGGGGAAACCTAGAGACTAATACCTGAAACAACGGGACTCCCTCGATATAGAGAATGCGGGAAACATAAACAAGGAGACTCTCCCACTTGCAATCACTGAAAAACAAGAAACTAAGCTATAACGAAATTATAACCTAGGTTGAGTCTTGTCCTTGGTAGTTCTTTGATTAACTTTTGATTTTCCTTCTCCGAAATTTGCCATTTCAGGAATGTACCAGTTGATAGTGAGCTCATGCTTCATGGCGTTCTTTATTTGTTGCGCACTTTCTATATAAGTTAGGGCTCGCCAATTTTGTGACTTTGTTTTGCTAAAAGAATCAACCAGGTTGGCCTACTGTATGTATGTTTAAATACAAAGTTCAGCATGCACTTACTATAATTTTCCATTTGTATTGTGCACAACATTAACATCTCCAAGGTGGTTTTAGTTTTTTGCCGCATCCGAGTCAACTAGTAGCTGTGAATCCACCTCCAAAAGTGATTATTTTGCCAGCCTAATTGGAGGAGCCAAGTCATGCCAAAATATAACGACTCTGATCGGGGCTGACGATTGTTAGTTCTTCTCCCGTTGGTGTGGAAAAGGCTGTATTATTTCTCCCATGGTCTTGGATGATACCTCCAAGCACGGAAGCTTTCCGGGATTGTCTAGTGCACTACACGTCAATGTTGAGCTTTACTCCAATCTTTTGGCGGCCTTCTCCACACATGGGATGTAAGGTCATTTCTTAGTGTACACGTAATCTGATTTTCCCCATTCTTTATTAGTCCTTCCGATTAGATGGTCATTCGATATGAGGGAATGTGTATTTCATTAGTTTGTAGTTATCCATGTATATGGAATATTGCTCTGCTCATATTGGGTACCCGCTTGCCTCGCATACTTGCTCGCCACATCTGTTTTTCCACTTTGAGATTCCAACGAGGTGAAGATTGCGTGTGGCTGTATCAATAGCCTTATGAAAGCTGATTGTTTCAGGTTTAGTTAACCCACCATTGCATGATCGGGATTGAAAGCGGGGAGAGCGTGATCTCGGTGGGTGATGCCTGGCGGTTTGTAATAACTTTTCCATACATAGGTAGCAAAGTATCTTATTGTTGAAGCATATATACATATCCATTCTGGACACTATTACAATAAAAACACTCAAACTCGTTGCCAAACTTAGTTAGTTTCTTCTATTACTTGAGGTTTTACCTCAAGGCTCTCCACAAAGAAAAGGTTTTAAAAGAATGTTCTTATGCCAAAGGGGCAGAATTAACTGATTTGCTCCTCTATCTCTTATAGTATCCTGTACAGAGTGATATGCAGTATATCCATCATTGTCTGGGATTCCACTGGCTTCTAATGTGTGTGTCCCGCCGGGATGCATGTCCACAGGTTGATAGCTAATTGAAAATGAGGAGCCTCCACAGATCACCTGCAGAATCGCATTGTCCATTCATTAAGAACTCTGCAACCTTAGTATTATTGAACCTCTTGCTATCATAAGTGGAAATCTAGCAAGAGGTCCAACACTAAGTTTCAATTATCCCACAGAGTGCAAATTGCACCGCAGAGTTGATTCTCCATTTGACGTATTTCCTCACCTGCTTTTTGTTAGTGCATCACTTCCTGTAATTGACTCTCCCTGTGATCCTATTTCTTACTTATAGGATTTGATCTTCTAACTATATTTAGCCTTGAGAAAGTCCTCCAGAGTGTTTCTTTCTTGCCTTCTGAGATCCACTCTATCGCTTGTGTATTTAAAGGCCCGTGCAAACATCTTTTAAGTTCCTCACACCTATGCCTCCTTCATCTGCAGGATAACTTAGGTTTTCCATGAGGGACCAATGGTATTTCTTCCTGTCATTCCTCCTCCCAAATTTAAAAAAAATCTACTATCATTCCATGGATTTGTTTGCAAGGGATGCGAATGTGAGGGGTAATTGCAAGATACAGTGAATAGGCAGAAGATTGTAGAATATGTCTCCATTAAAATTACCCGCCCCCCATGGCAGTTAAGTATTTTAGCATGCCAACCTGTAATTATGTTGATCACTCATGTTGATAAGTGTCCGAGAAATATATAATTCCAGGCACCGCTAACAAATAAAGTGGCGACCTAGATAAGTTAAATGACTCCTTCCTTGTATGAAAACTGGTCACTACCTATGATTCTTTCCTTAGTACTATTGAAAGTATTAGGAAATGAATCCTGCTGAAATGACTTCTATTCTCGTCTGTTTCACTAATTGGTCCTTGCAAATGTTTTCTGGCAGGAAATACACAGATGTCTGGCATGATGAGTCTGTGGCAGTGCTTTCCGCCTTCCGAGGTGAATATGATAATGTCATCTAGAAGCTGTAGATGATTGAGGACCTCTCTTTTCCAAGAAACCATGGTAACTGGGTTGTTATGCGCAATTCTGTTAAGAGATTCCTGATAGACTCTGCACCTCCAAATAAATGAGAGGCGGGGAGAGGGGGGTCTCCTTGTTTGAGTCTCTGCAGTAGATTTGAAGAAACCATATCTCTTGCCATTGACTATAATAGAATACCAACTCATTAGTCATAGTCCTCCAAACCATATCAATAAAGACTTCATCACAACCCATTCTTCTCAAGACTAGACATATGTAGAATATTGGAACCCCTATCATATGCCTTAGCCATGCTGAAGATTTAATGATAACATTATCTGCACAATGTTAGGTTTCCTGGTTTGATGAATAATCTCCTGTGCAACATGATATTTTCAAATATTCACTACCCTTTACAAACCAGATTAGGTTGAGACAAACCAAGTCCGGTAGTATAAGATAGCAAATCTGGAACTTCAATAGCCTTGGAAATGATCTTATGGCTTATTGAAGTTGCTTTGAGGGTCAGATAGGTCTAAATTCCTTCAACTTGTTGGGATTGTTCACTTTAGGAAGAAGAACAATACATGAGTGAGAAAAATATTTGGGTATCACCGTCTGTCACGTAGAAGAATGCTTGAATGACTTGAGATAGGTCCTCGCTTAATAATATGCCAACACTTCGAAAAAATGTCCATTCATCCCATCCGTCCAATTTCTTGAAAGTTAGGGATCATGTAGAGGAAAACTACCTCTTTCAATTTCTCCAAAGTGGGCATAGAGGTTAGACATTTGTTTTGCTCACTGGAGTGATCTTCTTCTTGAACGCACTGTGCAAAGTCGGTATCATTCATTGATAGTCTTATTATCCTCGTGGAAAACCTTTTGAAAGCTGGCCGCACAAGAATAGCCTTTGTGCAATAGCTTTCTCTCTTCTCCAGATCCAAATTCTCCATCCTCTGTCAAAAGTTCGTTGAATGAACAACCTTCTTCTTCTCCTCATTAGGGAGCTGGAAATATTTGGTATTCGCATCTCCTTCCTTGAACCATTATGTAATCTGTGTTTTTGTTTTAAAATGGAATCCTCGAGTTTTAGAAACCCGATATACTCTGCATTAAGCTTCCATGTAGGATTGTTCGATTGGCCTCTGTCTGCGTTCTGAATAAAATTGTCTTGACCAGTAGCTCACCTTTTCTTCATAGTCCCGATTTTGTCAAGATATCACTAAGTTCCTCTAGACCACACACTAAGGGTGTGGGATGAGCCTTTCGATTTTGGTGGAATTCTCCACACGTCGCCGCTTTCTACATTTCTTTCCCAACGATGTGATTTCACAGTGATCTATAAAGTTGGGTTGTTTAGCCAAATAGTTTAGAAATTTGAAGCACTGATGTGCTCACTCCTCTTTAGGAATCATTTCATCAACAAAGGATAAATGATCCGATCCTCGAAGGCTGCGTATGAGTGATGGTAGTCTGAGGTATCATTTCCGACCTTATTTATCATTGACTACAAGGCTCTATCCAAACTTTTCCAAATTCCATGATATATGATTCCCTTTATTAGACCAAGTAAATTTATGTCCACCAAATCTAAGATCCATCAATCCATGCAGGCTCAATGACAAAGAATGAAATCAGACTTTTCTGCCTCATATTGCAGTGGAACACCTCCCAAATCCTTCTCCTAAATAGGAGGTAATAACATCAAGCCCCCTACCGAGCCCTGTGTTTATTATTATCCGCAGACATGATGAAGCATTACATCCCAAGAGGGGCCTTCTCGAGTTGGTCCTTACACTTTCAAAGTATACATAAAAGTAATGGTGAAGTGTTCCTGAATTTCATTGTGAGAGAATTCACAAGTAATCTAACTGGTCATCTTCCTCAAGGAGACTACAATCAATATCACGCTTGCCAAAACGGTTTTAATCTTTCCATTACCATTACACTTTGCTCTCACTTGACCATATTCAATTGGCGATAAATGATTGAATCAAATTACACATCTGAAAAGGCCCTAGAATGGCCATACGTAGAAAGATGATGAAGCTTCCTGAGAGTTTTGATCCTTTCCAAAGCTCGCGAGTAGTAATGTCCCCTCACATTCGAAATAATTGCACTAAATCATTGAGATGATTGGAGGTAAAGTCTAGTTTGAGTCCGCTCGCAATGACAAAGTGTTGATGTCCCAATTTTTGAAGTGGAATCTGTCAATTCGCAGGAAATCCGCTTCTGAGATAGGCCCTCGCTTGTCTCGTGACTGTTGTATTCCATTTTCAGCGACTGGCCAGTACATAATTGGGACTGAAAGCTCCGATTAACGCTTCACTAGTTTCTTCTTTATCATCTTGTTCTTTGAGAGATTTCAGATTATCCCCATCCAATTATCTTCAGAATTAATCCACATATTTACTCCTATGATAGGGATAGGAATTCAGTTGGATAAGTTATTTCTGCATTCTTTGTCTCGTGGAGTCTTAGGAATAGGTGGCCGCATATCACGAGCCTCGTAGAGGAGTGATATCCATAGCACTCCCGCTGATCATCAACCCACAAATTTCTTACTGAGACTTCATCATTTTTTCCCTGTTCCCCTTGTTGCATACCTGCCAGGTTGCATGTTCTGCTTTCTTCTTGGATGCATCCTCTTCTTTTTGCTGGTTTGTTCTTACTTTTGTGTGGGTGCTCTCGCTCTGTGTCGGTACTAGCATTGGATCCCAAGTCTTTAGCCATGTGAGTCCATGTGGTTACATTCTGTCATTCTTGTGAGATTGAGATGCTTGCTATAATTTGTTGTTGTAGTTTGTTGATTCTCGGACTTGTGTTACGTGAAACTTTAGTGGTAGGGGCTCTAAGGTCAGGGCTGTAGTCACTTATCTATACCCTCTATGCGAGAACATGATGTAGAATCCCCTTTGGATACCCGCTTCCTGCCCGGGTTAGTGTGGATTCTCTGTTTGTCCCCATCCATCCTCCGTGACCTTTCATCATTACAAGTAACAACCATAGAACCAATGGCCATTGGGGTTTAAGGTGGAGGTGGGGAGCATTGAGTCAATACCGAAGTTCTTCTATGTTATCCTTGTATCTTTTGTGTTTGATGCAGTGCGTCTGTATGCCTTTTTTTTTCACTGTCATTTTTTTGTTTAGTGCAAGTTGGTGTCCTTCAAGTGTTGCGCAAGGTCCTTCCTATCCTCCTTTTGCTCCTCCTTGCATGTGTAAGTTGGGTAAAAAAGTATTTTGATTTATGGTTATTAGTAATGCCTATTTGTTGAAGGCCATTGTGTTTTATTTGGTGCCCCCCTTTGTGCACACTGCTCTCGCTTGTGCTATGAGGTAGGTCTCCGTATTTATTTTCGGGGAGTCCATCCCACCGCTTTTGGTGTTTCTCATTTTTTGTGTTTTGCCATCCTTTCTTCCTTTTGTTGTGTGTTGTGTTCTTGATAGTTCCCTTTCATTATTGTTGTGTTTATAGCTTTTCTTCACATTCATTTGCTTTAGTTCAGGTGCCAGTATCCTTTCTCCACTGCGCTATGATTGTTCCACTTTTGTTTTTGTTTGCCTGTCAAGCTTCACTTCCTTGGCCTTTCTTTGAATTAACCGTTCCTTACTTTGAAATTACAATCTTCATCATGTGGCCTTAGTGTCCGCAATATACCTGATAAGTGGGAATGTTTTCATATTCACCGGCCTCGCCATCTCCTATTGTGAGAGTCTTCATCCCATCCCAATCCTATCCGGACGCATGCACTGGTCTTGCCTTTGTCGAATCAACTTGGACTCCCACCTCGGGCCATACTAGCTCTGCTAATTATAATAGAAGTCAGGTATCAGTACAACACCTTTCCCATAGAAGTCAAGCGCAGGTGTGATGAATTCCTTTTGAACAATGCCATGAAAGTAGCCACCAGTAGCAGTTAACTCCATATAGGAACAATAGATTTTCCTCCTCGAGTCTAAAATTAAAGGGTCCAGCTTCATATTCGTCACTGGTTACCTTCAATAGTCATTCTGGCCACCACATTGTGTCTGCTCACGATTATTATAGTCCAAACGCTCATTCTCCAAATCTATAAACACATGCTTTGCATTATAGTGAGTGCTATATTGGCCCCCACTCCCATCGAAATTTAGAATCTGCAAGATGAAGCTTCTTCCCGGGAATGAAGTTCACGCGCTTCTCAGGCATGGTAGTATGACCAATTTGCCTATCAAAGTGTATTTATACACATGTCCACGGCCAATTTATTCATGAAGTCATCCATATTCATAGATCTATGCGAGTTGGCCCCGCAGTGTCGCGGTGTCCAGGGGGCTACCAGTTCAATGGAATGCGGTGATGTGCAAGCATGAATTTGTCCGAGTGCTTGCATGGAACAAAGTTTAAACCACAGAAGATAAGGTCTCGGGTTCAATATTTGCAATCTTGCTTTTGTTTGACCCTCGTTTGATTGGTCCATTGCAGCAGTTGAAGCCCGATGCATGGGGTTTGGTCTGGCTTTAGTTTTTACGATCATTAGACTGTATGCTCTATCAAAATTGGCTAAGATATTTTGAGAATTAAGCTTTAGTAGTTATTGCGGATCCCAGTATTTCCCTCATTGGTTACTCTTGGATTTCGCATTGCCTCTTTACCATTATCAATACCTTGCACATTATAGTCCCTTTTTCTTTTGTCTGTAATCATTTGAACTACTAACCCTTTTGCATGCATTTGCAATAACACATTATGGTCATAACTACTACTTTCCAAAATTAAGCAAAGACTTTGTGATTGCGATTAGAGTTAGTATACTTACTTACTTGCTTGGACATCCTTCTTTGAGATTCGGCCGCCATTTTGGAAGCATTAGTTGCGCTGCTTAATCATGTCCACGTGCATTTGATTGAATTCTAACGTTAAATGTTACACTCCCAGCTGACTCCGTTGTTCCACCAGTTGGATAATTGCATCTCGTTGGTCTAACTCCAAAGTGCTTAGGAGGGTCGCCTTGGAACTCCTCACGCCTCCACCACTTCCATAGTTATAGACTCAGTAATATCATATTGATCATTTTGCATTTGTTTTGGCTCTTGATCCATATTGTTTTGATTGTATTTCCATGTGTTAAGCTCATACAATTATGTTATCATTATTCTTTGTTTGCAGACGCTCGATCTGCTTGTGCTCCCAGGACTTAGTCCTGTTGTTGTGTGATTCTGACATGAAGTTCTTGAACTCCGATAGGTACGATTGGACATTTGACGGAATTTTGTTTCTAGTTTGTTCTTATGCAACATTAGTGTGTATGTTAGTATGATGAACCTCCTAACTTCATTGGGATAGATTATAATCCGCCAATGCAAATCCAAAAATTTTCTCGTTCTTTCACCTTTTCTTTCCGACCAGGAATCGATCCTTGGCACGCGATTCGACCTGGCCCATTTTACTGAAACATCGATGCGGATTGTACTTTCTTCACCCGGGAGAGTAATCGCGATGCTCAACTTCACCACTGTCAAATTGATAAAGAATGTACGAACTCAAGGCGCATTTCACAGGTGATTTTTCTACGATTCCTCGAGAAATCGCTTCTCTGCTTCATTGTATCTCTCAATCATGGAGATAGAATCAGTTGATTTTTTAGTATGTCAGAGGCCTTGACTAGTAGAAACATTCCCTTTAACCATCCTTACTCGATTCAAGCTATCGAACTAGGCCCAGGAAATAATTTTTTTGATTGCCTTCTATTTACTGCTCCAGATAATTTACCTTTGCTGTTCCTATCGCTTCCATTGTTTCTCAAATTCACGGTCAGTTGGGATGAATTGAGGTCGGTTGATGAGTGGGTTTTGTTAAATCACGGTCGAGGCGCTCTGATGAGCTTCGGGTTGGTGTTGCTTCCGACAGCGTTTGCCTGCTAACGACTCACGGCGCCATTAAATAGTGAAATACCGGGAATATAGCCGTTAGGTCTTGTCTTTGAGAGCCGATTCTTTTTAGTGAGTTGTGTTAGAGAGAGAAAAAAAATTGGGATATAGGGAAGTGAGGGTTTTAGGTTAGGGTTAAGGGATTAGGGATTTTATAGTTTTAGGGTTTTGGATTAAGAAATTTATCTATGTTTTTAGGGTTTAGGGCTTTGGGTTTTTTGGGTTAAAGTTTTTTTTGCGTTTTATGGGTTAGGTTTAGGGCTGAGAGTTTTTTTTTAGTTTTTTTTTTTTTTTTGGGTTTAGCATATATTATTTAGGGCTTTATAAGGTTTAGGGCTTAGAGTTTTTTGGGTTAAGGAATTTTTGGGGTTTTTTAGTGTTTTTAAGGGTTAAGTATTTCTTATGGTTTTTTTAAGGTTTAAGGCTTAGGGTTTTTTTTTTTTTTTTTTGTGTGTTTTTTAGGTTTAGGGTTTACAAATTTTTAGGATTTAGGGTTTAGGGGTTTGTAGGGTTTTATATGTGTTTAATGGTTTATTTTAGGGTGTATAGGATTTAGGATTTCTTAAGGTTTAGGGTTTCTTAGGGTTTTAGGTTTAGGATTTAGGGATTTAGGTAAGGGTTTAAGGGTTAAGGGCTTAGGGGGTTTATAGGTCTTGGGTTTCACGTTAAGGGTTTTATCTTGGTTTTCAGGGTTTAGGGCTTTGGGTTTTTAGGTTAAGGTTTTTATTGGTTTTTAGGGCTTAGAGTGTTTAGGGGTTTAGGATTCTTAGGGTATAGTATTAGGATTTAGGGTTTAGGGATTAGGGGTTTGTAGGGGTTTTAAATGCGTTTTATGGTTTTTTTTAGGGTTTATAAGATTCAGGGTTTCTTAAGTTTTACGGTTTCTTAGGGTTTTAGGTTTATGATTTTTGGTTTCAGGTTAGGGTTTAGGGTTAAGGGCTTAGGGGTTTTTAGGTTTAGGGTTTCAGGTTATGGGTTTTATCTAGGTTTTTAGTGTTTAGAGCTTTGGGTTTTTAGGTTATGTTTTTTTAGGGTTTTATATGTTTATGGCTGAGGGTGTTTTTATGTGTTTTTAGGGATTTGTATATAAGAATTAGGTCTTTATAGGGTTTATATCTTAGAGTTTTCTAAGTTTAGGGGTTTTGAAGTTTTTAGGGTTTTTAAGGGTGAAGTGTTTCTTAATGTTTTCCAGAGTTTAGGGTTTAGGGCTTAGAGGTTTTTTTTGTGAGTTTTTAGGTTTAGGGTTTATGGATTTTTTGGATTAAGGGTTTTGATCATAGGGTTCGTAGGGGTTTTAAATGGTTTTTAAGGTTTTTAGGATTTAGGGTTTAGGGCTTAGGTTTTTTTTTTTTTTTTTTATGATTTTTTAGGGTTTTAGGTTAGAGCTTAGGATTTAGGGTTTTTAGGTTTGGAAGGGTTTTTAGGTTAATGGTTTTATAAGGTTTTTAGGGTTTAAGGTTTGGGATTTTTGGGTTTAGGGTTTAGGGTTTTATAGGTTTTTAGGGTTTACGGCTTTGGGTTTTTAGGTTTAGGTATTTTAGAGTTTTATAGGGTTAACGCTTAGTGATTTTTCTATTTTCATAGCGCTTACCATATACGGTTTAGGGCTTTGCAGGGTTTAGAGCTTATAGTTTTTTTAGGTTAAGGGTCTTTAGGGTTTTTAGGGCTTTTCAGGGTTATGCTTTTAGGGTTTAGGGTCTTAGGTTATGTGTTTTATCTAGGTTATTAGGATTTAGGGCTTTGGGGTTTTTTTTTTTGTGTGTATGTTTTTAGGATTTAGCATATACGATTTAGGGATTTATAATATTTAGAGTTTAAAATTTTTTAGGTTTAGGGACTTTTAGGGTTTTTAGGCTTTTAAGGGTTAAGTGTTTCTTAGGGTATTTTAGGGTTTAGGGTGTATGTTTTAGGGCTTATGGTTTTTTTTTTTTTTTTGTGTCTTTTAGGGTTTTAGGTTACGATTAAGGGATTAGGGATTTTATAGTTTTAGGGTTTTGGGTTAAGGAATTTGTCTATGTTTTTAGGGTTTAGGGCTTTGGGTTTTTTGGGTTAAAGTTTTTTTTGGGTTTTATGGGTTAAGGGTTTAGGGCTTAGGGTTTTTTTTAGTTTTTTTCGGGGTTTAGCATATATTATTTAGGGCTTTATAAGGTTTAGGGCTTAGAGTTTTTTAGGTTAAGGGCTTTTTGGGTTTGTTTTTTTTTAGTGTTTTTAAGGGTTAAGTGTTTATTATGGTTTTTTTTAAGGTTTAGGGCTTAGGGTTTTTTTTTTTTTTAAGGTTTAGGGTTTACGTATTTTTAGGATTTAGGGTTTAGGGATTAGGGGTCTGTAGGATTTTAAATGTGTTTTATTTATTTTAGGGTGTATAGGAATTAGGGTTTCTTAAGGTATAGGGCTTCCTAGGGTTTTAGGTTTAGGATTTAGGGTTTTAGGTTAGGGTTTAGGGTTAAGGGCTTAGAGGGTTTTTAGGTCTAGGGTTTCACGTTAAGGGTTTTATCTTGGTTTTCAATGTTTAGGGCTTTGGGTTTTTTTAGGTTATTGTTTTTCAGGGTTTTATAGGTTTAGGATTTAGATCTTAGGTTTTTTTTTTTTTTTGTGTTTTTAGGGTTTAGCATATAAAATTTAGGGCTTTAAAGGGTTTAGAGTTTTTTAGGATTAGTGGTTTTTGTGTGTTTGTAGGGGTGTTTAGGGTTTAGGTTTAAGGGCATAGACTTTTTTTTTTTTTTTTGTGTGTTATTTCAGTTTAGGTTTTATTTTCTTTTTAGGACTTAGGGATTAGAGCTTACGGTTTTATAGGGGTTTTAAATAAGTTTAAGGGTTTATTTGACGGTTTATCGGATTTAGGGTTTGTTAAGGTTTAGGGTTTAGGGTTTCTTAGGGTTTTAGGTTTAGGACTTGGGGTTTTAGGGTTTAGGTCTTTGGGTTTTTAATGTTAAGAATTTTTATGGTTTTATAGATTTAGGGTTTAGGGTTTATGTTTTTTTTGTGTTTCTTGGGCTTTAGCTTATATGATTTACGGCTTTATAGGGTTTAGAGCTTTAGGAGTTTTTTTAGGGTTTTTAATGGTTAAGTGTTACTTAGGGTTTAGGGTTTAGGGCTTAAAGTTTTTTATAATGTTTTTTAGGTATAGGGGTTTACGGATTTTAAGGAATTAAGGTTTCAAGCTTAGGGTTTTGTAGGCATTAAAAATGGTTTTTAGTGTTTATTTTAGGGTTAATAGGATTCAGGATTTCTTAAGGTTTAGGGGTGGGGGTTTCTTAGGATTTTAGGTTTAGGATTTAGGGTTTTTGGTTAGGGTATAGGGTTATTTTTAGGCTTAGGGTTTTAGGTTAAGGGTTTTATCTTGGTTTTTGGGGTTTAGGGCTTTAGGTTTTAGGGTTAAGGTTTCTTAGGGTTTTATAGGTTTAGGGCTTAGGGTTTTTTGTATTCTTTGGCGTTTTGCATATACGATTAGGGCTTTACAAGGTTTAGAGCTTAGAGTTTTTTAGATTTAGGGGTTTTTGAGTGTTTTAGGGTTTTTAAGGGTTAAGTGTTCTTAGGGTTTAGTGTTTAGGTCTAGGGTTTTTTTTTAGTGTATTTTTAGGTTTACGGATTACGGATTTTTAGGTTTTAGAGCTTAGGGTTTTGTAGGGGTTTTCAATGGGTTTTAGGGTTTATTTTAAGGTTTATAGGATTTAGTGTTTCTTAAGGTTTAGGGTTTCTTAGGGTTTTAGGTTTAGGATTTAGGGTTTTAGGTTAGGGTTTAGGGTTTACGGCTTAGGGTTTTTTTAGGTTTAAGATTTTATCTAGGTTTTTAGTGTTTAGGGCTCTGGGATTTTTAGGTTAAGGTTTTTTACGGTTTTATAGGTTTAGGGTTTATGGCTTGGTTTTTTTTTTTTTTTTGCATTTTAGGGTTTAGCATATACGATTTAGGGCTTTATAGGGTTTAGAGCTTAGAATTTTTTAGGTTTAGGGGTTTTGTGGTTTTTAGGGTTTTTAAGGGTTAAGTATTTCTTTGGGTTTGGGGTTCATGGCTTAGGATTTTTTTTTGTGTTTTTTAGGTTTAGGGTTTATGAATTTTTAGGATTTAAGGTTTAGAGCATAGGGTTTTGTAGGGTTTTAAATGGTTTTTAGAGTTCATTTTAGGGTTATAGGATTTAGAGTTTCTTAAGGTTTAGGGTTTCTTAAGGCTTTTAGGTTTAGGATTTAGGGTTTTATGTTAGGGTTTAGGGTTTTTTTTGGTTTTAGGTTTTAGGTTAAGGGTTTTATCTAAGTTTTTAGGATCTAGGGCTTGGGTTTTTTTGGTTTTAGGTTTTAGGTTAAGGGTTTTATCTAAGTTTTTAGGATCTAGGGCTTGGGTTTTTTAGGTTAAGGTTTTATAGGTTTAGGGCTTAGGGCTTTTTTGTTTTTGTTTTTGTTTTTTTTTTTTTTTTTTGGGCTTTTCAGGATTTAACATATACGATTTAGGGCTTTATAGGGTTTAAAGCTTAGAGCGTTTTAGGTTTTGGGTCTTATAGGTTTTTTTAAAGGGTTTTTAATGGTGAAGTGTTTCTTAGGGTTATTTAGGCTCTAGGGCTTGGGGTTTTTTTTTTTTGTGTGTTTTTTAAGTTTAGGGTTTATGGATATTTTGGATTTAGGGTTAAGAGCTTAGGGTTTTGTAGGGGTTTTAAATGATTTTTAGGTTTTATTTTAGGGTTTATAGGATTTAGGGTTTCTTTAGGTTTAGGGTTTAGGGTTTCTTGGGGTTTTAGGTTTAGGATTTATGGTTTTAAGTTAGAGTTTAGGGATTTTTAGGAATAAAGGATTAGAACTTAGGGTTTTGTAGGTGTTTTAAATGGTTTTTAGGGTTTATAGGATTTTGAGTTTCTTAAGGTTTAGGGTTTAGGGTTTTTTAGTGTTTTAGATTTAGGATTTCTAAGGGTTTTATGTTTAGGATTTAGGGTATTAGGTTAGGGTTTAGGGTTTTAGGTTAAGGGTTTTATCTAGGTTTTTAGGTTTTAGTGTTTGGGTTTTTTAGGTTAAGGTTCTTTAAGGTTTTATAGGTTTAGGGTTTAAGGCGTAGGTTTTTTTTTTTTTTTTTTTGTGTTTTTAGGGTTTAGCATATACAATTTAGGGCTTTATAGGGTTTTGAGTTTTTTGGGTTTAGGGGTTTTTGTGTTTTTTAGGGATTTCAAGGGTTAAGTGTTTCTTAGGGTTTTTACGGGTGTAGGGTTTAGGCTTTTTTGTGTTATTTCAGTTCAGGGTTTATAGATTTTTAGGACTTAAGGATTAGAGCTTAGGGTTTTGTTGGTGTTTAAATGGGTTTTAGGGTTTATTTTAGGGTTTATAGGATTTAGGTTTTTTTAAGGTTTAGGGTTTAAGGTCTCTTAGGGTTTTCAATTTAGGATTTAAGGTTTTAGGTTAGGGTTTATGGTTTAGGGATTAGGGTTTTTTTAGGTTTAGGGATTTTGGTTAAGGGTTTTATCTAGGTTTTTAGGGTTTAGGGCTTAGAGTTTATTAAGTTTTTTCAGTTTGGCGTTTATGGATTTTTATGATTACGGTTTAGAGATTAGGGTTATGTAGGGGTTTTAAATGGTTTTTAGGATTTATTTTAGGGTTTATGGGATTTAAGGTTTAGGATTTAGGGTTTAGGGTTTCTTAGGGTTTTAGGTTAGTATTGAGGGTTTAGGGCTTAGTGTTTTATTAGGTTTAGGGATTTAGGTTAAGGGTTTCATCTTTTTTTAGGTTTTAGGGCTTTGGGTGTTTTAGATTAATATTTTTATGGTTTTATAGGTTTAGGGCTTAGTGTTTAGGGTTTTTTTTTTTTTTGTGTTTTTTAGGTTTAGGGTTTATGGGTTTTAAGAATTTAGGGCTTAGAGCGTAGGGTTTTGTAGGGGTATTATATAGTTTTTAGCGATTATTTTAGGGTTTATAGGATATACAGTTTCTTAAGGTTTAGGATTTAGGATTTCTTAGGGTTTTAGGTTTAGGATTTAGGGTTTTGGGTTAGGGTTTAGGGTTAGTTTTTTTTTTAGGTTTAGGGTTTTACGTTAAGGGTTTTATCTAGGTTTTGGGTTTAAGGCTTTGGGTGTTTTAGGTTGAGGGTTTTTACTGTTATATAAGATTAGGATTTAGGTCTTAGGGTTTTTTTTTTTGTGTTTTTTTGGGCTTATCATATACAATTTAGGGATTTATAGGGTTTAGAGTTTTTTAGTTTTAGGGTTTTTTGTGTTTTTAGGGGTTTTAAGGGTTAAGTGTTTCTTAGGGTTTAGGGTTTAGGGCTTAGTTGTTTTTCTGTTTTGCAGTTTGGGGTTTATGGATTTTTAGGATTTAGGGTTTAGAGCTTAAGGGTTGTATGTGTTTTAAATGATTTTTAGGGTTTATTTTAAGGTTTATAGGATTTAGGGTTTGCTAAGGTTTATGGTTTACGATTTCTTAGAGTTTTAGATTTAGGATTTAGGGTTTAGGGTTTATTTAGGTTTAGGGATTTAGGTTAAGGGTTTTATCTTGGTTTTTAGGGTTTAGGGCTTTGGATTTTTTAGGTTAAGATTTTTTATGGTTTTATAGGTATAGGGTTTAGGGCTTAGGGATTTTTTGTACTTTTTGGGCTTTAGCTTATACGATTTAGGGCTTTATAGGGTTTAGAGCTTGTAGCTTTTTAGGTTTAGGTGATTTTGGGTTTTCTTAGCGTTTTGAAGGACTAACTGTTTCTTAGGGTTTAAGGTTTAGGGCTTAGGGTTTTTTTTTGTGTTTTTAAGGATTAGGGTTTATGGATTTTTATGATTTAGGGTTTAGAGCTTAGGGTTTTTTTAGGGGTATTAAATAGTTTTTAGGGTTTATAGGATTTAGGGTTTCTTAAGGTTTATGGTTTAGGATTTCTTAGGGTTTTTGGTTTAGGATTTAGAGTTTTAGGTTAGGGTTTTGGGTTTCATTAGGTTTAGGGTTTTAGGCTAAGGGTTTTATCTAGGTTTTTAGGGTTTAGGGCTTTAGCTTTTTTAGGTTTTATAGGTTTAGGATTTAGGTCTTCGGGTTTTTTTGGTGGTTTTTAGGGTTTATCATATACAATTTATAGGGGTTAGAGTTTTTTAGCTTTAGGGGTTTTTGTGTTTTTAGGGGTTTTAAGGGTTAAGTGTTTCTTAGGGATTTTTAGGGTATAGGGTTTAGGGCTTAGTTTTTTTTGTTTGGGGTTTACAGTTTTTAGGATTTAGGATTTAGTGCTTAGGGTTTTGTAGGAATTATTTTAGGGTTTATAGGATTTAGGGTTTGTTAAGGTTTAGGGTTTCCTACGATTTTAGGTTTAGGATTTAGGGTTTTAGGTTAGGGTTTAGGGCTTAGGGTTTTTTTAGGTTAAGGGATTTATGTAGGTTTTTAGGGTTTAGGGCTTCGGGTGTTTTAGGTTAAGATTTTTTTTGTTTTATAGGTTTAGGGCTTAGGATTTTTTTTTTCGGGCTTTAACATATACGATTTAGGGCTTTATAGGGTTTATAGCTTAGAGTTTTTTTAGATTTAGGGATTTTTAGGTTTTTTTAGGGTTTATAGGATTTAGGGTTTCTTAAGGTTTAGGTTTTAGGGTTTCTCAGGGTTTTAGGTTTGGGATTTAGGGTTTTAGGTTAAGGTTTAAGGTGTTTTTTTTAATTAGGGTTTTAGGTTAAGAGTTTTATCTAGGTTTTAAGGGTTTAGGGCTTTGTTTTTAACTTAAGCTTCTTTAGGGTATAAAGGTTTAGGTGTAGGGCTTAGGGTTTAGCGTATACAATTTAGTGCTTTATAAGGTTCAGAGCTTAGAGATTTTTAGGTTTAGGGGGTTTTTGGTTTTTTAGGATTTTTAAGGGTTAAGTGTTTCTTAGTGTTATTTAGGGTTTAGGGCTGAGGGTTTTTTTTTTTTTTTTTTTTTTTTTGTTTTCTAGGGTTTGAGGTTAGGGTTTAGGGTTAAGGGCTTAAGGATTTTTTAGGTTTAGGGTTTTAGGTTAAGGAATTAATCTAGGTTTTTAAGGTTTAGGGCTTTGTGTTTTTTAGGTTAAGGATTTTTTAGGTTTTATGGGTTAAGGTTTTCGGGCTTAGGGTTTTTTTTTTTTTTTTTGTGTTTTTTGGGGTTTAGCATATATGATTTAGGGCTTTATAGGGTTTAGAGCTTAGAGTTTTTTAGGTTAAGGGGTTTTTCTTTTTTTAGTGTTTTTAAGGGTTAAGTGTTTCTTAGGGTTTTTTCTTCTATTTTTTAGGTTTAGGGTTTATGGATTATTAGGATTTAGGGTTTAGGGATTAGGGGTTTGTAGGGGTTTTTAATGCGTTTTATGGTTTGTTTGGGGTTTATAGGATTTAGGGTTTCTTAAGTTTTACAGATTCTTAGGGTTTTAGGTTTAGGATTTTTGGTTTTAGTTTAGGTTTTAGGGTTAAGGGCTTAGGGGTTTTTAGGTTTAGGGTTTCAAGTTTTGCATTTTATCTAGGTATTTAGTGTTTAGAGCTTTGGGTTTTAAGGTTATGTTTTTTTAGGGTTTTATATATTTAGGGCTTAGGGTTTTTTTTTTTTTTTTTTTTTTGTGTTTTTAGGGTTTTGCATATACGAATTAGGTCTTTATAGCATTTATATCTTAAAGTTTTCTAGGTTTAGGGGTTTTGAATTTTTTACGATTTTTAAGGGTGTAGTATTTCTTAATGTTTTCTAGAGTTCAGTGTTTAGGGCTTAGGATTTTTTTTGTGTGTGTGTTTTTATGTTTTGGGTGTATGGATTTTTTGGATTAAGGGTTTAGAGTTTAAGGTTCGTAGGTGTTTTAAATGGTTTTTAGGGTCTTTTAGGATTTAGGGTTTTGGGCTTAGGTTTTTTTTTTTTTTTTTTTTTTTTTTAGGTTTAGGGTTTACTGATTTTTAGGATTTAGGGTTTCAAGCTTAGGGTGTTGTAGGGGTTCTAAATGGTTTTTAGGGTTTATCGGATGTAGGGTTTCGTAAGGTTTAGGGTTTAGGGTTTCTTAGGGTTTTAGGTTTAGGATTTAGGGTTTTGGGTTAGGGTTTAGGGTTTTATCTAGGTTTTTAGGTTTTACGACTTTGGGTTTTTAGATTAAGGTATTTTATAGTATTATATGTTTAATGCTTAGTGTTTTTTGTGTTTTCTTAGCGCTTAGCATATACGGTTTAGGGCTTTGTAGGGTTTAGATCTTAGTGTTTTTTTAGGTTAAGTGGTTTTTAGGGTTTTTAGGGATTTTAAGGGTTAAGCTTTTCTTAGGGCATTTTTAGGGTTATAGGGTTTATTTTAGGGTTTATAGGATTTAGGGTTTTAGGTTTAGGATTTTAAATTAAGGGTTTTATCTATGTTTTTAGTGTTTAGGGCTTTGGGTTATTAGGTTAATGTTTTTTAGGGTTTCATAGGTTTAGGGCTTAGAGTTTTTTAGGTGTAGGGGTTTTTTGGTTTTTTAGGGTTTTAAAGGGTTAAGTGTGTCTTATGATTTTTTAGGGTTATGGGTTTAGGGTTTATAGGATTTAGGGTTTCTTTGGATTTTAGGGTTTAGGGTTTCTTAAAGTTTTAAGCTTAGTTTTTTTTTTAGGTTTGGGGGTTTAGGTTAATGGTTTTATCTAGGTTTTTAGGGTTTAGGGCTTTGTGTTTTTTGGGTTAAGATTTTTTTAGGTTTTGGGCTGAGAGTTTTTTTGTGTTTTTTAGGGTTTAGTATATACGGTTTATGGCTTTATAGGGTTTAGATCTTAGAGTTTTTTAGGTTTAGTGGTTTTTGGGGTTTATAGGGCTTTTAAGGGTTGAGTGTTTCTTAGGATATTGTTAGGCTTTGGGTTTAGGGTTTTAAGTTAAGGGTGTTATCTAGATTAATAGGGTTTAGGGCTTACTGTTTTTTTTTTTTTGTTTTGTTTTTTAAGGATTTAACATATACGATTTAGGGCTTTATAGTATTTAGAGCATAGAGTGTTTTAGGTTTAGGGTTTTTTTGGGGGGTTTTAGGGTTTTTAAGGGTTAAGTGTTTCTTAGGGTATTTTAGGGTTTAGGGTTTGGCGCTTAGGGTTTTTCTTTTTGTTTAGGGTTCACTGATCTTTTTAGGATTTAGGGTTAAGAGCTTAGGATTTTTTAGGAGTGTTAAATGGTTTTTATGCTTTATTTTAGGGATCATAGGATTTAAGGTTTCTTAAGGTTTAGGGTTTCTTTTGGATTTGGGTTAAGGATTTAGGGGTTTTGGCTAGGGTTTAGGGTTTAGGGCTTAGGGGTTTTGTAGGTTTAGGATTTTAGGTTAAGGGTTTTGTCTAGGTTTTTAGGGTCTAGGGCTTTGGTTTATTTCGGTTAAGGTTTTTTAGTGTTTTATAGGTTTAAGGTTTAGGGCATAGGGTTTTTTTTTGGTGTTATTAGGGTATAGCATATATGATTTAGGGTTTTTTAAGGTTTAGGGCTTAGAGTTTTTTAGGTTTAGGGTTTTTGGTTTTTTTTAGGGTTTTTAAGGGCTAACTGTTTCTTAGGGTTTAAGGTTTAGGGCTTAGGATTTTTTTATGTGTTTTTAGGTTTAGGGTTTAGGGATTTTTAGGATTTAGGGTTTAGAGCTTAAGGTTCTTAGGGGTTTCAAATGGTTTTTAGGGTTTATAGGATTTATGGTTTTTAAGGTTTAGAGTTTAGGGTTTTGTAGGGTTTTAGGTTTAGGATTTAGGGTTTTAGGTTAGGGTTATGGGATTAGGGTTTTTTTAGGTTTAGGGTTTAATGGTAATGGTTTTATCTAGGTTTTTAGGGTTTAAGGCTTTGGGATTTTTGGGTTAAGGTTTTTTAGGGTTTCATAGTTTAATGTTTTAGAGCTTAGTTTTTTTTGTGTTTTTTGGGATTTAGCATGTATGATTTAGGGCTTTATAGGTTTAGAGCTTAGATTTTTGTCAATTTAAGGGTTTTTGAGGTTTTTAGGGTTTTGAAGGGTGAAGTATTTCTTAGGGTTTTTTAGGTTTTAGGGCTTAGGGTTTTTTGTGTCTTTTAGGTTTAGGGTTTATGGATTTTTTGGATTTAGGGTTAAGAGCTTACGGTTTTGTAGGGGTTTTAGATGATTTTTAGGGTTTCTTAAGGTTTAGTGTTTAGGGTTTCTTAGGTCATAGGTTTATGATTTAGAGTTGTGGGTTAGGGCTTAAAATTTTTTTAGGTTTAGGGTTTTAAGTTAATAGTTTTATTTAGGTCTTAGGGTTTAAGGCTTTTGGTTTTTTAGGTTAAGGTTTTTAGAGTTTTATAGGTATAGAGTTTAGGGTTTAGGGCATAGGGTGTTTTTTTTTTTTTTTTTTGTATTTTTTAGGGTTTAGCATAAATGATTTAGGGCTTTATAGGGTTTAGAGTTTTTTAGATTTAGGGTCTTTTGGGTTTTTAGGGTTTTTAAGGATTAATAGTTTCTTAGGGTTTTTTAGGGTTTAGGGTTTAGGGGTTAGGGGTTTTTTTTTTTTGTGTTTTTTAGGTTGAGGCTTTACAAATTTCTAAGATCAAGGGTTTAGATCTTAGTGTTTTGTAGGGGTTTTAAATGGGATTTAGGATTTATTTTAGGGTTTATAGGATTTAGGGTTTCTTAAGGCTTAGGGTTTAGGGTTTCTTAGTGTTTTAGGATTTAGGGTTTTAGGTTAGGGTTTAGGGTTATTTTTGGTTTAGGGTTTTAGGTTAAAGGTTATATCTAGGTTTTTTGGGTTTAGGGCAATGGGTTTTTTAGGTTAATGATTTTCATGGTTTTATAGGTTTAGGATTTAGGTCTTAGGTTTTTTTTTTTGTTTGTATGTTTTTAGGGTTTCGCATATAGAATTTATTTCTTTAAAGGGTTTAGAGTTTTTTAGGTTTAGTGGTTTTTGTGTGTTTTTAGGGGTTTTAAGGGTTAAGTGTTTGTTAGGGTTTTTTAGGGTTTAGAGTTAAGGGCATAGGCTTTTTTTTTGTGTTATTTCAGTTTAGGGTTTACACATTTTTAGGACTTAGGGATTAGAGCTTAGGGTTTTATAGGGGTTTTAAATAAGTTTCAGGGTTTATTTGAGGGTTTATTGGATTTAGGGTTGGTTAAGGTTTAGTGTTTAGGGTTTCTTAGGGTTTTAGGTTTAGGATTTGGGGTTTTAGGTTAGGGTTTAGGGTTTAGGACTTTGAGTTTTTTTAGGTTTAGGGATTTAGGTTAATTGTTTTATCTAGGTATTTTGGGTTTAGGTCTTTGGGTTTTTTATGTTAAGATTTTTTATGGTTTTGAAGGTTTAGGGTTTAGGGCTTATGGTTTTTTTGTATTTCTTAGGCTTTAGCTTATATGATTTAGGGCTTTATAGGGTTTAGGGCTTAGAGTTTTTTAGGTTTAGGAGTTTTTTAGGGTTTTTAATGGTTAAGTGTTACTTAGGGTTTAGGCTTTAGGGCTTAAAGTTTTTTTTTAATGTTTATCATGTATAGGGTTTACGGATTTTAAGGATTTAAGGTTTCAACCTTAGGGTTATATAGGGGTTAAAAATGGTTTTTAGTGTTTATTTTAGGGTTTATAGGATTTAGGGTTTCTTAAGGTTTAGGGTTTAGGGTTTCTTAGGATTTTAGGTTTAGGATTTAGGGTTTTTGGTTAGGGTATAGGGTTATTTTTAGGCTTAGGGTTTTAGGTGAAGGGTTTTATCTAGGTTTTTAGGGTTTAGGGCTTTAGGTTTTTAGGCTTAAGGTTTCTTAGGGTTTTATAGGTTTAGGGCTTAGGGTTTTAAATGCTTTTTGTGGTTTGATTTAGGGTTTATAGGATTTAGGGTTTCTTAAGTTTTATAGTTTCTTAGGGTTTTAGGATTAGGATTTTTGGTTTCAGGTCAAGGCTTAGGGGTTTTTAGGTTTAGGGTTTCAGGTTATGGGTTTTATCTAGGTCTTTAGTGTTTAGAGCTTTGGGTTTTTAGGTTATGTTTTTTTAGGGTTTTATATGTTTAGGGCTTAGGGTTTTTAGGTTACGAATTAGGGATTTATATGGTTTATATCTTAGAGTTTTCTAGGTTTAGGGGTTTTGAATTTTTTAGGGTTTTTAGGGGTGAAGTGTTTCTTAGTGTTTTCCAGGGTTTAGGGTTTAGGGCTTAGAATTTTTTTTTTTGTGTTTTTAGGTTTACGGTTTATGGATTTTTTGGATTATGGGTTTAGAGCTTAGGGTTTCACGTTAAGGGTTTTATATTGGTTTTCAGTGTTGGGCTTTGGGTTTTTAGGTTAAGTTTTTTTAGGGTTTTATTGGTTTAAGCCTTAGGGTTTTTTTTTTTTTTTTTTTTTTTTTTTTTTAGGGTTTAGCATATTTGATTTAGGGCTATATAGGGTTGAGAGCTTAGAGTTTTTTAGGTTTAGGGGTTTTTGAATTATTTTAGGGTTTTTAACGGTTAAGTATTTCTTAGTGTTATTTAGGGTTTAGGGTTTCTCAGGATTTTAGGGTTTAGGGTTTCTTAGTGTTTTAAGTTTAGGATTTAAGGTTTTAGGATAGGGTTTTGGGCTTAGGGTTTTTTAAGGTCCTAGGCTTTAATTTAAGGGTTTTATCTAGGTTATAAGGGTTAAGTGTTTCTTATGGTTTTTTAGGGTTTAATAGGTTTAGGGCTTCGGGCTTAAGTTTTCTTTTTTTGTTTTTAGGGTTTAGCATATATTATTTAGGGCTTTATAGGGTTTAGAGTTTTTTAGATTTAGGGTTTCTTAAGGTTTAGGGTCTCTTAGGGTTTTAGGTTTAGGATTTAGGGTTTTAGATTAGGGTTTAGGGTTATGGGCTTAGGGGTTTTTTAGGTTTAGGGTTTGAGGTTAAGGGTTTTATCTAGGATTTCAGGGTTTAGGGCTTTGGGTTTTTACGTTAAGTTTTTTAAAGGTTTTATTGCTTTACAACTTAGGATTTTTTTTGTGTGTTTTTAGGGTTTAACATATACGATTTAGGGCTTTATAGGGTTTACAACTTAGACTTTTTTAGGTTTAGGGGTTTTTGAATTTTTTAGGGTTTTTAAGGGTTAAGTGTTTCTTAGTGTTTTTTAGGGTTTAGGGTTTAGAGATTAGGGTTTTTTTTTTTTTTGTGTTTAATGGTTTAAGGTTTACAGGATTTTAGGATTTAGGGTTTAGATCTTATGGTTCATAGGGATTTTAAATGCTTTTTAGGGTTTTTAGGATTTGTGGTTTAGGGCTTTGGTTTTTTTTTGTGTTTTTTAGGTTTAGGGTTTATGAATTTTTAGGATTTAGGGTTTTGAGCTTAGGGTGTTGTAGAGGTTTAAAATAGTTTTTAGGGTTTATTTTAGGGTTTCTTAAGGTTTAGGGTTTTAAGTTAAGGATTTAGGGTTTAGGGTTTTAGGTTAAGGTTTTATCTAAGTTTTTAGGGTTTAGGGCTTTGGGTTATTAGGTTAAGGTTTTTTAGGGTTTCATAGGTTTAGGGCTTAGAGTTTTTTAGGTTTAGGGTTTTTTGGGTTTTTTAGGGTTTTAAAGGGTTAAGTGTTTCTTAGGACTTTTTAGGGTTAAGGGTTTATAGGATTTAGGGTTTATTTGAATTTTAGGGTTTAGGATTTCTTAGGGTTTTAAGTTTAGGATTTAGAGTTTTAGGTTAGGGTTTAGGTTTTAGGATTTTTTAAGGCCTAGTGTTTTAAGTTAAGGGTTTTATCTAGGTTTATAGGGTTTAGGGCTTTAGGTTTTTTAGGTTTAGGTGTTTTAGGGTTTTATAGGTTTAGGGTTTAGGGCTTTAGGTTTTTTAGGTTTAGGTTTTTTAGGGTTTTATAGGTTTGGGGTTTAGGGCTTAGATTTTTTTGTGTTTCTAGGGTTTAGCATATACGATTTAGGGCTTAATAGGGTTTAGAGCTTAGTGTTTTTTTAGGTTAAGTGTTTTTTGTGTTTTTTAGGGTTTTTAAGTGTTAAGTGTTTCTTAAGGTTTTTACGGTTTAACGTTTAAGGCTTAGGGTTTTGTTGTGTCTTTTAAGTCTAGGGTTTACAGATTTTTAGGATTTAGGGTTTAGAGCTTAAGGTTCATAGGGGTTTCAAATGGATTTTAGGGTTTATAGGATTTAGGGTTTCTTAAGGTTCAAGGTTTAGGGTTTTGTAGGGTTTTAGGTTTAGGATTTAGGGTTTTAGGTTAAGGATTAAGGGATTAGGATTTTTTTTAGGTTTAGGGTTTTAGG
The DNA here is from genome assembly GCA_035578085.1 of Solanum pinnatisectum. Classification (NCBI taxonomy): domain Eukaryota; kingdom Viridiplantae; phylum Streptophyta; class Magnoliopsida; order Solanales; family Solanaceae; genus Solanum; species Solanum pinnatisectum. The sequence goes on from JAWPEI010000046.1 coordinate 160,148, forward strand.
TTAACGATTTTATCTAGGTTTTTAGGGTTTAAGGTTTTGGGATTTTTGGATTAAGGTTTTTTAGTGTTTTATAGTTTAAGGTTTTAGGGCTTAGTTCTTTTTTTTTTTTTTTTTTTTTGGGGTTTAGCATATACGATTTAGGGCTTTATAGGGTTCAGACCTTAGATTTTGTTAGATTTAAGGGTTTTGGGGGTTTTTTAGGGTTTTGAAGGGTTAAGTGTTTCTTAGGGTTTTTTTAGGTTTTAGGGCTTAGGGGTTTTTGTGTTTTTTAGTTTTAGGGTTTATGGATTTTTTGGATTTAGGTTTTGGAGCTTTGGGTTTTGTAGGGGTTTTAGATGATTTTTAGGGTTTCTTAAGGTTTAGGGTTTAGGGTTTCTTAGGTAGTAGGTTTAGGATTTAGAGTTGTGGGTTAGGGCTTAGGGTTTTTTTAGGTTTAGGTTATTAGGTTAAGGGTTTTATCTAGGTTTTAGGGTTTAAGGCTTTGGGTTTTTTAGGCTAATGTTTTTAGGGTTTTATAGGTTTAGGGTTTAGGGCATAGGGTGTTTTTTTTTGTATTTTTTAGGGTTTTGCATATATGATTTAGGGCTTTATAGGGTTTTGCATATATGATTTAGGGCTTTATAGGGTTTAGAGTTTTGCAGATTTAGGGCTTTGGATTTTTAGGGTTTTTAAGGGTTAAGTGTTTCTTAGGACTTTTTAGGGTTTAGGGTTTAGGGATTAGGGTTTTTTTTTGTTATTTTAAGGTTTAGGCTTTATAGATTTCTAGGATCAAGGGTTTAGATCTTAGGGTTTTGTATGGGTTTTAAATGGGATTTAGAGTTTATTTTAGGGTTTATAGGATTTAGGGTTTCTTAAGGCTTAGGGTTTAGGGTTTCTTAGTGTTTTAGGATTTCGGGTTTTAGTTAGGGTTTAGGGTTATTTTAGGTTTAGGGTTTTAGGTTAAGGGTTATGTCTAGGTTTTTTGGGTTTAGTGCTTTGGGTTTTTTTAGGTTTATGTTTTTTTTTAGGTTTAGGGTTTTCGGTTAAGGGTTATATCTAGGTTTTTCAGGGTCTTATAGGTTTAGGATTTAGGTCTTAGGGTTTTTTCCTTTTTGTTTTTTTAGGGTTTAGCATATAAAATTTAGGGCTTTAAAGCGTTTGAAGTTTTTGAGGTTTAGTGGTTTTTGTGTGTTTTTAGGTGTTTTAAGGGTTAAGTGTTTCTTAGGGTCTTTTAGGGTTTAGGGTTAAGGGCATAGGCTTTTTTTTGTGTTATTTCAGTTTAGGCTTTATGGATTTTTAGGATTTTGGGATTAGAGCTTTGGGTTTTGTCGGGGTTTTAAATAAGTTTTAGGGTTTATTTGAGGTTTTATCGGATTTAGGGTTAGTTAAGGATTAGTGTTTAGGGTTTCTTAGGGTTTTAGGTTTAGGATTTGGTGTTTTAGGTTAGGGTTTAGGGTTTAGGACTTAGGGTTTTTATAGGTTTAGGGATTTAGGTTAATTGTTTTATCTAGGTATTTAGGGTTTAGGTCTTTGGGTTTTTTATGTTAAGATTTTTTATGGTTTTGTAGGTTTAGGGTTTAAGGCTTATGGTTTTTTTTTTGTGTTTCTTGGGCTTTAGCTTATATGATTTAGGGCTTTATAGGGTTTAGAGCTTAGAGTTTTTTTAGGTTTAGGAGTTTTTAGTTTTTTAATGGTTAAGTGTTACTTAGGGTTTAGGGTTTAGGGCTTAGAGTTTTTTTTTAATGTTTTTCAGGTATAGGGTTTACGAATTTTAAGGATTAAAGATTTCAGGCTTAGGGTTTTGTAGGCATTAAAATGATTTTTAGTGTTTATAGGATTTAGGGTTTCGTAAGGTTTAGGGTTTAGGGTTTCTTTGGATTTAGGGTTTAGAGCTTTAGGTTTTTAAGGTTAAGGTTTTTTAGGGTTTTATAGGCTTAGGGCTTAGGGGTTTTTGTATTTTTTAGTGTTTTGCATATACAATTAGGGCTTTACAAGGTTTAGAGCTTATAGTTTTTTAGGTTTAGGGGTTTTTGAATTTTCTAGGGTTTTTAAGGGTTATGTGTTTCTTAGGGTTTTTTAGGGTTTAGTGTTTAGGTCTAAGCAGTTTTTTTTTTTTTTGTGTATTTTTAGGTTTAGGGTTTATGGACTTTTAGCTTTTAGAGCTTAGGGTTTTGTAGGGGTTTTCAATGGGTTTTAGGGTTTATTTTAGGGTTTATAGGATTTAGGGTTTCTTAAGGTTTAGGGTTTCTTAGGGTTTTATGTTTAGGATTTAGCATTTAGGGTTTAGGGTTTTTTTAAGTTTAGGCTTTAATCTAGGTTTTTAGTATTTAGGGCTCTAGGGTTTTATAAGTTTAGGGTTTTTGGCTTGTTTTTTTTTGTATTTTAGGGTTTAGCATATATGATTTAGGGCTTTGTAGGGTTTAGAGCTTAGAGATTTTAGGTTTAGGGGTTTTTGGGGTTTTTAATGTTTTTAAGGGTTAAGTATTTCTTAGGGTTTGGTTCTTTGCTTAGGATTTTTTTGTGTTTTTTAGGTTTAGGGTTTATGAATTTTTAGTATTTCAAGTTTCGAGCTTAGGGTTTTGTAGGGCTTTTAAATGGTTTTTACAGTTCACTTTAGGGTTATAGGATTTAGAGTTTCTTAATGTTTAGGGTTTAGGGTTTCTTAGGTTTTAGGTTTAGGATTTAGGGTTTTAGGTTAGGGTTTAGGGTTTAGGGCTTTGGATTTTTTCGGTTTAGGTTTTTAGGTTAAGGGTTTTGTCTAATGTTTTTAGGATTTAGGGCGTGGGTTTTTTAGGTTAAGGTTCTTTAAGGTTTTTTAAGTTTAGGGCTTAGGGCTTAGGGTTTTTTTTTTTTTTTGTGTTTTTTAGCGTTTATCATATACGATTTAGGGCTTTATAGGGTTTAGAGCTTAGAGCTTTTTAGGTTTAGGGTTTTCTGGGTTTTATTTAGGGTTTTTAATGGTGTGGTGTTTCTTAGGGTTATTTAGGTTCTAGGGCTTAGGTTTTTTTTTTTGTGATTTTTACATTTAGGGTTTATGGATTTTTCTGATTGAGGGTTAAGAGCTTAGCGTTTTGTAGGGGTTTTAAATGATTTTTAGGGTTTTTTTTAGGGTTTATAGGATTTAGGGTTTCTTCAAGTTTAGGGTTTAGGGTTTCTTGGGATTTTAGGTTTAGGATTTAGGGTTTTAAGTTAGGGTTTAGGGATTTTTAGGAATAAAGGATTAGAGCTTAAGGTTTTGTAGGTGTTTTAAATGGTTTTTAGGGTTTATTTTAGGGTTTATAGGATTTAGGGTTTCTTAAGGTCTAGGGTTTTTTAGTTTTTTAGATTTAGGATTTCTAAGGTTTTTATGTTTAGGATTTAGGGTATTATGTTAGGGTTTAGGGTTTTAGGTTAAGGGTTTTATCTAGGTTTTTAGGATTTAGGGTTTGGGTTTTTTAGGTTAAGATTCTTTAAGGTTTTTTAGATTTAGGGTTTAAGGCTTAGGGTTTTATTTTTGTGGTTTTTAGGGTTTAGCATATACAATTTAGGGCTTTAAAGGGTTTAGAGTTTTTTGGGTTTAGGGGTTTTTGTGTTTTTTAGGGATTTTAAGGGTTAAGTGTTTCGTAGGGTTTTTTAGGGTTTAGGGTTTAGGCTTTTTTGTGTTATTTCAATTCAGGGTTTATAGATTTTTAGGACTTAGAGATTAGAGCTTAGGGTTTTGTTGGGGTTTAAATGGGTTTTAGGGTTTATTTTAGGGTTTATAGGATTTAGGGTATGTTATGGTTTAGGGTTTAGGGTCTTTTAGGGTTTTCGGTTTAGGATTTAAGGTTTTAGGTTAGGGTTTATGGTATAGGGATTAGGGTTTTTTTCGATTTAGGGATTTAGGTTAAGGGTTTTATCTAGGTTTTTAGGGTTTAGGGCTTAGGGTTTTATAAGTTTTTTCAGTTTGGAGTTTATGGATTTTTACGATTATGGTTTAGAGATTAGGGTTTTGTAGGGGTTTTAAATGGTTTTTAGGGTTTATTTTAGGGTTTATGGGATTGAGGGTTTTTTAAGGTTTAGTATTTAGGGTTTAGGGTTTCTTTGGGTTTTAGGTTTAGGATTTAGGGTTTTAGGTTAGTGTTGAGGGTTTAGGGGTTAGTGTTTTATTAGGTTTAGGGATTTAGGTTAAGGGTTTTATCTATTTTTTAGGTTTTAGGGCTTTGGGTTTTTTGGGTTAAGATTTTTATGGTTTTATAGGTTTAGGGCTTAGTGCTTAGGGTTTTTTTGTGTTTTTTAGGTTTAGGGTTTATGGGTTTTAAGGATTTAGGGTTTAGAGAGTAGGGTTTTGCAGGGGTATTAAATAGTTTTTAGGGTTTATTTTAGGATTTATAGGATATACAGTTTCTTAAGGTTTAGGATTTAGGATTTCTTAGGGTTTTATGTTTAGGATTTAGGGTTTTAGGTTAGGAGTTAGGATTTAATTTTTATTTAGGTTTAGGGTTTTACATTATGGGTTTTATCTAGGTTTTAGGGTTTAGAACTTTGGGTTTTTTAGGTTAAGGTTTTTTACTGTTTTATAAGTTTAGGATTTAGGTCTTAGGGTTTTTTTTTTTTGTTTGGTGTTTTTTAGGGTTTATCATATACAATTTAGGGATTTATAGGGTTTAGAGGTTTTTAGGTTTAGGAGTTTTTGTGTTTCTAGGGGTTTTAAGGGTTAAGTGTTTCTTAGGGTTTAGGGTTTAGGGCTTAGTTTTTTTATTTTGACTTTTTTAGTTTGGGGATCATGGATTTTTAGGATTTAGGGTTTAGAGCTTAGGGTTTTGTACGAGTTTTAAATGGTTTTTAGGGTTTATTTTAGGATTTATAGGATTTAGGATTTGTTAAGGTTTAGGGTTTAGGGTTTCATAGAGTTTTAGATTTAGGATTTAGGGTTTAGGGCTTAGGGCTTAGGGTTTATCTAGGTTTAGGGATTTAGGTTAAGGGTTTTATCTAGGTTTTTAGGGTTTAGGGCTTTGGGTTTTTTTGGTTAAGGTTTTTTATGGTTTTACAGGTTTAGGGTTTAGGGCTTAGGGATTTTTTGTGCTTTTTGGGCTTTAGCATATACGATTTAGGGCTTTATAGGGTTTAGAGCTTATAGTTTTTTAGGTTTAGGTGTTTTTGGGTTTTTTAGGGTTTTTAATGGTTATGTGTTTCTTAAGGCTTAGGGTTTTTTTTTTGTGGTTTTTAGGTTTAGGGTTTACGAATTTTTTGGATTTAGGGTTTTAAGCTTTGAGTTTTGTCAGGGTTTTAAATGGATTTTAGGGTTTATTTTAGGGTTTATAGGATTTAGGGTTTCTTAAGCCTTAGGGTTAAGGGTTTGTTAGGGTTTTAGGTATAGGATTTTGGGTTTTAAGTTTGGGTTTAGGGATTTTTTGTGTTTAGGGTCTTAGGTTAAGAGCTTTATCTAGGTATTTAGGTTTAAGGGCTTCGGGTTTTTTAATCTATGGTTTTTTAGGGTTTTATTGGTTTAGGTGTAGGGCTTAGGGTTTTGCATATACGATTTTAGAGCTTAGAGTTTTTTAGGTTTAGGGGTTTTTTGGATTTCTAGTGTTTTTAAGGGTGAAGTGTTTCTTAGGGTTTGGGTTTAGGGTTTTTTTGTGTTTTTAGTGTTTAAGGGAGTTTAAGGTTAAGGGCTTAGGAATTTTTTAGGTTTAGAGTTTTAGGTTAATGAATTTATCTAGGTATTTTAGTGTTTTATAGGTTTAGGGTTAGGGTTTAGGGTTTTTTTGTGTTTTATAGGGTTTAGCATATACGATTTTGGGCTTAATAGGGTTTAAAGCTTTGAGTTTTTTTTTTAGGTTTAGGGATTTTTGGGTTTTCTTAGTGTTTTTAAGGACTAACTGTTTCTTAGGGTTTAAGGTTTAAGGCTTAGGGTTTTTCTTTTTTTTTTTTTTGTGTTTTCAAGGTTTAGGGTTTACGTATTTTTAGGATTTAAGGTTTAGAGCTGAGGGTTTTGTACGGGTATTAAATAGTTTTTAGGGTTTATAGGATTTAGGGTTTCTTAAGGTTTTTGGTTTAGGATTTCTTAGGGTTTTTGGTTTAGGATTTAGGGTTTTAGGTTAGGGTTTAGGGTTTAGGGTTTCATTTGGTTTAGAATTTTAGGCTAAGGGTTTTATCTAGGTTTTTAGAGTTTAGGGCTTTAGGTTTTTTAGGTTTAGGATTTAGGTCTTAGGGTTTTTTTGTGGTTTTTAGGGTATATCATATACAATTTAGGCCTTTAGAGGGGTTAGAGTTTTTATAGCTTCAGGGGCTTTTGTTTTTTTAGGGGTTTTAAGGGTTAAGTGTTTCTTAGGGATATTTAGGGTTTAGGGTTTAGGGCTTAGGTTTTTTTGTGTTTTTTCTATTTGGGGTTTACGGATTTTTAGGATTTAGGGTTTAGTGCTTAGGGTTTTGTAGGAATTATTTTAAGGTTTATTGGATTTAGGGTTTATTAAGGTTTAGGGTTTCCTAGGGTTTTAGGTTTAGGATTTAGGGTTTTAGGTTAGGGTTTAGGGCTGAGGTTATTTTTAGGTTAAGGGTTTTATGTAGGTTTTTAGGGTTTAGGGCTTCAGGTTTTATAGGTTAAGATTTTTTTGGTTTTATACGTTTAGGGTTTAGGGCTTAGGTTTTTTTATGCTTTTTGGGCTTTAGCATATACGATTTAGGGCTTTATAGGGTTCACAGCTTAGAGTTTTTTTTGGTTTAGGGGTTTTTAGGTTTTTTTAGGGTTTTTAATGGTTAAGTGTTTCTTAAGGTTTAGGGCTTAGGTTTTTTTTTTTTTTTTTTTTTAGGTTTGGGGTTTATGGATTTTTAGGATTTTGGGTTTCAAGCTTAGGGATTTGTCAGGCTTTTTAATGGATTTTAGGGTTTATTTTAAGGTTTATAGGATTTAGGGTTTCTTAAGGTTTAGGTATTAGGGTTTCTTAGGGTTTTAGGTTTGGGATTTAAGGTTTTAGGTTAGGGTTTAGGTTGTTTTTTTAATTAGGATTTTAGGTTAAGAGTTCTATCTAGGTTTTAAGGGTTTAGGGCTTTGGGTTTTTTAACTTAAAGTTTTTTAGGGTATAAAGTTTTAGGTGTAGGGCTTAGGGTTTTTTAACTTAAGGTTTTTTAGGGTATAAAGGTTTAGGTGTAGGGCTTAGGGTTTAGCGTATACAATTTAGTGCTTTATAAGGTTTAGAGATTAGAGTTTTATTAGGTTTAGGGGGTTTTGAGTTTTTTAGGGTTTTTAAGGGTTAAGTGTTTCTTAGTGTTATTTAGCGTTTAGGGTTTAGGGATTAGGTTTTTTTTTTTTTTTTTTTTGTGTGTTTTTTAGGGTTTTAGGTTAGGGTTTAGGGTTAAGGGCTTAAGGATTTTTTAGGTTTAGGGGTTTGGGTTTTATAGGTTAAGGTTTTTTTTGGGTTTTATGGGTTAAGGGTTTTGGGCTTAGGTTTTTTTTTTGTGTTTTTTGGGGTTTAGCATATACGATTTAGGGATTTATAGGGTTTAGAGCTTAGAGTTTTTTAGGTTAAGGGGGTTTGTTTTTTTTTTTTAAGTGTTTTTAAGGGTTAAGTGTTTCTTAGGGTTTTTTTCTTGTGTTTTGTAGGTTTAGGGTTTACGGATTATTAGGATTTAGGGTTTGGGGATTAGGAGTTTGTAGGGGTTTTGAATGCGTTTTACGGATTGTTTTAGGTTTTGTAGGATTTAGGGTTTCTGAGGGTTTTAGGTTTAGGATTTTTGGTTTCAGGTCAGGGTTTAGGGTTAAGGGCTTAGGGGTTTTTATGTTTAGGGTTTCATGTTATGGGTTTTATATAGGTTTTTAGTGTTTAGAGCTTTGGGTTTTTAGGTTGTGTTTTTTTAGGGTTTTATATGTTTAGGGCTTAGGGTTTTTTTTGTGTGTTTTTAGGGTTTGCGTATATGAATAAGGGCTTTATAGGGTTTATATCTTAAAGTTTTCTAGGTTTAGGGGATATGAATCTTTTAGGGTTTTTAAAGGTGAAGTGTTTCTTTGTGTTTTCCAGAGTTTAGGGTTTAGGGCTTAGGGGTTTTTTGTGTTTTTTAGATTTAGGGTTTATGGATTTTTTAGATTAAGGGTTTAGAGCTTAGGGTTCATAGGGGTTTTAAATGATTTTTAGAGTTTAGGGCTTAAGGTTTTTTTTTTCTTTTTCTTTTTTTTTTTTTTTGATGTTTTTTAGGTTTAGGGTTTACGGATTTTTAGGATTTAGAGTTTTGAGCTTAGGGTGTTGTAGGGGTTTTAAATGGTTTTTAGGGTTTATCGGATTTAGGGTTTTGTAAGGTTTAGGTGTTTAAGGTTTCTTAGGGTTTTAGGTTTAGGATTTAGGGTTTTGGGTTAGGGTTTAGGGTTTTATCTAGGTTTTTAGGGTTTACGGCTTTGGGTTTTTAGGTTAAGGTATGTTAGAGTTTTATAGGTTTAACGCTTAGTGTTTTATGTGTTTTCTTAGCGCTTAGCATATACGGTTTAGGGCTTTGTAGGGTTTAGAGCTTAGAGTTTTTTTAGGTTAAGTGGTTTTTAGGGTTTTTAGGGCTTTTAATGGTTAAGCTTTTCTTAGGGTTTTTTTAGGGTTAGTGTTTAGGGTTTTAGGTTAAGTGTTTTATCTAGGTTATTAGGGTTTAGGGCTTTGGTTTTTTTTTTTTTTTTTGTCTTTTAAGGATTTAGCATATACGATTTAGGGCTTTATAGTATTTAGAGTTTAAACTTTTTTAGGTTTAGGGGTTTTTGGGCTTTTAAGGGTTAAGTGTTTCTTAGGGTATTTTAGGGTTTAAGGTTTATGTTTTAAGGCTTAGATTTTTTTTTTTTGTGTGTTTTTTAGGGTTTTAGGTTAGGGTTAAGGGATTAGGGATTTTATAGTTTTAGGGTTTTGGGTTAAGGAATTTATCCATGTTTTAAGGGTTTAGGGCTTTGGGTTTTTTGGGTTAAAGTTTTTTATGAGTTTTATGGGTTAGGTTTAGGGATTAGGGTTTTTTTTTTTTTTTGGGGTTTAGCATATATTATTTATGGCTTTATAAGGTTTAGGGCTTAGAGTTTTTTAGGTTAAGGGCTTTTTGGGTTTTTTTTAGTGTTTTTAAGGGTTAAGTATTTCTTATGGTTTTTTTGGGGTTTAGGGCTTAGGGTTTTTTCTTTTTTGTGTTTTTAAGGTTTAGAGTTTACAGATTTTTAATATTTAGGGTTTAGGGGTTTGTAGGGTTTAAATGTGTTCTATGGTTTATTTTATGGTGTATAGGATTTAGGGTTTCTTAAGGTTTAGGGTTTCTTAGGGTTTTAGATGTAGGATTAAGGGTTTTAGGTAAGGATTTAGGGTTAAGGGCTTAGGGGGTTTTTAGGTCTAGGGTTTCATGTTAAGGGTTTTATTTTGGTTTTCAGGGTTTAGGGCTTTGGGTTTTTAGGTTAAGATTTTTTAGGGTTTTATTGGTTCAGGGCTTAGGGCTTTTTTTTCTTTTTTTTTTTTTTTATGTTTTATGTTTTTAGGGTTTAGCATATACGATTTAGGGCTTTATAGGGTTTATAGCTTAGACCTTTTTAGGTTTAGGGGTTTTTGAATTTAGGGTTTTTAACTATTAAGTATTTCTTAGTGTTATTTAGGGTTTGGGGTTTCTTAGGATTATAGGATTTAGGGTTTCTTATTGTTTTAAGTTTAGGATTTAAGGTTTTAGGTTAGGGTTTAGGGCTTAGGGTTTTTTAAGATATAGGGTTTTAATTTAAGGGTTTTATCTAGGTTATAAGGGTTAAGTGTTTCTTATGGGTTTTTAGGGTTTTATAGGTTTAGGATTTAGGGCTTATGTTTTTTTGTGTGTTTTTAGGGTTTAGCATATACGATTTAGGGCTTAATAGGGTTTAGAGCTTAGTGTTTTTTTAGGTTAAAGGTTTTTTTGGGTTTTATATGTTAAGGGTTTAGGGCATAGGGGTTTGGTGTTTTTTGCAGTTTAGCATATATGATTTAGGGCTTTATAGGGCTTCGAGTTTTTTAGGTTAAAAGCTTTTATGGGTTTTTTAGTGGTTTTAATGGTTAAGTGATTCTTAGGGATTTTTTTAGGGTTTAGGGTTTAGGGCTTAGGGTTTTTATTGTGTTTTCTTAGGTTTAGGATTTATGGATTTTTAGGATTTAGGGCTTAGGGGTTTGTAGGGGTTTTAAATGAGGTTTATGGTTTATTTTAGGGTTTATAGGATTTAGGGTTTCTTAAGGTTTAGGGTCTGTTAGGGTTTTACGTTTAGGATTTAGGGTTTTAGGTAGGGTTTAGGGTTTTGTTAGATTTAGGATTTCAGGTTAAGGGTTTTATCTAGGATTTTAGGATTTAGGGCTTAGGGTTTTTTCGTTAAGTTTTTAAGGGTTTTATTGGTTTAGAGCTTTGGATTTTTTTTGTGTGTTGTTAGGGTTTAGCATATACAATTTAGGGCTTTATAGGGTTTACAGCTTCGACGTTTTTAGGTTTAGGGGTTTTTGAATTTTTAAGGGTTCAGTGTTTCTTAGTGTTTTTAGGGTTTAGGGGTTAGAGATTAGGGTTTTTTTTTTTTTTTTGTGTTTAAAGGTTTAGGGTTTACATATTTTTATGATTTAGGGTTTAGAGCTCATGGTTCGTACGAGTTTTAAATGCTTTTTAGGGTTTTTAGGATTTATGGTTTAGTGCTTAGGTTTTTTTTTGTGCTTTTTAGGTTTAGGGTTTACGAATTTTTAGAATTTAGGGTTTCGAGCTTAGGGTGTTGTAGAGGTTTAATATAGTTTTTAGGGTTTATTTTAGGGTTTATAGGATTTAGGGTTTCTTAAGGTTTAGGGTTTTAGGTTTAGGATTAAGGGTTTAGTGTTTTAGGTTAAGGGTTTTATCTATGTTTTTAGGGTTTAGGGCATTGGGTTATTAGGTTAAGGTTATTTAGGGTTACATAGGTTTAGGGATTAGAGTTTTTTAGGTTTAGGGATTTTTGGATTTTTTAGGTTTTAAAGGGTTAAGTGTTTCTTAGGATTTTTTAGGGTTAAGGATTTAGGGTTTATAGGATTTAGGGTTTCTTTAGATTTTATGGTTTAGGGTTTCTTAGGATTTTAAACTTACTGTTTTTTTAGGTTTAGGGATTTTGGCTAATTGTTTTATCTAGGTTTTTAGGGTTTAGGGCTTTGGGTTTTTTGGGTTATGGTCTTTTAGGTTTTGAGCTTAGAGTTTTTTTTTGTGTTTTTTAGAGTTTAGCATATACGATTTATGGCTTTATAGGGTTTAGATCTTAGAGTTTTTTAGATTTAGTGGTTTTTGGTGTTCATAAGGCTTTTAAGGGTTAAGTATTTCTTAGGATATTTTTAGGGTTAGGGTTTAGGATTTTAAGTTAAGGGTGTTATCTAGGTTATTAAGGTTTAGGGCTAAGTGTTTTTTATTTTATTTTATTAGGATTTAACATATACGATTTAGGGATTTATAGTATTTAGAGCTTAGAGTTTTTTAGGTTTAGGTGTTTTTGGGGTTTTTAAGGGTTAAGTGTTTCTTAGGGTATTTTAGGATTTAGGGTTTGGTGCTTAGGGTTTTTTCTGTTTAGGGTTTACTGATTTTTTTAGGATTTATGATTAAGAGCTTAGGGTTTTGTAGAAGTGTTAAATGGTTTTTATGTTTTATTTTAGGGTTCAAAGTATTTAGGGTTTCTTATGGATTTGGGTGAAGGATTTAGGGATTTTGGTTAGGGTTTAGGGTTTAGTGTTTTAGGTCTAAGGTTTTAGGGTCTAGGGCTTTGATTTTTTCGGGTTAAGGTTTTTTAGTGTTTTATAGGTTTAAGGTTTAGGGCATTTTTGTGTTATTAGGGTATAGCATATATGATTTATGGCTTTTTAAGGTTTAGAGCTTAGAGTTTTTTAGGTTTAGGGGTTTTTGGGTTTTTTTAAGGTTTTTAAGTGCTAACTGTTTCTTAGGGTTTAAGGTTTAGGGCTTAGGATTTTTTTTGTGTGTTTTTAGGTTTAGGGTTTAAGGATTTTTAGGATTTAGGGTTTAGAGCTTAAGGTTCGTAGGGGTTTCAAATTTGTTTTAGGGTTTATAGGATTTAGGGTTTCTTAAGGTTCAGGTTTTAGGGTTTTGTAGGGTTTTAGGTTTAGGATTTAGGGTTTTAGGTTAGGGTTAAGGGATTAGGGTTTTTTAGGTTTAGGGTTTTAGGTTAACAGTTTTATCTAGGTTTTTAGGTTTTAAGGCTTTGGGATTTTTGTGTTAAGGCTTTTTGAGGGTTTTATAGTTTAAGGTTTTAGGGCTTAGTTTTTTTGGGGTTTAGCATATATTATTTAGGGCTTTATAGGGTTTAGTGCTTAGATTTTTTTAGATTTAAGGGTTTTTGGGGTTTTGAAGGGTTAAGTGTTTCTTAGGGTTTTTGTAGGTTTTTGGGCTTAGGGTTTTTTGTGTTTTTTAGGTTTAGGGTTTATGGATTTCTTGGATTTAGGGTTAGAGCTTACGGTTTTGTAGGGGGTTTTATTTGATTTTTAGTGTTTCTTAAGGTTTAGGGTTTAGGGTTTCTTTGGTCTTAGGTTTAGGATTTAGAGTTGTGGGTTAGGGCTTAGAATTTTTTTAGGTTTAGGGTTTTAGGTTAAGGGTTTTATCTAGGTTTTAGGGTTTAAGGCTTTGGGTTTTTTAGGTTAAGGTTTTTAGGGCATAGGGCTTTTTTTTTTTTTTTTGTATTATTTAGTGTTTTGCATATATAATTTAGGGCTTTATAGGGTTTAGAGTTTTTCAGATTTAGGGATTTTTGGGTTTTTAGGATTTTTAAGGGTTAAGTGTTTCTTAGGATTTTTTAGGGTTTAGGGTTTAGGGATTAGGGTTTTTTTTGTGTTTTTTAGGTTTAGGCTTTACAAATTTCTAGGATTAAGGGTTTAGATCTTAGGGTTTTGTAGGGGTTTTAAATGGGATTTAGGGTTTATTTTAGGGTTTATAGGATTTAGGGTTTCTTAAGGCTTAGGGTTTAGGGTTTCTTAGTGTTTTAGGATTTAGGGTTTTAGGTTAGGGTTTAGGGTTATTTTAGGTTTACGGTTTTAGGTTAAGGGTTATATCTTTGTTTTTTGGGTTTAGGGCTCTGGGTTTTTAAGGTTAATGTTTTTCAGAGTTTTATAGGTTTAGGATTTTGGTCTTGGGGTTTTTTTTTTTTGTGTGTGTTTTTAGGGTTTAGCACATAAAATTTAGGGCCTTAAAGGGTTTAGAGTTCTTTAGGTTTAGTGGTTTTTGTTTGTTTTTAGTGGTTTTAAGGGTTAAGTGTTTCTTAGGGTTTTTAAGGCTTTAGAGTTAATGGCATAGGCTTTTTTTGTGTTATTTCAGTTTAGGGTTTACGGATTTTTAGGCCTTAGGGATTAGAGCTTAGGCTTTTATAGGGGTTTCAATTAAGTTTTAAGGTTTATTTGAGGGCTTATCGGATTTAAGATTTGTTAAGGTTTAATGTTTAGGGTTTCTTAGGGTTTTAGGTTTAGGATTTGGGGTTTTAAGTTAGGGTTTAGGGTTTAGGACTTAGGGTTTTTATAGGTTTAGGGATTTAGGTTAATTGTTTTATCTAGGTATTTAGGGTTTAGGTCTTTGGGTATTTTATGTTAAGATTTTTTATGATTTTGTAGGTTTAGGGTTTAGGGCTTATGGTGTTTTTGTGTTTCTTGGTTTTAGCTTATATGATTTAGGGCTTTATAGGGTTTAGAGCTTAGAGTTTTTTAGGTTTAGGAGTTTTTTAGGGTTTTTAATGGTTAAGTGTTACTTAGGGTTTAGGGTTTAGGGCTTAGAGTTTTTTATAATGTTTTTTAGGTATAGGGTTTACGTATTTTAAGGATTTAAGGTTTCAAGCTTAGGGTTGTGTAGGCGTTAAAAATGGTTTTTAGTGTTTATTTTAGGGTTTATAGGATTTAGGGTTTCTTAAGGTTTAGGGTTTAGGGTTTCCTTAGGATTTTAGGTTTAGGATTTAGGGTGTTTGGTTAGGGTATAGGGTTATTTTTAGGCTTAGGGTTTTAGGTTAAGGGTTTTATCTAGGTTTTTAGGGTTTAGGGCTTTAGGTTTTGAGGGTTAAGGTTTCTTAGTGTTTTATAGGTTTAGGTCTTAAGGTTTTTTGTATTTTTGAGAGTTTTGCATATACGATTAGGGCTTTACAAGGTTTAGAGCTTAGAGTTTTTTAGCTCTAGGGTTTTTTGTGTGTTTTAGGGGTTTTAAGGGTTAAGTGTTTCTTAGGGATTTTTTTGGTTTAGGGCTTAGGTTTTTTTGTGTTTTTTCTGTTTGGGGTTTATGGATTTTTAGGATTTAGGATTTAGTGCTTAGGATTTTGTAGGAATTTTTTTTGGGTTTATAGGATTTAGGGTTTGTTAAGGTTTAGGGTTTCCTAGTGCTTTAGGTTTAGGATTTTGGGTTTAGTGCTTAGGGTTTTGTAGGAATTATTTTAGGGTCTATAGGATTTAGGGTTTGTTAACGTTTAGGGTTTCCTAGGGTTTTAGGTTTAGGATTTAGGGTTTTAGGTTATGGTTTAGGGCTTAGGATTTTTTAGGTTAAGGGTCTCTGTATGTTTTTAGGGTTTAGGGCTTCGGGTGTTTTAGGTTAAGATTTTTTAGGTTTTATAGGTTTAGGGTTTAGGGCTTAGGATTTTTTTTATGCTTTTTGGGCTTTAGCATATACGACTTAGGGCTTTATAGGGTTTATAGCTTAGAGTTTTCTTAGGTTTATGGGTTTTTAGGTTTTTTAGGGTTTTTAATGGTTAAGTGTTTCTTAGGGTTTAGGGCTTAGTTTTTTTTTTTGTTTTTTTTTTTTAATTTTTTGGTATTTTTTAGGTTTGGGGTTTATGGATTTTTAGGATTTTGGGTGTCAAGCTTAGGGATTTGTAGGGTTTTTTTTAAATGTTTTTTAGGGTTTATTTTAAGGTTAATAGGATATAGGGTTTCTTAAGGTTTAGGTTTTGGGGTTTCTTAGTGTTTTAGGTTTGGGATTTAGGGTTTTAGGTTAGGGTTTAGGGTGTTTTTTTAATTAGGGTTTTAGGTTAAAAGTTTTATCTAGGTTTTAAAGATTTAAGGCTTTGGGTTTTTTAACTTAAGGTTTTTTAGGGTATAAAGGTTTAGGTGTAGGGCTTAGGGTTTAGAGTGTAAAATTTAGTGCTTTATAAGGTTTAGAGCTTAGAGTTTTTTACGTTTAGGGGGTTTTGGGTTTTTTAGGGTTTTTATGAGTTAAGTGTTTTTTAGTGTTATTTTGGGTTTAGGGTTTAGCCTTTAGGGGTTTTTTTGTGTGTGTTTTTTAGGGTTTTAGGTTAGGGTTTAGGGTTAAGGGCTTAAGGATTTTTTAGGTTTAGGGTTTTAGGTTATTAATCTAGGTTTTTAAGGTTTAGGGGTTTGGGTTTTTTAGGTTAAGGTTTTTGTTGGGTTTTATGGGTTAAAGGTTTCGGGCTTAGGGGTTTTTTGTGGTTTTTGGGGTTTAGCATATACGATTTAAGGCTCTATAGGGTTTAGGGCTTAGAGTTTTTTAGGTTAAGGGGTTTTGCTTTTTTTAATGTTTTTCAGGGTTAAGTGTTTCTTAGGGTTTTTTTCTTGTGTTTTTTAGGTTTAGGGTTTACGGATTATTAGGATTTAGGGTTTAGGGATTAGGAGTTTCTAGGGGTTTTTAATGCATTTTATGGTTTGTTTTAGGGTTTATAGGATTTAGGGTTTCTTAAGTTTTACAGTTTCATAGGGTTTTAGGGTTAGGATTTTTGGTTTCAGGTCAGGGTTTAGGGTTAAGGACTTAGGGGTTTTTAGGTTTATGGTTTCAGGTTATGAGTTTTATCTTGGTTTTTAGTGTTTAGAGCTTTGGGTTTTTAGGTTATGTTTTTTTAGGGTTTTATATGTATAGGGCTTAGGTATTTTTTGTGCGTCTTTAGGGTTTTGCATATACAAATTAGGTATTTATAGGGCTTATATCTTAGAGTTTTCTAAGTTTAGGGGTGTTGAATATTTTAGGGTTTTTAAAGGTGAAGTGTTTCTTATTGTTTTCCTGAGTTTAGGGTTTAGGGATTAGGGTTTTTTTGTGTGTTTTTAGGTTTAGGGTTTATGGATTTTTTGGATTAATGGTTTAGATCTTAGGGTTCATAGGGGTTTTAAATGGTTTTTAGGGTTTTTAGGATTTAGGGTTTAGGGCTTAGGTTTTTTTTTATTTTTTATGTTTTTTAGGTTTAGGGTTTACGTATTTTTAGGATTTAGGGTTTCGAGCTTAGAGTGTTGTAGGGGTTTTAAATGGTTTTTAGGGTTTATCGGATTTAGGGTTTTGTAAGGTTTAGGGTTTAGGTTTTCTTAGGGTTTTAGGTTTAGGATTTAGGGTTTTGGGTTAGGGTTTAGGGTTTTATCTAGGTATTTAGGGTTTATGGCTTTGGGTTTTTAGGTTAAGGTATTTTAGAGTTTTATAGATTTAACGCTTAGTGTTTTTTTTTTTTGCTAGCACTTAGCATATACGGTTTAGGTCTTTGTAGGGTTTAGAGCTTAGAGTTTTTTAGGTTAAGTGGTTTTTAGGGTTTTTAGGGCTTTTAAGGGTTAACCTTTTCTTAGGGTATTTTTAGGATTAGGGTTTAGGGCTTTGGGGTTTTTTTTTTTTTTTTTTTTTTTTTGTGTTTTTAGGATTTAGCATATACGATTTAGGGCTTTATAGTATTTTGAGTTTAAAGATTTTTAGGTTTAGGGGTTTTTGGGGTTTTTTGGCTTTTAAGGGTTAAGTGTTTCTTAGGGTATTTATGTTTTAGGGCTTAGGGTTTTTTTGTGTTTTTTAGGGTTTTAGGTTAGGGTTAAGGGATTAGGGATTTTATAGTTTTAGGGTTTTGGGTTAAGGAATTTATCTATGTTTTTAGGGTTTAGGGCATAGGGTTTTTTTTTAGTTTTTTTTTTTGGGTTTAGCATATATTATTTAGGGCTTTATAAGGTTTAGGGCTTAGAGTTTTTTAGGTTAAGGGCTTTTTTGGTTTTTTTAGTGTTTTTAAGGGTGAAGAGTTTCTTATGGTATTTTTAGGGTTTAGGGCTTTGGTTTTTTTTTTTTTTTTTAGTGTGTGTTTTTTAGGTTTATGGTTTATGGATTTTTAGGATTTAGGGTTTAGGGATTTGGGGTTTGTAGGGTTTTAAATGTGTTTTACGGTTTATTTTAGGGTGTATAGGATTTAGGGTTTCTTAAGGTTTAGGGTTTATTAGAGTTTTAGGTTAAGGATTTAGGGTTTTACGTAAGGGTTTAGGGTTAAGGGCTTAGGGGGTTTTTAGGTCTAGGGTTTCACGTTAAGGGTTTTATCTTGGTTTTCAGGGTTTAGGGCTTTGGGTTTTTAGGTGAAGTTTTATTAGGGTTTTATTGGTTTTGGGCTTAGGGTTTTTTTTGTGTTTTTAGGGTTTAGCATATACGATTTAGGGCTTTAGAGGGTTTAGAGCTTAAAGTTTTTAAGGTTTAGGGGTTTTTGAATTTTTTTAGGGTTTTTAACGGTTAAGTATTTCTTAGTGTTTTCTAGGGTTTAGGGTTTCTTAGGATTTTAGGATTTAGGGTTTCTTAGTGTTTTAAGTTTAGGATTTAAGGTTTTAGGTTAGGGTTTAGGGCTTAGGGATTTTTAAGGTCGAGGGTTTTAATTTAAGGGTTTTATCAAGGTTATAAGGGTTAAGTGTTTCTTATGATTTTTTAGGGTTTTATAGGTTTAGGGTTTAGAGCTTAAGTTTTTTTTTTGTGTTTTTAGGGTTTAGCATATACGATTTATGGCTTAATAGGGTTTAGAGCTTAGTGTTTTTTTTAGGTTAAAGGTTTTTTTTTTTTTTGTAATTCCTCAGGTTTTTAAAGGTTTTATATGGTAAGGGTTTAGGGCTTAGGGGTTTTGGTGTTTTTTGGAGTTTAGCATATACGATTTAGGGCTTTATAGGGCTTAGAGTTTTTTAGGTTAAAAGCTTTTATGGGTTTTTTAGTGTTTTTAATGGTTAAGTGTTCTTAGGGTTTTTTTAGGGTATAGGGTTTAGGGCTTCAGGTTTTCACTGTATTTTTTAGGTTTAGGGGTTACGAATTTTTAGGATTTTAGGCTTAGGGGTTTGTATGGATTTTAAATTTGGTTTATGGTTTATTTTAGGCTTTATAGGATTTACGGTTTCTTAAGGTTTAGGGTCTCTTAGGGTTTTACGTTTAGGATTTAGGGTTTTAGGTTAGGGTTTAGGGTTAAGGGCTTAGGGGGTTTTTAGGTTTAGGGTTTCAGGTTAAGGGTTTTATCTAGGAATTTAGGGTTTAGGGCTTTGGGTTTTTAGGTTATGTTTTTTAAGGATTTTATTTGTTTAGAGCTTAGGATTTTTTTTTATTTTTTTTATGTGTTTTTAGGGTACATCATATACTATTTAGGGCTATATATGGTTTACAACTTAGACTTTTTTAGGTTTATGGGTTTTTGAATCTTTTAGGGTTTTTAAGGGTTAAGTGTTTCTTAGGGTTTAGGATTTAGAGATTAGGGTTTTTTTTGTGTTTTTAAAGGTTTAGGGTTTACAGATTTTTAGGATTTAAGGTTTAGAGCTTATGGTTCGTAGGGGTTTTAAATGCTTTTTAGGGTTTTTAGGATTTATGGTTTAGGGCTTAAGTTTTTTTTTTTTTTGTGTTTTTTAGGTTTAGGATTTATGGATTTTTAGGATTTAGGGTTTCGAGCTTAGGGTGTTGTAGGGGTTTAAAATAAATTTTAGGGTTTATTTTAGGGTTTATAGGATTTGGGGTTTCTTAAGGTTTAGGGTTTTAGGTTTAGGATTTTGGGTTTAGGGTTTTAGGTTAAGGGTTTTATCTAAGTTTATAGGGTCACTACTAGAAATTTGACCTATTGCCACAGATATTTGGCAACACTTATACAAACGTTGCAATATATTATCTATTGCAACAGTTATGACTGTTGCAATATATCATGGGATCTAATAGAACAATAATTAAAGATAACCGTAGCATTTTTCTTAAAACCGTCGCTACAGAGTGCCTAAGGCAACATATTTTACAATCGTCACACTTAAGGACTCTGTGGCAATGGTTATTTTAGTGAAAAAAAATTATTTTTAGCCAACCCGCAAATTTTACTCCCCAAAAAATATATTTCCCTCCACTACTCTAGGTAAATCGTCATTAATTTCATTTGGGCTGAAATATCCAGTCTTCTTCCAAAAAGGGTTTCTGAAAAGCGTCGGTCTTCTTCTTCAGCGTAACGATGAGCTGCGACTAACGGCAGTAGTATTCTTTGACAAGCTTCGATCTTCTTCTTCAGAGTGAGGTTCTTCGTCTTCTTCTTCAGAGTGAGGTTCTTCGTCTTCTTCAATCTGGGCTTCTTCAGTTCATCTCTAGTGGTCTTATTCTCAACAAGAATCTTCATCGACTACTTTTAAGTTTCCTCTGTCTACTCCATTATTTCTAAGTACCCACTGTCTCTAATTTGTTATGCATATACTATTTTGCATAATCTGAACTCCATTGAAGGGTTTCTCAAAAGTCTTAAAGAATAACAAATGGGTTTGTCTGAAATTTATGTTTTTTTTTCTAATTTAGGTCAGTGATGTAATCTATTTGTGGTTTGTAGTTTGTATTTTAAATTTGGTGAAGATTTTTGAACTCTGTACGAAATTTCTTTAAGAAGTTGGTTTCAATTTTATTAGTCAATACCCGATTGGTAGTTTATTTCGTTCTAATGCTTGTAGTATTTTTATTTTCATTTTGAGTGAACTGAAATGTACTATAAACTAATTTTCAAAGTTGTCGAAATACAATTTAAAGTGATTTTCTATGTCTTTGAATGTGAATTGAAATCCCCTATTGGACGAAAGTCTAAAGTTGTTGTTCTGAACTTCAATTTTTGCTAATGTCTTGCTACAACAACTACGTATGTGAGTTCCATAGTGATTTCTATCATTTTTCTCTTTTGATTTGTCGATATCGTATCCCTTTTTTTAGATTTGAAAACCCAACTCTAGATTTGAGAATTTTCATTATTCTAATTGTTGTATCTGTGAGCTTAGAAGATGTAATTTTTTTGTCCCTCTTTTGATAACCACTGCTTGTTACTGTTTCTTTGTTCGATACTAAGCCTGGAAGATTCTTCTAGTAATTATGAAATGACTAAATTGTATTTTCCCTTCTCTTTCTATCTTTCTTGTTCTAATTCAGAAATTGGGTAAGTGTTGCTTGTCTATATTTACAATTTTCCTAGCATGACTTGCTAACTATGCGATATATCTATAGAAAACGCAGCCAAGTTCTCTATTTAATTAGCCAAAATGTCACTACTGATTGTAAGTGGAAGATTTCATTTAACTGATGTCCAATCTAAGTAAATCAATAGGTGAAAACTCAATTTTGTTGTATTTTTTATGGTGAAATTTTTGGCTAAATTTTATTTATTAAATTTATGAGTTCACCCTTGATACAGATGAGACATCAAATTGCCAGAATTTAGAAATAAGGCACCTGACACTTCTAAGTAAGAAATTATTGAATTTATTATTAACAATCTCTAGCCCTCTTAGAGCTTCTTATTACTACTATTCTTTCTTTTACTTCTTTCTATATTTATGTAAGGACTAAACTAGTATATATATATATATGTGTGTGTGTGTGTGTGTGTGTGCTGGAAATTTAGAGAGATTTTTCCTTGACTTTGTGAAAGAACTCTGTCATTGAAAAATGATTTAAGTTGTTAACTTTCTTGGCCCATAAATGACCTTGTTATAGATCAAGCACAAATGATTCTTCAATAATACAACAAATTCATGTACTAGCTTCACTCTTAAGTTTTCCTATTTTGTCAAATTAAAGGTGGATGGCAAAAAGCATAGTTGAAATGATGGTTCTTGTTGAGATACTCTAAATTATCTGTTTAACATTTTATATTTAGGGATCTTTTGACAGTTTGATGCTAAACCTTTGATGTAAAAGTGTTTTGCATCTGTTTGTTAACTGAATGACATGAAAGTGTAGGAGAAATACATTATTCCTGAAGCTGCGAAAGGTTGGACTTTGGTAACAATTTGAGAAGCTTGGAGAAGGCATAGAATTGATTTGAAGATCAATTATTACGACCTGTACGATAATGATGAAATTCAAATGGCCAAAAAGCCTGGTCATATTCCAGAATGTCAGTTTAGAGAGCTCCTCAAATATTAGAAGTCTGAGAAATTCAAGGTAAAATGTATTTCAGAGTCTCAAGTTCACAAATTTTTTATTTTCCTATTCTCTTCTGTGTAGTGTAGTTTCTTTTGCCAGGGTGGTGATTGGTCTGATGTTTTTTTTGTTTTAAATTGCTAGTTGATGTCTTAAAAGTTTCTTCAAACAACTTGTTCTTCAGGCTATACTCAGGGTTGAAACATACTTTGATAACTCAGTCACTTTATCTTTTATTGAAGCCATAAGTGATTCACATATAAGTAGGGATATGATATATATAGATCAGTATGTATCCTCCACTCTCAGATGATGTTCCATTGAGTGGTAGTAATGATATGTCTAGCTCATTGTTAAGTGAAAAAGAATAACCAGATGTATCACCTATGTAAATTTCTTGTTCATTATTAATTACTAAGAGTGAGAGACTGAATTTTGAGTCTTCCAATAAGATACATTCTATAAACAAGAAGCAACTTGAATGGAGGACCACCAGAAATGAATTTGTGCAGACTTTTAGTTAGAGTCTAAACATGTAGCTTTAAATTAAGTTACAATGACTTGTTTGTATGTAGGAGCATTCTAATATAAGTGTGAGTAATTGGCCAGTCTGGAAGCATGAACTCTATATTTTTACTACTATTTGTTACATTGGGATTAATCTAAATTTTACCTTTTGATAGTAGTTAGAAAATAAGGAGCATTGACCTTTTCTAGTACATTATGTAGCACCATAAGCTTTTGGTTTACATTATTCATTTATTTATTTGCAAAAAATGTCTGAAACAAATACTAATAATCAGAAAAAGCTGATGAATCCACACTGCAGGTAAAAAGAGTTTTGCTTTAATCCGTAACAAATTGGTGCATTCTCTTGTTTATTAATGATTCTTAACCTATTATTTAAGAATTTTTTGATATTAATTTTTTGTTTGACTAGGAAAAGGAAAAGGAAAAGGAAATTGTATCAGCTAAGGAGATCTTCGTGGTCACAAGAACAAGGAAACCTGGGCGTTTGCACAAGACCTCGAATGAAAACACAAATAGTAAATTGTATGACTGTTGTCTATTTAAAAGTTTTATTGAGATCAAATATGTGTTCTGGATTTTAATTTACATGACTGCTTATTGGATATGCTTTGTTAGGCTGAAATGGAGGAAATTGAAACACAAATGGACACAAATGATCAGTCTGTTGACGTATTTTTAGCTGTCGTTGGTCCTAAACATCTAGGACGTCTAAGACTATATGGAGTGGGGGTTACAAAGACTACATTGAAAAAAAAAGATGAAAATTCTGAACAATCTTTAAATGACACAAATGATGTAGTGCTGCAAATGCAAGAAAGAATTCAAAAGATGGAGAAACAAATGGAGGAACAAAAGAAAACTATGCGACAAGAAGTTATTACGGATGTAATTGCATAACTTCAGCATGCGGGTTTAATTGATCATAACATACTAGCAGCATTGTCCGTTCCTTCTCCAAGAGAAACTTGTACTTCTGCACAAGCGGCTGATCAAGGTTAGTGTCACTAATTTTCTTCCTCTTCCTCTTCCTCTTCCTCTTCCTCCTCCTCTTCTTCTTGTTTGTCGTTATCATTCATTAAAAGCTAGCATAAGTACTCTATTTTCTTTTAGATTTACAATGTTGAGTTACAAGAAAATGGTGTGAAATTTATTACTATTTAGTAGGATATAAGGAAATAATGAACTGATTCTATGAATTTGATCTTTGTGAAACTTGATGGAAGAAAATTGAGATTTATACAATAATGAATTGAGTGTATTATTTAATTTTTTTTTATGTATTTGTGGTATTGATTATACGTTTGACAGCCCTAAATATAGGCTCTTGCTGGTTAAGTATTTTATTATTTTAGTGGTTCTTTACTGCTTCTTCACCTAGGAGTGCTCTCCGCGGATGGTAGAATGTCTTCTGGCAGTTACCTATTGTAAGTTCTGTACCTTGTAGAAACTATTTGTCATGCTATTTCCTTCAAGAAATAGTTTAATTGGTTGAGAACAATTCTGCTAGTATGGTTGAGTACAATTCTGCTTGTATGGTTGTGCTTAACTGGTTGTGCTTTATTTAGTGTGTGGCTGCAATATTGTTGATCAATTTGACTCAATTATGTGTCTTGTTTGTTAAGTAAGTCTAGGTTGTTCAAATGAGAATCAACAAAGGCATAACCATTGTGAATGCATGACTTTCAACTTTCACATCTTTCACTATCATACCTTAATGTAAACATTGCTAAATTATTTTGTATTTTATTGTAGGTGATGAAATTGAAGAAGGAGATGAAAGCGATCAAGACTTGACATAGGAGCGATGGATTGATGTTAATTAACTTTAATCATCTATGTTCTACAAATCTTTTTATTTTGATGAAGATTGAAAATTGTGGTGTGTTTTACCATTTTTGAACAGTCAAAAAATATTTGTATTTTGCTATTATATGTTGATATTACTATCTTGGATTGAAATCTTGGCAATGAAGAGTTCATTTTTGTGATCAAATGGTGTATTTTATGTTCTATGGTAATATTGTTGTAGTAGCTTTGTAATATTAGTGGCAGTAGATCAATAGTTATTGTTGCAAAAGCCTAATAATAAATATAGCAAAAGCCTAATAGTAACTGTTGCAATAAGAAAAGAATTGTTGCATTACCCTATAATATCTGTAGCAATAGCATGGAGTAGTAGTCATAGTAGCTTAGAATTGTTGCATTATCAAATAAAAACCGTTGTAATTGACTGAAATGGTTGTTGATTAAAAAGAGAAAAATGTAGCCATAGCATGTAAATAATCGTTGCATAAATGTCTAATGCGATGGTTAACAACTATCCCAATCGAGTACTAACCGTGGGATAATACTTAAGGTGTAAACCGACGCAATAGGGGTTCCTATTGCCATAGTTACATAAACCGTCGGACAAAACTGTGGCTATAGAGCTAAGGCTACGCGATCTGTTGTAGCGGTTGCCTAAACCGTAGCATTAGAGCAAATGCAATGGTATAGTAGCCTATTGCAACGGTAACTGAACTGTTGCTGTATATCAAATTTATAGTAGTGGGTTTAGGGCTTTGGGTTATTAGGTTAAGGTTTTTTAGGGTTTCATAGGTTTAGGGCTTAGAGTTTTTTAGGTTTAGGGTTTTTTGGGTTTTTTAGGGTTTTAAAGGGTTAAGTGTTTCTTAGGATTTTTTAGGATTAAGGGTTTATAGGATTTAGGGTTTCTTTGGATTTTAGGGTTTAGGGTTTCTTAGGGTTTGAAGTTTAGGATTTAGGGTTTTAGGTTAGGGTTTAGGGTTTAGGGCTTAGGGCTTAGGGTTTTTTAAGATCTAGTGTTTTAAGTTAAGGGTTTTATCTAGGTTTATAGGGTTTAGGGCTTTAGGTTTTTTAGGTTTAGGATTTTTAGGGTTTTATAGGTTTAGGGTTTAGGGCTTAGGTTTTTTTTTTTGTGTTTCTAGGGTTTAGCATATACAATTTAGGGCTTAATAGGGTTTAGAACTTAGTGCTTTTTTATGTTAAGGGTATTTGTGTTTTTTAGGGTTTTTAAGTGTTAAGTGTTTCTTAGGTTTTTTAGGGTTTAGGGTTTAAGGCTTAGGGTTTTTGATGTGTCTTTTAGGTTTAGGGTTTATGGATTTTTAGGATTTAGGGTTCGGTGGGGTATTAAATGGTTTTTCGGATTTTTTTAGGGTTTGTAGGATTTAGGGTTTCTTATGGTTTAGTGATTATTAGGATTTTAGGTTTAGGATTTAGATTATGGATTTAGGGTTTAGGGTTTTGGACTTAGTTTTGTTGAAGTTTAGGGAATTAGGTTAATGGTGTTATCTAGGTTTTTAGGGTTTAGGGCTTTGGGTTTTTTTGGGTTAAGGTTTTTTAGGTTTTGGGCTTAAAGTGTTTTTGTGTTTTTTTAGGGTTTAGCATATATAGTTTAGGGCTTTATAGGGTTTAGAACTTATAGTTTATTAGGTTTAGTAGTTTTTGGGGTTTATAGGGCTTTTAAGGGCTAAGTGTTTCTTAGGGTATTTTTAGGGTTAGGGTTTAGGGTTTTAAGTTATGTGTTTTATCTAGGTTATTAGGGTTTAGGGCTTAGTGTTTTTTTTTTTTTTTTTTTTTTTAGGATTTAACATATATGATTTTGGGCTTTATAGTATTTAGAGCTCAGTGTTGTTTAGGTTTAGGGGTTTTTGGGGCTTTTAGGGTTTTTAAGGGTTAAGTGTTTCTTAGGGTATTTTAGGGTTTAGGGTTTTAAGCTTAGGGTTTTTTTCTGTTTAGGGGTTTCTGATTGTTTTAGGATTTAGGGTTAAGATCTTAGGGTTTTGTAGGAGTGTTAAATGGTTTTTATGTTTTATTTTAGGGTTCATAGGATTTAAGGTTTAGGGTTTCTTTTGGATTTAGCTTAAGGATTTTGGGGTTTTGGTTAGGGTTTAGGGTTTAGGGATTAGGGTTTTTGTAGGTTTATGGTTTTAGGTTAAGGGTTTTATCTAGGTTTTAGGGTCTAGGGCTTTGGTTTTTTTGGGTTAAGGTTTTTTAGTGTTTTATAGGTTTAAGGTTTAGGTCTTAGGTTTTTTTTTTTTTTTTTGTGTTATTTGGGTATAGCATATATGATTTAGGGCTTTATAACTTTTATAGCTTAGAGTTTTTTAGGTTTAGGGGTTTTTGGGTTATTTTAAGGTTTAAGGTTTAAGGCTTAGGGTTTTTTTTTTTTTTTTGTGTTTTTAGGTTTAGGGTTTATAGATTTTTAGGAATTAGGGTTTAGAGCTTAAGGTTCGTAGGGGTTTCAAATGGTCTTTAGGGTTTATAAGATTTAGGATTTTGTAGGGTTTTAGGTTTAGGATTAAGGGTTTTAGGTTAGAGTTTAGGGATTAGGGTTTTTTGAGGTTTAGGGTTTTAGGTTAACGGTTTTATCTAGGTTTTTAGGGTTTAAGGCTTTGGGATTTTTGGGTTAAGGTTTTTTAGGGTTTTATAGTTTAAGGTTTTAGGGCTTAGTATTTTTTTTGTGTTTTTTTGGGGTGGAGCGTATATGATTTAGGGCTTTATAGGGTTCAGAACTTAGATTTTTTTAGATTTAAGGGTTTTGGGGGGTTTTTAGGGTTTTGAATGGTTTAGTGTTTCTTAGGGATTTTTAGGTTTTAGGGCTTAGGGTTTTTTGTGTTTTTTAGGTTTAGGGTTTATGGATTTTTTGGATTTAGGGTTAAGAGCTTAGGCTTTTGTAGGGGTTTTAGATGATTTTTAGGGTTTATTAAGGTTTAGGGTTTAGGGTTTCTTAGGTCATAGGTTTAGGATTTAGAGTTGTGGGTTAGGGCTTAGGGTTTTTTTTTAGGTTTAGGGTTTTATCTAGGTTTTAGGGTTTAAGGCTTTGGGTTTTTTAGGTTAAGGTTTTTAGGGTTTTATAGGTTTAGGGTTTAGGGCATAGGGTTTTTTTAAAAATATTTTTTAGGGTTTAGCATATATGATTTAGGGATTTATAGGGTTTAGAGTTTCAGATTTAGGGCTTTTTGGGATTTTAGGTTTTTTAAGGGTTAAGTGTTTCTTAGGGTTTTTTTTAGGGTTTAGGGTTTAAGGCTTAGGGTTTTCTTGTGTTTTTTAGGTTTAGGCTTTACAGATTTCTAGGATCAAGGGTTTAGATCTTAGGGTTTTGTAGGAGTTTTAAATGGGATTTAGGGTTTATTTTAGGGTTTATAAGATTTAGGGTTTCTTAAGGATTAGGGTTTAGGGTTTCTTAGTATTTTAGGATTTAGGACTTTAGGTTAGGGTTTAGGGTTTAGCATATACGATTTAGGGCTTATTAGGGTTTAGAACTTAGTGTTTTTTAGGTTAAGTGTTTTTTGTGTTTCTTAGGGTTTTTTTAATGTTAAGTGTTTCTTAGGGTGGGTTTTTAGTGTTTAGGCTTTAAGGCTTAGGGTTTTGTTGTGTCTTTTAGGTTTAAGGTTTACAGATTTTTAGGATTTAGGGTTTGGATCTTAGGGTTTGTACGGGTATTAAATAGTTTTTAGGTTTTTTATAGGGTTTGTAAGATTTAGGTTTTCTTAGGGTTTAGTGATTATTAGGGTTTTAGGTTTAGGATTTAGATTATGGACTTAGGGTTTAGGGTTTCGGACTTGGTGTTTTTTCAGGTTTAGGGATGTAGGTTAATGGTTTTATCTAGGTTTATAGGGTTTAGGGCTTTGGGTTTTTTGGGTTAAGGTTTTTTAGGTTTTGGGCTTAGAGTGTTTTTGTGTTTTTTTAGGGTTTAGCATATACGGTTTAGGGCTTTACAGGGTTTAGAGCTTAGAGTTTTTAAGGTTTAGAGGTTTTTGGGTTTTATAGGGCTTTTAAGGGTTAAGTGTTTCTTAGGGTATTTTTAGGGTTAGGGATTAGGGTTTTAAGTTAAGGGTTTTATCTAGGTTATTAGGGTTTAAGGCTTAGTTTTTTTTTTTTTTTTTTTTTTTTTTTTAGGATTTAACATATACAATTTAGGGCTTTATAGTATTTAAAGCTTAGAGTTTTTTAGGTTTAGTGGTTTTTGGGGTTTTTTTGGGTTTTTATGGGTTAAGTGCTTCATAGGGTATTTTAGGGTTTAGGGTTTGGGGCGTATGTTTTTTTTTGTTTAGGATTTAATGATGTTTTAGTATTTAGGTTTAAGATCATAGGGTTTTGTAGGAGTGTTAAATGGTTTTTATGTTTTATTTTAGGGTTTATAGTATTTAAGGTTTCTTAAGGTTTAGGGTTTCTTAAGGATTTAGGTGTTTTGGTTAAGGTTTAGGGTTTAGGGCTTAGGGTTTTTGTAGGTTTACGGTTTTAGGTTAAGGGTTTTATCTAGGTTTTAGGGTCTAGGGCTTTGGTTTTTTAAGGTTAAGGTTTTTTAGTGTTTAATAGGTTTAAGGTTTAGGGCTTAGGTTTTTTTTTTTTGGTGTGTGTGTTATTAGGGTATAACATATATGATTTAGGACTTTATAAGGTTTAGAGCTTAGAGTTTTTTAGGTTTAGGGGTTTTTTGGTTTTTTTAGGGTTTTTAAGGGCTAACTAATTCTTACGGTTTAAGGTTTAGGGCTTAGGGTTTTTTTGTGTGTTTTTAGGTTTAGGGTTTACGAATTTTTAGGATATAGGGTTTAGAGCTTAAGGTTCGTAGGGATTTCAAATGGTTTTTAGGGTTTATAGGATTGAGGGTTTCTTAAGGTTCAGGGTTTAGGGTTTTGTAGGATTTTAGGTTTAGGATTTAGTGTTTTAGGTTAGGGTTTAGGGATTAGGGTTGTTTTAGGTTTAGGGCTTTAGGTTAACAATTTTATCTAGGTTTTTAGGGTTTAAGGCTTTGGGATTTTTGGGTTAAGGTCTTTTAGGGTTTTATAGTTTAAGGTTTTAGGGCTTAGTTTTTTTTTTTTTTTTTTTTTTTGTGTTTTGGGGTTTAGCATATACGATTTAGGGCTTTATAGGGTTCGGAGCTTAGAATTTTTTTGATTTAAGGGTTTTGGGGGTTTTTAGGGTTTTGAAGGGTTAAGTGTTTCTTAGGGTTTTTTAGGTTTTAGGGCTTAGGGTTTTTTGTGATTTTTAGTTTTAGGGTTTATGGATTTTTTGGATTTAGGTTTAAGAGCTTAGGGTTTGGTAGGGGTTTTAGATGATTTTTAAGGTTTCTTAAGGTTTAGGGTTTAGGGTTTCTTAGGTAGTAGGTTTAGGATTTAGAGTTGTAGGTTAGGGCTTAGGGTATTTTTGGGTTTAGGGTTTTAGGTTATGGGTTTTATCTAGGTTTTAGGGTTTAAGGCTTTGGGTTTTTTAGGTTAAGGTTTTTAGGGTTTTATAGGTTTAGGATCTAGGGCATCGGGGATTTTTTTTTGTTTGTATTTTTTAGGGTTTAGCATATATGATTTAGGGCTTTATAGGGTTTAGAGTTTTTCAGATTTAGGGCTTTTTGGGGTTTTAGGATTTTTAAGGGTTAAGTGTTTCTTAGGGTTTTTTTAGGGTTTAGGGTTTAGGGCTGGGTTTATAGGTTTTAAGGTTTCTTAAGGCTTAGGATTTAGGGTTTCTTAGTGTTTTAGGATTTAGGGTTTTAGGTTAGGGTTTAGGGTTATTTTAGGTTAAGGGTTATATCTAGGTTTTTTAGGTTTAGGGGTTTGGTTTTTTTAGGTTATTGTTTTTCAGGCTTTTATAGGTTTAGGATTTAGGTCTTAGGGTTTTTTTATTTTTTTTTTTGTGTTTTTAGGGTTTAGCATATAAAATTTAGGGCTTAAAAGGGTTTAGAGTTTTTTTGGTTTAGTGATTGTTGTGTGTTTTTAGGGGTTTTAAGGGTTTAGTGTTTCCTAGGGTTTTTTAGGGTTTAGTGTTAAGGGCATATGCTTTGTTTTTTTTTTTTTTTTTTGTATTTTTTTAGTTTAGGGTTTATGGATTTTTAGGACTTAGGGATTAGAGCTTAGTGTTTTATAGGGGTTTTAAATAAGTTTAAGGGTTTATTTGAGGGTTTATCAAATTTTGGGTTTGTTAAGGTTTAGTGTTTAGGGTTTCTTAGGGTTTTAGGTTTAGGATTTGGGGTTGTAGGTTAGGGTTTAGGGTTTAGGGCTTAGGGTTTTTATAGGTTTAGGGATTTAGGTTAATTGTTTTATCTAGGTATTTAGGGTTTAGGTCTTTGGGTTTTTTGTGTTAAGAATTTTTATGGTTTTGTAGGTTTAGGGTTTAAGGCTTATGGTTTTTTTGTGTTTATTGGGCTTTAGCTTATATGATTTGGGGCTTTATAGGGTTTAGAGCTTAAAGTTTTCTAGATTTAGGAGTTTTTTAGGGTTTTTAATGGTTAAGTGTTACTTAGGGTTTAGGGTTTAGGGCTTAGAGTTTTTTATAATGTTTTTCATGTATAGGGTTTACGGATTTTAAGGATTTAAGGTTTAAAGCTTAGGGTTTTGTAGGTGTTAAAAATAGTTTTTAGTGTTTATTTTAGGGTTTATAGGATTTAGGGTTTCCTAAGGTTTAGGGGTTAGGGTTTCCATAGGATTTTAGGTTTAGGATTTAGGGTTTTTGGTTAGGGTATAGGGTTATTTTTAGGCTTAGGGTTTTAGGTTAAGGGTTTTATCTAGGTTTTTAGGGTTTAGGGCTTTACATTTTTAGGGTTAAGGTTTCTTAGGGTTTTATAGGTTTAGGGCTTAGGGTTTTTTTTGTATTTTTTAGAGTTTTGCATATACGATTAGGGCTTTACAAGGTTTAGAGCTTAGAGTTTTTTAGGTTTAGGGTTTTTTGAGTTTTTAAGGGTTTTTAAGGGTTAAGCGTTTCTTAGGGTTTAGTGTTTAGGTCTAGGGTTTTTTTTTTTGTGTATTTTTAAGTGTAGGGTTTACGGATTTTTAGGTTTTAGAGCTTAGGGCTTTGTAGGGGTTTTCAATGGGTTTTAGGGTTTATAGGATTTAGGGTTTCTTAGGGTTTTAGGTTTTGGATTTAGGGTTTTAGGTTAGGGTTAAGGGATTGGGGTTTTTTTTAGGTTTAGGGTTTTAGGTTAACAGTTTTATCTAGGTTTTTAGGATTTAAGGCTTTGGGGTTTTTGGGTTAAGGTTTCTTAGGGTTTTATAGGTTTAGGGCTTCGGGTTTTTTTGTATCTTTTAGAGTTTTGCATATACGATTAGGGCTTTACAAGGTTTAGAGCTTAGAGTTTTTTAGGTTTAGGGGTTTTTGAGTATTTTAGGGTTTTAAAGGGTTAAGTGTTTCTTAGGGTTTTTTAGTGTTTAGTGTTTAGGTGTAGGGTTTTTTTTTTTTTGTGTATTCTTAGGTTTAGGGTTGATGAATTTTTAGGGTTTAGAGTTTTGTAGGGGTTTTCAATGGGTTTAAGGGTTTATTTTAGGGTTTATAGGATTTAGGGTTTCTTAAGGTTTAGGGTTTCTCAGGGTTTTAGGTGTAGGATTTAGGGTTTAGGGTTTAGGGCTTAGGGTTTTTTTAGGTTTAGAGTTTTATCTAGATTTTTACTATTTAGGGCTCTGGGTTTGTTAGGTTAAGCTTTTTTAGGGTTTTATAGGTTTAGTGTTTATGGCTTTGTTTTTTTTTTTTTTTTTGTATTTTATGGTTTAGCATATACAATTTATGGCTTTATAGGGTTTAGAGCTTAGAGTTTTTTAGGTTTAGGGGTTTTTGTGGTTTTTAGGGTTTTTAAGGGTTAAGTATTTCTTAGGGTTTGGGGTTCTTGGCTTAGGATTTTTTTTTGTGTTTTTTAGGTTTAGGGTTTATGAATTTTTAGGATTTAAGGTTTAGAGCTTAGGGTTTTGTAGGGTTTTAAATGGTTTTTAAAGTTTATTTTAGGGTTATAGGATTTAGAGTTTCTTAAGGTTTAGGGTTTAGGGTTTCTTAGGGTTTTAGGTTTAGTATTTAGGGTTTTAGGTTAGGGTTTAGGGTTTTTTCGGTTTAGGGTTTTAGGTTAAGGGTTTTATCTATGTTTTTAGGATTTAGGGCTTGGGTTTTTTAGGTTAAGGTTCTTTAAGGTTTTATGGTTTAGGGCTTTGGGGTTTTTTTTTTTTTTTTTTATGTGTTTTTTAGGGTTTAGCATATATATCATTTAGGGCTTTATAGGGTTTAGAGCTTAGAGCTTTTTAGGTTTAGGGCTTTCTGGGTTTTTTTTAGGGTTTTTATTGGTGAAGTGTTTCTTAGGGTTATTTAGGTTCTAGGGCTTAGGGTTTTTTTTTTTTGTGTTTTTTACATATAGGGTTTATGGATTTTTTGGATTTAGGGTTAAGAGATTAGGGTTTTGTAGGGGTTTTAAATGATTTTTAGGCTTTATTTTAGGGTTTTTCGGATTTAGGGTTTCTTCAGGTTTAGGGTTTAGGGTTTCTTGGGATTTTAGGTTTTGGATTTAGGGTTTAGGCATTTTTAGGAATAAAGGATTAGAGCTTAGGGTTTTGTAGGTGTTTTAAATGGTTTTTAGGGTTTATTTTAGGGTTTCTTAAGGTTTTGGGTTTTTAGTGTTTCAGATTTAGGATTTCTAAGGGTTTTATGATTAGGATTTAGGGTATTAGGTTAGGGTATAGTGTTTTAGGTTAAGGGTTTTATCTTGGTTTTTAGGTTTTAGTGTTTGGGTTTTCTAGGTTAAGGTTCTTTAAGGTTTTATAGGTTTAGGGTTTAAGGCTTAGGTTTTTTTTTTTTTTTTTTGTGTGTTTTTTAAGGTTTAGCATTTACAATTTAGGGCTTTATAGGGTTAGAGTTTTTTAGGTTTAGGGGTTTTTGTGTTTTTTAGGGATTTTAAGGGTTAAGTGTTTCTTAGTGTTTTTTAGGGTGTAGGGTTTAGGGTTTTTTGTGCTATTTCAGTTCAGGGTTTACAGATTTTTAGAACTTAAGAATTAGAGCTTAGGGTTTTGTTGGGGTTTAAATGGGTTTTAGGATTTATTTTAGGGTTTACAGGATTTA
The DNA here is from genome assembly GCA_035578085.1 of Solanum pinnatisectum. Taxonomy (NCBI): domain Eukaryota; kingdom Viridiplantae; phylum Streptophyta; class Magnoliopsida; order Solanales; family Solanaceae; genus Solanum; species Solanum pinnatisectum. Next base: position 192,509 of record JAWPEI010000046.1, read on the forward strand.
GGGTTTGTTAAGGTTTAGGGTTTAAGGTCTCTTAAGGTTTTCAGTTAAGGATTTAAGGTTTAAGGTTAGGGTTTATGGTTTAGGGATTAGGGTGTTTTTAGGTTTAGGGATTTAGGTTAAGGGTTTTATCTAGGTTTTTAGGGTTTAGGGCTTAGAGTTTTATAAGTTTTTTCAATTTGGGGTTTACGGATTTTTATGATTACGGTTTAGAGATTAGGATTTTGTAGGGGTTTTAAATGGTTTTTAGGGTTTATTTTAGGATTTATGGGATTTAGGGTTTGTTAAGGTTTAGGATTTAGGGTTTAGGGTTTCTTAGGGTTTTAGGTTTAGGTTAGGATTTTAGGTTAGTGTTAAGGGTTTAGGGCTTAGTTTTTTATTAGGTTTAGGGATTTAGGTTAAGGGTTTTTATCTATTTTTTAGGTTTTAGGGCTTTGGGTTTTTTGGGTTAAGATTTATATTGTTTTATAGGTTTAGGGTTTATGGGTTTTAAGGATTTAGGGTTTAGAGCGTAGGGTCTTGTAGGGGTATTAAATAGTTTTTATGGTTTATTTTAGGGTTTATAGGATATACAATTTCTTAAGGTTTAGGATTTAGGATTTCTTAGGGTTTTAGGTTTAGGATTTAGGGTTTTAGGTTAGGGGTTAGGGTTTAGTTTTTATTTACGTTTAGGGTTTTACGTTAAGGGTTTTATCTAGGTTTATAGGGTTTAGGGCTTTAGGTTTTTTAGGTTTAGGTGTTTTAGGGTTTTATAGGTTTAGGGTTTAGGGCTTAGGTTTTTTTTTTTTTCCTGTTTCTAGAGTTTAGCATATACGATTTAGGGCTTAATATGGTTTAGAGTTTTTTAGGTTTAGGGGTTATTGTGTTTTTATGGGTTTTAAGGGTTATATGTTTCTTAGGGTTTAGGGTTTAGGGCTTAGTTTTTTTTTTTTTTTGTCTTTTTCAGTTTGGGGTTTATGGATTTCTAGGATTTAGGGTTTAGAGCTTAGGGTTTTGTATTGGTTTTAAATGGTTTTTAGGGTTTATAGGATTTAGGGTTTGTTAAGATTTAGCGTTTAGGGTTTCTTAGAGTTTTAGATTTAGGATTTAGGGTTTAGGGTTTAGGGCTTAGGGTTTATTTAGGTTTAAGGATTTAGCTTAAGGGTTTTACCAAGGTTTTTAGGGTTTAGGACTTTGGTTTTTTTAGGTTAAGATTTTTTTATGGTTTTATAGGTTTTGTGTTTCGGGTTTAGGGATTTTTTGTGCTTTTTGGACTTTAGCATATACGATTTAGGGCTTTATAGGGTTTAGAGCTTATCATTTTTTAGGTTTTGGTGTTTTTTGGTTTTTTAGGGTTTTTAATGGTTATGTGTTTCTTAAGGCTTAGGGTTTTTTTTTTTTTTTTTTGTGCTTTTTAGGTTTAGGGTTTACAGATTTTTAGGATTTAGGATTTTAAACTTAGAGTTTTGTCATGGTTTTCAATGGATTTTAGGGTTTATTTTGGGGTTTATTGGATTTAGGGTTTCTTAAGCTTTAGGGTTTAGGGTTTGCTAGGGTTTTAGGTTTAGGATTTTGGGTTTTAAGTTAGGGTTTAGGTTTTTTTTGGTTTAGGGTCTTAAGATAAGTGCTTTATCTAGGTATTTAAGTTTAAGGGCTTTGTGTTTTTTAATTTATGATTTTTTTGGGTTTTATAGGTTTAGGTGTAGGGCTTAGGGTTTTGCATATACTATTTTGGGCTTTATAGGGTTTAGAGCTTAGAGTTTTTTAGGTTTAGGGGTTTCTTGGATTCTTAGTGTTTTTAAGGGTGATGTGTTTCTTAGGGTTTTTTAAGGGTTTAGGGTTTAGGGCTTAGGGTTTTTTTTTATTGTGTTTTTAGGGTTTAGGGTTTAGGGCTTAGGAATTTTTTAGGTTTAGAGTTTTAGGTTAATGAATTTATCTAGGTTTGTTAGGGTTTTATAGGTTTAGGATTAAGGGTTAGGGTTTTTTTGCGTTTTATAAGGTTTAGCATATACGATTTAGGGCTTAATAGGGTTTAAAGCATAGAGTTTTTTTTTTTTTGGTTTAGGGGTTTATGGGTTTTCTTAGTGTTTTTAAGGACTAACTGTTTCTTAGGGTTTAAGTTTTAGGGCTTAGGGTTTTTTTTTTTTTTGTGTTTTTAAGGTTTAGAGTTTACGGATTTTTAGGATCTAGGGTTTAGAGCTAAGGGTTTTGTACGGGTATTAAATAGTTTTTAGGGTTTATAGGATTTAGGGTTTCTTAAGGTTTATGGTTTAGGATTTAGGGTTTTAGGTTAGGGTTTAGTGTTTCATTAGGTTTAAGGTTTTAGGCTAAGGGTTTTATCTAGGTTTTTAGGGTTTAAGGTCTTTACGTTTTTTAGGTTAAGGTTTTTTAGGTTTTATAGGTTTCGAATTTAGGTCTTAGGGTTTTTTTTTGTGGTTTTTAGGGTTTGTCATATACAATTTAGGCCTTTATAGGGGTTAGAGTTTTTTTAGCTTTAGGGTTTTTTGTTTTTTTAGGGGTTTTAAGGGTTAAGTGTTTCTTAGGGATTTTTAGGGTTTAGTGTTTAGGGCTTAGGTTTTTTTGTTTTTTTTCTGTTTGGGGTTTACGGATTTTTAGGATTTAGGGTTTAGTGCTTAGGGTTTTGTAGGAATTATTTTAGAGTTTATAGGATTTAGGGTTTGTTAAGGTTTAGGGTTTCCTAGGGTTTTAGGTTTAGGATTTAGGGTTTTAGGTTAGGGTTTAGGGCTTAGGGTATTTTTAGGTTAAGGGTTTTATGTAGGTTTTTAGGGTTTAGGGCTTCACGTTTTATAGGTTAAGATTTTTTTGGTTTTATATGTTTAGTGTTTAGGGCTTAGGTTTTTTTATGCTTTTTGGGCTTTAGCATATACGATTTTGGGCTTTATAGGGTTTACAGCTTAGAATTTTTTTAGGTTTAGGGGTTTTTAGGTTTTTTTAGGGTTTTTAATGGTTAGGTGTTTCTTAGGGTTTAGGGCTTAGGATTTTTTTTTTTATTTTTTTTTTTTTGTATTTTTTAGGTTTGGGGTTTATGGATTTTTAGGATTTTGGGTTTCAAGCTTAGGGATTTGTCGGGCTTTTTAATGGATTTTAGGGTTTATTTTAAGGTTTATAGGATTTAGGGTTTCTTAAGGTTTAGGTATTAGGGTTTCTTAGGGTTTTAGGTTTGGGATTTAGGGTTTTAGGTTAGGGTTTAGGATATTTTTTTAGTTAGGGTTTTAGGTTAAGAGTTCTATCTAGGTTTTAAGGGTTTAGGGCTTTGGGTTTTTTAACTTAAGGTTTTTAGGGTGTAAAGGTTTAGGTGAAGGGCTTAGGGTTTAGCGTATACGATTTAGTGCTTTAAAAGGTTTAGAGCTTAGAGTTTTTTAGGTTTAGGGGGTTTTGGGTTTTTTAGGGTTTTTACGGGTTAAGTGTTTCTTAGTGTTATTTAGGGTTTAGGTTTTTTTTTTTTTTTTTTTGGTGTTTTTTAGGGTTTTAGGTTAGGGTTTAGGGTTAAGGGCTTAAGGATTTTTTAGGTTTAGGGTTTTAGGTTAAGGAACTAATCTAGATTTTTAAGGTTTAGGGCTTTGGGTTTTTTAGGTTAAGGTTTTTTTTTGGGTTTTATGGGTGAAGGGTTTCTGGCTTAGGGTTTTTTTGTGTTTTTTTTGGGGTTTAGCATATACAATTTAGCACTTTATAGGGTTTAGAGCTTAGAGTTTTTTGGTTAAGAGGTTTTTCTGTTTTTAGTGTTTTTAAGGGTTAAGTGTTTCTTAGGGTTGTTTTCTTGTGTTTTTTAGGTTTAGGGTTTACGGATAATTAGGATTTAAGGTTTAGGGATTATGGGTTTGTAGGGGTTTTAAATGCGTTTTATGGTTTGTTTTTGGGTTTCTTAAGTTTTACAGTTTCTTAGGGTTTTAGGTTTAGGATTTTTGGTTTCAGGTCATGGTTTAGGGTTAAGGGCTTAGGGGCTTTTAGGTTTAGGGTTTTAGGTTATGGGTTTTATCTAGGTGTTTAGTGTTTAGAGCTTTGGGTTTTTAGTTTATGTTTTTTTAGGGTTTGATATGTTTAGGGCTTAGTGTTTTTTAGTGTGTTTTTAGGGATTTGTATATACAAATTAGGGCTTTATAGGGTTTATATCTTAGAGTTTTCTAGGTTTAGGGGTTTTGAATTTTTTAGGGTTTTTAAGGGTGAAGTGTTTCTTAGTGTTTTCTAGGGTTTAGGGTTTAGGGCTTAGGGTTTTTTTGTGTGTTTTTAGGTTTAGGGTTTATGGATTTTTTGGATTAAGGGTTTAGAGCTTAGGGTTCGTAGGGGTTTTAAATGGTTTTTAGGATTTAGAGTTTAGAGCTTAGGGTTCGTAGGGGTTTTAAATGGTTTTTAGGATTTAGGATTTTGGACTTAGGGGTTTGTAGGGGTTTTAAATGTGATTTATGGTTTATTTTAGGGTTTATTGGATTTAGGGTTTCTAAAGGTTTAGGGTCTATTAGGGTTTTAGGTCTAGGATTTAGGGTTTTAGGTTAGTGTTTAGGGTTAAGGGTTTAGGGGTTATTTATGTCTAGGGTTTCACGTTAAGGGTTTTATCTTGGTTTTTAGGGTTGGGCTTTGAGTTTTTAGGTTAAGTTTTTTTAGGGTTTTATTGGTTTAGGGCTTAGGGTTTTTTTATTGTGTTTTTAGGGTTTAGCATATACGATTTTTGGCTAGATAGGGTTAAGAGCTTAGAGTTTTTTAGGTTTAGGGGTTTTTGAATTTTTTTAGGGTTTTTAACGGTTAAGTATTTCTTAGTGTTATTTAGGGTGTAGGGTTTCTTAGGATTTTAGGGTTTAGGGTTTCTTAGTGTTTTAAGTTTAGGATTTAAGGTTTTAGGTTAGGGTTTAAGGCTTAGCGTTTATTAAGGTCTAGGGTATTAATTTAAGGGTTTTATCTAGGTTATAAGGGTTAAGTGTTTCTTATGGTTTTTTAGGGTTTAGGGCTTAAGTATTTTTTGTGTGTTTTTAGGGCTTTATAGGGTTTGGAGATTTTCAGATTTAGGGCTTTTTGGGTTTTTAGGGTTTTAAGGATTAAGTGTTTCTTAGGGTTTAGGGTTTAGGGCTTAGGGTTTTTGGTGTTTTTTTGAGTTTAGCATATACGATTTAGGGCTTTATAGGACTTAGAGTTTTTTAGGTTAAAAGCTTTTATGGGTTTTTTAGTGTTTTTAATGGTTAAGTTTTTCTTAGGGTTTAGGGTTTAGGGCGTAGGATTTTTATTGTGTTTTTTAAGTTTAGGGTTTATGAATATTTAGGATTTAGGGTTTAGGGGTTTGTAGGGGTTTTAAATGCGGTTTATGGTGTATTTTAGGGTTTATAGGATTTAGGGTTTCTTAAGGTTTAAGGTCTCTTAGGGTTTTAGGTTTAGGATTTAGGGTTTTAGGTTAGGGTTTAGGGTTAAGGGCTTAGGGGTTTTTTAGGTTTAGGGTTTGAGGTTAAGGGTTTTATCTAGGATTTTAGGGTTTAGGGCTTTGGGTTTTTATGTTACGTTTTTTAAGGGTTTTATTGGTTTAGAGCTTAGCATTTTTTTGTGAGTTTTTAGGGTTTAACATATACGATTTAGGGGTTTATAGGGTTTACAACTTAAACTTTTTTAGGTTTAGGGGTTTTTGAATTTTTTAGGGTTTAGAGATTAGGATTTTTTTTTTATGTGTTTAAAGGTTTAGGGTTTACAGATTTTTAGGATTTAGGGTTTAGAGCTTATGGTTCGTAGGGTATTTAAATGATTTGTACGGTTTTTAGTATTTATGGTTTAGGGCTTAGGCTTTTTTTGTGTTTTTTAGGTTTAGGGTTTATGTATTTTTAGGATTTAGGGTTTCGAGCTTAGAGTGTTGTAGGGGTTCAAAATAGTTTTTATGGTTTATTTTAGGGTTTATAGGATTTAGGGTTTCTTAAGGTTTAGGGTTTTAGGTTTAGGATTTTGGGTTTAGGGTTTTAGGTTAAGGGTTTTATCTAAGTTTTTAGGGTTTAGGGCTTTGGGTTATTAGGTTAAGGTTTTTTAGGGTTTCATAGGTTTAGGGCTTAGAGTTTTTTAGGTTTAGGGTTTTTTTTGGGATATTTAGGGTTTTAAAGGGTTAAGTGTTTCTTAGGATTTTTTAGGGTTTAGGGTTTATAGGATTTAGGGTTTATTTGGATTTTAGGGTTTAGGGTTTCTTAGGGTTTTAAGTTTAGGATTTAGGGTTTTAGGTTAGGGTTTAGGGTTTAGGGCTTATGGTTTTTTAAGGTCTAGTGTTTTAAGTTGAGGGTTTTATCTAGGTTTATAGGGTTTAGGGCTTAGGTTTTTTTTTTTTTTTGTGTTTCTAGGGTTTAGCATATACGATTTTGGGCTTAATAGGGTTTAGAGCTTAGTGTTGGTTTAGGTTAAGTGTTTTTCGAGTTTCTCAGGGTTTTTAAGTGTTAAGTGTTAAGTGTTTCTTAGGGTTTTTAGGGTTTAGGGTTTAAGGCTAAGGGTTTTTGTTTTGTCTTTTAGGTTTAGGGTTTACAGATTTTTAGGATTTAGGGTTTGTAGCTTAGGGTTTGTAGGGGTATTAAATGGATTTTAGGTTTTTTATAGGGTTAGTAAGATTTAGGTTTTCTTAGGGTTTAGTGATTATTAGGGTTTTGGGTTTAGGATTTAGATTATGGATTTAGGGTTTAGGGTTTTGGACTTAGTGTTTTTTTAGGTTTAGGGATGTAGGTTAATGGTTTTATCTAGGTTTATAGGGTTTAGGGCTTTGGGTTTTTTGGGTTAAGATTTTTTAGGTTGTGGGCTTACAGTGTTTTTTTGTTTTTTTAAGGTTTTAGCATATACGGTTTAGAGCTTAGAGTTTTTAAGGTTTAGTGGTTTTTGGGTTCTATATGGCTTTTAAGGGTTAAGTGTTTCTTAGGGTATTTTTAGGGTTAGGGATTATGGTTTTAAGTTAAGGGTTTTAACTAGGTTATTAGGGTCTAAGGCCTTTTTTTTTTTTTTTTTTTTTTTTTTTTTTTTTAAGGATTTAACATATACGATTTAGGGCTTTATAGTATTTAAAGCTTAGAGTTTTTAGGTTTAGTGGTTTTGGGGTTTTAAGGGTTAAGTGTTTCTTAGGGTATTTTAGGGTTTAGGGTTTAGGGCTTAGGGTTTTTTTTTTTTTTGTTTAGGGTTTAATGATTTTTTAGGATTTAGGGTTTAGATCTTAGGGTTTTGTAGGAGTGTTAAATGGTTTTTATGTTTTATTTTAGGGTTCATAGGATTTAAGGTTTCATAAGGTTTAGGGTTTTTTACGGATTTAGGTTAAGGATTTAGGTGTTTTGGTTAGGGTTTAGGGTATAGGGTTTAGGGTTTTTGTAGGTTTACGGTTTTAGGTTAAGGGTTTTATCTCGGTTTTAGGGTCTAGGGCTTTGGATTTTTTAGGTTAAGGTTTTTTAGTGTTTTATAGGTTTAAGGTTTAGGCCTTAGGTTTTTTTTTTTGTGTGTGTGTTATTAGGGTATAGCATATATGATTTAGGGCTTTATAAGGTTTAGAGCTTAGAGTTTTGTAGGTTTAGGGACTTTTTTGGTTTTTTTAGGGTTTTTAAGGGCTAACTGTTTCTTAGGGTTTAAGGTTTAGGGCTTAGGATTTTTTTGTGTGTTTTTAGGTTTAGGGTTTACGGAATTTTAGGATTAAGGGCTTAGAGCTTAAGGTTCGTAGGGGTTTCAAATGGTTTTTAGGGTTTATAGGATTTAGGGTTTCTTAAGGTTTAGGGTTTAGGGTTTTGTAGGGTTTTAGGTTTAGGATTTAGGGTTTTAGGTTAGGGTTAAGGGAATAGGGTTTTTTTAGGTTTAGGGCTTTAGCTTAACGGTTTTATCTAGGTTTTTAGGGTTTAAGGCTTTGGGATTTTTGGGTTAAGGTTTTTTAGGGTTTTATAGTTTAAGGTTTTAGGGCTTAGTTTTTTTTTTTTGGTGTGTTTTGGGGTTTAGCATATATGATTTAGGGCTTTATAGGGTTCGGAACTTAGATTTTTTTAGATTTAAGGGTTTGGGGGTTTTTAGGGTTTTGAAGGGTTAAGTGTTTCTTAGGGTTTTTTAGGTTTTAGAGCTTAGGGTTTTTTGTGATTTTTAGTTTTAGGGTTTTTGGATTTTTTGGATTTAGGTTTAAGTGCTTAGGGTTTTGTAGGGATTTTAGATGATTTTTAGGGTTTCTTAAGGTTTAGGGTTTAGGGTTTTAGGTTTTTTAGGTTTAGGTGTTTTAGGATTTTATAGGTTTAGGGTTTAGGGCTTAGTTTTTTTTTTTTGTGTTTCTAGGGTTTAGCATATACGATATAGAGCTTAATAGGGTTTAGAGTTTAGTTTTTTTTTTTTTAGGTTAAGTGTTCTTTGTGTTTTTTAGGGTTTTTAAGTGTTAAGTGTTTCTTAGGGTTTTTAGGGTTTAGGGTTTAAGGCTTAGGGTTTTTGTTGTGTCTTTTAGGTTTAGGGTTTACAGATTTTTAGGATTTAGGGTTTGGAGCTTAGGGTTTGTAAGGGTATTAAATGGTTTATAGGTTTTTTATGGGGTTTGTAAGATTTCGGTTTTCTTAGGGTTTAGTGAATATTTGGGTTTTAGATTATGGATTTAGGGTTTAGAGTTTTGGACTTAGTGTTTTTTTAGGTTTAGGGATGTAGGTTAATGGTTTTATCTAGGTTTATAGGGTTTAGGGCTTTGGGTTTTTTGGGTTAAGGTTTTTTAGGTTTTGGGCTTAGAGTGTTTTTGTGTTTCTTTAGGGTTTAGCATATACTGTTTATGGCTTTACAGGGTTTAGAGATTAGAGTTTTTAAGGTTTAGTGGTTTTTGGGTTTTATAGGGCTTTTAAGGGTTAAGTGTTTCTTAGGGTATTTTTAGGGTTCGGGATTAGGGTTTTAAGTTAAGGGTTTTATCTAGGTTATTAGGGTTTAAGGCTTAGTGTTTTTTTTTTTTTTTTTGGTTTTTTAGGATTTAACATATACAATTTAGGGCTTTATAGTATTTAAAGCTTAGAGTTTTTTAGATTTAGTAGTTTTTGGTGTTTTTAAGGGTTAAGTGTTTCTTAGGCTATTTTAGGCTTTAGGGTTTTTTTTTTTATTTAAGGGTTTAATGATTTTTTTGGAATTAGGGTTAAGATCTCAAGGTTTTGTCGGATTGTTAAATGGTTTTTATGTTTTATTTTCGGGTTCAAAGGATTTAAGGTTTCTTAAGGTTTAGGGTTTCTTATGGATTTAGGTTAAGGATTTAGGTGTTTTGGTTAGGGTTTAGGGTTTAGGGCTTAGGGTTTTTGTAGGTTTACGATTTTAGGTTAGGTGTTTTATCTAGGTTTTAGGGTCTAGGGCTTTGGATTTTTTAGGTTAAGGTTTTTTAGTGTTTTATAGGTTTAAGGTTTAGGGCTTTGGTTTTTTTTTTGTGTGTGTGTTATTAGGGTATAACATATATGATTTAGGGCATTATAAGGTTTAGAGCTTAGACCTTTTTAGGTTTAGGGGTTTTTTGGTTTTTTTAGGGTTTTTAAGGGCTAACTGTTTCTTAGGGTTTAAGGTTTAGGGCTTAGGGTTTTTTTTTGTGTTTTTAGTCTAAGGGTTTATGGATTTTTAGGATTTAGGGTTTAGAGCTTAAGGTTCGTAGGGGTTTCAAATGGTTTTTAGGGTTTATATGATTTTGGGTTTCTTAAGGTTCAGGGTTTAGGGTTTTGTAGGGTTTTAGGTTTAGGATTTAAGGTTTTAGGTTAAGGTTAAAGGATTAGGGTTTTTTTAGGTTTAGGGTTTTAGGTTAACGGCTTTATCTAGGTTTTTAGGGTTTAAGGCTTTGGGATTTTTGGGTTAAGGTTTTTTAGGGTTTTAAAGTTTAATGTTTTAGGGCTTAGGTTTTTTTTTGTGTGTGTTTTGGGGTTTAGCATATACAATTTAGGGCTTTATAGGGTTTGGAGCTTAGATTTTTTTAGATTTAAGGGTTTTGGGGGTTTTTAGGGTTTTGAAGGGTTAAGTTTTTCTTAGGGTTTTTTAGGTTTTAGGGCTTAAGGTTATTTGTGATTTTTAGTTTTAGGGTTTATGGATTTTTTGGATTTAGGTTTAAGAGCTTAGGGTTTTGTCGGGGTTTTAGATGATTTTTAGGGTTTCTTAAGGAGTAGGGTTTAGTGTTTCTTAGGTAGCAGGTTTTTTTTTTTTTTTTTTTTTTTATTCAACCGGCCCTTGGAGGGGTCAGGGGCTTAGCAACACCCCCAGGCGTTAGCATAAATAAAATTCAAATACAAACACGGAGGGGGGCATAAACCTTACATCCTCATGTAAGGTGGGGAAATACTTGGTAGCCTACTGGGTTGAACTAGTAGGTTCTACAAATCTTTCTCCAATAACAAAAGAAACCTATTACCTAAGTACCTATTTGAGAGGACTCCTCTCGATACAGAGATTCTAGGAAAGCATAAATGAGGGAGACTCTCCCCTTACATCCCAGGAAATAAATCTATCCTAAACAAGGGAGAGACTCTAAATGATGACAGGGAGGTCACCACAAGAAGGCCTGAAGGAATTTAGTTCCTTCCTAGGTCTTCTTAGTAATGACCTCTCAAGGTGGTTCCTTAATTCTCTTCACTTTCCTTCTTCTAAAGCTTGCTACATCTTGCTTGTCTAATTGGTGACACGCCTTTGTTTCTCTTGGTAATTGTTGGCTGGTGAAGTATATTTGGGAGCTAGGAATTTTATGACTATGTTTTGATAACGAATCAGCAACATAGTTAGCCTCCCTGTAGATATGCTTACATTTGAACTGTTCTGTCTGATCAATTAGCCTCTGTAGTTTCCTTAGCTGCGTATCAATGTTCCAAGGGTGTTGATTCTTGTTCATTATCCAGTTGACTAACAGTTGTGAATCTACCTCCAGGATGATGTTCTTGCAGCCTATTTCCAGTGACCAAGACAGGCCAAAAATGGCTGCTTCTATTTCAGCTTGATTGTTGGTTCCCTCCCCCAAAGGTGTTGCAAATGCTAACATCATTCTTCCTTTGTGATCCCTCAGCATGCCTCCTGCTCCTATTTTGCCTGGATTGCTCAGGGCACTGCCGTCAGTGTTGAGTTTTACCCACAGGTCTGGAGGTTTCTGCCATCTGACTATTGTCACCTTTGTATCATGAAAGCATCTTTCCCCCATTAAGATTAATTCCTTCCAATTTGAAGGCCATTGGATGTGTGGAAAAGTTGTACTCATGAGTTTGTAGCTGTCCTTGTATATTGCATATTTGACCCTCCCCATGTTTGATTGTTTGCCCCTATATTTGCTAACACATCTATTTTTCCACAGATTCCAGCAGATGATTATTGGTGTTGCCTGCAATAACAGCTTGTGAGCATCATTGTTGTACTTAGCTGACCACCATTGACTGAATCTGGGCAGAGATGTATAATCTGTGATAATTCCAGCAGTTACTGCAAAGCTGCTCCACACATATGCTGCAAACTGTCCTTTGTTGAAGAAGTGAGATATGCTATCCATACCTGGCCTGTTACAACAAAAACACTTAACTGGCTCATTGCCAAAACTGGTTAGTTTATCATTAGTAGGTAATATGCCTCTTAATGCTCTCCATAAGAGAAAGGAAGATTTAAAAGGTATACTCCTATGCCAAATTAATGAATTGAACTTAGTTTTTTCCCTCTTGTCTCTGATGGCATTCCAAGCTGAGGAGCACTTAAACTTCCCATCCTTAGTTAATTTCCAGATAGCTTGATCAGGTGTGTCTTGCTGGATAGGAATTTCAGTTGCTAGGATGTTAGGAATCTGGCAGCTAGGTGCTTGTTGGATCAGCATGCTGTGGTTCCATTGTCCATTCAACCAAAAGTCTATAACCTTCTTATTGTTAAGCCTGTTGCTTCTTCTAGAGAAACCAGCTAGAGGTCTAACTCCCAGCCAATTATCCCACCAAAAGGAGCAGTTACCATTGTTCAGTTTCCACTGGATGTTCTCTTCCACTTTCAGTTTGTTGTGCATAAGATGTTTCCAAGTGAGGGATTCTCCTGTATACCACTTCTTACTGACAGGATTAGACCTCTGGCAATATTTAGCTTTAAGGAAGTCCCCCCAGAGGGTTTGTTTGGCTCTAAACACCCACCATTATTTGTATTGAAAGGCCCTGCAAACATCTATAAGATTTTTTACCCCTATGCCTCCTTCTTCAACTGGAAAGCTAAGATTTTTCCATGACGACCAGTGATATTTCTTCTTATCATTTCTCCATCCCCAGAAGAAGTCGGCTATAATGCCCTGTATCTGTTTGAGAACTGTAACAGGAGGGGTAACTGCAGATAATAAATGAATGGGGAGGGATTGTAATACATGCTTAATTAAGATAGCTTTACCTCCATAACTTAGAATCTTAGTCTGCCAGCCTGTGATTCTGGTGAGGACCTTGTTAATGAGGTCAGAAAAGTATATAATCCTGGGCCTGCCAACAAATAAAGGGCATCCCAGATAGGTAATAATTCCTTCTTTCTGCCTGTAACCTGTAGCCTTTTTTATTCTATTTCTAGTATTGTTGAAAGTACTGGAATGGATCATGAAATGACTTTTGTCTTTGTTTACCAACTGGCCTGATGTTTCCTCATAATCATTCAATGTTTGCATAACCAGCTGTAAAGTTTTCTGTCTCCCAGAAGTGAAAATTATAATATCATCTGCAAAGCTCAAGTGGTTCACCTGTGGGCCTCTTTTTTCCATGAAGAATCCATGATAATCAGGGTGGTTATGGAGTCTGTTAAGAGATCTGGATAATACCTCTGCTCCTAAAATAAATAGGTAGGGGAGAGGGGCTCTCCTTGTTTGAGTCCTCTAGTAGATTTGAAGAAACCATACCTCTTACCATTGATAATAATAGAATACCAGTTATTCTCCATAATTCTCCAAACCATGTCAATGAAGCCCTTACAAAACCCCATCTTTCTCAGTACCAGGCAGGTATATGCCCATTGTACCCTGTCATATGCTTTGGCCATATCAAGTTTGATAATTACATTGCTCCCAATGTTAGGTTTTTTGATTTGATGAATCATTTCTTGGGCCAGCATGATGTTTTCAGAAATACTTCTGCCTTTCACAAATCCTGATTGGTTGGGGGATATCAAATTAGGTATGATGGGACCTAGTCTAGTACTTAACAGTTTAGAAATAATCTTGCTGATGAAGTTACTCAAACTGATAGGTCTGAACTCCTTCAGTTTAGTGGGGTTGCTCACTTTAAGCAAGAGAACAATGCAAGAATGAGAAAAGTATTTAGGAATCATTTGCCCACAAAAGAAAGCTTGGATGACATCCAGGAGATCTTGCTTGATTATATGCCAACACTTCTGGAAAAAGTTCCCATTCATTCCATCCGGACCAGCTGCTGAATGTGGATTCATGGCAAAGACCACTTCTTTCAATTCCTCCAAGGAAGGCATAGCAGTTAGTGTTTCATTCTGAGTCTGGTTGACAGTTCTGTGAATACAGTCCATAGCTCTTTCATCGATGGTTTTATTTTCTCCTGTAAAAATATTCTGGAAGTAGTCACAGGCCGCTTTAGCAATAGAACTGTCTCCTTGTATCCATTCCCCTTCCTCATTCATGAGTTTGTGAATAAAAAGCCTTCTTCTCCTCCCTCTTATAAGTGAGTGGAAGTATTTTGTATTAGCATCCCCTTCCTTGAACCATTGTAGTTGTGTTTTCTGTTTCAATATAGAATCTTCAAGTTTCAGGAACCTGATATACTCAGCATTAAGTTCATGCAGGGCAGTTCTGTTAGTATCAGATTGGTCCTGAATGAGCTTTGCTTCTGCAGCTTGCACCTTCTGTTCATATTCCTTTACCTTGTTGAATACATCCCCAAATTCCACCTTCGACCAGGAGCTAAGAGTGTTGGAAAGTCTCTTTAGTTTCTAGTGGAATTTCCACATGCTGTTGCCCTCTGTATTTCTTTCCCAGCAAGCCTTAACAAAGTCAAGAAAATTAGAATGATCAGTCCAAAAATTAAGAAATTTAAAGTACCTGATGTGGTCATTCTCTGCTGTATTCATTTCCATCAGTAAAGGGCAGTGATCTGATCCCACAGAAGGTAAGTGTGTGATGGTGGTCTGAGGCATCTTTTCTAACCAGGTATCATGAATAAGAGCTCTGTCAAGTCTTTTCCAAATCCTGTGACCAATGCCCCTTTTATTGGACCAAGTGAATTTTTGGCCACTGAAACCTAAATCAATGAGTCCACAAGCCTCTATGGTAGCAATGAAGTCTAGGCTTTTCTTCATGTTATAGGGGACACCACCAAGTTTTTCTTCAATAGTGGTAATTACATTGTAATCTCCCACTGAGCACCAAGGCCTGTTGTTCCCACTAGCTTGATGTAGCATTCTGTCCCACAGAGGCCTTCTAAGGAAATCTTTACATTTTGCATACACAAAGGTGATACTGAACTGTTCATGGATTTCATTGTGCCTAATGGTACAAGTAATCTGCTGTTCATCCTCTTCTTTTACTGCACAGTCAACATCCTTATTCCAAAAGACCCAAATTTTGCCATTACAGTTGCTGGTAGCCTGATCCATGGCCAAATGAACTTTGAAGTTTTGGACCTGATTCTTATCAGAGAAAGGTTCCAAAATAGCAATAATAGATGGTTGATGAAGCTTCCCAAGTATCTTGATTCTTTCAAGTACCTCCTGAGTGTTAATCCCTCTCACATTCCAAATAATTGTACTAATCATTGAGAAGATTTAGCAGATTTAGAGGTAAACAGTCTAGTATTTGGTCTGCCTGCAGTGACAGTGTTGATGTCTTGATTGTTGAAGTGGAATTTCTCATGTTGAAACCCTCTTGGAGATAGGCCTTGCTTGTTAGTCACCTATTGGATCTCCTCTTCAGTATTGTGATCATATCTAGGACTGAATGCCCTGATCAGCATTTCACTAGTTTCATCATCATCATCTGGATCCTTAACTGATTGGTTGTCTTCATCCATTTCATCTTCTGAGTTGTCCATAGCATACTCGTTAAAATTAGGAATTGAATTAGTTTGACAAGTACCCTGCCCTGTATCTGGAGGGTCCTTAGTTGGATTCACATATTGGGCCTATAGTGGAGTGATATCCATGCCTTGCTGGTTATCTACCATGATGAATCTCTTACAAATCTCTTCATTGTTCTCCTGCTCATCTTGTTGTTTTTCCTCTTGCTGGTGGTTCTGTTTCTTCTTAGCTGCATCTCTTTTCTTTTTGCTAGGCTTATTTTTACTTTTAGGTGTGATATCCTAGCCACTAGTACTTGCTTTGGAGCCCATATCATTTGCCATAGCCCCCTTTTGTTGCTTACCCACTGAATTCTGTTCAGTTGACTGTTTGCTGCTGTTATTACCCTTACCTATTTGTTCATGTCTGTCTGCCTGGTCCTGTTGTTGAGTTGGTGTCTTCTTGGCCTTATGTTGTGGCGGTTTATTGGTAGTAGTGGTTCCATTGTCTGAGTTAGGGGTAGCAGGGGTTCTGTGGCCTGGACTATGGTCAGTATCAACCCCCTCATGCAGAACATGAGTCAAATTCCCCCCTTTGGAAGCCCCTTCCTTCATGTTAGTATGTTTCTCCTGACTTCCCTCATCCAACCCCCCTTCAACTTCTTTGCTGTTGTTCTTAGTACCCTCCTGTCTATCCTTAGTTTTGTTTTGCTCTGGTATTTTTCCTTGCTGTGCTTCTTGTGGTGGTGTTCCTCTATTGTGATTAAGGTCCTCCTTTTCAGCATTTTGCCTTTCCTGCATATTCAAGTTAGTAAAGAAATTATATTTAGGGATATTAGCTATACCTGTTTGCTGCTGACTGTGTTGTTGTTGCTCCTTTGTCAACCTGTTTTGTGGTGAAGTAGGTCTCCAGACTGTTTTCTACATTTTGTCTTCCTGCTGTTTGTTATTTCTCCTATTTTGGACATGCCATTCTTGTTCCTGTTGTTGTTCTAGTTGGTTGTAGTTGTTCTTTTCCTTGTTGTTTTGGCTTTGCTTCTCTTCATGTTCCTTCGTATTGGTCTGCTTGTTTTCCTTTCCCTGCTGCATCTGTTCTTCCTTTTGTTTTTTCTCAATTTCCAATTCCTTTCTTCTTTTGAATTCCTCATCTCTTATTTTGAAGTTACACTCCTCTACCATGTGGCCTTGATGTCTGCAGTACTCACAGTAGGGAGGAATATTCTCGTATTCAATAGGCTGCTATCTCCCTATGGTAAGATCCTCATCATCCAATCTTATCCAAACATGTCTAGGTCTAGCTTTGGTTAAGTCTACTTGGACTTTTACCTTGGCCATACTAGCTCTAGTCTTTTTAATAGAAGCAGTATCCAAGTATAGGACTTTGCCTATCGAGGCTAACAGAGGTGTTATGAATTCTTTCTTGAAACAATGCCATGGTAGACCTGGCAGTAGAACCCAGATAGGTACTATAGGAGTCTCTTCTTCCGGTCGAAAGTTAGGGGTCCAAGCTTGGAGTCTCATCAGTTTGCCCTCAATAGTCATTCTTTGCTGTTTCCATACTGTGTTATAGTTAAGCTCATTGTCTAAATCAATGAATACATGTCTTGCATTGTAGTGTGCTATGTTCACCCCCCCCCCCCAATTGAGTTGAATTTGCATAATGAAACTCTTTCTGATTAGTTCCACTTTAGGCATGGTATTACTAAATTTACCTATCAACGTGAACCTACAATCAGCAGCCAAAGTAGTCATGAAATCCTCCATATCATAGATAACTGCAGGTAAACCTTGTTTGGTAGTATGTCTGGGAGGTTTCAGCTCTATACGTTCAGCATTTTGAGCATGGCTTTGCCTCAGTCTAGAAGCATATGTCTGGACTACGTGATAAGGAGCGTGCTCGATTTTGTTCCAGCTTTTTGGTTTCCCTTTCCTTAGGATTGGTGTCATCTTTTGGTTGGTTAGAGGGACTAATCTGTTGGCTTTTAGGAGTAAAAGAGACGTGTTTCTCAAAGTTACTGGAAATTTTGGGGAATACATTGTAGTAGCTGTTGGGATTAGTTTTACCATCTACAAAGATCAATGTGGAGGATCATCTTATCACTCTCCTTACCTTGTACTTGGGTCTTCATGATTGCCGCACTACTACTCAGACTTACAGCATTGTGACAACCATTTGACTTAGTCGATTTACCTGATTGCGCAACTTCAGCACCTATTTCCAAATCCACTGATCTGGTGCTCCCCTCCTGCTGTACCTGCACTAGATTGTTAGTCATAACAATGTTGGAATTATTATCTTTACCTGCCCTTTGTTGTACTTCTTTTCCTGGACTCGCATCACCTAGTTTAACTCCAAATGAGAATTGAGAGGAGCCCTCGACCTCCATCACTTCTATAGCTGAATGAGCAGCTTTGCCTTGATGATCATTTGGGCCTTTTGGCGTCTGATCCTTTTGTTCCTTTTGCATTACAATTCCCTGATCATCCTCTGTTTGCTAAATTTTCTTTCTCCCCTTTGTAGTCTCATTTTTACCTATGATTGATTTTTCTTGA
Organism: Solanum pinnatisectum; assembly: GCA_035578085.1. NCBI lineage: Eukaryota > Viridiplantae > Streptophyta > Magnoliopsida > Solanales > Solanaceae > Solanum > Solanum pinnatisectum. Next base: position 209,959 of record JAWPEI010000046.1, read on the forward strand.
TTGGTCTCATATGTTCTTAGACTTTCAATGGTTTCCGACTGTTGATTACTTGTATTGTGCGTTTGGATTTCCTTCAACCTTGTCGGGACTTTCTCGTGAGCTTGTTCCTCCGTTCTATTGATGGATGTATCAGTAATGTGTGTTTCCTTGGTAGAGCAGCTCCTTTTATTTACATTACCACTATTTCGCCCATCTATCGCTGTCTCCTCACCGGGAATGTGGTCGCCGGAGTTTTGCTCGTCAAAATTGCTGGAGATTTCAGTGAACTGTACCTCAAGACTAGGACAGTAATCCCTAGTAGCTAATTTGCCTCCCAGTTGTTGGGAAGTTGCTCGAACTTGACGGCGACTTTCAGGCGATTTGTCAGTGACTCGTCCCCTTTGCGCCTCTCCAGATCTCCCAATTTGTAAGGTGGAATCATTTGCATTTTTGGTATATTGTAGCTCTCTATTAGGAGAATCATTCTCCATAACCAGATTTCCATACCTCAACCTAGTGCGATCTGAGGAAATAATTTTTTGACTCCCATCTAACTCTTTCTCTAAACTCGTGTTCATCGCTTCTTTCTTTTGCGAATTCACAGAATTGTTGGATGAATTAGAAGGAGCTGCTTGGTGTGTTTTGTTGATATGTTCCAGCGCCTGTTGGGCCTGGTCCCGGCGGCAGGGAGCCTACCGGCTCATGCGCACTCCAGTGATTCTGTCGGTTATCTGAGAATATAGCCGTTGGCTTGTCTTTTGGGAGCGTTCAGCTTAGAGAGATATATTAGAGAGTTGTGGGTTAGGGCTTAGGGTGTTTTTGGGTTTAGGGTTTTTGGTTAAGGGTTTTATCTAGGTTTTAGGGTTTAAGGCTTTGGGCTTTTTAGGTTAAGGTTTTTAGGGTTTTATAGGTTTAGGGTTTAGGGCATAGGCTTTTGTTTTTTTTTTTTGTATTTTTTAGGGTTTAGCATATATGATTTAGGGCTTTATAGGGTTTAGACTTTTTCAGATTAAGGGCTTTTTGGGTTTTTAGGGTTTTTAAGGGTAAAGTGTTTCTTAGTGTTTGTTTTAGGGTTTATGGTTTAGGGCTTAGGATTTTCTTCTGTTTTTTAGGTTTAGGCTTTACAGATTTCTAGGATCAAGGGTTTAGATCTTAGGGTTTTGTAGGGGTTTTAAATGGGATTTAGGGTTTATTTTAGGGGTTATAGGATTTAGGGTTTCTTAAGGCTTAGGATTTAGGGTTTCTTAGTGTTTTAGGATTTAGGGTTTTAGGTTAGGGTTTAGGGTTTAGCATATATGATTTAGGGCTTAATAGGGTTTAGAGCCTAGTGTTTTTTTAGGTTAAGTAGTTTTTGTGTTTTTTAGGTTTTTTAAGTGTTAAGTGTTTCTTAGAGTTTTTAGGGTTTAGGGTTTAAGGCTTAGTGTTTTTGTTGTGTCTTTTAGGTTTAGGGTTTACAGATTTTTATGATTTAGGGTTTAGAGCTTAAGGTTTGTATGGGTATTAAATGGTTTTTAGGTTTTTTATAGGGTTTGTAAGATTTAGGGTTTCTTAGGGTTTTGGGTTTAGGATTTAGATTATGGATTTAGGGTTTAGGGTTTTGGACTTAGTGTTTTTTTAGGTTTAGGGATGTAGGTTAATGGTTTTATCTAGGTTTATAGGGTTTAGGGCTTAGATTTTTTTATAATGTTTTTCATGTATAGGGTTTACGGATTTTAAGGATTTAAGGTTTCAAGCTTAGGGTTTTGTAGGCGTTAAAAATGGTTTTTAGTATTTATTTTAGGGTTTATAGGATTTGGGGTTTCTTAAGGTTTAGGGTTTAGGGTTTTCTTAGGATTTTAGGTTTAGGATTTAGGGTTTTTGGTTAGGATATAGGGTTATTTTTAGGCTTAGGGTTTTAGGTTAAGGTTTTATCTAGGTTTTTAGGGTTTAGTGCTTTAGGTTTTTAGGGTTAATGTTTCTTAGGGTATTATAGGTTTAGGGCTTAGGGTTTTTTTTTTTTGTATTTTTTAGAGTTTTGCATATACGATTAGGGCTTTACAAGGTTTAGAGCTTAGAGTTTTTTAGGTTTAGGGTTTTTTGAGTTTTTAGGGGTTTTTAAGGGTTAAGTGTTTCTTAGGGTTTAGTGTTTAGGTCTAGGGTCTTTTTTTGTGTATTTTTAATTTTAGGGTTTACGGATTTTTAGGTTTTAGAGCTTAGGGTTTTGTAGGGGTTTTCAATGGGTTTTAGGGTTTATTTTAGGGTTTATAGGTTTTAGGGTTTCTTAAGGTTTAGGGTTTCTTAGGGTTTTAGGTTTAGGATTTAGGGTTTTAGGTTAGGGTTAAGGGATTAGGTTTTTTTTAGGTTTAGGGTTTTAGGTTAACGGTTTTATCTAGGCTTTTAGGGTTTAAGGCTTTGGGGATTTTGGGTTAAGGTTTTTTAGGGTTTTATAGGTTTAGGGCTTAGGGTTTTTTGTATTTTTTAGAGTTTTGCATATATGATTAGTGCTTTACAAGGTTTAGAGCTTAGAGTTTTTTAGGATTAGGGGTTTTTGAGTTTTTTAGGGTTTTTAAGGGTTAAGTGTTACTTAGGGTTTTTTAGGGTTTAGTGTTTAGGTCTAGGGTTTTTTTTTGTGTATTTTTAGGCTTAGGGTTTACGGACTTTTAGATTTTAGAGCTTAGGATTTTGTAGGGGTTTTCAATGGGTTTTAGGGTTTATTTTAGGGTTTATAGGATTTAGGGTTTATTAACGTTTAGGGTCTCTTAGGGATTTAGGTTTAGGATTTAGAGTTTTAGGTTAGGGTTTAGGGTTTAGCGCTTAGGGCTTAGGGTTTTTTTAGGTTTACGGTTTTATCTAGGTTTTTAGTGTTTAGGGCTTTGGGGTTTTTAGGTTAAGGATTTTTAGGGTTTTATAGGTTTAGGGTTTACGGCTTGGTTTTTTTAAAGTATTTTAGGGTTTAGCATGTACGATTTAGGGCTTTATAGGGTTTAGAGCTTAGAGTTTTTTAGGTTTAGGGGTTTTTGGGGTTTTTAGGGTTTTTAAGGGTTAAGTGCTTCTTAGGGTTTGGGGTTCATGGCTTAGGATTTTTTGTTTTTTTTTTTTTTGTTTTTTAGGTTTAGGGTTTATGAATTTTTCGGATTGAAGGTTTATAGCTGAGGTTTTTGTAGGGGTTTTAAATGGTTTTTGGAGTTCATTTTAGGGTTTATAGGATCTAGAGTTTCTTAAGGTTTAGGGTTTAGGGTTTCTTAGGGTTTTAGGTTTAGGATTTAGGGTTTTAGGTTAGGGTTTAGGGTTTAGGGTTTTTTTGGTTTAGGGTTTTAGGTTAAGGGTTTTATCTATGTTTTTAGGATTTAGGGCTTGGGTTTTTTAGGTTGAGGTTCTTTAAGGTTTTATAGATTTAGGGCTTAGGGCTTAGGATTTATTTTTTTGTGTTTTTTAGGGTTTAGCATATACGATTTACGGCTTTATAAGGTTTAGAGCTTAGAGCTTTTTAGGTTTAGGGTTTTTTGGGTTTTTCTTTTTCTTTTTTTTTTAGGTTTTTAATGGTGAAGTGTTTCTTAGGGTTATTTAGGTTCTAGGGCTTAGGGTTATTTTTTTTTTTTTTACATTTAGGGTTTATGGATTTTTTGGATTTATGGTTAAGAGCTTAGGGTTTTGTAGGGGTTTTAAATGATTTTTAGGGTTTATAGGATTTAGGGTTTCTTCAGGTTTAGGGTTTAGGGTTTCTTGGGGTTTTAGGGTTTTAAGTTATGGTTTAGGGATTTTTAGGAATAAAGGATTAGAGCTTAGGGTTTTGTAGGTGTTTTAAATGGTTTTTAGGGTTTGTTTTAGGGTTTATAGGATTTAGGGTTTCTTAAGGTTTAGGGTTTAGGGTTTTTTAGTGTTTTAGATTTTGGATTTCTAGGGGTTTTATGTTTAGGATTTCGGGTATTATGTTAGGGTTAAGGGTTTTAGGTTAAGCATTTTATCTAGGTTTTTAGTATTTAGGGTTTGTCTTTTTTAGGTTAATGTTCTTTAAAGTTTTATAGGTTTAGGGTTAAAGGCTTAGGTTTTTTTTTTTTTTTTTTTTTTTTTTTTTAGGGTTTAGCATATACAATTTAGGACACTATAGGGTGTAGAGGTTTTTGGGTTTAGGGGTTTTTGTGTTTTTTAGGAATTTTAAGGGCTAAGTGTTTCATAGGGCTTTTTAGGATGTAGGGTTTAGGCATTTTTGTGTTATTTCAGTTCAGGGTTTACAGATTTTTAGGACTTAGGGATTAGAGTTTAGGGTTTTGTTGGGGTTTAAATGGGTTTTAGGGTTTATTTAGGGTTTATAGGATTTAGGGTTTGTCAAGGTTTAGGGTCTTTTTGGGTTTTCAATTTAGGATTTAAGGTTTTAGTTTAGGGTTTATGGTTAAGGGATTAGGGTTTTTTTAGGTTTAGGGATTTAGTTTAAGGGTTTTGTCTAGATTTTTAGGGTTTAGGGCTAGGGTTTTATAAGTTTTTTCAGTTTGGGGTTTACGGATTTTTACGATTACAGTTTATAGATTAGGGTTTTGTAAGGGTTTTAAATGGTTGTTAGGGTTTATTTTAGGGTTTATGGGATTTAGGGTTTGTTAAGGTTTAGGATTTAGGGTTTAGGGTTTCTTAGGGTTTTAGGTTTAGGATTTAGGGTTTTAGGTTAGTGTTGAGGGTTTAGGGCTTAGTGTTTTATTAGGTTTAGGGATTTAGGTTAAAGCTTTTATCTATTTTTTAGGTTTTAGGGCTTTGGGTTCTTTAGGTTAAGATTTTTATTGTTTTATAGGTTTAGGATTTAGGATTTCTTAGGGTTTTCGATTTAGGATTTAAGGTTTTAGGTTAGGGGTTAAGGTTTAGTTTTTGTTTAGGTTTAGGGTTTTACGCTAAGGGTTTTATCTAGGTTTTTGGGTTTAGGGCTTTGGGTTTTTTAGGTTAAGTTTTTTTACTGTTTTATAAGTTTAGGATTTAGGTCTTTGGGTTTTTTTTTTTTTTTTTTTTTGTGTTTTTTAGGGTTTATCATATACAATTTAGGGATTTATAGGGTTTAGAGTTTTTTAGGTTCAGGGGTTTTTGTGTTTTTTGGGGTTTTAAGGGTTAAGTGTTTCTTAGGGTTTAGGGTTTAAGGCTTAGTTTTTTTTTGTTTTTTCTAGTTTGGGGTTTATGGATTTTTAGGATTTAAGGTTTAGAGCTTAGGGTTTTGTATGGGTTTTAAATGGGTTTTAGGGTTTATTTTAGGGTTTATAGGATTTTGGGGATTGTTAATGTTTAGGGTTTAGGGTTTCTTAGAGTTTTAGATTTAGGATTTAGGGTTTAGGGTTTAGGGTTTAAGGTTTAGGGCTTAGGGTTATTTAGGTTTAGGGATTTAGGTTAAGGGTTTTATCTAGGTTTTTAGGGTTTAGGGCTTTGGGTTTTTTAGGTTAAGATTTTTTATGGTTTTATAGGTTTAGGGTTTAGGGATTAGGGATTTTTTGTGCTTTTTGGGCTTTAGCATATACGATTTAGGGCTTTATAGGGTTTAGAGCTTATAATTTTTTAGGTGTAGGTGTTTTTGGATTTTTTTTAGGGTTTTTAATGGTTATGTGTTTCTTAAGGATTAGGTTTTTTTTTTTTTTTTTTTTTTGTGTTTTTTAGGTTTAGGGTTTATGGATTTTTAGGATTTAGGGTTTTAAGCGTAGAGTTTTGTCGAGGTTTTAAATGGATTTTAGGGTTTATTTTAGGGTTTATAGGATTTAGGGTTTCTTAAGCTTTAGGGGTTAAGATTTGTTAGGGTTTTAGGTTTTAAGGTAGGGTTTAGGGTTTTTTTTGGTTTAGGGTCTTAGATTAAGAGCTTTATCTAGGTATTTAGGTTTAAGGGATTTGGGTTTTTTAATTTATGGTTTTTGCATATACGATTTAGGGCTTTATAGGGCTTCGAGCATAGAGTTTTTTTTAGGTTTCGGGGTTTTTTGGATTTTTAGTGTTTTTAAGGGTGAAGCGTTTCTTAGGGTTTTTTTAGGGTTTAGGGTTTAGGGCTTAGGGTTTTTTTTTTTTTTTTTTTGTGTATTTTTAGGGTTTAAGGTTAGGGTTTAGGGTTAAGGGTTTAGGAATTTTTAGGTTTAGGGTTAAGAGTTTAGGAATTTTTAGGTTTAGTGTTTTAGGTTAATGAATTTATCTAGGTTTTTTAGGGATTTATAGGTTTAGGGTTAAGGGTTAGGGTTTTTTGTGTTTTATAGGGTTTAGCGTATACGATTTAGGGCTTAATAGGGCTGAAAGCTTAGAGTTTGTTTTTAGATTTAGGGGTTTTTGGATTTTCTTAGTGTTTTTAAGGACTAACTGTTTCTTAGGGTTTAATGTTTAGGGCTTAGGGTTTTTTTGTGTTTTTAAGGTTTAGGGTTTATGGATTTTTAGGATTTAGGGTTTAGAGCTTAGAGTTCTGTAGGGGTATTAAATAGTTTTTAGGGTTTATAGGATTTAGGGTTTCTTAAGGTTTATGGTTTAGGATTTCTTATGGTTTTTGGTTTAGGATTTAGGGTTTTAGTTTAGGGTTTAGGGTTTTAGGCTAAGGGTTTTATCTAGCTTTTTAGGGTTTAGGGCTTTAGGTTTTTTAGGTTTTATAGGTTTAGGATTTAGGCCTTAGGGTTTTGTTTTGTGGTTTTTAGGGTTTATCATATACAATTTAGGCCTTTATAGGGGTTAGAGTTTTTTAGCTTTAGGGGTTTTTGTGTTTTTAAGGGTTTTAAGGGTTAAGTGTTTCTTAGGGATTAGTTTTTTTGTATTTTTTCTATTTGGGGTTTATGGATTTTTAGGATTTAGGATTTAGTGCTTAGGGTTTTGTAGGAATTATTTTAGGGTTTATAGGATTTAGAGTTTGTTAAGGTTTAGGGTTTCCTAGGGCTTTAGGTTTAGGATTTAGGGTTTTTGGGCATAGGGTTTTTTTAGGTTAAGGGTTTTATGTAGATTTTTAGGGTTTAGGGCTTCGGGTTTTTTGAATTAAGGTTTTTTTGGTTTTATAGGTTTAGGGTTTAGGGCTTAGGTTTTTTTTATGCTTTTTGGGCTGTAGCATATATGAGATAGGTTTTATAGCTTAGAGTTTCTTTAGGTTTAGGGGTTTTTAGGTTTTTTAGGGTTTTTAATAGTTAAGTGTTTCTTAGGGTTTAGGGCTTAGGTTTTTTTTTTTTTTTGTATTTTTTAGGTTTGGGGTTTATGAATTTTTAGGATTTTGGGTTTCAAGCTTAGGGATTTGATTGGCTTTAAATGGATTTTAGGGTTTATTTTAAGGTTTATAGGATTTAGGGTTTCTTAAGGTTTAGGTTTTAGAGTTTCTTAGGGTTTTAGGTTTGGGATTTAGGGTTTTAGGTTAGGGTTTAGGGTGTTTTTTTTAATTAGGATTTTAGATTAAGAGTTTTATCTAGGTTTTAAGGGTTTAGGGCTTTGGGTTTTTTAACTTAAGGTTTTTTAGGGTATAAAGGTTTAGGTGTAGGGCTTAGGGTTTAGCGTATACAATTTAGTGCTTTATGAGGTTTAGATATTAAAGTTTTTTAGGTTTAGGGGGTTTTGGGTTTTTTAGAATTTTTTAAGGGTTAAGTGTTTCTTAGTTTATTTTGGGTTTAGGGTTTTTTTTTTTTTTTTTTTTTTTTGTGTTTTTTAGGGTTTAGGGTTAAGGGCTTAAGGATTTTTTAGGTTTAGGATTTTAGGTTAAGGAATTAATCTAGGTTTTTAAGGTTTAGTGCTTTGGGTTTTTTAGGTTAAGATTTTTTTTGGGTTTTAGGGTTAAGGGTTTCGGGCTTAGGGTTTTTTTGTGTTTTTTGGGGTTTAGCATATACAATTTAGGGTTTATAGGGTTTAGAGCTTAGAGTCTTTTAGGTTAAGGGATTTTGCTTTTTTTAGTGTTTTTAAGGGTTAAGTGTTTCTTATGATTTTTTTCTTGTGTTTTTTAGGTTTAGGGTTTACAGATTATTAGGATTTAGGGTTTAGGGATTAAGGGTTTGTAGGGGTTTTTAATGCGTTGTATGGTTTGTTTTAGGGTTTATAGGATTTAGGGTTTCTTAAGTTTTACGGTTTCTTAGGGTTTTAGGTTTAGAATTTTTGGTTTGAGGTAAGGGTTTGGGGTTAAGGGCTTAGGGGTTTTTATGTTTAGGGTTTCAGCTTATGGGTTTTATCTAGGTTTTTAGTGTTTAGAGCTTTGGGTTTTTAGGTTATGTTTTTTTAGGGTTTTATAGTTTAGGGCTTAGGGTTTTTTGTGTGTTTTTAGGGTTTTGCATATACAAATTAGGGCATTATAGGGTTTATATCTAAGAGTTTTCTATGTTTAGGGGTTTTGAATTTTTTAGGGTTTTTAAGGGTGAAGTGTTTCTTAGTGTTTTCTAGAGTTTAGGGTTTAGGGCTTAGGGTTTTTTTTGTATGTTTTTAGGTTTAGGGTTTATGGATTTTTTGGATTAAGGGTTTAGAGCTTAGGGTTCGTAGGGGTTTTAAATGGTTTTTAGGGTTTAGGGCTTTGAGTTTGTTTTTTTTTTTTTTAATGTTTTTTAGGTTTAGGGTTTATGGATTTTTAGGATTTAGGGTTTCGAGCATATGGTGTTGTAGGGGTTTTAAATGGTTTTTAGGGTTTATTGGATTTAGGGTTTCGTAAGGTTTAGGGTTTAGGGTTTCTTAAGGTTTTAGGTTTATGATTTAGGGTTTAAGGTTTTATCTAGGTTTTTAGGGTTTACAGCTTTGGGTTTTTAGGTTAAGGTATTTTATAGTTTTATAGGTTTAACGCTTAGTGTTTTTTGTGTTTTCTTAGCACTTAGCATATACGGTTTAGTGCTTTGTAGGGTTTAGAGCTTAGAATTTTTTTAGGTTAAGTGGATTTTAGGGTTCTTAGGGCTTTTAAGGGTTAAGCTTTTCTTAGGGTATTTTTTGGGTTAGGGTTTTAGGTTAAGTGTTTTATCTAGGTTATTAGGGTTTAGGGCTTTTGGTTTTCTTTTTGTGTTTTTAGGATTTAGCATATACGATTTAGGGCTTTATAGTATTTAGAGTTTAAAGTTTTTTAGGTTTAGGGGTTTTTGGGGTTTTTAGGCTTTTAAGGGTTAAGTGTTTCTTAGGGTATTTTAGGGTTTAGGGTTTATGTTTTAGTGCTTAGGTTCTTGTTTTTGTGTTCTTTAGGATTTTAGAGAGTTTATTTGTGGGTAAATTGGATGGGTTAAATGGGTCATGGGTAGATTTAAAATTTGGGTTAAAAAATTGTTCAACTCGGGTTGTAGCGTATGATTGCGCCACATGTACACAATAAGTGCTTTGTTAGTGGGAAGGGTAAATATGTACTGATTATTGGATGGCAAGGGCTTTGATGAACGAAAAGTATGATGAAGGGTATTGACATACCATTTTTGAAAGTTCGGGGGTATATTTGTCTTTTTTCCCTTATTATTTTGAATAAGAACCATAAAATTAGAATCCCCTTCTTTTTTTTGAACTCACATATTTGCTGCTTAATCTTTAGGCTAAGAGGCAGGACCAAAATATTGATATTTTGGCACTGAGGTAGAATTTATCATATAGTTATTCCCCCTAAAAGTCAGCCCCCCCTCCCTTGGCCTTGTATCATCCAACTTATATTTTTCCTTTATCGAAGAAGTTTGAAAAAAATGTAATAGGCTCCTTATTCTTGCCTAATTTTTTTTAAAAGTATACAAGCTTTGAATGCTTTAACATTTTCCTTCACTTAAACATTATTATTACCATACCCCAAAACTCTTCTTTTTTTTCTCCTAATAGCAAATCTTCATATATATCTCCACAATCCATTAAAAAGAATCATCATCTACACCACATAATAAAATTAAACCCCTAAAGAAACCCTCATTAGAGCCTTCATTTATAGAAGTTTTAAATATAAAGGGACATGATAGAAAATTTTTTAATAATTCAAGAGAATGAAACAATTTTTTTTTATATAATTTGGCATTACTAAGTACAACATATAAGACACATGATAAAAAATATAAAGGACAACACTTCTAGAGATTATCGCCTGTCTTGATGCGGTTGTTGTTGTTGTTTATGTGTTCGAGGGTTGTTAATGTCCTGCAAAATAATATTTATTATTGAATTCTATTAATATTTTATAATTGTGAAAATTGAAATTTTATCCAATATTATAACAACATACATATTGTTGTGAAGGTCCAACTTCATCATCATTTTGATTTTGAGACATATCATCCTGGAATAAGATGTAAAATCATTAAAATATAATTTAATATAAATAAAATATTTCAATAATTATTTAAAGTGTATATTACTTATAGTTGAAAAATTCAGTCTCCCAGCATTAAATAGTGAGTTTTGAAATTCACGTTGTTGTGTAAAACCATAATTTTCTTCATTGAATTGTTCAAAACCCAAAATTACAACATTAGGAGTTTGAAAGCCATTACCTTCTTATTGTGTTTAGTTGAGCACACTCGTAGATACTCCACCACAGTAAAAAATGGGATAATACGGGGTGTCAGGAGCAGCCAATGATAAATTTGTGTTGGCCTCAAATTGATTTCCCAAAAATTTCGTATTATCTTCTTTATGAACTCCTCCCGGATTTTTCTACCACGTGTCCACGTCTATGAAGTGGTGTTGATGGTGGTGGTGATTGATATTCATATGGTGGAGTAAATTGTTGTTCAAGTTCAACAGTGTGTTCAAATGGTCAGCATTCATAGCATCTCTAGAATAAGATACCATTTATCTTGCATTTTCTCTCATTTGAAATGATTGAGTATTATCATTTCCTATCGTTTGATTACTTCTATACAATCTTTCATGTCCCCTTACCTGAAATTCATTCAAAATATATATTTAAAAAAAGTCAATGAAAGAAGTAAATGATATTTATGTATTTTAAAAAAATTACATACCAATGCCTCAAATCTTCCTGCGATTGATTGATATCACTTTGGACAATATGTTATTGATTTGCAATGAACATGCGTGAATGTCATAGATATCAATGAAAATAATCAATTTGGTTTGCTTGATGATTTATCTGTACAATATGTTGATAACATTCATTCCATGTATTTTCAGTATCAACAAACATCTGACGAGTATGTGTGTCCTTATTGGTTTATAATGCTCATCAGAATAATGCACATTTTGTGGTATATGTTGCACAAAATCAAATTGTCTAACTACATGATCAATCATGTGCCACTCACAATATATTCCAAAAATAAGTGGCACCTTCATCATCCACACATTATGTCCTCGTCGACACCATTCAGGCAGGGCATTAAGAACTCATTGAGAATAAGGTTCCCAAATAAACTATAAAAAAAGTTAACATATAGATCACACATTTTTTTACTATTTTAAATCTTGTGATAAACTAAATTCTTTAAGTATACCTGATCATGTTGTAGATTGTCTAAAACATCTCTAAGTATGATGAAAATATTTCGAGCCTCATTAAACCTTCCTCAAGACCACTTATATGCAAGTGCTTTTGGTCCCTCTGATTGATCATTGTTGAAAAGCAATACTGAAGGTTGAAATGGGATAATACGCTCCCATGCCCATGCCTATAAAACAATAAATAATTTTATTATTAATATTAAAAAATAGTCAATCATAATATGTCACGATCCAGGGGTACAACCTAGATGTAACATGGCGTACAAGACCCCGAGAGGCCTTATACAAGCCACTTAGCTTTCATAACATAAGATAATAGAAAATGGTGCGGAAATTTAAAAACATTTTTCAACAATATCAAAGTTTTTATAAAACGAGCGAAAATCTATCATACTTTGTCTCAAATCATCTAAAACATGAATATCTTTGGGACACGACCCATACAATAGTTCTAAACATAAAATGAAAGACATAAAGGAAAATGGTGGTCAAATCCTCGAATATTATGAGGAGTCACCAAAACATCAATCTTGCTCTACTATGATCCTAGCCACGGGAATGGAAGTCGATATCGCCGGACCCTACATTTGGTAAGAATGTAGGCAAGAGTATGTGTTAGTACAAAAATGTACTAAATATGATGGCTAGTATAAATCATCAACATAAGCATTAACATAGGCATTAATCAACATAAGACATATACCGTAATCATAAGAGATAACAACTGATTTAATGTTTAACGTTCATCAATTACACTTCATCCAATTCTAAGTGTAAATGATCGTTAAGTAATATATAACCCAACAATTGAGTTGGGGTCGAATCCCACAAGGAGCGGTACGTGTTCAAATTCAATCAAGAAGTACGAATGTGATCTAACTAGCTATAGGAATAACAATTATCTAAAAAGACATGAAACAAATTAAAAGGGGTGATACAAATGTCAGATGGGGGTTTTTATTTGCAATTATCAACTACAATGCAACACACACAATTTAGATAACAATAAGGTGAGAAATTATCGGGGATGTGATCAATTATAGGCAAATTTTGAAATATGGGTAATTGAAACTATTAGTAAACAACTACAAATTAGTGGGTAGGCTAGACTATAAGGGAGATAGCTTTCTCTCGAACAACTATCCCGAATCATGTGATTTCTTTCGAACATCAACAAGCTTAGCAATGAAGAACAACCCAGACCTTACTTCATCCACTCTCTCAAGCTAGATTGGTAGGATTGGGTTTAGGATTTACTCTTTCAAGCTGAACCCAGCTTAACCCAATACCTACGAACAATTAATCAATACTCTTGGTTCTAAAACCTCTCTCTCGAGCAAGATAAGAACACAAAATTAGAACTGCATTTGCAACTACAATTCATAAATTAAACCATAACTAATGATTAAACCCACTTCAATATAGCATTTAAATTAGTAATTAACAATACCCAAAAACTAATTCAACTCATAATCACATGATCACACCCCAAGTATTGGGGTTTTAGCCAAACATCATAATAGAGTAAAAACGGTTACCAAATCGATTAGCCATCAACTGGGTAAGAGTAATTAAGTCTTTACAATGCTTCAATTTGCAAAAAATTTGAAACGCACTTGTAAAATCTCCAAATTGAATCTCAAAAAGCCTTCAAGTCTACTAAGAAACTATCAAAAACTCAAGAGAAAACTATTCTAAACTAATTGTGCATACTAAATTAACTTTCAAAATCTAATTTATAGTCATCAAAAATAAGCCACGAAGGGCCATTAGGCGAGATAAGTCGAGTTCACCGAGTGGTTCGGTGAACCACCCTTTGCTCTTTCTATCTCCCTTTTGCATTGGCTCTTAGCATCCTCAAGTCTTGTAACTTTGGGCAATCACTCTTGGCATCACGGAACTGCTCGACGATTCGCCAAGTGCCTCTTTCCTATGGCCAACTTGGTTTCTTCCCTCAGGGTTGGTACACTGGAACTTTACGCAGTCAAAATAGCCATTCGACAATTCGCCAAGTTCTCTTGGCAATCATCAAGCTCGCATTTCTTCACTTCTTCAGCTTGTTTTGTTCCTTTTTGCCTATTAGTGTCCTTGCTTTGATCCTCAATCCATATACCTGAAAATCAAGGCTTTAACATCAGTTTACGGCACAAATTAAGCATTTGAGGACACTAAATCTATATAAACAAAGCCCCAAATGAGTCTAAATCTCGGACTCATCAACACCCCCAACTTAAACTTTTGCTTGTCCTTAAGTAAAACTCAAGATCAACAATTCAGAAAGGATGTCTCAAATAGTGTTGCATAAGACTCAACATGAATGCACACAACAAGGTTCAATTTACTATTACAATAATCAATTATGCATTCAAAGATTTAAATCATGACTCACCATTATCAAAGATGCTCAAGTTCACAATACTTGCTTCAAATACAAGTTCAAGCTCAACAAAGGTACTCAAATGCCCTCACAACAAAGATGATTCCATATTCACACAAATGTTCTTCAACAATTTATAGTTCTGGAATCACATACAACTCTCACACTCACAAAGATGAACACATGCATGACTTCACCCATAGGTTTGTCCTTATTTTCCAATCAACATTCATTTCAGCTCAGTCAAGATCACAAAGGTCTTTCCAAGGCTTGTAATGGAGCTGAGTGTCAAGGTATGGTCATTTAGGCTTAGTGGCTTCTACCTTAATGAAGTGTGGTGCGAACATCACTTTCCTCCGTTTCTTTAACATTTTAATCATGCTCATAATCCACCCCATTATTCAACTTCATATGAACTACCAAATACCCCCATTTCTTTTGTTACTTCCACTACTTTATTTCACAATGTTTTCATTATTTTTCTTTTCTTTCTTCTTTTCTTTTTTTTTTTTACATGGAGGGGTTCCATCTTTTTCAAAAATCATTACTCAAAGGGGGATTTCTCACACTTCATGACTTTCCTTCTCTTTTCACCACACCCCCAACTTAGGCTTTTGGCCTAAGTTGACTATTCAACAAACCACACTTCATGAAAGTTATGGGTGAATGGATAAAGAAGGGTCAAAATTGTTCAAGTTTCTTCCAAGAAAAGGGTAAGGCTAAAGAGGGTTCAAGAAAGGTTCACACAGCTCACAAGGTTGGCCACAAAAGAGGTATATTGTCAAATTGTTTCACTCTTCAAAATTGTTGCCTAAGATCATTTCAAGTGCTTACATCACTCAGTCAATCAGACCAACGGGGCAAATTTTAGGTGTCATAACACACAATGTTCAAAGTAGTCTCATCACACAAGGAATTGGCATCAATATCAAACAAGACTCTACACTTTCTAGCTAGTGTGCAATGTTCATCACAAGAGACTCATTCGATAACCGGCTAGTCACAATGAGATGCTAAAATTTCACACATTGTCTATGAAACTTCATTGTCCTCATCGTAGCTGCACATTCATTTCTTTCAATTAAGAGCACTATTCAAGTCATCGGTATTGATCACAACCGATACTCAAAGTTGCACAAAAACAACCACAATTGCCACAATAGAGGTGGTAAAATTTTAATATTTGGTTCAAAACCATTTCAATTCAAAACAAGGGGCCACAAGCTAAAGCATCCACAAGATCAAAACATATATATAGATCAACAAAAACCCAATATTCACAAACAAAATAGAATCAAAAGAGGTAGGTATGGAACTAAAATAACAAAAAGTATCTCAATCTAACAGAGAGGGAGGTAAAAATATCATCCTACCAGGCTAAGCTTGGAAGTCTGCATCACACTCATTTCATCTGTCGAGGCATCAGTGCCTAGGGTCACACTCTGGGGCTAGGCATCAGTGCCCGGTGTCTCATCAACATTAGCTCCACTAGAGCCTGCCATAGCGATATCTCTTAAAGATGTCTGAACAACAAAATGTACCATAGCCTCCTCGACATCAGTCAGGCCCTCATAAGTGGTCTCCACCTGAACACCAAGCTACTCTTCATCAGTCTCAGCCTCAGACTCTGCAGCTGCGTCATCAGCTCTAACCTCATCTCCAGTGGTAGCTGGAGGCACATCAGAACATGCCAGAATATATGTGCCTAGGTTGTTAGGGATCTCCATAGTCCCAAAAATTAGAGACATATCACTGGACTTCAGCTAGTCCACATATTTCCTCAACTCCACAATCACGGCCTTTAAGGTCGTCACCTTATGAGTAGCTCCCAGGCCTCTCTCACATACCTCTATTCTCACTATGAGGGCATCAATAGAATATCTAAGAAGTGTCAGTGCAGTAATCATCCCAAGAACTGTAGCCTCTAGCTTAGAGGCACGCACATCAACAAAATGGGCTATGTGCCCTATCCGTAGCAGCATGGCCCGGGTGAATGGAGGTCAGGATGCAGAAGTGCTAGTAGTAGACCTAGGAGGTGGGGGAGCAGTAGAAGAACTCAAATTCACAGAGGGCCGAGCTATAAATACCTCAAGGCCTAGTGACCGGAGTAGGCAATCTTGCGCACCGGGTAATGTCTCAATATCAACTGTCGGGGATGTATCCACCAGAGCTGCCCTATTTCTCTCAGCCTCATCCTTCAAGTACTCGGCCTCAATATATTGGATGTTAGTAGAGGAGGTGGGAGTCAGTTCCACATTCCTCTTTTCATCTCGTGGCGCACGGGAGAGTCTGCAAAGCTTTGTGATCAATACCAGAAGGAGGAGGAGAGATTTTGCCGCCTAGCTCTCATGGATGTCACCGCCCAATAATTGCACCTAAATTGATGCTCTTCCTTGAAATAATGGATCCAAGATAGGCCTCCTTTGTGTGGCAAAGGATAGCATCGTTCTGGGATGGCATGATTGTGCTACTAATAAACCTGAACCAATACCTCGATGCCACATTGAGGCCTTTCTTCAGATTGCACGCCGCCTCAATCGACGATTTAGGAGTATTGTTAGAAAGGATAGGGGCTAGCCAACTTTTCATATCCTCCAATGTTATTCTCTTGATCATACTCTAGTAGTCATCTGCAAAGTTGTAAGTGCATTTCAAGACGGTGTTGATATCATTACTATCACATTTTACCTTATTCCTCCGAACAACCACATAATCCATGGGTTTGAAGATATTGGCCTTCGTCTTCCCTTGTGGTACCAAAGCTCCGTAGGATGAGTAGAACTCCCAGACCTAATTAGAAATGTATGGACCCTGGGGTTTCATGAAGATCTAGAATTTGTGGGACTTAAGGGTGCTCCATATCTCCGGATATCTATCCACCACACCATTTGTGGACAACCTCTTCTTCTCAATGATAGTCCTCAGTCCCTCGGCCTTTAGTCTGTTGAGAGACCGGGGAGGAGGACCTTGTACTAGTGGTGCTGGAACCACCATTTATGCTGGGGGTGGAGGAAGATGTGGAGGTGGAGGAGGAGTTTGAGGCACTCGAATCCTAGATGGATCATGAATCCCCTTGGAGCAAATTTTTGCTATCCGGGCTCGTAGAAGCTGATCATCCTCAGGTGATTCACATAGACACCCTCACTATCGAAGCTGACCTCTGGGGACTCCACAATGGGCGCTTTGCCCTTACCTTTGCCTTTTCCTCCATTTGTAGGGAATTTGGCAGCCTTTGCCTTAGATGCAGCTGCATCCTCATTTATAATGATTCCTTTGGCCCGCTTGCAGGGCGTCACGTCTCTTCCAAGGACTTTGGGTCTAGCCATTTTTGCAAAATGCATAGAAACGAGTTATAAATAATTCAAAAACAATGCAGAAATAAAGTTACAGAAAGACTTGCCGAACCAGTTGGCAAGTCGCCGAGTCCTCGAGTCACTTAGGCGAGCCAGATCGAGCTTGCTGAAAGTACCAACTCAAAAAATTTCCAGAATGAAGGCATGTCGGTGATTATCAGGGCCATTCAACGAGCTTGGAATAGACCGCCAAAAAGTTACAGTTTATTTTAAGGGTTGGGGGTGCAGAAAGGGTGATCAAGGGAACCTTTCGGCGAGTTGGCGAGTGAACTCGATGAGCTAAAGCTTCCCGTTGAAAGTTACCTAACAACTTAGCAAAAAAAATGAAACTAAGGGCGATCAAAGGGGGACTTTACTACCGAACCAACTCGGCGAGCTCGACGAATGACCCAACGTGCCAATTTTCATCCCCTTTTCCCAAAATAAGCCCTCAGCCCCTAAAATAAAAATCAAACACAAACATCATGCAATTAGAGTAGACCCATACGACCCATGCCATCGGGGTACTCAGACTTCCCCTGATTTGGCCAAAATTAGTCATTTGATGACTTTTGTCCTTAAGAATGATGTCAAACGCTCCATTATTGGGCAAATGACGTCATTTAGCACAATTCGGGGTTACTTAGACTTCACCCAACTATACATATTACAAAATTACCAACCCAACAATTTAGAACCAATTTTAACGCACAAAACACGGGAAACGATTGATTTAAATATTTTAGGCACAAGTTACAACACTTACGGGCAATTCAACACATTTAACACAATTAACTCAACTACCCAACATCAAATAACACCCAATTACCTATTGCATTTGATTTCAAGCACAAACTCAAAGTACAGGGTTCGAAAAACCAAACTGTATGCCGAATATCAAAGTTGAAAAGCTAGGCGGAAAAGTTCCCCAAATCCGAGCACAAAATGACACAAAAATGTGAGTAAAATAGTGAAATATGGAAGATTTAAAGTTGGGGTGAGAATGCACGAGAGTTAGAAATGACAGAAGATGAAGGATTTTGAAATTTTAAACGTTTGGACTTTAAAACCGTTCAGTTCGCGGTACCATTGACAGAGTAAGTCATGCTCGCCAGCCCACTCGGCGATGCACTGAGTGGTCCTTTACCTCGCAAAGTTTTACAAGACCTCCAAGAAATTTGGGGGCCTAATCAGCAAATAAAATCGGGCTCGCTGACCTGTTCGGCGAGTCCCTGATTAAGCAATTTGCCCGTAGAGCTTTACAGACTTCCACTTCAGGCTTGGTGGGTCCAATTGTGGTCCAAGTTGGGCTCACCGACCTGTTCGGCGTGGTGCCAACTAGACTTTTGGCTCTCCGAACTGCCCATTTTCCCACACTCTTCACTTTTCAACATGCACAATCAACACCCGTTATTTAAAATCAAAATTAAAGAATTAAAAACTTGGGTTGCCTCCTAAGAAGAGCCTTAGTTAACGTCATGGCACGATGAAAGTACCCATATATGGATCATTATTTGGGTTTTCCAAGGTATCACTTGGTAGGACACCTTTTGGCCTTGGATTCAAATGAGAAGAGATTTGACCCATTTGGGTCTCCAATTGCTTGATAGAGACTAAGTGAGAGGTCGCCATCTAATTGAGAGTTTAGACATCCTCTTTCATCTCTTTCAATACTTTGTTCGATCCTTCAACTTTGTTGAGAAAGCGTGAGACATGTCTTCTGTATGGCCACCTTCAGATTTCTTAGGCTTACCATATAAAGGATCTTAAATTATGCGGAATTAAAATAAGAAAACTTATAAAGAAAGAAAGAAAACTTACAAGAAAACTGGACTTTTATTGCATTGCAAACATGAAAAAGAAATACATAGAGAAGGCTTTCAGAGTAGGATTTAGAGATATGTATCTAAATTTTCTGATGCCTAGAATGAGAAAAGAAGTCTCCTTTTATAGGAGAGAATGAATAATGTCTTTACATATTAAACGTACACTTGGACGGTTAAGATGTTGCCGACACTAATGGAGGGACCTACGTTGAAAGTAGGAAGAAGTGGAGACTATCTTTTCTTCATAGTGGAGAACATAGGGACCCAACTTCTTTTGACTTGAGCGATTGAATGAGAATCTTTTATCTTTAAAGATAATGGAGAATATCTTTTTCAAAGGTATTTTGGAAGTTAGCTTCTCAGTGGATGCCAATTTAGAATAATGAAATACTTTACTTTGGAAAAAGTAATTCCGGCTTTGCCTCTACTTTTCCAAAGAAGTTCTTTTCTTATTCGTAGTTGGGATCCATGTAAGCCAAAGCCAAGCCTTTGGGATTACACATATCTCCATTGTCTTCACTGCCGCTTTCTGTTGAAGCTGCATCTTCAATCATTTGCATGATTTGATCTTCGTCATATTTATCTAAATTCTCCAATGTTTCCTTCGCTTTTTCCCGAGAGTCGCTGGAAGAGTTCTTCAAGAACTTGATGAACCGCCTTGTCGCGAGACTGCACTTTAGAGTTAGGTTGTTTGGGGACCCAACCTTTAACCTGGATTTGCTTACACAAATATTGGATTCGATCAATATTATTTTTGGAAAAATTCCAAGTAATAATATATGATATTCTCTTTTGAACATAATATTTGCATAATTTAATATGCTCAGGTAAAGTGGAGATTTCTTCTTTGATTTGAAATTCTTCAAATCATTGAGAAATTGCTGAGGGAGGATTTCTTTGGTTCCCCCGAATAAATTCCACCATTCGTAAAACCATCTTGGAACAATAGCTTTAACAATACTGGGGCTATACTTTATAAACCAAGTATGTCTTGGTCGTAGATAAATAAAATTCATCCATGCTGCTTTATAATCATACCAATTATAAGTCTGTGGACGATGAGTCACTGATAATGCAATTGGAGTATGTAAATGGTCTGCATACCATTCAAATGAATCCAAGATTCTTTTAATAGTAAACCTTGAATATTTAATAATAGAGGGATTGTTCTCATCCCTGGAGTGTTCTATCTCGATAGAGTCGGTATCAACAAGAATAGCTTCATAGAACCTTCTTGTTTTAAGGGGATTATCTGTATCCACAAAATTTGAATCAGATAGCAAGGTTTGATCACCGTGACGTCAAAGTTGCCATACTCCTTGTTTAATGCCATGATTGGCAATACACTGCAGTCACAAAATCAAAAGATTCTTCTTTGGGTCGGGATTTTGGGAATAGTTTTCGTTAACTCGTTAATGACTGGGCAAAGGATTCTGAGTTTTCATTTCATAACTCTTCTTTGATTGGATTGAACTAGAAGATGCTTCTTGGTTTAGAGGTTTTGGGTCTAAGGTTGATCACTTTGGTCAGTGACCAAGTAGCTTTGAATGAGTTGGCCGTAGAGGCGGAGCTTTGGAAACTCGGCTAGAATCGAGAATTTGTTTAAAGGGGCTATAGGCCTTTGTGGACCTTCCTGCTTTGGAAGTACTTGAGGAAGGGTGAATGGTCTAACCAATTTTGCTTTTGGAAGTTCTTCTCCTTTAGAAGGAGTGATCGGTTTAAACGGCCTCATTTTTTCCTCAGAAAATTCACGAGTTAGAAAATCAGGAAGAGAATTTTCTTCTCCTTTAATAAAATCAATTTTAAAATCAAAACTAGATAGTAGAGCTTGCCATCTAGCAAAGATTTGCTTTGAAACAAGATTTTTAACATCCTTTTGTAAAATTTCTTTAGCAGATTTACAATCTACTCTTAATAAAAATTCTTTGTTGATAAGATCATCTTGAAACTTAGTGATACATAGCACTATAGCTAAAATCTCTTTTTCACAGAGAATAATTTTTTTGAGCGGAATTCAGTTCTGATGTAAATCGAACAAGTTGTTCTGTAGATTCAAGATCTACTTTTTGTTTAAGGATGCCTCCATAACTCGTGATCGATGCGTCCTCAACAATCATAAAAGCATTAGGATTGGGGATTCCTAAACATGGTATGTTTTTAACTAGGCCTTTAACTTGAATGACAGCCTGCGTTTGTTCAGAACCCCAAGAGACCGGATTCTTTCTAAGTCTTTTGTACAAAGGCTCACAAACATGTCTGACCTTAGGAATAAAATTAGCAACGTAATTTAAACTTCCTAGAAATCTCTGAAGTTGAGTTTTATCAGGAATTTCGTTAGGGAACTTAGAAGAGAACTCGATGGCCCTGCAAATAGGTTTATATGTTCCTTGATAAAGATCATGACCTAAGAATCTGATGGTTGTTTGAAAAAGCACCATTTTCTTAGCACTAACAACCAAACCATTTTTCTTAACAATATTAAAAAATGTATTTAGATGTTTAAAATGAGAATCTATGTTCTCGGAAAATATTAAGACATCATCAATATAAACTATTGACATATAAGAATAATCATTAAAAATGGAATTCATAATATTTTGAAATTCAGATGGGGCGTTTTAAGCCCAAAAGGCATAACATTCCATTCATATTGTCCAAACGGACGTTGAAAGTCGCTTTATATTTATCATTCTCAGAAATTTGAATCTGCCAAAATCCTGATTTTGATATCAAATTTGCTATATAAATTAGCTTTGAAAGTTCTTTTCAAAAGATCTCTTTTGTTAGGTATGGGATACCTAATCCATTTTAAAACAGAGTTAAGAGGTTTATAATTAATCACTAGTCTTGGTGCTCCTCTTTCTTTCTCAAATATTATTAACGTAGAAAGCAGAACAACTCCAAGGAGATTTAGAAACTCTAATGATTTTATTTTGTAAAAGAGTGTCAATCTCTTTCTTGCAAAATTCCATCATTTCATGATTCATTTGAATAGGCCTAGCTTTAGTTGAAATAGCCTGTTCATTGAATCCATCAATGTATGGTAATGAAACAATATGTTTCTTGCGTTCCCAAAAAGCATTAGGAAAATCTGAACATATTTCTTTTTCAAAGTTCTCACGAAGTTTGGCTATCTTATTAACCATCTCCGGGGTTTTTAAAATCTGTTCGATTTTCTTAACACGAATTTCATCCTTTAAAAAGGTGAGATGTTGTGATATATTATTAATACGAAAAACTGTTTTTTCCCTTATAAAATTGCTTTCATCCTGTGAAAGAGTTTTAACAAAAGGAAAATGCAAATCTTTTCCAAGTATAGTAGTATTAATACCATTTAAATCAAGAAATAAGGTTTTATCTGAGTGATAAAAGGTATTCCAAGAATGATATCTTCATTGATATCTTCAGTAATTACAAAATCATTTGTTAAACAAATACCATTGTTGCAAATATGAGCTTTAGAAAGCTTGTAATTTATTTTTAAAAGTTCTCCTAGCAGAGTATAATTTTGAAGTACTTTTTGTAAATACTTGGTGGGTACTATACCTTTTACAATGCAGCCGACCGCACCATCACAAGTTAAAGCACTTTTGTTAATAACAAAATGTTTATTAACTACAATTTTAACAGGAATATGATGACTCTGAGGTCTTATTGAAGAGATTACCGTTACTCCTAGTGCTACCGAGGTGGATGGAAAGTTACCTGTATTAGTAACAATTGGTTCAGTAGATGATCATTGTTTATAGATTCTATGTCATCATCTTTTGTAGATTCATGTCCGAATCTTGTTCCTCAGAAATTTGTCTTTCTGAGAACCTGATCCGTAAGGACATCCATTTCGACTTTTCCTAGTCGAGATTTAATATCTTTAATCTCTTCTTTGAGATTAGATACTTCGTGGCGAAGGTCAGATATAGTGGGTTCAGAATTATTATCTGAGCGATTCATGATTTGCTTCATACTAAAGGGTTCAACAATAGGACGAGATTTAGGTTTGTCCGTGTTGAGGATGATGTTTTTTAGTTCTAGGAGAAAACGATTCCTAGCCTCATCATCAGCTATGTGTTGAATAACATCAAAGAGAGCTTCTTTCGAATGATCAGAAAGAACCCGGATAGAGTGAGTACTATCACAAGTACAAAATGCTTCAGTACATGCGCAATCTTTTCCTGATTGACTTTGATCTGAATCATAGTCAAGATTAATGTCTTCTTCATCGCTGTATTCATCAGATGTTCCTGAAGATTCAGAAAAAGATTCATCAAGAATAGCTAAAAGCTTACCTTTTGTTTCATCGTCTATGCCAAGAAGATTAATCTTTTTCTTCTTAGTTTGTGATCTGCATTCATTTGCTTTGTGGCCTGTTTTTCCACAAGTCCAACAGACATCTGTCTTGGAATCTCTAGGTCTTTTGGACCTTCTTTTCTTTGATTTTGAATAATCATCTTTTCTTCGAGATTTCTTCCTGTGAGATTTCTTTTCTTTTTTATCTTTCTTCACCTTGTCAGGCGGAGTAATAAAACCAAAATCTCTACAAAAACTTCCAAGCTCACGTCTTGAAGATGACTGTTCCTTTTTAAGCTGATGCTTAAGCTTAATGTCAGTGCAAAGTTCTAGCCCTACAATATTAATGGTGCTTACCAAATCACCATATGTTAGACTGCTATAGGGAATGCGACCGTCATTGCGATCTTGTAATTTAGTCCTTACTTTATCAGCAAAGAGTGGGGGTAATCCACTGATGAAGCGTTCCTTCCAAAAATCAAGGTGACAATCAGAACGAAGCATTACTTTATTAAGAAAAGCATGCTTATAATGGATGAAATTATCTAAGTTTGGACAACTAAGATTATTAAGAATTTGGAGACTTCTATCCTGAAAAAGTTTGGGTTCTCCAATAAAATGCTTCGCGATGTGATATAGTAATGTTGCACAAGCATCCTGTTTAGTGACTAGGGAAGTACTTTGGCTGTTTCCTTCAACCTTCACAACAGTTTCTGTTGCTGTGGCATTAATGATGAATTGCTTAGTATCATCTTTACGAGTTATCCCACCAATGCTTTAGCATGCCGTAAAACTCGCAGCAATCATAGTAGCAAATTTTCCTTATCTCACGATCCTCTCATTTTGTAAGCAGAATAGCAACTCCCATCTCATGAAGTTTGTTGTATATTTGATGCTCGCAAGACCATCAATATTCCATTCAGTAATGCTTCTTCCTTCATGAGAAGAAGTGGATAAGAATGCATTTTCCTCATACTGCAAATCTGGGAATGAGGGACGACTATGATAGTTTTTCCGATTATGGAATCTATCGTTGGATAACTTCCGAGAAGGATATCTTTATCCTGAATGGATTCATCAGATTTCTCCTGAAGGGTAGAAACCTTGTTTTGAGTTTTGTCTTCTTGTTTAGAGACGCTAAATTTGGTAAGTTGTTCATTAATCTTGTCAATAAGATTATTTCCTGAGATTTCAAAAGTTTCTGAAAGTTTAGGGAATTTATCTTTGGAAAACTCTGGTAATTTGAATCCTGGGTTAGGTTCAATATGGTTATTGGATGAAGTAGAAGCCGGGATAGGTCTTCCACTAAATATAGGTTTTGTATCTTCAATTTGTTTGGAGATTACATGAAGAATTTGGTTTGAGTAGTTGTTTTGTTCTACTACTCGGTCAATATCTGCAGTAGTGAGTATAGTACTGGTCTTATCACTTTTCTCTTTGAAAGGAGAAGCTTTAATAATCGCTCTCGCAATAGGAATGTTAATACCTTCTAGAGGAGGAGTAATAGATTCAACAATCTTATTAGAAGTTGTATACCATTTATTAATGATAACTTGTAAAGACTCAGTCTGATTTTCAATCTTACCAGTCATTTCAAACCATTTAAAGAATTCAATTTCACAACCTATCCTTTTCATATCTTTCATCCAAGAATCTCTGAAGTATTCTCTTTCTTTAAGAGTATAGGTAGCTACATACCATTTTCTCTTAGTCCGGTTGTCGATGAGTCCACATTTTGTTTAAAACATCCAATCAGTGATAAAAACTTTACCTGCTTTCAAAGATACCAAGCCAACCTCGGTTTCTCTGTTTGAGGAGGCTCCATCTCACTTGCAATGGACTATTTGGTTGATCTTGATAGAAGACTTTAGGGACTTCTCCGAAAAGTCAACACTGTAACCTTACCTTTGCCGTTATCAACCGATTCAAAGAATGGAAATGTCTTCTTCACGCTTCCGGGGTTTTTGAAGAAGAAGGTGGTCTGTGAACGGTTCTCGAGGGATATGAAGTAGAGGCGGACCAGGACGACCTTCGATTAGATGAAGATCTCCTAATAGTATTGTCAAGAAATTTGAGTTCTATTGACCCATCAGGGAATTGAATGACTCTTTCAATCTGAGATCTTTCAGAATGAGACGCAAAAGGTTGAGTGATATTATCAAAACGCCAATCATTGTTAGAAAGTATATCTTTCCATTGGAGTAGTCGGGGAACGAAAATAGAACTATGTTCATGGTTGGCTTCCATAAGCATAGTCTCACCTTTAGCACTCTCATGATAAGCCTTAGGTGCAAGGGTGGTTTTCATAAGCCTGTAGTAGACTCGGTAGATAATGGCTATCTCACGAGTATTGATTTTGCTGTTCAAGTTTTTGGTTTTGACATTGAGGGTCAAAGAATCCATGACGTTAGGGTCATTAATATCAAGAGAGAAGTTAGGATAACAATTAAAGTAAACTGGCCCATCAGCTAGATTACTCTGCAAAACTCCTAACAGAGAATCATCAAAATTTCAAAAATCTGCCATCTCGAAGGATGACACAAACAGGAATATCAAGTCCTTTTCTAAATAAAGGCTTAACTGCTACTTGCACTAAACCAATATGCAAATAATGGTACATGTATTTGATCAAATTCTAGAGAATCGATTACAACTGGATTTTGTTCAAGAGGACTTGGTGGAAGATGAGGATAATGTTCCTCTAGTATGGAAAAGGAAGGGCTGGGGAGGAGTGAATGAACAAGATACTACTCCAACTAAGATAATTTCTCAGCCCTCTTTGGCATCCAAGGATTCACAACAACAACAGGGTCTAAGAAGTAAGTTTTTGAGGAAATCTCAATGTTAGACAAAGGTAAAAGGAAAATGATCGAGTCTGCCCCCCAAAAATCATCAAAAGTTATTCCACTCACAGGGCTTAAAAAAGTTTGTTGACTGACACCATGGCTACCAACAAGGCAGGAACAATTCAACACAGATGCAAGAAGAAAAAATATTGTGTTTGAGGACAAACCAGTTCTTCTTGAGGACCTGGTCGATATGTCATAGGAGCCAGATAATAGTGCTACTGAATCTGAGGATATAACATTGGCGGTACACACTACCAGAAAGGCTATAGATGGGAGAAAGATTAAGGCACCAGAATCAAAGTAAAAGGGTGTGACAAAGCGAAATAAGAAGGATAAAAAGGAGTTCGTAGAAGAGGTAGTGGAACCTATAGAAGAGATAGTGGAACCTAGGTCTAAGTTGTGAAGGGATTTTGTTCTCTTATTAAAAAGGGAAAGGGTGGTAAAATATTGAGTAGAGAGGAGCGAGTAACAGCTCTCAAAACCCAAAAGGCTATAAATGGTAGAGTGTTTAATGTGGATGTTCTCGACAAACCAAGCATGAGAGGTCTTGTTGACTATCTGGCTCTACAAGAGTAGGAGCATCTATTCGAATGGCCTGCTCATTTCATGCATGAACCAGAAGTTCGTGAGTTCTATTATAAGATACTACTTAATGCTGATGGTATCATTGACACTCAGGTTCATGGGATAGATATCCATTTGAATTAGGACATCTTGAGTATCATTTTGGAAGTTCCATGTAAGGGGGTCCGGTCAGTAAAAGGGAGTGTGCCATCTGAATCGTATGTTAGGTCAACTATCAAAGTGGAAGATCTCAAGTTCTCAAGAATTCCAAAGAAATTTTTTAAGGGTGAACACTAGTTGTGCTTTGAATTTGTAAACAAAGTACTCCTACCTGGCACCAAAAAAAGAACTGTGGCTTCTTCAGCAGACTTGTTTATCATGGAATTGTTAGACAAATATGATGCCATGAATCTTCCTGGGATTATGCTGCAGCATATACACAGAGCTATGATGGCCAAAGATGGGCATCATGGTATGGCCTATGGGTATCTGTTAAACTGAGTCTTCAATCATTTCAATGTTCCTCTTGGCAAAGGAGTTGTTTGGATATTAAAATAGGCCTTTTCTCTGTGTACCTTGATTGAGTGTGAATTTATTGAGGGAAAGGTGAAGTCTAAGTCTTAGTCTCTGAGCTTCTTCAATAACAAGAATTGTTAAAAAGGGAAATGAAAGATCTTACTACCTTGTTGGGTGCAAAGGACTTGGCGATTACGAGGCTTAAATCATTGATTCAAAAGGAACAGTCTCAAGGACCAGGTCCAAGTACATATGGGCAGGAGGATGTTAAAGCACTGAAGGTTCATAATGTTAAGTTGGTTGAATCAAATGCAAAATTGGACGATGAGGTCAAGTCTCTAACCTAAAAGCTTCTCTAGGTCCA
This sequence comes from Solanum pinnatisectum, assembly GCA_035578085.1. Lineage (NCBI taxonomy): Eukaryota > Viridiplantae > Streptophyta > Magnoliopsida > Solanales > Solanaceae > Solanum > Solanum pinnatisectum. The sequence continues at coordinate 237,393 of JAWPEI010000046.1, forward strand.
TAAGGATGCAAATACCCGGATGAACCTGATCCTGCACTAGTCCTTTTGTTTTGTTTCTGGCTGTGGCACTTTGACTTTCTGACTTTTTGTCATTTTATTTACGATCAGGATGATGGATACATTCCTTCTCTTAATGATATCTTCCCTTGTTGTTTTGCTATAGTGATTCTTCTATATGTGATTAGTTACTCATGTTTTATATCACCCTTTGGCTTTGGAATCATTACATTTTTGCTTGACATCTTACTTATGTTTACTGCTTTAACTTTTTTATGATGTCAAAAGAGGGAAGAATGGTATTGGTGACAGGGGGAATGACATTGGTGACAAGGGGAGATCTTGGAAATGTATGCTGGGATATATTGATGGTAGGGGGGATAATAAAGTGTTTGTTTGTCATCATCAAAAAAGGGGAAAATGTTAGAATTTGATGTTTTGATGATACTCAGAAAATAGCAACCTGGTCCATGGTTGATCGGGAATCCGAAGTCAAATGGTGAAAAGTTTTAAAACCTGTCATTTCTGACGCGGTTAGTGAGCACAAGAAACGAGAACAATGTACTCAACCAATCAGAGAATACTAGGTTTTTTTGTTTAGTTATATCCTCATTTGACATGAAACAACCTAGTCAAGAGCTTCAAACAAAAATATTAAAAAGGTGTATTTTTTCTTCGAAGAACTCAAGCCTTCAACAACCTTAAGGGACCTGATAGAGTTATCTAGAGTGTCTTCTAAGCGTTATTAGTAAATGATTGTGTTGTGTTGAACTTGTAAGATCCGTTTCTAATCTATAAAGTAACACATTAAGTCTTTTATGTGATAACAAACAATGAGTATAGTTAGAGTTAACTGTGTGGTGTGTGATTTAAGTCTATATTAATTGAGTTAGTTAATAAGTGGGCAATAGAGGCATGGCTTTGGTTCTCTTTGTCATAATGTTATTGCGGGTGGTGAGATTAAGACTCTTTTATGTGTATTTGGAGTCTGTATTCACTTGTTGCTTGAAAATAGTGAAAATAATTGAAAATCTTATGTGACAGGTCGTGGTTTTCCTCCGTTGTGCAAGGAAATTTCCACGTAAAACTCTTTGTTGTTTTTACTTTATACTTTTGTATCTTCTACTACATTTTAGTGTATTATCAACTCGTTTCCTTAGCACATGGCGGACTAGTACATCTCATCAATTGCTTTAAACACACCAGATATCAAATTCAAACAGCTCTTCCTACTCCCAACATCCACTGGCGTATCAATTACACTATAACACTACATCAAACACAAGTTTGATGATTATGCCACCGCCATGAGGGTGCGAAAAGATGAAACCATCTCTCTCTTTATCTATTAGTTTTATTCAATTATTTGGTTGTGTGTTTCCGACGGAGAAACTCTAGTCCTTAAAGCTAATTGCTCAACTCCATTGTGTCAGTTAATCATAAAATCTATTGAATCACTGAAATTTGACCAATCTAATAGACCTTTAGAGTACCATTTATGGAGCAATGATTAAACTACGTGGGAAACAACTTCATTTGGCCCAAATGATATCGAGTGTGATATCCAAACCACAACACCCTGTAAATCTTTGGGAAACTGTGAAGCACACAATATATTCATACGTGAAGGCTGAGAAATGATTAAACTTGCTTATTCATGACCTATGCATCTGCAATGATTATCGAGCAATTAGTTCTAATATCTCTTGTATGACAAAGATGCTTACCATGCTTCTCACAATAACCCCAAAGGATGATACAAGTAGTTCTAATGAATATTTCGGTATTTATTAACACCTCTATTCCTACGGCTCGTAAAGAGTTATATGTTTCCTTCTATATTTTGCAAACAATTTGCTCATGGATGCATTTTTCAATTTATAGATCATGTAATACATGTTTCCCCTACCCCATATCCGTATAAAGGGAATGTGCTCCTATATTGTTAAGAGTTTTGTAAACTTGTGAGAGGGGTTTCTGGTGTTCATAATGCTTTGCATATACTTTTTAGGAGTAGTTTAGAGGCTATGATGGAGTGATATGATATTAGGAATGTGGTACAGGATATTTTCCATTTGTTTGCGAGTTGGAAATAAGTTTAATTGAGTATGTGATCAGTTATAGGGTTATATATGGGGTTCTGATGTGCATGAGTTTATCAAGTTTATACATCACGTGAAGTGTTTAATATGCCCTCAAGAAGCATTAGGTTGTATGATTAGTTTCGCTTCATTAAAGCAAGGTAAAAGTGAAGCAGGAAGAAAAAGATTTGACACGCACTATAAAGATTGAATATTTGCTGGAAGAGTATGTTTATTAATGAAGGCAGCAAGGTATTAAATAGAGTTACAAGGAAAATAATAAGAATCCTAAACAAAATGAACTAAAGTAATCTAAATAAATAATAATTGTTGAGCTAACTAATGCAATCCTAATACGACTAAACTAACTGATATCTGAACTAGCGCCAAATATTCTAGTATGCCCTCTCCAGTTAGGCGATGAGTCACCAAGCATAACTTGAACATATTAGTCTCAAAAGCATATTTGGACAGTGTATGGTGAAAGTGTCGGCTATTTGATCGGCACCATGGACATGAACAACACGAACCCTTTTGATGTCAACATGGTGGTAAACAAAGTGAAAGTCCACAACAGCATGCTTCACACGATTACAGAGAAAGGATTCTTGCTCAAGAATGTGGTGCCAAGATTGTCACAATAAATTGTGGATAGCTAATGTACTGGAAATCGCAGCTCATTTAGAAGATTGGTGACCCATAAGGTTTCAGAAAGTGCATTAGCCACTGCCCTGTATTCAGACTCAATGGAGGAATGTGAGACAGTATTTTGCTTTTTTGAGGACCAACTAATCAGATTCTGACCAAGAAACAAGATGAAACCAGATGTAGAAACTATATCAATGATGTCCCCACCCCAATCTGCATGAGAGTACACATGTAGATTGAATGGTACCACATAGGTATCGAAGAACACGTTACAGCCTTCTAGTGAAGGTCTGATGGTGCTTGCATGAATTGAGAAAACTTGTTGATAGCATAGGCTATGTCAAGTCTAGTGAAGGATATATATTACAGCCTACCCAAGACTCGGCGATACGTGTAGCATCACTCAAGTGAGTTCAATCAGACAAGGTGAGTAACTCAGATGCACTCATTGGCGTGACAACACTCTTGCAGTCAGTTATTACCTCATCATTTAAAATTTCATTCACATACTTTTCTTGGGTGAGAATTAAACCATTAGAGCTGCGCATCACTTCAACACCAAGAAAGTAGTGAAGATTACCTAAATCTTTAATAGAGAACTTTGAAGCAAGGGAAGTGATAACCTGATTAACACTTAACGTATTGCTCCCAGTGATAATAATATCATCGACAAAGATGAGAATGAACTAGGTATCACCTACACCATGTTTGACAAGTAGTGAGGCATCATATTTTTTTCTTAACGAAGCCTATGGATGAAAGATAACCGTGAGGGCATTATACCACGGCCGAGAAGCCTATTTCAAGCTATAGATCACCTTTCGCAGCTAACATATATGCATTGGTTTGTCATCACTAATAAACCTCGGAGGTTGTGCCATGTACACTTTTTCCAGGTTGCCTTAGAGAAAGGCATTGTTGACATCTAGCTAGCGAAAGTGCTAGTTCTGACGAAGTTCCACAAAGAAGACGATGCAAACTGTCATGGGCTTGATGACTTGACTAAATGTGGCATGAAAATTAATGCCCAACCTCTAAGTAAAGCCTTTTGCAACTTGACACTCTTTGTATTTGTCGATGGACCTATCAACATTTTTCCTAATCCTGAAAATCCACTTGTAAGATACAATGTTTTGGTCGGGTCAGGAGAAATAAGTTCCCAAGTCTGATTATTAATTAAAGCATCAAATTCCAGTTTCATGGCATAACATAACTCGGGATGTTTTTGTGCTTGTTTGATAGTAGTTTGTGTGATAGTGGGGTTCAACTTGGCTAGGTAATCAAAATTGATTTTCGATTTTGTGATATTGTTTTGGGATTGAGTGACAACACGGGTAAGAGGAGACGGACATTGAGCTGGTGAAGGAGTGAGTTCCAACTTGAGGTTAGGACAGGCTAGTTGAGGAGCCATCGGTGTTGGTGGGTTGGTGTTTCTACATTGATAGACAACGAGAGGAGACAAGTTGCTTTGTTTGTTGGTAGAGATCGACATTTGTGAGTTTGTAGGGAGGCGTGGTAGGGCTAGGTAGATATAGAAGAGGGGCTCTGGGAAATGGGAATTATTGAAGATGAGGAAGATAGAAATTTACTTGGAGAGGGAGAAGTTGCAAGAGGTGAATCTGCTGCGTCCGTCACTGATACATTGTCAGATAAGGACTGTGATTTTGAGTTGTCTCTGAACTAGGCTGGAGAGGAAGCAGACGGTGATGGGAAATTGATAATTGTGCTTCCTGCTATTTCTAATGGAGTTGGCATATCTGCAACTAAGGAAAGTTTGGGTGTGGGGTCTGAAGAACTTGACATAGTTGTTTTTTCCCATTTTAGGTGAGTTGGTTTAATGGCAATGTTGGAGAACAATGTCTCAAATGGAAGAACATCCTCAACAAATAGCACATCTCGGGATAAGTACACCTTTGAAAAAATGGGGTCAAAACACTAGTGACAATGATGGGATAGTAAGAATCCAAGATAGACACATTGGGTAGATTTTGATTCAAGTTTATTTTTAGAGTATGGTAAATAAGACATGGATAATGTAAACAACCAAAAATCCGTAGGAATTTATAATCAGGTGATTTTCTATTTGTCGAATGGGGACTGATTATCTTGGTGAGAGGTAAGAAGACGATTGATGAGGTAGATAGTGTGATGGTATGAAAAAGCCCAAAATTGGGGTAGGAGGGACGCCTCATATAAGAGTATTCTTGCAGTTTTGATGATATGGCGATGTTGTCATTCTACAAGTGCAATTCGTTCGGGTGTATAGGGTGGGGTGGAGAGGTGTTGAATGCTGTGAAGCGAAAGATATGAGTCAAGACTTTATACTCACCTCCTCCATCAGTATACAATGATAAAATTTTTTTGTCAAAATGTTTTTCCATTATAGGATGAAATTTTTGAAAGATCTCTGTCACCTCACTTTTCTTTGTTAGTGTGTAAAGCCAAGTGTATTTCGTATATTAGTCAACAAAAATATAATAATTCAATTTTTTGTCAAGAGACAATCCCCATGAATCACTAAAAACAATTTTAAGTGGTTTAGAGCTACACAATGATAATTGGGTAAAAGCATGCCGATGAGCTTTAGTAGATAAACAAGAATTACAATGGAATGTTTTTTCTCGCTCATGAAACAATTGCAAGAATTTATTCAAAATAAACCTAAGAACTATAGAGCGAGGATGACCAAGGCATTGGTGCCATGTAGTAAGAGAACTAGATGTGCAGATAATGTGAGTTTTGGGATGTGAGACAGGCCACTCATATAGTCCATTGTTAGTCCGACCGTGCACCACTAGCTTCCGTGTTTTCAGATCCTTCACAACAAAGATAAAGGAAATATCCAATAGACTTGAGATTGTCTTGACAGAATTTAGAAACTGAGAGAAGCTTGAGTTTAATGGAAGGGAAACACAGAGTGTGGGTTATCTTAAAAATATTATTTAATACATTTAATTTAGTAGAACCAGTGTTAGAGATGGGAATTTTGTTACCATCACCCATGGAGACATCCTTGTTACCATGGTATGGCTGTAGGTTGTACGCCTCTATTGTGATGTTATAGGTGGCTCTTGAGTCAACTATCTGGGGGTTGGTGGTCGTCGTAAACCTAGTAGCATATTTGGCTTTGGCTTCAAAGTGATTATGAGACTTAGAGCGGCAAATATTGGTGGTGTGGCCAATCCTATTACATAGTTGACATTGAGTAACACCGTTTGGAGTTAAATTAGACTGCTATTGTGGTGGAGTGCTTGGACGCAAATTCTGGCGCCATTGTTGAGAGTTGTTGGTTTGTCTGCAAGTGTTGCAATTATTGGAGTTGAATTTGGGTGGAGTAGCGACTGCAACAATGATGGTACTAGGCAGTTTCTTAGCATCCTTGTGGCGAAGGAAGAGTTGAAAGTCTAGTAGCTTTTCAAATAGTTCCTCATAGGAGATAGCCGTATCGGGTGCACAAATGGCAGCTAATATCTCACGAAATTTAGGACTTAGACCACTAAGTATTTTGACGATGATATCAGGATTGGACATTGGAGCACCAACAGTGGCTAACTCATCCGAAAAGGACTGAATAGTGTGAAGATATTCAGTGATGGAGCGAGAGTCATTAGTGACACGCACAAGATAATCATGCAAACTGAAGACCCCAGTTTGAGATTTGTTTTCATAAGTGGTATGCAAAGCATCCCAAGCTGATTTAGCCAAGTCAGCGGCAACAACAATAAAGGCAATAGTGGGTTCAATAGAAGCTATGAGGGCATTCTGGATAAGTTGGTCCTGACAAAACCAAGTTAAGAGGTAGGATTAGGAGATATATTCGTGCCGAGGATAATCGTGCAACTGGGAGATGGAGTGATTCCATCAAAATGGCCAAAAAGGTTGTAGCCATACATAAGCATGGAAAATTAGGCTTTCCAAGTGGCGAAGTTGTGACCACCGCTTAGTTTGATGGGTAATTGGGATGCTAGATTGAATTGAATGATAATATTGGTACCCACCGTGTTATCAACATTGACAACTTGGGATTTTTTTCATTGTTGTTACCATTGTGATTGGTCATTGTTGCCGATCTGCATGAAGATGAGAAAAAAATATTGGATCGTACTCGTTAATGCGTGAAGAGCCTTGATACCATATAAAGACTGAATATGTGCTCGAAGAGTATGTTCATTAATGAAGGCAGCAAGGTATTAAATAGAGTTACAGGGAAATTAATAAGACTCCTACATGAACTAAACTGAAGTAATCTAACTAATTAATAACTACTGAACTAACTAATGCAATCCTAATACAACTAAACTAAATGATGTCTGAACTAGTGCCAGATATTCTAATACACACAATTACAAAAAAAATAGATTGAAGGTTATGCATCATGTATTTTGTAATTTGGACAAATTAGAGTTGTGTCTAATGAAATAACAAAGTGAGCTAGATTTGATAAAAAATAAAGAAGTGAACCTATTGTACTTTATTTGTCATTATTTTTTAGTTCTAAAAGAGTTAACAAGCATTTCAAATCCCGTATATAAGCAGTTTGCTCATATATTGTTCAAGTTTTGTAAGATTCTAAGAAAGGTAGTGGGTGTTGATGATACTTTGTATATATTTTGCCGAAGTAGTTTAGCTGCAATGATAAAGGGTTATGTCCATGATATTAAGTGTGTGTTAAGATTGCATGATGTTTTCCCTTTAGTTCGTGAGTTGGCAACAAGGTTATCACATGATTTAGACTTGAGTGCAATCAACTTAGTTTATACAGTTATTAGAGAGTGATATGCATGAGTTTATCAAGTTCATGCATCCCGTATAGTGTGGAATAAAACATCGAGAAGCATTAGGAAGTCTGGTCAGTTTCCCTTCCTTGATGCAAGATGAAGCAAGATATAAAAGATTTGGGTTTAAAGGCGTACACAGTGTTTTTGTGACATGCTGGAATATTGGAGTTGTGTTGATAGGAACTTGAAAGCCAGCTGGGTTTGGTAAACAAAGAATGAGATGAGCCTATAGTACATTGTTGGTCCAGTATCTTTTATTATAAAGGAGTTAGAAAACATTTCAAAGTTGTATAAGGGTTTGGTAGAAATGTTTCAAGAGAATTTGAGGCAAAGAAAAGATGCGTTGTGATTTCTAATTGGTAAACTTTCAAAAAAGGTCTACAAAATATCAATGGATTCTTGAGCACATGAAAGTAACATATTTTAAGATAAGCCAACGTTTTTCCTTGAAGATACTTTTGGAAGGGAGGCACAAGAACGAGGTGCTTTACGAGATGCTCATTTACATGTTTCGTTCTTTTGCCTCCCTTCTCGAAGCATCTTCAAGGCAAAATGTTGCCTTATCTTAAAATGTGTTACTTTCTTTTGCTCAAGAATCCATTGATATTCTGTAGACCTTTTTGAAAGTTTACCAATCAGAAAGCACAACACAACTCTTCTTTGCCTCAAATTCTGCTAAAACATTTCCTCCAAACCCTTATACAACTTTGAAATACTTTTTAATTCCTTTAGAATTAAATGATACTAGGACCAACAATGTAGAATTGGATCACCTCTTTCTTTGTTTACCAAACCCAACTGGCTTTCCAGCTCCTTTAGACACAACTCCAATTTTTCTAGCAAGTGACAAAAATCACGATGCACTCCTTCAATCTCAAATCTTTCATTTCCTGTTTCACCTTGCATCAAGGAAGGGAAACTAACTGGATTTCCCAATATGTCTTGACACCTTATTGCACACTTAACGGATGCATGAACTTAATAAACTCACGCACATCACTCTCTGATAACTGTATAAACTTAGCTGATTCCACACTTAATTCTAAAGCATGCAATAACATTGTTGCCATCTCACAAACAAAAGGGAAAAAATCCTGCAATCTTAACACACACTTAAAATCATGGACATACCCCTTCATCATTGAAGCTAAACTACTTTGGCAAAATATATACAAAGCATAATCAACACCCACTATCCCTTACCATATAAAGGATCTTAAATTATACGGAATTAAAATAAGAAAACTTATAAAGAAAGAAAGAAAACTTACAAGAAAACTGGACTTTTATTGCATTGCAAACATGAAAAAGAAATACATAGAGAAGGCTTTCAGAGTAGGATTTAGAGATATGTATCTAAATTTTCTGATGCCTAGAATGAGAAAAGAAGTCTCCTTTTATAGGAGAGAATGAATAATGTCTTTACATATTAAACGTACACTTGGACGGTTAAGATGTTGCCGACACTAATGGAGGGACCTACGTTGAAAGTAGGAAGAAGTGGAGACTATCTTTTCTTCATAGTGGAGAACATAGGGACCCAACTTCTTTTGACTTGAGCGATTGAATGAGAATCTTTTATCTTTAAAGATAATGGAGAATATCTTTTTCAAAGGTATTTTGGAAGTTAGCTTCTCAGTGGATGCCAATTTAGAATAATGAAATACTTTACTTTGGAAAAAGTAATTCCGGCTTTGCCTCTACTTTTCCAAAGAAGTTCTTTTCTTATTCGTAGTTGGGATCCATGTAAGCCAAAGCCAAGCCTTTGGGATTACACATATCTCCATTGTCTTCACTGCCGCTTTCTGTTGAAGCTGCATCTTCAATCATTTGCATGATTTGATCTTCGTCATATTTATCTAAATTCTCCAATGTTTCCTTCCGCTTTTTCCCGAGTCGCTTTGGAAGAGTTCTTCAAGAACTTGATGAATCGCCTTGTCGCGAGATCGCACTTTAGAGTTAGGTTGTTTGGGGACCCAACCTTTAACTGGATTTGCTTACACAAATATTGGATTCGATCAATATTATTTTTGGAAAAATTCCAAGTAATAATATATGATATTCTCTTTTGAACATAATATTTGCATAATTTAATATGCTCAGGTAAAGTGGAGATTTCTTCTTTGATTTGAAATTCTTCAAATCTGTTGAGAAATTGCTGAGGGAGGATTTCTTTGGTTCCCCCGAATAAATTCCACCATTCGTAAAACCATCTTGGAACAATAGCTTTAACAATACTGGGGCTATACTTTATAAACCAAGTATGTCTTGGTCGTAGATAAATAAAATTCATCCATGCTGCTTTATAATCATACCAATTATAAGTCTGTGGACGATGAGTCACTGATAATGCAATTGGAGTATGTAAATGGTCTGCATACCATTCAAATGAATCCAAGATTCTTTTAATAGTAAACCTTGAATATTTAATAATAGAGGGATTGTTCTCATCCCTGGAGTGTTCTATCTCGATAGAGTCGGTATCAACAAGAATAGCTTCATAGAACCTTCTTGTTTTAAGGGGATTATCTGTATCCACAAAATTTGAATCAGATAGCAAGGTTTGATCACCACGACGTCAAAGTTGCCATACTCCTTGTTTAATGCCATGATTGGCAATACCGCGAAGTCACAAAATCAAAAGATTCTTCTTTTTGGGGATTTTGGGAATAGTTTTCGTTAACTCAGGTTAACACTGGGCAAAGGATTCGAGTTTTCATTTCATAACTCTTCTTTGATTGGATTGAACTAGAAGATGCTTCTTGGTTTAGAGGTTTTGCTGGTCTAAGGTTGATCACCTTTGGTCAAAGTGACCAAGTAGCTTTGGGAATGAGTTGCCGTAGGCGGAGCTTTGGAAACTCGGCTAGAACTGAGAATTTGTTTAAAGGGGCTATAGGCCTTTGTGGACCTTCCTGTTTTGGAAGTACTTGAGGAAGGGTGAATGGTCTAACCAATTTTGCTTTTGGAAGTTCTTCTCCTTTAGAAGGAGTGATCGGTTTAAACGGCCTCATTTTTTCCCTGTAAAAATTCACGAGTTAGAAAATCAGGAAGAGAATTTTCTTCTCCTTTAATAAAATCAATTTTAAAATCAAAACTAGATAGTAGAGCTTGCCATCTAGCAAAGATTTGCTTTGAAACAAGATTTTTAACATCCTTTTGTAAAATTTCTTTAGCAGATTTACAATATACTCTTAATAAAAATTCTTTGTTGATAAGATCATCTTGAAACTTAGTGATACATAGCACTATAGCTAAAATCTCTTTTTTCACAGTAGAATAATTTTTTTGAGCGGAATTCCGTTCGGATGTAAATCGAACAAGTTGTTCTCAGTAGATTCTAGTTCTACTTTTTGTTTAAGGATAACTCCATAACTCGCATTAGACGCGCTACCTCAACAATCATAAAAGCATTAGGATTGGGGATTCCTAAACATGGTATGTTTTTAACTAGGCCTTTAACTTGAATGACAACTGCGCTTGTTCGTAACCCCAAGAGACCGGATTCTTTCTAAGTCTTTTGTACAAAGGCTCACAAACATGTCCGACCTTAGGAATAAAATCAAGAACGTAATTTAAACTTCCTAGAAATCTCAAGTTGAGTTTTATCAGAATTTCGTTAGGGAACTTAGAAGAGAACTCGATGGCCCTGCAAATAGGTTTATATGTTCCTTGATAAAGATCATGACCTAAGAATCTGATGGTTGTTTGAAAAAGCACCATTTTCTTAGCACTAACAACCAAACCATTTTTCTTAACAATATTAAAAAATGTATTTAGATGTTTAAAATGAGAATCTATGTTCTCGGAAAATATTAAGACATCATCAATATAAACTATTGACATATAAGAATAATCATTAAAAATGGAATTCATAATATTTTGAAATTCAGATGGGGCGTTTTTAAGCCCAAAAGGCATAACATTCCATTCATATTGTCCAAACGGGACGTTGAAAGCTGTTTTATATATTTATCATTCTCAGAAATTTGAATCTGCCAAAATCCTGATTTTGATATCAAATTTGCTATATAAATTAGCTTTGAAAGTTCTTTTCAAAAGATCTCTTTTGTTAGGTATGGGATACCTAATCCATTTTAAAACAGAGTTAAGAGGTTTATAATTAATCACTAGTCTTGGTGCTCTTTCTTTCTCATTATTATTAACGAGAAAGCGTAATGTACTCCAAGGAGATTTAGAAACTCTAATGATTTTATTTTGTAAAAGAGTGTCAATCTCTTTCTTAAAAAATTCCATCATTTCATGATTCATCTTAATAGGCCTTACCTTAGTAGAAATAGTCTATTCATTGAATCCATCAATGTATGGTAAACTAACAATATGTTTTTTGCGTTCCCAGAAAGCATTAGGAAAATCAGAACATATTTCTTCTTCAAAATTTTAGCGAAGATTGGCTATCTTGGTAACCATCTCCGAGGTTTTTAAAATCTGTTCGATTTTCTTAACACGAATTTCATCCTTTAAAAAGGTGATATGTTATGATAGGTTATTAATACGAAAAATTGTATTTTCTCTAATGAAATTACTTTCATCTTATGAAAGAGTTTTAACAAAAGGAAATGCAAATCTTTTTCAAGTATAGTAGTATTAATACCCCTTAACTCAGTAAAATATGGTTTTATCTGAGTAATAAAAGGTATTCCCAGAATGATATCTTCATTGATATCTTCTGTGACAACAAAATCATTTGTTAAACAAATGTCATTATTGCAAATATGAGCTTTAGAAAGCTTATAATTAATTTTAAAAAGTTCTCCTGTAGCGGAGTATAATTTTGAAGTACTTTTTGTAAATACTTGGTGGGTACTATACCTTTTACAATGCAGTTCGACCGCACCATCATTACAAAGCAATTTTGTTAATAACAAAATGTTTATTAACTACAATTTTAACAGAATATGATGACTCGAGGTCTTATTGAAGAGATTACCGTTACTCCCGTGCTACCGAGGTGGATGGAAAGTTACCCGTATTAGTAACAATTGGTTCACTAGATGATCATTGTTTATAGATTCTATGTCATCATCTTTTGTAGATTCATGTCCCGAATCTTGTTCCCTGTAAATTTGTCTTTCTGAGAACCTGATCCGTAAGGACATCCATTTCGACTTTTCCTAGTCGAGATTTAATATCTTTAATCTCTTCTTTGAGATTAGATACTTCGTGGCGAAGGTCAGATATAGTGGGTTCAGAATTATTATCTGAGCGATTCATGATTTGCTTCATACTAAAGGGTTCAACAATAGGACGAGATTTAGGTTTGTCCGTGTTGAGGATGATGTATTTTAGTTCTAGGAGAAAACGATTCCTAGCCTCATCATCAGCTATGTGTTGAATAACATCAAAGAGAGCTTCTTTCGAATGATCAGAAAGAACCCGGATAGAGTGAGTACTATCACAAGTACAAAATGCTTCAAGATACGCGCAATCTTTTCCTGATTGACTTTGATCTGAATCATAGTCAAGATTAATGTCTTCTTCATCGCTGTATTCATCAGATGTTCCTGAAGATTCAGAAAAAGATTCATCAAGAATAGCTAAAAGCTTACCTTTTGTTTCATCGTCTATGCCAAGAAGATTAATCTTTTTCTTCTTAGTTTGTGATCTGCATTCATTTGCTTTGTGGCCTGCTTTTTCCATAAGTCCAATGTACATCCTGTCTTGGAATCTCTAGGTCTTTTGGACCTTCTTTTCTTTGATTTTGAATAATCATCTTTTCTTCGAGATTTCTTCCTGTGAGATTTCTTTTCTTTTTTATCTTTCTTCACCTTGTCAGGTGGAGTAATAAAACCAAAATCTCTACAAAAACTTCCAAGCTCACGTCTTGAAGATGACTGCCTTTTTGCCGATGCTTGCTTAATGTCGGCAAAGTTCTAGCCCTACAATATTAATGGTGCTTACCAAATCACCATATGTTAGATCGCTATAGGAATGCGACCGTCATTGCGATCTTGTAATTTAGTCCTTACTTTATCAAGAAAGAGTGGGGTAATCCATCGATGAAGCTGCCTTCCAAAAATCAAGGTGACAATCAGAACGAAGCATTACTTTATTAACAAAAGCATGCTTATAATGGATGAAATTATCTAAGTTTGGACAACTAAGATTATTAAGAATTTGGAGACTTCTATCCTGAAAAAGTTTGGGTTCTCCAATAAAATGCTTCGCGATGTGATATAGTAATGTTGCACAAGCATCCTGTTTAGTGACTAGGGAAGTACTTTGGCTGTTTCCTTCAACCTTCACAATAGCTTCATTGTGGCATTAATGATGAATTGCTTAGTATCATCTTTACAGAGTTATCCCACCAATGCTTTAGCATGCCGGTAAAACTCGCAGAATCATAGTAGCAGCTTCCTTATCTGCTGATCCTCTCATTTTGTAAGCAGTAATAGCAACTCCCATCTCATGAAGTTTGTTGTATATTTGATGCTCTGCAAGACCATCAATATTCCATTCAGTAATGCTTCTTCCTTCATGAGAAGAAGTGGATAAGAATGCATTTTCCTCATACTGCAAATCTGGGAATGAGGGACGACTATGATAGTTTTTCCGATTATGGAATCTATCGTTGGATAACTTCTGGAGAAGGATATCTTTATCCTGAATGGATTCATCAGATTTCTCCTGAAGGGTAGAAACCTTGTTTTGAGTTTTGTCTTCTTGTTTAGAGACGCTAAATTTGGTAAGTTGTTCATTAATCTTGTCAATAAGATTATTTCTTGAGATTTCAAAAGTTTCTGAAAGTTTAGGGAATTTATCTTTGGAAAACTCTGGTAATTTGAATCCTGGGTTAGGTTCAATATGGTTATTGGATGAAGTAGAAGCCGGGATAGGTCTTCCACTAAATATAGGTTTTGTATCTTCAATTTGTTTGGAGATTACATGAAGAATTTGGTTTGAGTAGTTGTTTTGTTCTACTACTCGGTCAATATCTCAGAGTGAGTATAGTATCGGTCTTATCACTTTTCTCTTCGAAAGGAGAAGCTTTAATAACTGTTCCTGCAATAGGAATGTTAATACCTTCTAGAGGAGGAGTAATAGATTCAACAATCTTATTAGAAGTTGTATACCATTTATTAATGATAACTTGTAAAGACTCAGTCTGATTTTCAATCTTACCAGTCATTTCAAACCATTTAAAGAATTCGATTTCACAACCTATCCTTTTCATATCTTTCATCCAAGAATCAAGTATTCTCTTTCTTTAAGAGTATAGGTAGCTACATACCATTTTCTCTTAGTCCGTTGTCGAGATGAGTCCACATTTTGTTTAAAACATCCAATCGTGGATAAAAACTTTACCTGTTTTCAGCATACCAAGCCAACCTGGTTTCTCTGTTTGAGGAGGCTCCATCTCACTTGCAGCTGGACTATTTGGTTGATCTTGATAGAAGACTTTAGGGACTTCTCCTGAAAAGTCAACACCTGTAACCTTACCTTTGCTGTTATCAACTGATTCAAGAATGGAAATGTCTTCTTCTCACGCTTCCTCCGGGTTTTTGAAGAAGAAGGTGGTCTGTGAACGGTTCTCGAGGGATATGAAGTAGAGGCGGACCAGGACGACCTTCGATTAGATGAAGATCTCCTAATAGTATTGTCAAGAAATTTGAGTTCTATTGACCCATCAGGGAATTGAATGACTCTTTCAATCTGAGATCTTTCAGAATGAGACGCAAAAGGTTGAGTGATATTATCAAAACGCCAATCATTGTTAGAAAGTATATCTTTCCATTGGAGTAGTCGGGAACGAAAATAGAACTATGTTCATGGTTGGCTTCCATAAGCATAGTCTCACCTTTAGCACTCTCATGATAAGCCTTAGGTGCAAGGGTGGTTTTCATAAGCTCAGTAGTAGACTCGTAGATAATGGCTATCTCACGAGTATTGATTTCATTGCTCAAGTTTTTGGTTTTGACATTGAGGGTCAAAGAATCCATGACGTTAGGGTCATTAATATCAAGAGAGAAGTTAGGATAACAATTAAAGTAACCGCCCATCACCTAGATTACTCGCAAAACTCCTAACAGAGAATCATCAAAATTCAAAAATCTGCCATCTCGAAGGATGACACAAACAGGAATATCAAGTCCTTTTCTAAATAAAGGCTTAACTGCTACTTGCACTAAACCAATATGCAAATAATTGAAATTAGATTTATAATGATTTATATCACTTTCTTTAAGTAAACGAATAACTTCTAAAGAGTTATTAATAGCAATAGTAGATTCACAAGTCTTAATGTTATGACGAGTAATCCAGCTAAAATTACCTATTTGATAAATCTTTTTGAAAGGTTCTTCTGGTATACTCCAGTTTTGTAAATCATTTTCAACTTTAGCAATCTTCGTTGCTTGAGAAGATAAGTTTATGTTGTTTAAAATATGTTGATTTTTATCCATAGTTTTTTTTAAAAATACTGTCTAATGGACTTACAGTACAAAATATTTTAATAAGTATTTTCAACAAATTCAACATGCTAGTAAGTATATAATGAATATTAAAACAGATATCAAAGATCCAAATATGATATTCTAAGGGAGGTTCTCTTGGTTTTACAATACCATTTCCTAGAGTCATCTTAGCTATGGGACCACCATTAACAGTGTCCAACGCCTCTTCCGCTATAACGACCATCATAATTCGGCTGACCAACATACAAACCGGATATTAATCGAAAACTTCATACTCATAGGAAAGAACGAATACCTCACACCAAGTATAGAATATATATATATAGGAACAAGATACAAGTAATAATAAACGTCTATATACTAACAGCATGCAAAATTTATTTAAATACTACATTAAAATAAATTTGTCATGCCTTAGACAGTATATGTATTTAGTTGCTCATGCTAAATACGTATACTGCCAACATGGCTCACAAGGTTGGCCACAAAAGAGGTATATTGTCAAATTGTTTCACTCTTCAAAATTGTTGCCTAAGATCATTTCAAGTGCTTACATCACTCAGTCAATCAGACCAACGGGGCAAATGTTAGGTGTCATAACACACAATGTTCAAAGTAGTCTCATCACACAAGGAATTGGCATCAATATCAAACAAGACTCCACACTTTCTAGCTAGTGTGCAATGTTCATCACAAGAGACTCATTCCATAACCGGCTAGTCACAATGAGATGCTAAAATTTCACACATTGTCTATGAAACTTCATTGTCCTCATCGTAGCTGCACATTCATTTCTTTCAATTAAGAGCACTATTCAAGTCATCGGTATTGATCACAACCGATACTCAAAGTTGCACAAAAACAACCACAATTGCCACAATAGAGGTGGTAAAATTTTAATATTTGGTTCAAAACCATTTCAATTCAAAACAAGGGGCCACAAGCTAAAGCATCCACAAGATCAAAACATATATATAGATCAACAAAAACCCAATATTCACAAACAAAATAGAATCAAAAGAGGTAGGTATGGAACTAAAATAACAAAAAGTATCTCAATCTAACAGAGAGGGAGGTAAAAATATCATCCTACCAGGCTAAGCTTGGAAGTCTGCATCACACTCATTTCATCTGTCGAGGCATCAGTGCCTAGGGTCACACTCTGGGGCTAGGCATCAGTGCCCGGTGTCTCATCAACATTAGCTCCACTAGAGCCTGCCATAGCGATATCTCTTAAAGATGTCTGAACAACAAAATGTACCATAGCCTCCTCGACATCAGTCAGGCCCTCATAAGTGGTCTCCACCTGAACACCAAGCTACTCTTCATCAGTCTCAGCCTCAGACTCTGCAGCTGCGTCATCAGCTCTAACCTCATCTCCAGTGGTAGCTGGAGGCACATCAGAACATGCCAGAATATATGTGCCTAGGTTGTTAGGGATCTCCATAGTCCCAAAAATTAGAGACATATCACTGGACTTCAGCTAGTCCACATATTTCCTCAACTCCACAATCGCGGCCTTTAAGGTCGTCACCTTATGAGTAGCTCCCAGGCCTCTCTCACATACCTCTATTCTCACTATGAGGGCATCAATAGAATATCTAAGAAGTGTCAGTGCAGTAATCATCCCAAGAACTGTAGCCTCTAGCTTAGAGGCACGCACATCAACAAAATGGGCTATGTGCCCCATCCGTAGCAGCATGGCCCGGGTGAATGGAGGTCAGGATGCAGAAGTGCTAGTAGTAGACCTAGGAGGTGGGGGAGCAGTAGAAGAACTCAAATTCACAGAGGGGCCAGAGCTATAAATACCTCAAGGCCTAGTGACCGGAGTAGGCAATACTGCCTTTTCAGGTAATGTCTCAATATCAACTGTCGGGGATGTATCCACCAGAGCTGCCCTATTTCTCTCAGCCTCATCCTTCAAGTACTCGGCCTCAATATATTGGATGTTAGTAGAGGAGGTGGGAGTCAGTTCCACATTCCTCTTTTCATCTCGTGGCGCACGGGAGAGTCTGCAAAGCTTTGTGATCAACACCAGAAAGGGGAGGGGGAGAGATTTCTGTCGCTTCCTAGCTCTCATGGATGTCACCTGTCCAATAATTGCACCTAAATTGATGCTCTTCCTTGAAATAATGGATCCAAGATAGGCCTCCTTTGTGTGGCAAAGGATAGCATCGTTCTGGGATGGCATGATTGTGCTACTAATAAACCTGAACCAATACCTCGATGCCACATTGAGGCCTTTCTTCTGTATTGGCACGCCTGCCTCAATCGATTTAGGAGTATTGTTAGAAAGGATAGGGGCTAGCCAACTTTTCATATCCTCCAATGTTATTCTCTTGATCATACTCTAGTAGTCATCTGCAAAGTTGTAAGTGCATTTCAAGACGGTGTTGATATCATTACTATCACATTTTACCTTATTCCTCCGAACAACCACATAATCCATGGGTTTGAAGATATTGGCCTTCGTCTTCCCTTGTGGTACCAAAGCTCCGTAGGATGAGTAGAACTCCCAGACCTAATTAGAAATGTATGGACCCTGGGGTTTCATGAAGATCTAGAATTTGTGGGACTTAAGGGTGCTCCATATCTCCGGATATCTATCCACCACACCATTTGTGGACAACCTCTTCTTCTCAATGATAGTCCTCAGTCCCTCGGCCTTTAGTCTGTTGAGAGACCGGGGAGGAGGACCTTGTACTAGTGGTGCTGGAACCACCATTTATGCTGGGGGTGGAGGAAGATGTGGAGGTGGAGGAGGAGTTTGAGGCACTCGAATCCTAGATGGATCATGAATCCCCTTGGAGCAAATTTTTGCTATCCGGGCTCGTAGAAGCTGATCATCCTCAGGTGATTCACATAGACACCCTCACTATCGAAGCTGACCTCTGGGGACTCCACAATGGGCGCTTTGCCCTTACCTTTGCCTTTTCCTCCATTTGTAGGGAATTTGGCAGCCTTTGCCTTAGATGCAGCTGCATCCTCATTTATAATGATTCCTTTGGCCCGCTTGTAGGGCGTCATGTCTCTTCCAAGGACTTTGGGTCTAGCCATTTTTGCAAAATGCATAGAAACAAGTTATAAATAATTCAAAAACAATGCAGAAATAAAGTTACAGAAAGACTTGCCGAACCAGTTGGCAAGTCGCCGAGTCCTCGAGTCACTTAGGCGAGCCAGATCGAGCTTGCTGAAAGTACCAACTCAAAAAATTTCCAGAATGAAGGCATGTCGGTGATTATCAGGGCCATTCGACGAGCTTAGAATAGACCGCCAAAAAGTTACAGTTTATTTTAAGGGTTGGGGGTGCAGAAAGGGTGATCAAGGGAACCTTTCGGCGAGTTGGCGAGTGAACTCGATGAGCTAAAGCTTCCCGTTGAAAGTTACCTAACAACATAGCAAAAAAAATGAAACTAAGGGCGATCAAAGGGGGACTTTACTACCGAACCAACTCGGCGAGCTCGACGAATGACCCAACGTGCCAATTTTCATCCCCTTTTCCCAAAATAAGCCCTCAGCCCCTAAAATAAAAATCAAACACAAACATCATGCAATTAGAGGTAGACCCATACGACCCATGCCATCGGGGTACTCAGACTTCCCCTGATTTGGCCAAAATTAGTCATTTGATGACTTTTGTCCTTAAGAATGATGTCAAACGCTCCATTATTGGGCAAATGACGTCATTTAGCACAATTCGGGGTTACTTAGACTTCACCCAACTATACATATTACAAAATTACCAACCCAACAATTTAGAACCAATTTTAACGCACAAAACACGGGAAACGATTGATTTAAATATTTTAGGCACAAGTTACAACACTTACGGGCAATTCAACACATTTAACACAATTAACTCAACTACCCAACATCAAATAACACCCAATTACCTATTGCATTTGATTTCAAGCACAAACTCAAAGTACAGGGTTCGAAAAACCAAACTGTATGCCGAATATCAAAGTTGAAAAGCTAGGCGGAAAAGTTCCCCAAATCCGAGCACAAAATGACACAAAAATGTGAGTAAAATAGTGAAATATGGAGGATTTAAAGTTGGGGTGAGAATGCACGAGAGTTAGAAATGACAGAAGATGAAGGATTTTGAAATTTTAAACGTTTGGACTTTAAAACCGTTCAGTTCGCGGTACCATTGACAGAGTAAGTCATTCTCGCCAGCCCACTCGGCGATGCACTGAGTGGTCCTTTACCTCGCAAAGTTTTACAAGACCTCCAAGAAATTTGGGGGCCTAATCAGCAAATAAAATCGGGCTCGCTGACCTGTTCGGCGAGTCCCTGATTAAGCAATTTGCCCGTAGAGCTTTACAGACTTCCACTTCAGGCTTGGTGGGTCCAATTATGGTCCAAGTTGGGCTCACCGACCTGTTCGGCGTGGTGCCAACTAGACTTTTGGCTCTCCGAACTGCCCATTTTCCCACACTCTTCACTTTTCAACATGCACAATCAACACCCGTTATTTAAAATCAAAACTAAAGAATTAAAAACTTGGGTTGCCTCCTAAGAAGAGCCTTAGTTAACGTCATGGCACGACGAAAGTACCCATATATGGATCATTATTTGGGTTTTCCAAGGTATCACTTGGTAGGACACCTTTTGGCCTTGGATTCAAATGAGAAGAGATTTGACCCATTTGGGTCTCCAATTGCTTGATAGAGATTAAGTGAGAGGTCGCCATCTAATTGAGAGTTTAGACATCCTCTTTCATCTCTTTCAATACTTTGTTCGATCCTTCAACTTTGTTGAGAAAGCGTGAGACATGTCTTCTGTATGGCCACCTTCAGATTTCTTAGGCTTTTGACTCTCATAGGGAAGGAGATACCTGTCTTTGAACCCTCTTTGTCCTTCCAAGTAGGGTTACGATCACACCAATATCTATCACAGTCTCTCCAGCCCTCATCTATATTACAACCTTGATTTCCACCCGGTCTTGGGTAGTTTGCATGATAACATCCTCCTTGATTGGCTAGGAAGTTCACTTCCTCATTGTACAATGCTTCAAAGTGTGCTTCATCAGGGTTTACTCCACCAAAACTGACAACATTAACAGTCTTACTACCAACACCCATGACATTTTTAGCCAAGATATCCAACTGGGTCATCATTTTGGTCATGTTTTGGTCTCTCTCTTGATTATTTTCGATATGTTCCTTTGTCATTCTAAAATTGAGAGGAGAGACTTGGTCCTCATGAGTGTACCATGCCCTATTGATCTTGGTCATGCAATCAAGGAGTTGATACACCACTTCATAGGGTTATTGCATTATACCACTGGAAACAAGTTGATCAGCAACTCATTGAGTCGAGGCTCCTATAGAAGTATTGTAGTAGCACATTATTTGGAAGTTCATGAGTTGGGCATAACAACACCAACTTCTTAAAAATCAGCCACGTCTCATGGATTGGCTGACCTTCCAAGTGTTTGAAACCTTGCATACTATCCCTAAGAGTCATCATCTTCGATGGGGGAAATAATCGTACTTGGAATGCAGTAATAAGCTCGTCCCAAGAAGTGATGAAATCCCTTAGCAACTTAGCCAACCACTTACTAGCTACACCCATCAAAGAAAATGGGAACAACCTAAGATGGACTGATTCTTGCGATATGCTATTAAATAAGAATGGACCACAAACGTCCATGAAGTTTCGAATATGCTCATGGGGATCCCCATGAGCCAGGCCCCCCAAATAAACCTTTCAATTGTAGGAGGTGAAGCATTATGCTAGTAATGTGAAAAACAGTGTTTCCTTCTGTTGAAGGTAGACATATTGGCCCCATAACACCCAATGGAATTAGGTCATTGACGTTAGGGTCATTTACATCATTGAGGTTTGCAACATCATCTAGGTGGCCCACTTGACTACCATTACTTCCATTAATGCTATCTCATCCTCTGCTTAACACAAGCAACATAAAATCAAAAGCTGAAATAAGTAGATTCACCTATAACTAAAAATATCACAATTCAATTTCAATAAAAGAATTTTAAACAGCACCACTCCCCAGCAGCAACACCATTTTGATTTAATGTTTAACTTTTATCAAATACACTTCATCCAATTCTAAGTGCAAAATTGAGTTAGGGTCGAATCCCACAGGGAGTGGTATATGTTCAAATTCAATCAAGAAGTACAAATGTGATCTAACTAGCTATAGGAATAGAAATTATCCAAAAAGACATGAAACAAATCAAAAAGGGTGACACGAATGTTAGATGGGGGTTTTTGTTTGCAATTATCAACTACAATGCAACCACACACAATTTAAATAACAATAAGGAGAAGAGTTCTCATGATGTGATCGATTATAGGCAAATTTCGATATATGGGTAATTGAAACTACTAGTGAACAACTACAAATTAGTGGGTAGGTGATGTTTGCGTAATCAAGACACAACTTCCGATGCAAGTGTCTATGATCGGACAATAGTTTAGTAACCCAACCAAGGGTTTGGGATCGTCCCAAGAGAGTAGGTGTGAAAATTAGAGGTTAAGTGCAACCATGCCAAAGCTAATCGTAGCTAAAGACATTAACAAGTAAAAACATTGTAAATTAAATAGGGTGATGCAAGCATCAAATATTCAAGTGTGGATTTGTAAATGAGAAACAACTAAAACAGTGAAAATAAGGAAAAATACAAGTATGGAGACAGGATTCTTGGGATGTGATAGGAATATAGGATAGACTAAATAATTGGGCACATGCTTGTGATAGTAAATTCATAGAGTATTTGTGACTAGGCTAGAATTTTAAGGGGATAAGCTCTCTCTCGAGCAACTTACCCCATTTCAAGCTGGTTCCTCTCGAACACCCACTTGCCGCATGAAGAACAGCCTACTCCTTAACCCACTCACTCTCTCGAGCTGAGTGTCTGGACATGGGACTAGGGCTTACCCTCTTGAGCTGAACCATATGTCAACCCACTTACACTGGCCATCAATTTAGTGGTCTTAGTTTTACGACCTCTCTTTCTCGCAAGCCGAAAACACATATATGAGAGAAATATTAGAGAGGGAAGTTGGTTCTTATTAGAGTCTTGTGATTTATGAAGTGGAGTGGGTTAGTTAATAGTTAAAAAGTGCTTATATATGTCTAAATAAACAATATAAACTGTCCCCGCCCTTAAATTATTAAAATAGAATTTACTTAAAACAATGCACCTTTGGCCGAGATTGGGGTAGTATTGCAGGCCCCCATCCACGACCCCCACCCATGGACCGTGCTGGTCACTTGTGGGTTGGGGTATGATGCTCCTCAACTTGGCCAACCCCAGCTCTCACTTACAAGACCTCACCCACGAGGTGTGAGTGGGTCCACGAACCGTACTGCATGTTCGTAGCTCAGACATAGAATTTGGCAAGGCAAGGGGAGGTCCAACCTTGACCCATGACCCCTACCTATGGAGCGTGGATCCACCCACGGCTTGTGGGTGCCCATTTCATGGGTAGGATGCCTCTTGATAGCTTTTTGGCTGCCATCAAGGTCCTCCTCAAGGACCCTTGGTTGGTCCTTGGGGGGGGGGTAATGCCTTGACGTTTAAGTCCAAAAACACTTGTACTAATTAACAACCCCATTTAGGCTACAAATTTACATATTAGGCACTAGCTTAGTTTATTAGTTTTTTCAGAGTGTTGCAAACTCCATGTTAGCTTGCATGGTTATATGTCGGTTAGAAATATATCCCATAGTTCAACCCCAATTATTGAATGGCAGTGTAGACTGTTATTTCACTTTCAATATTCATCAGTTATATGTTTTACTACTTGGTCATCACATGACTTCGTTCTATTTTTGTTTGGTATTTTAGATTATGTATGTTCAGTTATTAGTTCATCATCCATATCATATATACTCAGTACATTAAAAGTAGTGACCACATACTCTTCATGCTATATTGTTTTATTATATAGGTTTAGACGCTCAATATCAAACTCATGGTGAGTATGATCTCAAGTCAACACAACAATAATATAGGTCAGTCCTCATATTTTGTGGAAGACCCTTTTATCTTTATTTTAGCTATTTAATTTTTTTCTTAGTTTTAAAATAGTGAGAGTTAGTTGGCTGCTTTTCCTAGAAATTAATTTTAGTAGAGGCTTTTTCAAATATTCAGACGTAGTTTTAGCTTAATGAGTATTCAAATATTTGTCTAGTTAAGTATTTGAATTGTTATATACTATTTCAGAGTTAGCTTCTGCATCAGTATTTCAATTATTTATGTTGAATCTTAGTGTCATATTGGACTAGGGTTAGTTTGGGTTACTTGTGGCACTAAGCACCGTGTTGTGACTAGGGCCAGTCTTAGATCATGAAAGACATGGTATGAGAGCATCAGGTTCAACTATCCTAGGGTGTCTGAAAATCGCATTAAGTAAAGTTTTATTCATATATGTGAAGTGTGCCACATCTGTGAATGATAGGCTATGAAACATTTTAGGAAATACTTCACTTCTTTCATACTCGAGTCACACGATAAATTGTAACTCTATTTAACATCTTTATGCTATTATTCACGCTCTACATATTTACAAAACGATGCCTCCTTAAAGAGCTTATGTCATGAGGAATAGTAATGAAGGTCAGTAAACACCACCATCTTTAGCAGACCCTCTGAATTAGCAAGTGTCTCATGCTGAGTTCAGGGCTTATTTTTAGACATTAGATCATGACGTTACCACTTAGGCCAATCACTTGAGTATTGCTCATGTCAACCCAAATAGGAATACAACAACGACAAGAGTTCAAAATTTCACTAGAATGAATCCTTTAGCATTTTATGGTTCTAAGGTGGAGGAGGATTTACAAAAGTTCATTGAGGGCATCCAAAAGATTACTAAGAATATGGATTTCACTCTAGTTGAGTGTACAAATTTAGTTGTGTACCACTTGAAGGGAGTGGCTCAAATTTTGTACAAGCAATGGAAGAAATATAGGGATTTTGATGCAGGCCTAGTGGACTAGGATAAGCGTGAGGTTGGATTTTTGGATGGGTTCTTTCTGCTTGAGTTGAGGGAATCTAAAGCATAGTAATTAACCAATCTGAATCAATGTAACATAACTGTGAATGAGTACTCTCTGAACTCTCTAAGTATGCTCCAACTATGGTGACCAAATCTAGGGGCCGCATGAATAAGTTTTTGTAGCACCTCGAAAGTGCCTAACTCAGTTAAGGTTGGAAAATGCAAAAAAGTTGTTGAAGTCTGCAATTTTAGTGTTTCACAGAAGGACTCTATGGACCATATAAAGTTGCACAGTCCATGGGAATCAACTGTGAAGTGAACTTTAGAAGTTAGATTTTTAGGGTCAAGGTTTATAGATGCTTTTGAGGTTCGTAGAAAGGTTCACAGACAGTAGAACCTTCCATAGAAAATTGATTTGTATGACTTGTAGAAATGTATATTGACCATAAATTGGTCCGTTGACTGAAGTACTAAAACTTCAGAAATACCAAGCGTTCTTACCTCTTTGGATGGTCAGGATGGACCATAAAATATTTTGGATCGTAGAGTTATCAGTATATTAGAACTCCATGACAAAGGCCGCTCAACTTTTATGAAAGGGTTTACAGACTGTACTGTATTCTATGGACTGTGGATGGGTCTATAATATTGAACTTTAGAAATCAGAGTTTCTTCCTTCTATCTTTTACGAACCACTTCAAAAACTGTAAAAGGTTATCAGTCTGTGGATAATGCCCATAGAGGACATCCGACAGTTTTAAGTCAAGGGATATTTAGTCATTTCTCACTTTTTTAATTCATATACTACGTCATTTTGGCCAATTTTAAGCGAGTATAATTGATTCCTAAGACCCTTAACTACTTTATTCACTTAAAAGTCAATTTTTTCTCTCCCAAGGTAAGAACAAGGATTCAAGTTTCCTCTTCCAAATTCATCTAGGGTGTCAATCAAGGTATGTGAACTTCATCGATGGGTTCTTCTGACTTATTGATTCCCAAAGAAAGCTCAATTTTTCAATGTATAAATTTCTCAAAACCTAGGGTTTCATAATTTCTTATGAGTTCATGATTTAGATACTTTTAGATAAAGTATCTATTAGATTATGTTCAATTATCATGTTTGAGGATCTACTCAGTTTTCTATCAAATTTTCAGTATGATTTAGTATTATCAGATTATTAGTGTTTCCAAATTTTACATGTTTTCATTGGAAGTTTACTTAACACCAAACAAACTTAGGGATGAAGGCTCACCTTTTAGTGAGGCATGAGACCTTTAGAATCAATCCCTTTTCCACAAAACCACATGCCCCTATAAGATTTGTCTCAGATACACATTAGCTAGTAAATCCACCTTAGCTCAAATTTCATGGTCCTTACCTTGATAAGTAGGACTCCCTTTTTCAGTGTGGGAACATTACACTGAACTTCATATGGTAGCTCATATGATTTCTGTGTGTTAATGGTATCTCCCACATTATGACATGATTTTCAGATATTGCATGACTTTGTAGTACGTATTTCAGATTAGATCACCATTTATTTCATGTTATGTTGACTCGGTCATTGTATTAGCATGTTTTACAGACTTATCATGTTCTTATGTCATGTTTATGCATTTTCCTCATAGTCAGTACATTTCAAGTACTGACCACATACTTTTCTACCTTTATTATTTTATAATATATATTTTGACACATCCCATCAGGCCTACAGTTGGTCTTGCTCTGATCAACCAGTTGTAACACCCCGTAAGCTTAATAAGGAAGCTTAGCCATTTTCAGGACTTCCAACTGTCACCAACGAGGGAAAACCATGCCCCGTAGGTGGGCCTCATCGATAGGCACCATGAAGCACTGTCTGAGGCAGGACCATGGCCAGGACCCATGCCCCGTGGATAGGTCCACAGCACGTGGTTAGGAGAGTTGTCAATGGCCCAAACTCTTTGTCTAGACCAAGCCCGACCAGGATGGACCGTAGGTCCATCCATGGTCCATCGGCAGGCTCTCATGGATGGGTTTGTTGGGACGATTAAGTTGAGGGCTTAAGGGTCTTTTTTGGTTTTAATTATAATTAAGTGGTGTCATTTTGAATAAATTTAGACCACTTATATAAGAATTTTATACTCCTAAATTCACACAATTAAATCATTCTCTCAAATCCCAAAAGAAAACTCAAAACTCTTCTAAAAAATGATCTCTCTAGAAAGAAGAAGAAGAAAGAAGAAATTGAAGCTAGGTCAAGTTCAAAGTCTCCATTCTTCAAGTTGTGAGGGCTGTGTAATCAAGGTATAATGGCTTTTCATCCATGGGATCCTTCCTCCTATGGAGTCCTCTAGAATTCCACAATTTAAAGAAGAATTTCCCCAATTCTAGTTAGGGTTTCTTCCAATGTTATGGGTTATGTTGAATGTTAGTCTAATTGAGTGGATTATGATCTTTCATGGTTGAATTAATAGGATTACATGTTTTTAGGATGAAATTAGATGTAACCATGCCTATTCTGTGATTCCAACCTAGAATTGATAATTGGGTTGATGCCATGAAGGGAAACTTTATGGGTTTTGATATCTCCTTATAGGATTGATGAATTATGAGTAAAATTGCTTGATATTGAAGCCTAGATGATGATCATGAGATGTAGTGCCTTTAGAGTAGGGCTTAGACTATGAATTGTTTATTGTTGATAATGCAATATGGAAGAGATACTTCCTACAATGAATTGCTTATTATAAATGTATGAATGTGAAAAGTTTCCTCACATAAATGATTCTAAGTTGAAAGTATTTCTCACCTAAAGAGAATCTAAACTTAAAAGACTATGTAAATAATGAGGCTAGATCCGACTATCCTTGACCTACATTTATGAAGGATATGAGGTGATTTCCCATACTCCTTAGAATTGAACTAGAGGTGATTCCCTATGTTCCTATTATGATGAATGGACATGGAGGTGAGTACCCATGATCCTTATGAAATAGTGTGGAGGTGAGTACCCGTATCATATAATGGGATTGTGGAGGCGAGTACCCATAATCTAAAAGTAAGTAAGGTAAGAGGTGAACACACATTGGCCTTGGTAAGTTAGGCAATGAGGCGAATCCCCATGTCTTTAAAAGTAAGTATAAACTATGTGAATTGTCTTATAAATAATGAATAGCTTGGATTGTTTCTTGATATGCCTTCCATGAGGTAAGTTGACTAGAGGTGGATGACCCAAGTCTTGACTAAGGATGAGTAAGGTTACTTGAGGAATATTCCTTTCTTATTATGATATTGATGTATGTGCATGATTATGCCTATAGTTTATATTGACTAACCATGATGTTTATGTTGTTTATGCTTGATATCATATTTAGTACTTAAATGTACTGATGCATACTCTTACCTACATTCTTGTCAAATGTAGGGTCCGGCGACATAGATTCTCACACTTATGGCTAGCTTCATTGTTTATCAAGGAAGTGAAGATTTGGTGAGTCCTCATTGTGTTTGAGGATCTAATCACCGCTTTGTCTTATGTTCTTTCATTTTATGTCTTGGACTATTGTATGGGTTGTGACCCAAGACTTTATTCATGTTGTTTAGATGCTTTGAGACAATTGTATTAGACTTCACTCATTTTATAAAGACTTTCATTGTATGGAAAATGTTTTAAATTTTTGCACCATTTTATATTACTTTATGTTATGATATTCTAAGTGGCTTGTATGAGGCATCTCGGTCTCTTATATGCCTTGTTACATGACAAACTTTGTATTAGAGCACAAGGTTTAGAATGGTTCTAGGATGTCTCAAACCATGTCTAGTAGAGTCTTGTTTATAAGTGTGAAGCGCACCACATTTATGAATGAGAGGCTACTAGATGGTTAGGAAACTTCACTTCTTCATTCTCTAAGTTGCGCCATGGAGTCAAACTTTATAAGTCTTTCTACTAATCCTTACCCAATGGTTTTCATGATATGACGACTAGAAGGGCTAATAGTAGAAGGATTGAGGGAGACAATGTGGAGCAAGAGGTTCTACCCCAAGATCCTCCTCAAGCTGTGATTGATCCTTTGGTTGACAATGTGACAAATACGGAGTTTAGGTAGGCTTTCCAAATGTTGGCTCAAGCCATGATGGCTCAAGCCAATAGAGAGGTGGTAACCCCTGTGAACCCAAATATAGGTACGGCGTCGGTAAGAGAGAGGGACTTTACAAGGATGAACCCTTCCAAATTTTATGGCTCCAAAGTTGAGGAAGATCCTCAAGAGTTAATCGATGAGGTCTATAAGATACTTGCTATCATGGGAGTAACTCCGATAGAGAAGGCGGAGTTAGTCGCTTACCAACTCAAAGGGGTTGCACATATTTGGTTCAATCAGTGGAAAGAGACAAGGCTGGAGGGAGCGGATCCCATAGAATCTGGAAGGTTCAAAAGTGCTTTTCACGATAGATACTTCCCTCTAGATATAAGAGAGGCCAAGGTACTTGAATTCATCAACCTTAGGCAAGGAAATATCAGTGTAAGGGAATACACTTTGAGGTTCACTCAACTATCTAAGTATGCTCCTTCTATAGTTGCGGATCGTACGACCAAGATGAGTAAGTTTGTGTTGGGTGTATCCAAATTGGTAGTCAAAGAGTGTCGCACCGCTATGCTTGTTCATGGACATTTCTCGCCTTATGGTGCATGCCCAACAAATTGAGGAAGAAAATATCAAGAAAAGGTATAGGGAAGCAAAGAGGGAAAGAACGGGTGATGGTAACTATGCTCTTCCAAGGCCTAATAATGAAAGAGTGTCTAACCCTAAGCCTCAAGGAGATGGTTATAGGTCCTCGACGCCTACTTGTGCTAAATATGGGAGAAACCATGAGGGTAAGTGTCTAGTGGGTTCCAGTTCTTTCTTTGGGTATCGAAAGACGGATCACAAGATAAGGAATTGTCCTTTAGTTTCTAAGAATGAGGGAAATACTCATCGTAGGGCTCAACCCTACCCTTCATCCGATCCAAGTGGTTCGGGTGCAAGTGCTCCTAAGTAGAACAAATTTTATGCTCTCCAAACTAGAGGTGATCATGATAACTCCCTAGATGTGGTGACTGGTATGTTAAAAGTTTTTCAATTAGATGTGTATGATTATTAGATCCAGGTGCTACTTTGTCCTTTGTGACACCTTATATGGCCATGAGGTTTGATGTGCTCCCCGATGTGCTATTCGAACCTTTTTCTGTCTGTACCCATGTTGGTGATTCTGTGGTGGCTAAGAGGGTCTATAGAAGATGTCTCATTTCCTTATCCCATATAGTTACTCTTGTTGACTTGGTAGAGCTTGACATGTTAGACTTTGATGTTATCTTGGGTATGGATTGGTTGCATTCAAGTTATGCCTCTATCGATTGTAGAACTCGGTTAGTTAAATTTCAGTTCCCAAATGAGCCTATCCTAAAATGGAAGGGGGAAAATTCTATGCCGAAGGGTCAGTTTGTTTCCTATCTTAAGGCTAGAAAGATGATTTATAAGGTTTGGTTTTACCATCTAGTAAGAGTGAGGGACTTAGATTCCAAAAACCCTTATCTTGAGTCGGTCCCTGTAGTGAATGATTTTCTGTAAGTGTTCACTGATGATCTACCTAGTGTTCCTACAGAAAGGGAAATAATTTTCGACATTAACCTTCTCCGAGATATGCAACCTATATCTATTCCTCCTTATAGAATGGCTCTGGTGTAACTTAAGGAGTTGAAAGAGCAATTGAGAGATTTGTTGGATAAGGGTTTCATTCGACCAAGTATTTCTCCATGTGGTGCTCCAATTTCGTTTGTAAGAAAGAAAGATGGGTCCCTTCGTATGTGTATCGATTATTGATAATTGAACAAGGTAACCATTAAGAACAAATATCCTCTTCCAAGGATAGATGATTTGTTTGACCAACTTCAACGGGCAAGTTATTTATTGAAGATTGATCTTTATTCGGGGTATCACTAATTGAGGGTGAAAAAAGAAGAAATTCTAAAGACGACCTTTAGAACCAGATATGGTCATTATGAGTTCCTAGTGATGTCCTTTGGTTTGACTAATGCTCCGATGATATTTATGGACTTGATGAATTGAGTCTTTAAACAATACCTTGATATATACATAATTGTGTTCATAAATGATATTTTGATTTACTCAAGAAGTGAGAATGAGCATATTGAACATTTGAGGATCGTATTGCGAATATTTAAGGACTAAGAACTTTATGCGAAGTTTAGCAAATGTGAATTTTGGTTATGGTCTGTGGCTTTCTTAGGCCATATTATTTCAATCAAGGGTAGTGAGGTGGATCCGATCAAGATGGATGCGGTCAAAAGTTGGCCTAGACCTCTATCACCGACTGATATTATAAGTTTCTTGGGTTTGGCCGGTTATTATAGATGATTTGTATAGGGGTTTTCTATGATTGCCTCTCCATTGACAACTTTGAACCAAAAGAAGGCCAAGTTCATATGGTCGGATGCTTGTGAGAAATGTTTCCGAGAGTTGAAGGATAGACTTACTTCCGCTCTGGTTTTGACTTTGCCGAAAGGTACAAATGGCTTTGTGGTATATTGTGATGCCTCTAAAATTGGGTTGGGATGTTTGCTTATGTAAAATGATAAAGTGATTGCCTATGCTTCAAGGCAACTAAAGGTTCATGAGAAGACCTATCCTACCCACGACATTGAGTTAGCGGCGGTGGTATTTGCCTTAAAGATTTGGAGGCATTATTTATATGGAGTACATGTAGATGTGTTTACCAATCAGAAAAGCTTACAATATGTGTTTACCCAAAAGGACTTGAATCTCCATCAAAGAAGATGGTTAGAATTATTAAAGGACTATGATACTAGTGTTCTCTATCACCACAAAAAGGCGAATGTAGTAGCGGATTCTCTTAGTCAACTATCGATGGGTAGTGTTGAACATGTTGATGATGATAGAAAGGAATTATCTGTGGATGTCCATAGATTTGCCCGATTAGGTGTGCGGTTGGTAGACTCCCCAAAAAGCGGTGTCATGGTCCATAATGGTTCCAAATCATCTTTTGTAAATGATATTAAAGAAAAGCAATGTGTTGATCTGACTTTGGTATAATTGAAATACTTAGAAATTCGTTGAGGCTTTCTCTTAAGGGGAAGATGGTGTCCTTAGATTTTAAGGTCAGCTATGTGTTTTGAATGTCAATGACTTAAGGGAACGGATTTTGGTAGAAGCTCATGGTTCACGATATTCCATTCACCCAGGAGCCACCAAGATGTATTGTGATTGACGGGAAGTCTATTGGTGGAATTAGATCAAGAAGGATATTAGGGTGTTTGTGGCCAAATGTCCAAATTACCAACTAGTAAAAGTTGAGTATTAGAAATCGGAGGTTTAGCTCAAAATATTAGAATTTATACTTGGAAGTGGGAAGACATAAATATGGACTTTATAGTTGGCTTTCCTTGCACCCGACAACAACACGACTCTATTTGGGTGATAGTAGATCGGATGACTAAATCAGCTCATTTCATTCCTGTCAAGGTTTCCTATTCGGCGGAGGACTATGCCAAGTTATATTTGAAAGAGATGGTAAGGCTACATGGAGTGCCTTCGTCCATTATTTCTGATCGTGGTACCCAATTTACTTCTCAGTTTTGTAAGTCATTCCAAAAGGGACTTGGCACCAAGGTCAAGCTTAGCACAACTTTTCACCCACAAACCGATGGACAAGCAGAGAGAACAATCCAAATTTTAGAGGATATGTTGAGAGCACATGCCATCAATTTAAAGGGAAGTTGGGATGATCACTTGTCATTGATAGAGTTCTCCTATAATAATAGCTACCATTCTAGTATTGGTATGGCTCTCTTTGAAGCTCTTTATGGTAGGAGATATAGGTCTCCTATGGGGTGGTTTGAAGTGGGTGAAGTGGCCTTAATAAGGCCTGATCTAGTTCATGAGGCTATTGAGAAAGTAAGAATTATTAGAGAGAGGTTAAGAACCACCCAAAGTCGACAAAAGTCGTATGCCGATGTGAGAAGAAAGGATCTAAAGTTTGAGGTTAATGATTGGGTCTATTGAAAATCTCAGCCATGAAGGGTGTGATGAGGTTCGGGAAGAAAGGGGAACTTAGTCCCTGATATGTATGCCCATACCAAATCTTGAGATGTGTTGGTAAGGTTGCTTATGAACTTGATTTCCAAATGATTTGGCAATAGTGCATCCCGTTTTCCATGTCTCTATGCTTAAGAAGTGTGTTGGGGAACTAACATCCGTAGTTTCACTTGAAGGGTTGGTAATTGATGAGAGCCTCTCATACGAGGAAATTTGGGCTTAGATTTTAGACCGACAAGTTAAAAAATTTAGAAATAAGGAAATAGCTTCCATGAAGGTTTGTGGATAAACCACTTAGTTGAGGATGCTACTTAGGAGGCCGATTCCCGATATCCTCATCTATTTCCTTTTATTCTAGCTTGAGGTAATGGTTTTCCTCTTGGTTTGCTTTATGATTTGAAGTAATGTGTGTGTTATGTGTTCCCATGATTTCTTGATATGCATATTCATGTATTGTTTAAGCTGTGAAAGAAATTACTTATGTGACTTATTTTCCTCATGATTGTTGTGCATTGAGTATGAGTTGCCTATAGACTTCATGAGATAAGTTGATGAACATGCCTTGACTTAGAGTGGAGATTTCCTCCTAGAATATGTGTTTTTTGAGATTGAATAGCATATGAGCTACATGAGATTGTGTTGATTATGCTTTTAAAGTTTGGAGATGGTAAGTTCCTCTTTGAAGTAAGAAATGTGAAAATTTCATGCATATTGGGTTGTTAGATGTAGTTCCTACTCCTTCATAGTGCATTTAGTATGTTTAGCTTTGAGATGAAGTTCCTCCTTAGTTGTGTGCATTTTGATGAGTTGCATGAATGATGGGTATCTAGTCTTGTGTCTTTTCGTCTAGAAATGTGCTTAGAATCTCATTCGAGGACGAATGATCCCAAGGGGGAGATAATGTAACAACCCATAACCTTAAGAGGGAAGCTTAGCTATTTTCAGGACTTCCAAGTGTCACCTATGAGGGCCAACCACGCCATGTGGTTAGATCCACGCCCTGTAGGTGGGCCTTGTAGATGGGCACCATGAAGCACTGCCTGAGGCAGGACAACGACCAGGACCCACGCCCCATGGATGCGTCCATGACTCATGGTTGGGGGAGTCGTCGATGGCTCAAACTCTCTGTCTAGACCATGCCTGACCAGGATAGACCTTAGGTCCATCCATAGTCCATCGGTGGGGTCTCGTAATTGGGCCTGTTGGGACGCTTAGTTGAGGGCATAAGGGTCTTTTACAATTTTAATTAGAATTAAGTAGTGTCATTTTGACTAAACCTAGACAACCTATATAAGCATTTTAGTCCCCTAAATTTACTCAATTAATTCATTCTCTCAAATCCCAAAAGAAAACCCAAAACTCCTTCAAAAAATTCTCTCTCTAAAAAGAAGAAGAAGAAAGAAGAAATTGAAGCTAGGTCAACTTCGAAGTCTCCAATCTTCAAGCTTGTAAGCGCTTTGTAATCAAGGTATGATGGTTTTTCATCCATGGGATCCTTCATATAGTCCTCTAGAATTCCACAATTTGAAGAATAATTTCTCCAATTCTAGTTAGGGTTTGTTCCAATGTTGTGGGTTATGTTAAATGTTGATCCATTTGAGTGGATTATGATTGTTTATGATTGAATTAATAGGATTACAAGTTTTTAGGATGAAATTACATGTACCCATGCCTATTCCATGATTCTAACCTAAAATTTATATAATTGGGTTGATGCCATGAAGGGAAACTTTATGGGTTTTGATATCTCCTAATAGGATTGATAAATTATGTCTAGAATTGATTGAGATTGAAGCATAGATGATGATCATGAGATGTAGTGCCTTGAGATTAGGGATTAGACTATGAATTGTTGATTGTTGATAATGCAATAGGGAAGAGATACTTCCTACAATGAATTATTTATTATAAATATATGAATGTGAAAGGTTTCCTCACATAAAGGATTCAAGGTTGAAATAATTGCTCACTTAAAATGAATCTAGACTTAAAAGATTCTGTAAATTACGAGGCTAGAGGGGTTTACCCTTGACCTCCATAAGGCAGAGTTAGCCTCTAACCAACTCAAAGGGTTGCACAAATTTGGTTCAATCAATGGAAAGAGACAAGGCCGGAGGGAGCGGGTCCCATAGAATGGCAAAGGTTCAAAAGTGTTTTTCTCGATAGAGTCTTCCCTCTAGAGATGAGAGAGGCCAAGTTACTTGAATTCATCAACCTTAGGCAAGGAAATATGAATGTAAGGGAATATGCTTTGAGGTTCACTGAACTATCTAAGTATGTTCCTTCTATTGTGGAGGATTATAGGACCAAGATGAGTAAGTCTGTGTCGGGTGTGTCCGACTTGGTAGTCAAAGAGTGCCGCACCGCTATGCTTGTTTATGACATGGACATTTCTCGCCTTATGGTGCATGCCTAACAAATTGAGGAAGAAAAGCTCAAGGAAGGTCTAGGGAATAAAAGAGGGAAAGAACGGATGATAGTAACTATTAACATTCTAGGTCCAGTGGACGGGGTCGTCCAAGGTTCCGACAAAAGTTCTCTGGGCAAGGTTCTTCAAATGCTCCTCCAAGGCCTAAAAATGAAAGAGTGTCTAACCCTCAGCCTCAAGGAGATGGTTATAGGTCCTCGATGCCTACTTGTGCTAAATATGGGAGAAATCATAAGGGTAAGTGTCTAGCAGGTTCCAATGCTTGCTTTGGGTATGGAAAGATGGATCACAAGATAAGGAATTGTCCTTCGATTTCTAAAAATGAGGGAAATACTCATCGTAGGGCTCAACCCTACCCTTCATCCGATCCAAGTGGTTCAGGTGCAAGTGTTCATAAGCAGAACCAATTTTATGCTCTCCAAACAATAGGTGATCAAGAGAACTCCCTAGATGAAGTGACTGATATGTTAAAAGTTTTTCAATTAGATGTGTATGCTTTATTAGATCCAGGTGCTACATTGTCTTTTGTGACA
This sequence comes from Solanum pinnatisectum, assembly GCA_035578085.1. Classification (NCBI taxonomy): domain Eukaryota; kingdom Viridiplantae; phylum Streptophyta; class Magnoliopsida; order Solanales; family Solanaceae; genus Solanum; species Solanum pinnatisectum. Next base: position 273,366 of record JAWPEI010000046.1, read on the forward strand.
CCTTATGTGACTATGAGGTTTGATGTGCTCCCCGATGTGCTATTAGAACTTTTTTCTGTCTCTACCCATGTTGGTGATTCTATGGTGGCTAAGAGGGTCTATAGAAGATGTATGATTTTCTTATCTCATAGAGTTACTCTTGTTGACTCGGTAGAACTTTACATGTTAGACTTTTATGTGATCTTGGGTATGGATTGGTTGCATTCATGTTATGCCTATATCGATTGTAGAACTCGGGTAGTTAAATTTCAGTTCCCAAATAAGCCTATCTTAGAATGGAAGGGGGAAAATTTAATGCCTAAGGGTTAGTTTGTTTCCTATCTTAAGGCTAGAAAGATGATTTCTAAGGGTTGCTTTTACTATCTAGTAAGAGTGAGGGACTTAGATTTTGAAACCCCTTCTCTTAAGTCGGTCCCCATAGTGAATGATTTTTCAGAATTGTTCCCCGATGATCTACCTGGTTTTTCTCATGAAAGAGAAATAGATTTCAGCATTGACCTTCTCCCAGATACGCAACCTATATCAATTCCTCCTTATAGAATGGCTTCGGCAGAACTTAAGGAGTTGAAAGAGCAATTGATAGATTTGTTGGATAAGGATTTCACTTGATCAAGTATCTCTCTGTGGGGTGCTCCAGTATTTGTTTGTAAGAAAGAAAGATGGGTCCCTTCGTATGTGTATAGATTATCGACAATTAAATAAGGTGACCATTAAGAACAAGTATCCTCTCCCAATAATAGATGATTTGTTTGACCAACTTCAAAGGGAAAGTTATTTCTCTAAGATTGATCTTCGTTCGAAATATCACCAATTGAGGGTGAAAGAAGAAGATATTTCGAAGGCTGCCTTTAGAACCTGATATGATCATTATGTGTTCCTAGTGATGTTCTTTGGTTTGACTAACGCTTTGGCGGCGTTTATGGACCTGATGAATTGAGTGTTTAGACAATACCTTTATATGTTCGTAATTGTGTTCATAAATGATATTTTGATTTACTCAAGAAGTGAGAATGAGCATATTGATCATTTGAGGATTATATTGTGAATCCTTAAGGACCAACAACTTTATGCGAAGGTTAGAAAATCTTAATTTTGCTTAAGGTTCGTGGCTTTCTTAGGCCATGTTATTTCATGCAAGGGTATTGAGGTGGATCCGATCGAGATGGATGCGGTTAAGAGTTGGCCTATACCTCTATCACCGACCGATATTAGAAGTTTTATGGGTTTGGCCGGTTATTATAGAAGATTTGAAGAGGGGTTTTTTACGATTGCCTCTCCATTGACCCAAAAAAAGGCCAAGGTCATATGGTCAGATGCGTGTGAGAACTTTTCCAAGAGTTGAAGGATATACTTACTTCTGCTCCTGTTTTGACTTTGCCGGAGGTACGAATGGCTTTGTGGTATATTGTGATGCATCTAAAGTTGGGTTGGGATGTGTGCTTATGCAAAATGTTAAAGTGATTGCATATGCTTCAAGGCAACTAAAGGTTCATGAGAAGAAATATCCTACCCACTACCATGAGTTAGCGGCAATGGTATTTTCCTTAAAGATTTGGAGGCTTTATTTATAAAGAGTACATGTAGATGTGTTTACCGATCACAAAAGCTTACAATATGTGTTTACCCAAATGGACTTGAATCTCCATCAAAGAAGATGGTTAGAATTCTTGAAGGACTATGATATGAGTGTTCTCTATCACCCTAGAAAGACAGATATAGTAGCGGATGCTCTTAGTTGACTATCGATGGGTAGTGTTGCACATGTTGATGATGATAGAACAAAATTAGCCTATGATGTCCAAAGATTGGCCTGATTGGTTGTACGATTGGTAGAGTCCACAAAAGGTGGTCTCATGGTCCGTAATGGTTCTAAATCATCATTTGTAAATGATGTTAAAGAAAAGCAATGTCTTGATTTGACTTTGGTATAATATAAAGAAGCGGTACTTAGAAAGTCTATTGAGGCTTTCTCCCGAGGGGGAGATGGTGTCCTTAGATTTCAAGGCCAATTATGTGTTCCGAATGTCGATGACTTGAGGGGACGGATTTTGGCAGAAGCTTATGCTTTGTGATATTCCATTCACCTGGGTGCCACAAAGATATACCATGATTTATAGGAAGTCTATTGGTGGAATGGGATAAAGAAGGATATTACGGTGTTTGTGGCCAAATGTCCAAATTGTAAACAAGTAAAAGTTGAGCATCAGAAACTGGGAGGTTTAGCTCAAGATATTAGCATTCCTACTTGGAAGTGGAAAGACATAAATATGGACTTTATAGTTGGCTTGGCTCGCACCCGACAACAACACGAATCTATTTGGGTGATAGTAGGTCGAATGACTAAATCAGGTCACTTCCTTCGAGTCAATGTTTCTTATTCAGCGAAGGGCTATGCCAAGTTATATTTGAAAGAGATTGTAAGGCTACATGGAGTTCCTTTGTCCATTATTTCTGATCGTGGTACCCAATTTACTTCTCAGTTTTGGAAGTCATTCCAAAAGAGACTTGGCACCAAGGTCAAGCTTAGCACAACTTTTCACCCACAAACCGATAGGCAGGAGGAGCGAACGATCCAAAATTTAGAAGATATGTTAAGAGCATGTGCCATCGATTTAAGGGAAATTGGGATGATCACTTGTGATTGATAGAGTTCGCCTATAATAATAGCTACCATTCTAGTATTGGTCTGGCCCCCCTTTGAAGCTCTTTGTGGTAGGAGATGTAGGTCTCCTATAGTGTTGTTTGAAGTGGGTGAAGTGGTCTAGATAGGGCCCGAGCTAGTTCATGAGGCTATTGAGAAAGTTAGAATTATTAGAGAGAGGTTGAGAACCTCCTAAAGTCGACAAAAGTCGTAAACCGATGTGAGAAGAAAGGATCTAGAGTTTAAGGTTAATGTTTGGGTCTATTTGAAAATCCCACCCATGAAGGGTGTGATGAGGTTCGGTAAGAAAGGAAAAACTTAGTCCCAAATACATAGGCCCATACCAAATCTTGAGACGTGTTGGTAAGGTTTCTTATGAACTTGATTGTCTAAATGATTTGGCAATGGTGCATCGTGTTTTCCATATCTCTATGCTTAAGAAGTGTGTTGGAGAACCGACATCCATAGTTTCCCTTGAAGGGTTGGGATTTGATGAGAGCCTCTCATACGAAGAAATTCTAGTAGATATCTTAGACCGGCAAGTTAAAAAATTGAGAAACAAAGAAATAGCTTCTGTGAAGGTTTTGTGGAGAAACCACTTAGTTGAGGGTGCTACTTGGGAGGCTGAGGCTGATATGAAGTCCCTATATCCTCATCTATTTCCTTCTATTCTAGCTTGAGGTAATGATTCTCCTCTTGGTTTGCTTTATGATTTGAAGTCGTGTGTGTTATGTGTTCCCATGATTCCTTTATATGGATGTTCATAAATTGTTTAAGTTGTGAAAGAAATGACTTATGTGACTTATTTTTGCTCATGATTGTTGTGCATTGAGTATGACTTATATATAGACTTCATGAGATAAGTTGATGAACATGCCTTGACTTGGAGAGGAGATTTCCTCCTAGAATATGTGTTTTTTGAGATTGAATTGCATATGATCTCCATGAGATTGTGTTGAGCATGCTTTTAAAGTTTGGATATGGTAAGTTCCTCCTTGAAGTAAGAAATATGAAAATTTCATGCATATTGAGTTGTTAGATGTAGTTCCTACTCCCGCACAGTGCATTGAGTATGTTTAGCTTGGAGATGAAGTCCCTTCTTAGTTGTGTGCATTTTGATGAATTGAATGCATGATGGGCTGCTAGTTTTGAGTCTTTTCTTCTAGAAACGTGCTTAGAATCTAATTCGAGGACGAATGATCCCAAGGGGAGATAATGTAACACCCTGAACCTTAAGAGGGAAGCTTAGCCATTTTCTGGACTTCCAGTTGTTACCCACGAGGGCCAACCACGCCCCGTAGGTAGGCCTCGTGGATGGGCACCATGAAGCACTGCCTGAGCCAGGACCATGGTCAGGACCCACGCCCTGTGGATGGGTCCACGGCTTGTAGTTGGGGGAGTCGTCGATGGCCCAAACTCTTTGTCTAGACACGCCCGACTAGGACATACAGTAGTCCATCCACGGTCCATCGGTGGGATCTCGTGGGTGGGTTGTGGGACGGTTAAGTTGAGGGCTTAAGGGTCTTTTCTGGTTTTAATTAGAATTAAGTGGTGTTGTTTTGACTAAACCTAGAACACCTATATAAGCATTTTAGATCCCTAAATTCACTCAATTAAGTCATTCTCTCAAATCCCAAAAGAAAACCTAAAACTCCTCTAAAAAATTCTCTCTCTAGAAAAAAGAAGAAGACGGAAGAAATTGAAGCTAGGTCAAGTTCAAAGTATCTAATCTTCAAGCTTGTGAAGGTTTTGTAATCAAGCTATGATTGTTTTTCATCCATGGGATCCTTCCTCCCATGGAGTCCTCTAGAATTCCACAATTTGAAGAAGAATTCTCCAATTCTAGTTAGGGTTTCTTTCAATGTTGTGGATTATAGTGAATGTTGGTCCAATTGAGTCATTATGATTGTTTATGATTGAATTAATAGGATTACATGTTTTTAGGATTAAATTACATGTAGCCATGTCTATTCCCTGATTCTAACCTAGAATTGATATAATTGGATTGATGTCATCAAGGAAAACTTTATGGGTTTTAATATCTCCTTATAGGATTGATGAATTATGACTAGTATTGCTTAAGATTGAAGCATAGATGATGATAATGAGATGTAGTGCCTTGAGAGTAGGGATTAGACTATGAAATGTTGATTGCTTATAATGCAATAGGGAAGATATACTTCCTACAATGAATTGTTTATTATATATGTATGAATGTGATAGGTTTCATCATATAAAGGATTCTAGGTTGAAAGGATTGCTCATCTAAAATGAATCTAGACTTGACTATGTAAATGATGAGGTTAGAGACGACTACCCTTGAACTCCATATGTGAAGGATATGAGGTGATTTCCCATACTCCTTATAATTGAACTAGAGGTGATTCCCTATGTTCCTATTTTGATGAATGGACATGGAGGCGAGTACCCATGATCCTTACGTGAAATGGTGTGGAGGTAAGTACCTTCAATCTAAAAGTAAGTAAGGCAAGAGGCGAACACTCATTAGCCTTTGTAAGTTAGGAAATGAGGCGAATCCCCATGTCTTTAAAAGTAAGTATAAAGTATGTGAATTATTTTATAAAGAATGAGTAGCTTGGATTGTTGCTTGATATGCCTTCCATGAGGTAAGTTGACTAGAGGTGGATGACCCAATCTTGAATAAGGACGAGTAAGGTTACTTGAGGAGTATTCCTTTCTTATTATGATATTGATGTTTGTGCATGATTATGCTTATGGTTTATGTTGACTAACCATGATGTTTATGTTTTTTATGATAGCTATCATATTTAGTACCTAATTGTACTAATGCATACTCTTGCCTACATTCTTATCAAATTTAGGGTACGGCGACATAGATTCTCACACTCATGACTAGCTTCATTGTTGATCAAGGAAGTAAAGATTTGGTGAGTCCTCATTGTGTTCGAGGATTTGATCACCGCTTTCTCTTATGTTCTTTCATTTTATGTCTTGGACTATTGTATGGGTTGTGACCCAAGACTTTATTCATGTTGTTTAGATGGTTTGAGACAATTGTATTAGATTTCTGCTCGTTTTTTTAAGACTTTGATTGTATGGAAAATGTTATAAATTTCCACACCATTTTCTACTACTTTATGTTATGATATGCTAAGTGGCTTTGTATGAGGCCTCTCGGGGTCTTATACGCCTTGTTATATCTAGAGGGTACCCTTGGGTCGTGACACTAGTTAGTAGAGTTAGTGAGTCCTTAGCTCATCAAGGACACCACTTATTATTTCCTTCTTGTGTATACCTTTAGTTTAAGATGGTTTACCATTATATAAGGACTTGTCCTAGCAACTCATTATTATTAGAGACTTTTCAGGAAGTTAGTGATTTCCGCGTATGTATCTTGTATCAGATTTTTCCTTTATGATATGAAAACTACTTTGAGAATTTATTTCGTTGTTCATTTATTTAAGTTATATATGCTATCTTAGTTTCATGTTATGCCATGTGGTTAGCTTGGGATCACTCATGGCTCTAGGCACCATGTCACGTCCAAGGGTAGTCTTGGGTCATAACAATTTGTCTCTGATGTTTCTGTGATGGTGGTTAAAGAATGAAGGATTGTGATGTTGATTAAAGAGATGGGCATCTCCTGATTATTGAATCATGCTCAGCAAATTGAAGAAAAGTTTAAAAAGAGCGCTAGGGATAACATGAGGGCTATAACAAACAATGTGTACTATTTACAATAAAAACCGCGTGATGTAAATTGCTCCAGTTTCTCTATAAGTATTCAGGTATATCCTCTTCCTCTACTAGCTCACTAATAAGCAGTTCAGATCAGAGAACAAGGATAAGGTGCCAGGCTTTAAGTCACATGGCAGTGTCACTAGTGCTCACACTTTTTTGGTTTGTCAGATGTATGGTAAAACTCCCTATAGAGTGCATGGACAGTAGCAATAGATATTTTGGGTATGGAAAGATAGGTCCCTGATTGAAGGATTATAGGTAGGGGTAAGGATGTTTGTCCGCTAACTCAGCCTAACACTTCAGCAGCTCTAGCACGTTGCCCGACTTAGTAGCGTACCTTATCTACTGGTCATAGACAATGCTACAATAGGTTTTATGCTTTATAGACTTGACAAGATCTGAAAGATTCGCCTGATATAGTCATTGGTATGGTAGGCGTCTTTCAGCTTGATATTTATGCATTACTAGATCCCGAAGCTACAGTTTCCTTTGTGAATCCTTATATTGCATTGAATTTCCTTTATGAATTCTTATATTGCATTGAATTTCTGTGGTAGTCCCGAAATCTTATTAGAACCTTTTTCAGTATCTACTCTTCTTGGTGAATCGGTCTTACCTAAACTGGTATATAAAATGGCCAATTTCGGCTTTTCAAAAAGTCTCCTTAGTTGATCTAGTAGAGTTAAATATGCTTGATTTTGCTATCATTCTTTGCATGGACTAGTTACAACTTGTTATGCCTTAGTCAACTATTGAACCAGAGTTTTCAAATTTTCGTTTCCTAATGAATTATTCAAGACTGGAAGGGTAGTACTTTAACATCTAGAGGTCGGTTTGTCTCTTACCTTAATGCCAGAAAAATTATATCTAAGGGTTTTATCTACCATCTAGTTCGGGTAAGGGATTCTCCAAAACCTCATCCCTTCAGTCAGTTCTAGTGGTAAATGAGTTTCCTAAAGTGTTTTCTAAAGAGCTTCCCGAAGTCCCTCACGAAAAAGAAATTTATTTCGAGGTAGACCTTCTTCCAGATATCCAGCCAATCTTTATTCCTCTTAAAAGAATGGATCCAACCGAGCTTTAAGAGTTAAAGGATCTATTAAAAGACCTTTTAGATAAAGGTTTCATCAGACCCAACAACTCTTCATGGGGTGCTCCAGTTCTCTTTGTACGTAAGAAAGATGGTTCCCTCAGAATGTGCATCGACTACCATTAGTGGAACAATGTTACAATCAAGAACAAGTATCCCATTATTGGGATTTATAACTTAATCAAACATCTTCTGGTGCCAGTTTACTTTTCTAAAATAGACCTCAGATTAGACTATCATTAGCTTAGACATTACGAAGACAACCTTCAGAACTCAATATGATCATTATGAATTTGTTGTTATGTCGTTGGGACTAATGAATGCTCCTACAACTTTTATGGAACTGATAAATAGGGTGTTCAAGAAGTACTTGGACATGTTCTTTATTGTCTTCATAGATAACACCCTTATCTATTCTCGGAGAAAGGATGAGAATCCAGGCCATTTAAGGATTATCTTGCACATTCATAAGGACTGCAAGTTGTTTACTAAATTAAGAAAGTATGAGTTTTGGTTGAGATTAGTATCATTTTCGAGTCACATAGTATTTAGAGAGGGCATTCAGGTGGATCCTCAGTAGACTGAAGCAGTCAAGAACTGATCCTCTTTTGTTTGAATCCCAAATTTTCTTCTTCGTCTACTGCTGCATAAATAACTAATACCTTTTATGCTAGTACATACAGAAAGAAAAAGAAACAATCGAAGTTGAGCATAACAAGAAACATTAAAGTTAAGCATGGAAAAGGCACATTGGTAAATGATGAACATGTGTTTCCAAACGAGTCAAATGATAATTCTCTTGTTGATGTCATTAGGCGTGAGAATTCCTTCAAATGTCCATTTTCCATGCTCAACTTCAACATTAATTGTTACGCTCAAGTTCAATTGGTTCTTTTTCATTTTGTATGTATTAATATAAGGGTATTAGTTATTTATGTAGTAGTAAAAGAAGAAGAAGAACCGAGATTTTAACAAAGGAGGGCCAGTTCTTGAATGCTTCAGCCTTTTGAGGATCAATCTAAATGCCCTCTCTATAAACTATGTGACCCAGAAAAGCTACTTATAGTGGAAGAACTGTTTTGATCAAAAGTGTACTTCAATAGCTTCCAACTTATACTCCTATTGCCATTAACCCCCCCCCCCCCTCTCCCGTTAGTACTTTTAATCTATTAGAAAAATATTTTGCACACATTTTTTAGGGTTTCAATAAGAATAAATTCAAGTAACATTAGAGATCATGGAAGATCTTATGTATCCCTAAAGATGAAAGTGGTATGGACATTAGTATTATGAATGATATTTATTGGCCATTAAATGATTGTGGAGGTTTAGATCTCAATCATATCTCTATGCTGAGTTTTTGATGGCTAAGTACTGCTTCACAGTCCACCTTGTGTCAAAATCGTGGATTCGTGGTAATTCACAAGCTTGGTAATCTTTAATTAAAGCTAGAGATGATGCAGAGCACAACATTCTGTGGAAGATAAATTCTGCCAGCTGTAATATGTGGTGGTATAAAATTGATGGGAGAAACGCCCCCTTGCTAAACTAAATCTTAATTGTATGAAAAATGCTAAGCATTCTACCAAGGAGTACATCTCTAATGGTAATTGGATTGTGCTATATGGAACCTAAATCAAGATAGTTTTTACTCTAACAACTCTACTTGGCAAAGCAAAGAAAGGATAGATAGAAAGACCTTTGCAACTGCAATAACAACATAGATGTTACACATGGAAGCTGATGAATGAAATGAATTCACTTATTCATAACCTCTGCAACTGCAATGACAACACAAATACTAATGCTAATGTCACCAGTATGACAAAGATGCTTACCAAGTTTCTCGAAATGACCCCAAAGGATGGCGCAGATAAATCAGAGGAATAACTCCAAATATTTATTCACTCTTGTGATCTTGCGTCTGTGGTAAAACTTTATGTATCTCCCTCTATAACTACCAAACAAGATGATCATGGATGCATTTGTCAATTTATAGATTTATGCAAGTTATTTTTCGCCAACCCTGTAACCATATATAGGCAATTTGTTCCTATGTACGCAATTGGTCTCGGTATCTTTTAGATCTTAAGAAGTTAGAAAGCATTTCAAAGCTGTATAAGGGTTTGAAGGAAATGTTTTGGGAGAATTTGAGGCGAAAAAGAGTTGGGTTGTGCTTTCTGACAGGTAGACTTTCAAAAAGGTCTACAGATTATCAGTGGATTCTTGACCACAAGGAGGCAACCTATTTTAAGATAAGGCGGTGTTTTTCCTTAAAGATGCTTCAAGAAGGGAGGCACAAGAATGAGGAGTATTACGAGATGCTCCTCTGCAGGTCCCGTTTGTTTGAAGAATCATTTGACTACATTAGACATGTAAGTCCTAGATTATTGCGAGGCTTCAATTTGAGAATGAAGAGGCTACGGGCCTGGTGCTTTCTTATTTGTTCTTAAATTGCAGGAATAAATTGCCTTGCAACAATCTAGGATTCACATGTTCAATTGACTCAAATGATTCTTCCAACAAATGGTACCTACAAATGAACATCTTATATATATCATCATTCTTGTATTTCCCTTCTCAAAGCATCTTCGAGGAAAAACTTTGCCTTATATTAATTGAGTTACCTCTATGTGCTCAAGAATCAATAGATAATCTCTAGATATTTTTTATAGTCTAACTATCAAAAACCATAATGCAACTCTTCTTTGCCTCATCTTCTCCCAAAACATATCATCCAAGCCCTTATATAGTTTAGAAATGCATCTTAACTCCTCTAGAATTACAAGACAAGATACTGAGACTAATAAAGTACAATGGGTTCACCTCTTCATTTTTTATCTAACCCAACTAGCTTTCTTGTTTCATTAGACACAACTCTAATTTTTCTAAGTTAAAAATTACATGATCCACACCTCCAATCTATTCTTTGTATTTGTACATCTCAAATCTTTTCTTTCCTGCTTCACTCTTACCTTGCTTCAATAAAAGGGAAACTAATCTTACATCTTAATGCTTCTTGAAGCCTTATTGTACACTTCACGGGATATATAAAGTTGATAAACTCATTCACATCATTACCTCATAACCCTATAAACTCAACTGAACACTAACTCAATTACCTTGTTTCCAACTCACGAATAAATGAAAAATATATTGTAGTATTAACACATTCCTAACATCTTACCACTCCATCATAGATGCTAAACTACTACGCAAAAAATATATAGAGAGCATCATGAACACCAGAAACCCCTCAAACAAGTTTACAAAACTCTAACAATATAGGAGAACTGTCAAAACCCAACCCACCAGGCAGTGCAGACACCTATTTTAGCATTTTTGTAGACTATTTAGTTTATCCTTGTTGTTCTCTATTAGAGGTTAGGTCCATGTCCCCCTCGGCTTTTGTAAATTTTTTGATTCTATACACATGGTTCTCAAATATATAAAAAGTATACAAGAAGAAGACAACCGACAACACCTTAGAAAATGTCCTTTGATCTGATGTAAGCCTTTTTTTAGACTGCTCCTTCAAGGTTCTGTAAGTTGGAGAATTCAAAATCAATGATTAGTATATAGATAAAATCAAAAAATACCATAAAGGTATTTAGACGATTAAATAAATGCATAATAAATTATAACATTCACTAGTACATGTATTCTCTTAAATTAGAATAGATTCATTGTGGTGATATATGCACCTACCTTTAATATATGTCCACATAATGTTAAAACTAAAAATTATGTATTCAGGGATCAAGGTGAAAGAAGAACTTTAAATGCATCCATATAGTGAACAACTCACCTTTCTTAGACCTTGGCGGGATCATTGGAACTCAAAACCAACTTAGAAAATTATATCTTCAATGCTTGTTTAAATTGTTTGAGTATTGCAGTCTACCAATGGCTACATTAGAGGATTCCCCATTAAGAGATGAACAAGTTTGAAGATTGTTCTCACTGATTGATTATTTTTAAAATGAAATCCGGTTTATTGGGTCCAAGAGTTTAATCTAAAAATAAAAATGTCATTAAGAAACCAATTTGGAAAAAATCTCAAGAGCCATTAGATTAAAAATCAAGATTATCAGACACACCAAAACTAGTCTTCACTTAAATCCTCATTTCCACCCCGTATAACACTTTTACATATACTACCAAAAGGCATCAAAGTTAGATTAGAATAAACAAAACATACATTTTTAATGATTACAAGAAAATACTAAACCAATCTTATTATTACAAATTCTATTAAATACCTTATAATCTGATCAAGTTTATCAAGTACTTGAGGCAACCTTAATGTTTGAAATGCAGAGAGGGCCAAACCAACTGTCCTCTTCTAGAAAGAGGTAACATTGTCCACCTGAGAAAATTTCACAAAAGAAAAGACCAATAATAACATAAAACCAAGTCAGGTGAGGAACACCACACAAAGTTGTTATCAAAACTAATTTCAAAGAAGAATTTCATGCTAAACTTCCCCAAACCTTCTATAAAAGGATTGAGAAGATGCAAGACCTCTGAGTTGATTACCGAGCCATAAATAATTTACAGATGATGGACTTTCTCCTTCATTAACTTGAAAAAATAATTACCGAGCGACTAATACTACTACTAATGTCGCTCATATGATGAAGATGCTTATCATGTTTCTCAGAATGACCCTAAAGGATGACACTAGTAAATATGAGGAATATCTCCTAATATTTATTCAATCATTTGTTCCTGTGCCTCATTCTATATTTAGAAAACAAGTTGTTGGTAGATGCATTTGTAAATTTGTAGATTCATGTAAGACAATTTTTTCCCTACCATGTAACTATATATAGACCTTGTGCTCCTATATTGTTAGAATTTGTAAGTTTCTGCGAGGGGTTGTATGATGTTAGAATATTTTGAGGTTGCAGGATGCCTTTTCATTTGTTCACGCATTGGCAACAAGGTAATTGCATGTTTTAGAATATAGTGTGCAATCAACTATCTTTATGAGGTTATCAGGTAGCAATGCGCATGATTTTATCAAGTTTATGCATCCCTTAAAGTGTGCAATATGTCATTAAGAAGCATTTGGCAGTCAAGTTAGTTTCCCTTCATTGAAGTAAGGTAACAGTGAGGCAAGAAAGGAAAGATTTGAGATGCACAATTACGAAAAAAAGATTGAAGGTGTGCATTATGTTTATTTGTAACTTGCTGGACAAATTTGAGTCGTGTCTAAAGAAACTGGAAAGGCAACAAGAAGATGTAATTTTGTTATACTCTTGTTAGTTTTGGTAACAACGAAATATATAAGCATTCCATCTTATTTTAGGGGTGTGATTTTCTAATTTATTATCCATAGGCACTCTTCACTATTAGTAAGATTTTCATTTAATAAAGAAAAAGTATATGGGCTCCCATCCTCGAATTTGCCTACAGCTAGCAGCTTTATTGTACCTCAAGCATCAGCATATCCCTTCATTAAATTTTGAAAATTTGTAATTAGATTTTTTTAGAGAAAAACTATATTAGTCTTCTTCCATTTCTTCGTGTTTGTGTTAACATAGAAAAAGTCGCCCCTCGTCCAAAATAACATGAAAAAAAACTCACAGCTCTCAACAGTGAATGTAGTAGTGGAAATGGCTTGGTCCACTGAGTACCCCTAACGACCATCTCCTTGAGCAGCAGCAAGAGCAGTTAGAGATGTTCTAGACCTACCAGAGCAAGGAAATCAAGCAGGTTAACAATTTCAAGAACCATTTTCCCCTTTCTCACGTCAAGAAGATCATCAAAACTGACAAGGATGTCTGCATGCTCACAAGCCTTGGCAAACTAAATCAGTGGTTAAACAGAGATTATGCAGACATCCTTGTTAGCTTTCATGATCTTTTTTATGCTAGAAGGGGAAATTTGTGGTTCTTGAAATCTTTAACCTACTTGATTTCGTTGCGCTGGTAGGTGTAGAGTATCTCCAACTGCTCTTGTTGCTATTCAAGGAGATGGTCTTGGGGTGGGGTACTTAGCGAACTGAGCCGTCGTCACTACATTCACCACCAATTGCTTAGAGTTTTTTTTCCATGGCATTCATACAAGGGGCAATTTTTTTCAATGTTAAACACAAAGAAATAAAAGAAGAGGAATATAGTTGTTCTCGATATATATAGTGAAAAAAAACCTAATTAGAAATTTTCTAATAAAATTAAAAAGCTCAATTTCAATATCTTGTCATTCTGGATGATGGCGTAGATGGATCGGAGGAATATCTCCAAATATTTATTCATTTCTCTATTCTAGCAACTCTGGTAAAACTTTATGTATCTTTTTTTGTAACTAAAAAACAAGTTGTTCATGGATGTATTTGTCAATTTATAGATATATGTAAGACACTTTTCGCCAACCATGTAACCTTATATAGGTGGTTTGCTCCTATATTGTTCGAGTTTTGTAAGATTCTAAGAGGGATAGTGGGTGTTGATTATGCTTTGTATATATTTTGCCAAAGTAGTTTAGCTTCAATGATGAAGGGGTATGTCCATGATTTTAAGTGTGTGTTAAGATTGCAGGATTTTTTCCCTTTTGTTTGTGAGATGGCAACAATGTTATTGCATGCTTTAGAATTGAGTGTGGAATCAGCTAAGTTTATACAGTTATCAGAGAGTGATGTGCGTGAGTTTATTAAGTTCATGCATCCGTTAAGTGTGCAATAAGGTGTCAAGACATATTGGGAAATCCAGTTAGTTTCCCTTCCTTGATGCAAGGTGAAACAGGAAATGAAAGATTTGAGATTGAAGGAGTGCATCGTGATTTTTGTCACTTGCTAGAAAAATTGGAGTTGTGTCTAAAGGAGCTGGAAAGCCAGCTGGGTTTGGTAAACAAAGAAAGAGGTGATCCAATTCTACATTGTTGGTCCTAGTATCTTTTAATTCTAAAGGAATTAAAAAGTATTTCAAAGTTGTATAAGGGTTTGGAGGAAATGTTTTAGCAGAATTTGAGGCAAAGAAGAGTTGTGTTGTGCTTTTCGATTGGTAAACTTTCAAAAGGTCTCTGAGAATATCAATGGATTCTTGAGCAAAAGAAAGTAACACATTTTAAGATAAGGCAACATTTTGCCTTGAAGATGCTTCGAGAAGGGAGGCAAAAGAACGAAACATGTAAATGAGCATCTCGTAAAGCACCTCGTTCTTGTGCCTCCCTTCCAAAAGTATCTTCAAGGAAAAACGTTGGCTTATCTTAAAATATGTTACTTTCATGTGCTCAAGAATCCATTGATATTTTGTAGACCTTTTTTGAAAGTTTACCAATTAGAAATCACAACGCATCTTTTCTTTGCCTCAAATTCTCTTGAAACATTTCTACCAAACCCTTATACAACTTTGAAATGTTTTCTAACTCCTTTATAATAAAAGATACTGGACCAACAATGTACTATAGGCTCATCTCATTCTTTGTTTACCAAACCAATGGCTTTCAAGTTCCTATCAACACAACTCCAATATTCCAGCATGTCACAAAAACACTGTGTACGCCTTTAAACCCAAATCTTTTATATCTTGCTTCATCTTGCATCAAGGAAGGGAAACTGACCAGACTTCCTAATGCTTCTCGATGTTTTATTCCACACTATACGGGATGCATGAACTTGATAAACTCATGCATATCACTCTCTAATAACTGTATAAACTAAGTTGATTGCACTCAAGTCTAAATCATGTGATAACCTTGTTGCCAACTCACGAACTAAAGGGAAAACATCATGCAATCTTAACACACACTTAATATCATGGACATAACCCTTTATCATTGCAGCTAAACTACTTCGGCAAAATATATACAAAGTATCATCAACACCCACTACCTTTCTTAGAATCTTACAAAACTTGAACAATATATGAGCAAACTGCTTATATACGGGATTTGAAATGCTTGTTAACTCTTTTAGAACTAAAAAATAATGACAAATAAAGTACAATAGGTTCACTTCTTTATTTTTTATCAAATCTAGCTCACTTTGTTATTTCATTAGACACAACTCTAATTTGTCCAAATTACAAAATACATGATGCATAACCTTCAATCTATTTTTTTTGTAATTGTGTGTATTAGAATATCTGGCGCTAGTTCAGACATCATTTAGTTTAGTTGTATTAGGATTGCATTAGTTAGTTCAGTAGTTATTAATTAGTTAGATTACTTCAGTTTAGTTCATGTAG
This sequence comes from Solanum pinnatisectum, assembly GCA_035578085.1. Lineage (NCBI taxonomy): Eukaryota > Viridiplantae > Streptophyta > Magnoliopsida > Solanales > Solanaceae > Solanum > Solanum pinnatisectum. Next base: position 289,009 of record JAWPEI010000046.1, read on the forward strand.
GAGTCTTATTAATTTCCCTGTAACTCTATTTAATACCTTGCTGCCTTCATTAATGAACATACTCTTCGAGCACATATTCAGTCTTTATATGGTATCAAGGCTCTTCACGCACTAACGAGTACGATCCAATATTTTTTTCTCATCTTCATGCAGATCGGCAACAATGACCAATCACAATGGTAACAACAATGAAAAAAATCCCAAGTTGTCAATGTTGATAACACGGTGGGTACCAATATTATCATTCAATTCAATCTAGCATCCCAATTACCCATCAAACTAAGCGGTGGTCACAACTTCGCCACTTGGAAAGCCTAATTTTCCATGCTTATGTATGGCTACAACCTTTTTGGCCATTTTGATGGAATCACTCCATCTCCCAGTTGCACGATTATCCTCGGCACGAATATATCTCCTAATCCTACCTCTTAACTTGGTTTTGTCAGGACCAACTTATCCAGAATGCCCTCATAGCTTCTATTGAACCCACTATTGCCTTTATTGTTGTTGCCGCTGACTTGGCTAAATCGACAGGATGCTTTGCATACCACTTATGAAAACAAATCTCAAACTGGGGTCTTCAGTTTGCATGATTATCTTGTGCGTGTCACTAATGACTCTCGCTCCATCACTGAATATCTTCACACTATTCAGTCCTTTTCGGATGAGTTAGCCACTGTTGGTGCTCCAATGTCCAATCCTGATATCATCGTCAAAATACTTAGTGGTCTAAGTCCTAAATTTCGTGAGATATTAGCTGCCATTTGTGCACCCGATACGGCTATCTCCTATGAGGAACTATTTGAAAAGCTACTAGACTTTCAACTCTTCCTTCGCCACAAGGATGCTAAGAAACTGCCTAGTACCATCATTGTTGCAGTCGCTACTCCACCCAAATTCAACTCCAATAATTGCAACACTTGCAGACAAACCAACAACTCTCAACAATGGCGCCAGAATTTGCGTCCAAGCACTCCACCACAATAGCAGTCTAATTTAACTCCAAACGGTGTTACTCAATGTCAACTATGTAATAGGATTGGCCACACCACCAATATTTGCCGCTCTAAGTCTCATAATCACTTTGAAGCCAAAGCCAAATATGCTACTAGGTTTACGACGACCACCAACCCCCAGATAGTTGACTCAAGAGCCACCTATAACATCACAATAGAGGCGTACAACCTACAGCCATACCATGGTAACAAGGATGTCTCCATGGGTGATGGTAACAAAATTCCCATCTCTAACATGGTTCTACTAAATTAAATGTATTAAATAATATTTTTAAGATAACCCACACTCTGTGTTTCCCTTCCATTAAACTCAAGCTTCTCTCGGTTTCTAAATGCACAAGACAATCTCAAGTCTATTGGATATTTCCTTTATCTTTGTTGTGAAGGATCTGAAAACACGGAAGCTAGTGGTGCACGGTCGGACTAACAATGGACTATATGAGTGGCCTGTCTCACATCCCAAAACTCACATTATCTGCACATCTAGTTCTCTTACTACATGGCACCAATGCCTTGGTCATCCTCGCTCTATAGTTCTTAGGTTTATTTTGAATAAATTCTTGCAATTGTTTCATGAGCGAGAAAAAACATTCCATTGTAATTCTTGTTTATCTACTAAAGCTCATCGGCATGCTTTTACCCAATTATCATTGTGTAGCTCTAAACCACTTAAAATTGTTTTTAGTGATTCATGGGGATTGTCTCTTGACAAAAAATTGAATTATTATATTTTTGTTGACTAATATACGAAATACACTTGGCTTTACACACTAACAAAGAAAAGTGAGGTGACAGAGATCTTTCAAAAATTTCATCCTATAATGGAAAAACATTTTGACAAAAAAATTTTATCATTGTATACTGATGGAGGAGGTGAGTATAAAGTCTTGACTCATATCTTTCGCTTCACAGCATTCAACACCTCTCCACCCCACCCTATACACCCGAACGAATTGCACTTGTAGAATGACAACATCGCCATATCATCAAAACTGCAAGAATACTCTTATATGAGGCGTCCCTCCTACCCCAATTTTGGGCTTTTTCATACCATCACACTATCTACCTCATCAATCGTCTTCTTACCTCTCACCAAGATAATCAGTCCCCATTCGACAAATAGAAAATCACCTGATTATAAATTCCTACGGATTTTTGGTTGTTTACATTATCCATGTCTTATTTACCATACTCTAAAAATAAACTTGAATCAAAATCTACCCAATGTGTCTATCTTGGATTCTTACTATCCCATCATTGTCACTAGTGTTTTGACCCCATTTTTTCAAAGGTGTACTTATCCCGAGATGTGCTATTTGTTGAGGATGTTCTTCCATTTGAGACATTGTTCTCCAACATTGCCATTAAACCAACTCACCTAAAATGGGCAAAAACAACTATGTCAAGTTCTTCAGACCCCACACCCAAACTTTCCTTAGTTGCAGATATGCCAACTCCATTAGAAATAGCAGGAAGCACAATTATCAATTTCCCATCACCGTCTGCTTCCTCTCCAGCCTAGTTCAGAGACAACTCAAAATCACAGTCCTTATCTGACAATGTATCAGTGACGGACGCAGCAGATTCACCTCTTGCAACTTCTCCCTCTCCAAGTAAATTTCTATCTTCCTCATCTTCAATAATTCCCATTTCCCAGAGCCCCTCTTCTATATCTACCTAGCCCTACCACGCCTCCCTACAAACTCACAAATGTCGATCTCTACCAACAAACAAAGCAACTTGTCTCCTCTCGTTGTCTATCAATGTAGAAACACCAACCCACCAACACCGATGGCTCCTCAACTAGCCTGTCCTAACCTCAAGTTGGAACTCACTCCTTCACCAGCTCAATGTCCGTCTCCTCTTACCCGTGTTGTCACTCAATCCCAAAACAATATCACAAAATCGAAAATCAATTTTGATTACCTAGCCAAGTTGAACCCCACTATCACACAAACTACTATCAAACAAGCACAAAAACATCCCGAGTTATGTTATGCCATGAAACTGGAATTTGATGCTTTAATTAATAATCAGACTTGGGAACTTATTTCTCCTGACCCGACCAAAACATTGTATCCTACAAGTGGATTTTCAGGATTAGGAAAAATGTTGATAGGTCCATCGACAAATACAAAGAGTGTCAAGTTGCAAAAGGCTTTACTTAGAGGTTGGGCATTAATTTTCATGCCACATTTAGTCAAGTCATCAAGCCCATGACAGTTTGCATCGTCTTCTTTGTGGAACTTCGTCAGAACTAGCACTTTCGCTAGCTAGATGTCAACAATGCCTTTCTCTAAGGCAACCTGGAAAAAGTGTACATGGCACAACCTCCGAGGTTTATTAGTGATGACAAACCAATGCATATATGTTAGCTGCGAAAGGTGATCTATAGCTTGAAATAGGCTTCTCGGCCGTGGTATAATGCCCTCACGGTTATCTTTCATCCATAGGTTTCGTTAAGAAAAAAATATGATGCCTCACTACTTGTCAAACATGGTGTAGGTGATACCTAGTTCATTCTCATCTTTGTCGATGATATTATTATCACTGGGAGCAATACGTTAAGTGTTAATCAGGTTATCACTTCCCTTGCTTCAAAGTTCTCTATTAAAGATTTAGGTAATCTTCACTACTTTCTTGGTGTTGAAGTGATGCGCAGCTCTAATGGTTTAATTCTCACCCAAGAAAAGTATGTGAATGAAATTTTAAATGATGAGGTAATAACTGACTGCAAGAGTGTTGTCACGCCAATGAGTGCATCTGAGTTACTCACCTTGTCTGATTGAACTCACTTGAGTGATGCTACACGTATCGCCGAGTCTTGGGTAGGCTGTAATATATATCCTTCACTAGACTTGACATAGCCTATGCTATCAACAAGTTTTCTCAATTCATGCAAGCACCATCAGACCTTCACTAGAAGGCTGTAACGTGTTCTTCGATACCTATGTGGTACCATTCAATCTACATGTGTACTCTCATGCAGATTGGGGTGGGGACATCATTGATATAGTTTCTACATCTGGTTTCATCTTGTTTCTTGGTCAGAATCTGATTAGTTGGTCCTCAAAAAAGCAAAATACTGTCTCACATTCCTCCATTGAGTCTGAATACAGGGCAGTGGCTAATGCACTTTCTGAAACCTTATGGGTCACCAATCTTCTAAATGAGCTGCGATTTCCAGTACATTAGCTATCCACAATTTATTGTGACAATCTTGGCACCACATTCTTGAGCAAGAATCCTTTCTCTGTAATCGTGTGAAGCATGCTGTTGTGGACTTTCACTTTGTTTACCACCATGTTGACATCAAAAGGGTTCGTGTTGTTCATGTCCATGGTGCCGATCAAATAGCCGACACTTTCACCATACACTGTCCAAATATGCTTTTGAGACTAATATGTTCAAGTTATGCTTGGTGACTCATCGCCTAACTGGAGGGGGCATACTAGAATATTTGGCGCTAGTTCAGATATCAGTTAGTTTAGTCGTATTAGGATTGCATTAGTTAGCTCAACAATTATTATTTATTTAGATTACTTTAGTTCATTTTGTTTAGGATTCTTATTATTTTCCTTGTAACTCTATTTAATACCTTGCTGCCTTCATTAATAAACATACTCTTCCAGCAAATATTCAATCTTTATAGTGCGTGTCAAATCTTTTTCTTCCTGCTTCACTTTTACCTTGCTTTAATGAAGCGAAACTAATCATACAACCTAATGCTTCTTGAGGGCATATTAAACAATTCACGTGATGTATAAACTTGATAAACTCATGCACATCAGAACCCCATATATAACCCTATAACTGATCACATACTCAATTAAACTTATTTCCAACTCGCAAACAAATGGAAAATATCCTGTACCACATTCCTAATATCATATCACTCCATCATAGCCTCTAAACTACTCCTAAAAAGTATATGCAAAGCATTATGAACACCAGAAACCCCTCTCACAAGTTTACAAAACTCTTAACAATATAGGAGCACATTCCCTTTATACGGATATGGGGTAGGGGAAACATGTATTACATGATCTATAAATTGAAAAATGCATCCATGAGCAAATTGTTTGCAAAATATAGAAGGAAACATATAACTCTTTACCAGAGCCGTAGGAATAGAGGTGTTAATAAATACCAGGAAATATTCATTAGAACTACTTGTATCATCCTTTGGGGTTATTGTGAGAAGCATGGTAAGCATCTTTGTCATACAAGAGATATTAGAACTAATTGCTCGATAATCATTGCAGATGCATAGGTCATGAATAAGCAAGTTTAATCATTTCTCAGCCTTCACGTATGAATATATTGTGTGCTTCACAGTTTCCCAAAGATTTACAGGGTGTTGTGGTTTCGGATATCACACTCAGATATCATTTGGGCCAAATGAAGTTGTTTCCCACTGTAGTTTAATCATTGCTCCATAAATGGTACTCTAAAGGTCTATTAGATTGGTCAAATTTCAGTGATTCAATAGATTTTATGATTAACTGACACAATGGAGTTGAGCAATTAGCTTTAAGGACTAGAGTTTCTCCGTCGGAAACACACAACCAAATAATTGAATAAAACTAATAGATAAAGAGAGAGATGGTTTCATCTTTTCGCACCCTCATGGCGGTGGCATAATCATCAAACTTGTGTTTGATGTAGTGTTATAGTGTAATTGATACGCCAGTGGATGTTGGGAGTAGGAAGAGCTGTTTGAATTTGATATCTGGTGTGTTTAAAGCAATTGATGAGATGTACTAGTCCGCCATGTGCTAAGGAAACGAGTTGATAATACACTAAAATGTAGTAGAAGATACAAAAGTATAAAGTAAAAACAACAAAGAGTTTTACGTGGAAATTTCCTTGCACAACGGAGGAAAACCACGACCTGTCACATAAGATTTTCAATTATTTTCACTATTTTCAAGCAACAAGTGAATACAGACTCCAAATACACATAAAAGAGTCTTAATCTCACCACCCGCAATAACATTATGACAAAGAGAACCAAAGCCATGCCTATTGCCCACTTATTAACTAACTCAATTAATATAGACTTAAATCACACACCACACAGTTAACTCTAACTATACTCATTGTTTGTTATCACATAAAAGACTTAATGTGTTACTTTATAGATTAGAAACGGATCTTACAAGTTCAACACAACACAACCATTTACTAATAACGCTTAGAAGACACTCTAGATAACTCTATCAGGTCCCTTAAGGTTGTTGAAGGCTTGAGTTCTTCGAAGAAAAAATACACCTTTTTAATATTTTTGTTTGAAGCTCTTGACTAGGTTATTTCATGTCAAATGAGGATATAACTAAACAAAAAAACCTAGTATTCTCTGATTGGTTGAGTACATTGTTCTCGTTTCTTGTGCTCACTAACCGCGTCAGAAATGACAGGTTTTAAAACTTTTCACCATTTGACTTCGGATTCCCGATCAACCATGGACCAGGTTGCTATTTTCTGAGTATCATCAAAACATCAAATTCTAACATTTTCCCCTTTTTTGATGATGACAAACAAACACTTTATTATCCCCCCTACCATCAATATATCCATCCTAGCATACATTTCCAAGATCTCCCCTTGTCACCAATGTCATTCCCCCTGTCACCAATACCATTCTTCTCTCTTTTGACATCATAAAAAAGTTAAAGCAGTAAACATAAGTAAGATGTCAAGCAAAAATGTAATGATTCCAAAGCCAAAGGGTGATATAAAACATGAGTAACTAATCACATATAGAAGAATCACTATAGCAAAACAACAAGGGAAGATATCATTAAGAGAAGGAATGTATCCATCATCCTGATCGTAAATAAAATGACAAAAAGTCAGAAAGTCAAAGTGCCACAGCCAGAAACAAAACGAAAGGACTAGTGCAGGATCAGGTTCATCCGGGTATTTGCATCCTTATGGACCTAGAGAAGCTTTTAGGTTAGAGACTTGACCTCATCGTCCAATTTTGCATTTGATTCAACCAACTTAACATTATGAACCTTCAGTGCTTTAACATCCTCCTGCCCATATGTACTTGGACCTGGTCCTTGAGACTGTTCCTTTTGAATCAATGATTTAAGCCTCGTAATCGCCAAGTCCTTTGCACCCAACAAGGTAGTAAGATCTTTCATTTCCCTTTTTAACAATTCTTGTTGTTGAAGAAGCTCAGAGACTAAGACTTAGACTTCACCTTTCCCTCAATAAATTCATACTCAATCAAGGTACACAGAGAAAAGGCCTATTTTAATATCCAAACAACTCCTTTGCCAAGAGGAACATTGAAATGATTGAAGACTCAGTTTAACAGATACCCATAGGCCATACCATGATGCCCATCTTTGGCCATCATAGCTCTGTGTATATGCTGCAGCATAATCCCAGGAAGATTCATGGCATCATATTTGTCTAACAATTCCATGATAAACAAGTCTGCTGAAGAAGCCACAGTTCTTTTTTTGGTGCCAGGTAGGAGTACTTTGTTTACAAATTCAAAGCACAACTAGTGTTCACCCTTAAAAAATTTCTTTGGAATTCTTGAGAACTTGAGATCTTCCACTTTGATAGTTGACCTAACATACGATTCAGATGGCACACTTCCTTTTACTGACCGGACCCCCTTACATGGAACTTCCAAAATGATACTCAAGATGTCCTAATTCAAATGGATATCTATCCCATGAACCTGAGTGTCAATGATACTATCAGCATTAAGTAGTATCTTATAATAGAACTCACGAACTTCTGGTTCATGCATGAAATGAGCAGGCCATTCGAATAGATGCTCCTACTCTTGTAGAGCCAGATAGTCAACAAGACCTCTCATGCTTGGTTTGTCGAGAACATCCACATTAAACACTCTACCATTTATAGCCTTTTGGGTTTTGAGAGCTGTTACTCGCTCCTCTCTACTCAATATTTTACCACCCTTTCCCTTTTTAATAGGAGAACAAAATCCCTTCACAACTTAGACCTAGGTTCCACTATCTCTTCTATAGGTTCCACTACCTCTTCTACGAACTCCTTTTTATCCTTCTTATTTCGCTTTGTCACACCCTTTTACTTTGATTCTGGTGCCTTAATCTTTCTCCCATCTATAGCCTTTCTGGTAGTGTGTACCGCCAATGTTATATCCTCAGATTCAGTAGCACTATTATCTGGCTCCTATGACATATCGACCAGGTCCTCAAGAAGAACTGGTTTGTCCTCAAACACAATATTTTTTCTTCTTGCATCTGTGTTGAATTGTTCCTGCCTTGTTGGTAGCCATGGTGTCAGTCAACAAACTTTTTTAAGCCCTGTGAGTGGAATAACTTTTGATGATTTTTGGGGGGCAGACTCGATCATTTTCCTTTTACCTTTGTCTAACATTGAGATTTCCTCAAAAACTTACTTCTTAGACCCTGTTGTTGTTGTGAATCCTTGGATGCCAAAGAGGGCTGAGAAATTATCTTAGTTGGAGTAGTATCTTGTTCATTCACTCCCCCCCAGCCCTTCCATTTCCATACTAGAGGAACATTATCCTCATCTTCCACCAAGTCCTCTTGAACAAAATCCAGTTGTAATCGATTCTCTAGAATTTGATCAAATACATGTACCATGGTGTGTTCAACTAAATCTAGTGAGTTATACCTCACTTTAGAAAATAAAGGTTCGATATCTCCCTTCATGTCAGACAAGCTTTACATAACCCATTCCTCCCGTACATCTAAGATATTTGACTTCATCCCTTTTCCTACTGGGAGATCTCCATCAAATAGTCACTCAGACATAGTTGACGACACAATGCCAGGTTGGGATGAAATTTTCTGGTTCAATAGGTTGCTTCTTAACACAGGGTTACACTACAGATTGTACCCCTGAACTAATAGAGCCAGCCACCAAGGAAGTTCTCTTGAGAATATGTGAGAAAAAAGGAGGTTTTAGTTCGGGAAAGGAGTGGAACTATGGGGTTCTAAATTTTGAGGGAGTAAAACTTCGGTGGTAAGAGTAGTTGACTCACTAGTTTCACTTATTCTGCAGACTGGAGTGGAAGGTGAGTGCATCTCACGCAAGGTTGAAGTGTTGAACTCAAATTGATTGGAAGATTAGATTTCTGGAGATATGGATGCTTTTGGAGAAGAAGTGGATTTTGACATATTTAAGGAAAAATGAAAGAGATTAAGAGAGATTTGAGGATTTCAGAAGATAGGATGAAGGATTAATTTCCTTTTTTTTTAAAAAAAAAAAGGTTTTGTAGGTTGGCTCCGGTCCTGAACATAGGCGACCTTTGGGTTTTGAAGGATAAGAGACATTACTTCATGAGACACAGACACGTGGCAAGTGACAATTAGTTTTACAACATTTCAAACATAGTAAGGGAATACTAACCTCTGAGCAGGCACCAAGTCCCTCTCTTTGTCCAGACATCAATTACCTTAATCATGTTGTGACTTCTTCTTCTCTCTAGCTCAGTCACCATGAGTGTATACCTGTAGAAGGTATTGAATTGAATTCATACATAAATGCAATACAAAAGGTAAATGATACCTGCCTTCTAATCATAGTCAATAAGGGTTTTGAATGCATTGAGAACAAGAGACTTGTTTGGTTTGGCATCCCTAGCCTCAACCTATTTTGGACAAACTCATATTTGCTTTGAGCTTTAGTGAAAATGTTAGCTACTTGATCTACCGTCATGCAAAATTTCATGATGACATTTCTCTTTTCAACATTATCTCTCAAGAAGTGATGTCTTACATCGATATGTTTGGTCTTCTTATGTTGTACTGGATTCTTCGCCATATTTAGAGCATTGGTATTATTACACATGAGGGGAATTATATTTGTGAGCACGCCTAAGTCTTCATGTAGCTGCTTTATCCACATGAGTTACGCACAACATGATGCAGTGACAACATACTTAGCTTCATTTGTGGATAAAGCCATTGAGTTATGCTTCTTTGTTAGCAATGATAATTCAATGATCCATTCCATAGGTACTTATTCTGTTAACAAGGTACCCCGCATAGACTGCATCAGCATATCCAATCAAATCAAAAGAGTTACATGAAGGATAGTATAGGACAAGGTCCAGTCTTCTTTTCACATATCTCAAAATGCACTTAGCAGCCTTAAGATGAGATTCCTTAGGACATTCCTGAAATCTTGCACACATTCCCACCCTACACACCACATTAGCTCTATTGCTAGACAAGGAGAGGAGATATCCAATTATTCCCCTATAAATGGTTTCATTTATTGCATTTCATGATTCATCAATGTCAAGTAGAGTGATTATTGGTTTTAGGGGCCTAAGTCAGGTGAAATCATAGTTATTTTGAGGGCATAATGTTTGTCAAACTTGTTCCTTAAATGTGATATGAAACACAAAATAAGAAGAGAAAAGAGTCGTCAATTCTATATTAATGTGTTAGGTTCATCCTCCTTTATTTCTAGTGTGGTGAGAGATGTTTCCTTCACTCTTAATCCTGATGTCATGCTCAAACCTTGGGTGTTCCAAACATTGGTTGGTGTCACTATGTGAAGTAAGATTGGCCTTCACTTGATGAATTGCCTTCAACCTAGATATGTCATGAAGGATTTCAAATATTCCCATGTTAGAGGCTCATACCAGAGTTGATAAATGTGTTATGCTTCCCTTGCAAAAACTACTATTTAATGTTATGCACAAAATGATGCTCCTAAGAAAGCACAAACGTACTGAGGTGAACTATATGGATCTCACCCTTATAGATTATTGATTTCTCAAATACCCATAAATTTGCCTCAACTCATCTTGTGTCACATGAATCAAATTTGTAAGAAGGACAAAACAAAGTAAGCGGTTTGTTATAGGTTCTACTTTGGGTCTATTTTTGAAAACTTTGGGGTTCCTACCAAAACATGGATACATTAATCCACCAAGGATGTTTTAGGGATAGTGAACCAGGCAACAATACATGCTCATAGAAGGGGGGGGGGGTAAATACACCACTTCAAAGGTTGAGGGCACTACTTGTTACAAAAGATGGGGAAATTGTGGCACTTTGAGCCTATCACATGGATTCCATGGTTCATCTACATCTCACCTATAGACTTGAACATACTGAATTTATGGATGAAATGCTAGGATCAAGGCTGAGCTTACCCATATTAAGGCTCTCCTTAATACCGAGAGGTAGACTAATTCTGCTAATCTAAAGGGTGTTTTGATCTTCTTAAGAAAGATCTATCATCATCATCCTATTCTTCTCTGTCCCAATCATGTTTACCCTTCCCATTCCTTTTTGTAACCACAAGTGCTTGTTTTTACCTTTTTGTTTTGATTTCATTTGTGGTGTACATGTTTTGATTAATGCTATTGTTGGATTTTAGTTTCTTATTATTTTCTATCTCCTCTGATTGTTGAAATTCTTTGTTATAAATGTCTGAGTTCTTACTTTAAAGTATGTGTGTAATTGATAGCCCAGTGGCCACGAGTATTCAAATTGAATCTCCTAGTGTGTTGTCTATAGTCATAGTGTTTTATGATGTCAAAAGGGAGAAATGCATACTTGTGTGATATTTATAACCCAATTTGTTTAACCTGATCCTCTAATGTGTTGCTGTGATTGGTGTGCTTTGAGAAATTGACATGTCTCAGGTTGAAGTTATTCACACAAGAAGCCATGGTTTGTCATCATCAAAAAGAGGGAATTTATCAGATCAATTAAGATTTTGATGATTGACAAATATGGGAGAGGATGCAGGGTACTGGTTACTGATCTGTGTTCCACTCAGACAAAGTCAAATTAGGATTAAGAGAAGAGGTATCACGTGAAGAAAAATGATTAAAGGTGGTGAACAAAGAGAGTTTATGACAAAAGACTTATTTGCATAAAATTTGCTTTCATTGTTGAAGTCTACAAATAAAGGGAAGTTGTATAAGGAAGGACACCTACTCCCAACTCAAAGATGGAGAAGTCTTGCTTCTATTGAGGGTTTTACCAAGAACTTTAAGCACTTACAGGGAGAGCTACAAGCTAAATACAATCAAATAAAAAAGAGTTCATATTGAAGATTCAATTGCACTGGTACAAAGAAGCAAGATTAAATAACCTGTTCCATAGGCTTATGCTTTCTAGTTCTTGAGTCTAGTTTGTTTATATTTTTGATCATCGAGTTGTAATATTTTGTTTTCATAGCTTATATTATTCTTCGAGTTGGAGGAAACTTGAAGAAGGGTTCAATAGTGAAGGATGATTGTTGAGACAAAGGAATCAGAGTTTAGTTCCTAGTATTTACAAGTGTTGTAATCTAAGACCGTTTGTAGGCTCAGATTTTATTGAAGTTGAGTTAAATCCAACAAAGGTGTAAGTTGTGGTTTTTACCCTTTTTGAGATGGGGTTTTCCACGATAAAATATTGTGTTATTACTTTACTTCCCCTTAGTTAATGCAATGCCAGTAATTTACTAAGGAACAAATATAGTATACTTGTTCGTTATGCAATTAGGGGCTCAGTATTCCAACACAACATATCAACAATTTAACATGAAAGATCTATTGAAAATTAGATCTGCAAAATATTTAGCAATGAAACGATTGAAAACGATAAAACTAAAGGCAACTTGAAGCAAATCTTGAAAGTAATTTGGGAAGATAGAACTTGGAACTTGAAGAGGAGATTGTATGTACTCCAACGGGAAAGAAGAATAATTCCAGCAAAATTTATTGATTCTTGGTTGTCGGAATTTGTTTGCTTGTTGTTGGGTGAAAAACCGACGGTGTCCGGTGGGTACAACATAGGGGGGAAATTAAAATAAAGGAGAAATCGTCAAAGAAGTGCGGTGATGTCCAAAATGGAGAAATCTTACAAGATCGGTGATGAGAGAACAAGATCTTCTCTAAGAATTCACGAAGGGAGTGGATCTGAGGTGGAAGAATGGAAATGTGTTGTTGTTTTATATATATATAGAGAGGGGAAAAAACTTATTACAAATTTTCTCAATCTAATAAATTTTTACATATTGATTCTTGAGGTACAATATTTTAATTAAATGAAAATCTTACTAATTTTGGGGAGTGCCTATGCATAATAAAAGGGAAAAAACACACCCCATAAATAAGATAGGGTGCTTATATATTTCCTCTATAATTTTAATTTGTACAATGTGATAATATATTCTTATATGTGATGCATTTCTCTTTTATCTTTTATATTTAAGAATTTAAATTTTCTTCTTTGATTACATGATTTCATCACTACATACTAGAGGTATGATTAATATGAACTCATGCCGAAAAATACTTTTTTTCATTTCTAAAGTCGAAACCAAAATCTCTAATTAATATTGAAATTGATAGATCATCTGTAGAGAATATCATTTTACCTAGTTTATTTAGAGATAAAGAGATTCTATTAAACACGCACACTTGTTGCATTCAAGTATAATAGAAAAACAATATTCAAATTTTTGTTTCATGTTTCTCGTTTTCTTTCCGTAAAAAGTTAGGCTTACCAGTCAAATTTTTGCATTATTACTATTTTGTCTTATCCTACAAAAGAGAACACATTTGGTTTAATTGATTTGTCCCTTTTCATATAACTCATTTTGTCCATCAAGTTGTTTTGCAACCAAACAAATCAACAAGACCTCTTTGATTTATGAACTTATACATTCATAATTTTTTTATTGTGGTGTTTGTATACACCTAGACTAATGCAATAGAGTACTTATTGAAAATTCACCCATAGCTCCACTACCTTGTTAAATTCAAAGTAATTGTATCACTTACACAAATAAAAATCAATAGACCATACAAGTTAAATTATTGAAAGTGTAAGTGGCCAAGAGATCTGTTTGTGTCGTACTGACAAAGTGTTGTTTTTCTAATAAAATGAAACCTACAAAAAGGGTTGAAAATATCTCTCAATCTTTTTATTAAGCATATGGGGCTTTAATTAGCCATGTTACAACCAAAAATCTGCATAATTCAAAATTCAAACACCTAAAATATCTCAACGAACTAAAACAGCCTAATAAGAATTTAAATTTCAAATTCATCCTAGGTCTAGGCAACTTACGCTAGAAATTACTAGTGTAACTAAAAACAAATTTCAACACTCCTCCTTTGTTTTAGTTAGCACAGTTTTAAAAGTGTTCTTCCTCAATTTTTTTGTTAGGCAATTGGTGTTGAATTATTTTCATTATTTTTGAAATTGCAAACTTGTATCTTTCTTTTTCCTTTGGTTTTGTGCTTAAAAAACACACTCAATAATCTTGTCTTATTTAAAATTCATTTGAAACTGCTTTCATGTAACAACCCGTATTATGCATATGCTTGTTCTATTCTTGTGATACTTGACATAGCCTTATAGTATAGGTGATGGACCATGTTTCTTATATGATTGGTGTTGGTTTAAACTAGCTCGGAAGGTGATGTGATGCCTTACACGTTTCAACATGTACTGCAAGTTAACTCCAACAAAAGTATTAAAACTTGAGACAGGAAGGTGGTAATTGAGCTTAAAATTGAAAGTTAATTGCTTAGTTAAAGCAAAAGGAATTAATTTTTAGAAAATGGAATAAAATAAGTGAGCTGCTTGCTTGACTTAACTTATCTAGTAGGTGACAAGTAGGTGCATCACCTACTTTGACTTATTGACTAATCCAAAGGACCAAGTAGATGCATCACCTACTTGAGCTATATGGATCTAGTTAAAAAGGCCAAGGTCTATGGATCAGATTTGGGCAAGTTAAGAGGTTAAGGAATAAAGAGGTAGATTCTGTAAAATTATTATGGAGGAACCAACAAATAGAAGAAGTTACATAGGAAGCTGAAGAAGCAATGAAATTGAAGTATCCTTATCTCTTTCAGATCAAAGAGAAGGATGAAAATGCGTAGTTAAGGCTTTGACAAGTAAGTATAAGTCTATATGTATTATCTGGTTAATAGTAATACTAACTTAGGCTTGAACTTGTTTGGGTTGGATAACCATGCTAACATTCGGGGACGAATGTTTTAAGGGGGAAAGGATGTAATAGCCTGTATTACGCATATGCTTGTTGTATTCTTGTGATACTTGGCATAGCCTTATAGTATAGGTGAGGGACCATGTTTCTTATATGATTAGTGTTGGTTTAAACTATCTTGGAAGCTGATGTAATGCCTTGCACATTTCAGCATGTGTACTGCAAGTTATAACTCCAACGAAAGTATTTAAACTCGAGACGGTAAGGTGGTAATTGAGCTTAAAGTTGAAAGTTAAGTCCTATGTTAAAGAAAAAGAGATTAATATTTAGAAAATGGAATAAAATAAGTGAGCTGCATGCTTGACTTAACTAAGCTAGTAGGTGACAAGTAGGTGCATCACCTATTTTGACTAATTGACCAGTCCAAAGGACCAAATAGGTGCATCACCTACATGAGCTATATGGATCTAGTTAAAAAGGCTAAGGTTTATGGATCAGATTTGGGCCTATGCTAATGGACTCACTTGAGGTCCAAACTAAGTTAAATAAAATGAATAAATGAAATTAAAGCCCAGCAGCCAAATCTGCCAAGGCCCAGTATATTTAAGCCCAAGTGAAAGCAAGTAGGTGCATCACCTAGTTTGACCTTTTGTGCTGCTTGATGTACATAAGCAGGTGCATCACCTACTTGAACAATTAGTGGCTGAAAATGGACCAATAAATGGGATGTTCTAAAGTATATTCTTAAAGGTGAAGAAAGCTCAATATAAGATATATTGAGTGCTATTCTCACTCATTTTTAACACACAATATTGAGAATTAACTCCAGCTCTCTCTCTCTCTCTCTCTTTTCTCTTAAGGATTAAAACAGCAGCCTTAAAGTTCCTTCTAGGGTTCTTAAAGAAATCCTCGTATTTGCAAACCAAGGTAAGAGAAACACTTATGGATTTAGCTTAATTCACCCATCGAAGACTAGAAAACATGTTATTCCTGGTCAACTATAAGTAGAAGGCACAAGTTCCCACAAGCTACTACTCACTTTCCTTAATTAGTAAGATATTTTTCTCTTCTTCTTTGGTTTAAGTGTGAAGGGAAGTTGAAGTTCTAGAGGAATTCAAGTTATAACGAGAAGTTGCAGAAATTGATGTAAGGTGACTGCTCCATTTTCTTCCTCTTTATGTATGAGTTTGAGTGAGGAATTATGGGGGTGCTGTCATAAAAGAACTCAAGGGGGTGGTGAGTTCAATAATTAATTGTATGATAAAGAATATTTGAGGTTGTTTTATGTGTATTGTTGTTGGTGTAGCTTGGGCAATCTTGGAAAAGGATATATAATGTATGTATTAGGCAGAGAATGAGGGTGTGGTGATACACATTATTTTAAGGGTTGTATGGGCTCACTATATGTCAATGCTAGCTACTATTTTACGGGGCTCACGGTGTGATAGCTGCTAACTTTAGTTTATCATGACTTATATTGAAGATTAAAACCTAAAAGGGGAGGCTGAATCGTGACAGTTGTATTGGTCGGAGGATAAGGTATGTAAGGCTATTCGATTCAATATTCTTCGGCATGAAATCTGATACTTGCGATTAATATCAATAAGTGAATGTCCTTAGTTCTATTCCTAGTAAAGGAAACATAGTGGCAGCGTACAATCTCCAAATAGCTAACAATATTTTCCCCTCTCCTTAGTGTATAGAATTACTTCATTATATGTTTAGTAATCTATAATTGTGTAGTTATCCTGCTATGTGTTGATATAGAAAAGGTATTTGCAAAAAAAAGTTTGCTAAATCCTCCTCTTAGTCACTTCAAGAAAATTGTGTCACTTAAGCTTAACGCATTGATGCTACATATCCCCTTATGTCATTGTTACTACCTTGAAGTATTATTTGCATGCCTTCTACTACTGGTCCGTATTTCCAAATCTCAAAAATGATTATGACCCCAAAAACAACAATCTCAAAGGTTAAAGAATCTATGTGAAGCAATCTATATAAATTAATAGGTTGCAGCCCAGGGGCAAATGCCTATAATGGGTCGATCCCAATTGGTATATAAGGTTAGCAGCTCAAGGGAGAAAGCCTAGCATAGGCCGATCCCAATTGGTATAGAAGGGTGGCAGCTCAGGGGCGAAAGCCTAGCATAGGCCAATCCCAATTATTGTAATTATGAGGACCGCATCCTAGAGTTAAAATGCCTAGCATGGGTCCTCTTCTACCACTGATCAGCTGGTCATTCATATCATGCCTTATAAAGATCATAACATACAGAAAGGTAAAGACAATAATGTAACATAATGATTCCATAAGAGTTAACAAAGGTGGTCTTCTGTTCTGATTTATACACACATATATTGATACTTGATTTCATTCGAACTCTTATTTTATATATGTTATTGCCTTACATATTCAATACATTTTTCTTACTGACTTCCCTCGTGGAGGACGCTACATTTCATGTTGCAGGCACATGTACTCCAACTATTAGACCTCCTAAATAGGGGCACATGACTCTCAACTACATTTGGTGAGCTCTAGGTTGATTTGGAGCTTTACTGAGTCCTTGGTAGATTCATATTGGTATTGTATCGTAGTTAAGGGTAAGGCGGGGTCTGTCCCGACCTACTCTAAGGTTTTCTAGCTTTTAAAGGCTTTGTAGACTTATGTATATGGTTCAGTTGTGGCTTCAATGGTCAAGTCTTGTATATAAGTTTTGGGTCTACTTATGTTGGTTCGTATTGATGCATCCTATGTTAACTTGTCACAAGATTGTCATAATTATATACATAGGAAGCACATGTTATATTTTGGTTCTCTCGCGCCTTTAGGACATTGAGTGCCTGTCCGTCTTCATGGGTTTTGAGGCGTGACATTATCCCATCAAGACAAGTCATCCTAAAACCCAACCATTACGATAAAAGGCAAAAATATAATAAAAATAAAAATTTAGTAATAGTTACTAATGCAGATAACAAGTCAACTTAACTAAATCCCTAAAACATGGTTGTCACATGCACAAGGTTTTAATGTGTTACAGTACATGTGAAATAAAATACAACTCTCAAATGATATTGTCTCTAAATTAGAATGAAATCATAAATAGGAGTAACAGGGTTTGCTGAGATGAACAAAAACTACCTCGTAAATCTCCACTGAAAGCCTCAAACAAAAAGAAAAGAGAGAGTATCACAAAGATCCAAACTCATGACTTACACAAATGTAGAAGAAAGGAGTGAGTACCAAAACACACGATACTCAACAAGTGAAGTCCTAAACTCCAAGCGAAGAATATAGAATATGGGTACTCCTTACACTCCAATAGAACCTCCATAACTAAAACCTGCATAAATGATGTTTGGGTAATCAAGACACAACTTCCAATTCAACTGTCTATGATCGTACAATAGTAATATAACCCAACAGAATGGGTTCAGGTCGAGTCCCAAGGGAGTGGTTGCAAGAATTAATAGAAAAGTAAAATTATGTTCTAATCAATCATAGTTATAAACATTAACGAATAAAAACATACTAAATCTAAAGGTGACACAAATGTCAATTATCAATGGGGGGTTTGTATTCAATTAATGAACAAAACTAGCAAAAATATAAGGATGTGGGATATGGAGATGGGATTCTTGGGATGTGATAGGAATATGGGATAAAATATACTATTAGGTAAATGCTATTGATAATACATCGCTTAATACTTGTAACTAGACTAGACTTTAGTAGGGGTAAATTCTCTTCTGAGCAATTTACCTGAATCAACTCGGTTTCTCTCGAACATCGAGTTACAGCATTTAAGCGCAGCGTCTGCCTCAGTCCATTGACTCTCTCAAGCTGAATGTGTAGGAAAAGGCCTAGGATTCACTCTCTCGAGCTGAACCTACGACGACCCAATAACCATCGGCTATCGATTTAGTAGTTTTAGTTCTAAAACCTCTCTCTCGAGCAAGCCAAAAACACTAAGATGAAATCATATTTGCAACTACAATTCCATTAAGTTCAAACACAACTACTAAAAGAAATTACATTTAAACAGCAAATAGACTAACAATAAGCAATACGCAATAGGAAATTTAACTCATTTTCACAAAATCACACCCCAAGAATTGGGGTTTTAGCTAAACATGAAAAAGAGATAGAAATCAATACCAACAAGTGTTTCCATCAAGTGGGTATGATAGAAAATGTCTTTAAACGCGTCTAGGACTAAGATTCTTGGATACCCACTTCCAATTTCTTGGAGTTGAAAACTCGCAAAACCTTCAAGCTCAAGAACAATGTCTCCTTAAAAACTTTAAGAACTAAAAACTGAAAAATATTATAAGTCTCAGTAATAATTCTCTACAACCTGATACTAAGCTAAATAATTAAATGAGTATTTATAGTTTTCAAAAATTTATGTTGCAAAGGATCACTCTGCGCAGTTAGTCGGGATCGCCGATACACTCGGCGATCCGCCCTTTGGTCTGGTTCATCGCTTTTTAGCTTTTACCTTCAGCATCTTCGCATTTTGATTCATTGGGGGACAGGGAACTGCTTCGTGAAACTACACGGCAATACGCCGACTGCTCCATTTCCTCGTAAACTTGATCTTTTCCCTCAGGGCTCAACACACTGGAACTTTTGGCAAGGTTAAGGCCATTTGGCGACTCGCCTAATGCATTAGGGATCCTCAGGCCTTCTTTTCTTCGCTCTTTTCAGCTGCCATGTTCCTTTTTGCTCCATAGTGTCCATGCTTTGTCTCTAACTCCAAATACATGAAACCCAAGGATTTACATCAGATATTGAGACAAAATTTACATTTAAGGACACTAGTTCAATCAAAATATAGCCCTAAATAAGTCCAATTTGTGGATTCATCAACAGCCGCAACTTAAACTTTTGCTTGTCCTCAAGTAAAACTCAAGTCAGCAGCTCAAAAAGGATATCTCAAATAGTGCTACGCAAGACTCAATCATGAATGTACACAATAAGACTCAACTTACTCATGCACGGATCAATTGTATACTCAGACTCAAGTTGTTACACACCATTATGAAAGATTCTAAAGCTCACAATACTTTCTTCGAATGCAGGCTCAAGCTCAACTATGGTATTCAAATGCCCTCATACAAAGAATGATTCCATATTCACACACAATGGTTCAATCATTTAAAGCTTCGGAATCAAATGTAACGCTCACACACACAAAGAAGAACACAATGCATGCTTTCACCCATAGGTTTGCCCTTATTTTCCAATTGACAATTGCTTCAGCTCACCCAAGATCAAAAAGGTCTTTTCAAGGCTTATAAAGGGGATTGAGTGCAAAGGTATGGTCATTTAGGCTCAGTGACTTTTTATTCTCATGAAATGTGGTTCTCACAACACTTCATTTCCTCTCCTTTCATCATTTTCTTTAGTGCTCATAAGTCATCCCATTATTTACTTTCCATGAATTGTTCGAAACCCCATTTCTTTTGTACTTTATTCCATGACTTTTTCTTTTTCATTCTTTTCTTCTCTTTTTCTCTCTTATTTTTCTTTGTATGGAGGGGATCCATTTTCTCAACACTATGGGTTAAACGAGAATTTCCTTGCACTTCTTGACTTGCCCTTTTCTTTTTACCACACCCCCAACTTAGGCTTTTCTCCTAAGTTGGCTATTCAATCAATCATAAATCAAGAGGATTATAGGTAGTGGATTAAGAGAGGTCATGTTTTCATCAAAATTCTTCCAAATAAAGGTAAGGCTCAAGAGGTGTTCAAAAGAGGTTCACACACACTCACAAGGTAGGCCACAAAAGAGGTATATGTCAAATTTGCTCACGCTCTTCGAAGTTGCCTAAGATCATATCAAGAGAAAGCCTTACTTATTCGACTTGACCAACGGGGAAAACTGTAGGTGTCATAATGTATGGTTCATGGTAAGCTCATCACACAAAGCATTGACACCAAGGTCAAACAAGACTCCACACTTTCGCTAGTGTAAAACTCTCATCATAAGAGACTCAATTAGATAATTGGCTAGTCACAACGAGATGCAAAGAGTTCACATATTGTCTATGTAACTTTTCTTGGTCTCATCATATTCGCACATTCGTGTTCGTTTGATTATGAGCACTATTTGAGTCTCGATATTGGTCAAAATCGAGACTCAAGTTTGCTAAAGAATAGCAACATTCAAGTACATACAATAGTGGGCGAAAATTTTTTTGAAGGGTCAAAATTTATTTACAATTAAAGCATACGGAGCCACAAGCTCAAAACATCCGCTAAAAGGAGTGCAAAACATAATTTTAAGCAGAACGACCCAACTATATAATCAAAACATTAGTCACGAATAGCACCCAAAGGTGGGCCTCACCCTATTACAAATAAAAACATTTTTCCTCAATCGCAAACTAAATAATATCTAGAATTTAAAAGAAAGAAAGACAGAGAGAGCAAAATAAAGAAAGACAGAGACAGACTTCACCCTATCACACACAATCCATTTACTCCATCCCTAACAAAATAGAGTGCAATTGTCCCTAATGCACAAAAATAAGCAATAAAGAGTAGGGTAAAGGTGAAGCAAACCTCTGGGCAAATGCACCAAAGACCTCAACAAGCAGGTGGGTCTGGCTTCCCAGAGCCCGTTGGAACAACACTTGGGCCACCCTCAGTAGTGCCCTCATCATCTATCACAGCACCACCAGTAGTGCCACCAGTCATATTAACTGTACCATCTGTGGTGCTAACATCATCTCCCACAACACTCATGGCCTTAGTGGTGGGCCTAGAACTTAATACTCTCACAAGCCCTCTTTTGGCGCAACTCCTCATCTACAAAGGAAGCTTTCCTAGCCTGCTTATTATGCGGGCACTCCTGCTTCTTCACTTGGGCCTCCTCAGTAGTATCATCAATGCGACTGGAGCAGGGCCTCTTCCTATGAGCACAGGTGGGCTCGGGCTATTCTATGTCATTGCTGAATAAAGCATCAAGCACGGTATCATCAGCCAATGTAGTAGGTGCAGACTCTGTCTCATCTGTGGGTGGGACAAGGATGGCATCAAAGTCCGCTCGGAGAATGTCCAACTCGGTCCCAATAGAGGAGAGATCTGTGACATGGGCTGATCGCTCAAGGACCCTCAACTCGAAGGCGTCTAAGAGCTTATGAACAGCCTGGACCTTCCATTCCATCATGGTCTCAATCCTACCCTCGGACTCTAGAATAGACCACTGCATCCATGGCCTCACATATTGGAGCAGCGTGGCCATCTAAGCCTCAAATTTCTGCACTTGAGCTAGGGGAACAACAACGGCTCTTAAAGGTGGGGTGGCTCTAGACGAGCTAGGTGCCCGACTAGCGGCCTGAGATGGGGAGCCCGAGGCATCATCAATGTGGGCTGGAGGGGCAGGGTCATCACCCTACATCTGCTCCACATCATCTACTAAAACTGCTCCTAAAAGAGGTACATCGACCAGCAGCTCTCGGCGTGGTGCTGCCATATTTGCCTCATCCCAAATCAGGCCTATATCTAGGGTTCCTGTTTCCTGGATCAATTTGTCACAATGCTAGATCGGCACTCCAGAGTCCCTACATAACTGAAAGATGAGGCAACGAAAAGGGTAAGTGGTAGAGGCCTTGAAAGCCCTCTCATGAATCTCGGCAATGATCATGCAGGAAAAATCAATCTCAAACCCCACAACCAATGCTGCTACCATAACTGCGCAGTCCCAAGTGAGTGTATTATCAGACTTTGTAAGAGAAACTCAATTCCGTACCAACAACCAGAACAACTTAGCCACAAATGTAAGAGTGGCCTTCTTGATGCTTAAGCCCGGAGTAGTGACCCACTCAGCTCGCTCTCTGTCAGTAGCAATATAACGAGCCAGCCAGCATAATACAGTTACCCTTTTTTCGAGACTCCGCTGGAACTCCCTACTCAGCACGATGTCCCATCAGTAGTCAAATTCAATTGTGTTGAGTTCCCAAGTGTGTCCAGGGCTAGGGTCATAGAGGAACCGACGGATGGTGTTCTCAGAGATGTCCACAAAAAACCCTCACACTAGTGTAGCCGTGAGTAGTGTCTAGGCTATGGGATTGGTATTTCTGTGAATAGAGCCTCGAAGAGTGGCTACATAGGAAGCATAAAACTCCCTCATGATGTCCTCGCTATATGTTCTTGGTTCCTTGCCTATTCACTCACACTTATGATGTTGAAAGAGCTGGTGGATGTCGGGTATAGTGTGTAGGCTACCTGTGAGAACTCTGCGCTTCTCTGTGATTAGCCGGGCCATCTTCTCTTTTTCATTCAACATCTTGGCATCCCTGTAGATATGCCATTGGCCCTCCATACACCATCTATTGGGTTTCTCAGTAACCGGAGCAAGATCATTATTTTGTGGTACTTGAACCTCCCCCAAACTAGTAGCCTCATCAGATGAGACAGTCTGGCTATGTGAACTCACGCCTTTGGCTCACCTCGAAGCAAACCTATAGAAGAGGAATACTCAAAACCAGAAGTTGACCTAGTCGGTGACCCAATTAGTGTATCCTCCTCATTAGAGTAGGAGGCAGTGACTACATTGGGGACCACATTCTTGGCTTGATTTCAAGTAGCCCGGGGTACTGTGGGTGATGTCCTTCCAGTGGGGGGACATATTCGTGGTCTTTTGCAGCATCAGTATCCTCGTCGATTAGCCATTAGGTAGGAGTCGTTCATTTTGATCTACCCTTGACCATTATATCTTTCTTCGGCGCCATTGTATCTGTAGAGGTAGAATTAATACCAATATGAACTAAAGAAACACTCAAAAATTTTACAGAACAAATAATGAACAACAATAAAAAAAAAAAACTACAGATAGTGGCTTCAGTGGCCACCTACAGTGGGTTTCTACAGTCCGTAGGTTGACCTACGGTCTATGGATACCCTCCGTAGGTCAGAAGTCCCAAAAAGTTGGGCTTTGATAGGAACCACAGATGTGAAGAATGGTCTGTAGATTGACTTATGGACTGTAGTCAACCTATGTGGTTCCACACTTAGTGAAATAGCTAAGTCCTACAGACCACGGACATGATCTACGGATCATAAACTGATCTACGGTTCGTAGATGGGTCTCGTGGATCAGATCTGTGCCAGGTATCATGCCTCCTATTTAAACCATTTATTTTTCAACTATCATGCTAGGTATAATCATGCATTACAACATAATATATGCTAGTTTGTCATCCCAAAGGTTCCAATTACTCAATTTTCAATAGGTATTGCATAAGAGGCTACAGACCCAAACTCAAAACATGCATTTAGACTCTTACTACATTGTTTTTACACATTACAAAGACAACACAATCATTATATATCACCCCAAGGGTGTTTCAAACATTATTTTAGCACACAATTTCATACAACAACAACCTAAGGTCAAGAATCACTTCCTGACTTTCGATAACAATAATGAACCAAAATTCAAAGTGAAGGGAATGTCGATTGCCTTACATGCAAAGGAAATCGGTGACTGTGTGATGAATCTTGACTTCCAAAAACTTCTAACTCACCTTTTGCACCGAACCCTAATACCAAAACCTCTAGGTAATTAGGAATGAAAGGATTTGGGAGAGAAGAGAGTGAATTGGGATTATAGGAGGATGAATGTGGAGTGATTAATGGGGTATTGGTGGTAATATGGAGGGATTTTAGGACTTTGAGGGGTTCAGAAATGGTTAGGAGGAAAATATGGGAAGTGGGAATGATTTAAAAAAGGGGGGGTTTTATTTAAAAGAGGTCCTGGTCGGGTCAGACATAGCTAGGGTTTGGACCCACGGACCCTGTCTACAGTCCGTGGGTCGAGCTACGGTCTATAGATGGGGTCCATATGTCACTTTTACACTTATAAAAATTTAGATTTCTTACTTGAGATCTACAGACGCCACTCACGGTTTGTGGAATGAACCACAGACCATCAAGGGGTTCTGTAGACCTTGGCAACAGACCTTTTCTACAGATTTTTGCTTTTCACCCTTGCACATATAGCAACCATTAGGCCTTTCTTTTTACATTTTCTGGACACTTTTTAGACACGGACCCTATGCTATATCAAGCAAACACTAAAACAAAAATAAAGCACCTATCTAAAGGATTACAAAAAAGCAAATCAACAAAAAAAAACTACTAAATCGAAAAGAAAATCCTATGGTTGGTAAGATTGTACATATTGGGTTGCCTCCCAAGCAACGCTTGACTTAACGCCGCGGCACGACGCAGGACTCTTGATTACTCAGACTTCATGAAGATAGTAGGCCTCAAGAACTTCTTGCATACTTTTCATGTTTCCCAAATAGATCTTGATCCTTTGCCCATTTACCTTAAACCTTGTTCCCTCACTATTCTCAAGCTCCACTGCTCCATGTGGGAGCACTTCCATGACTAAGAATGGCCCAATCCACTTGGACTTAAGCTAGCTCGGAAACAAGCGCAACCTAAAGTTGAATAGAAGCACAAGATCACCCATAACAAATTCTCGCTTTTCAATCCTTTGATCATCTTCATCTACTCCTTGTATAAGGCAGAACTTTCATAAGCTTTTTGGCAAAACTCATCAAGCACATTCAAGTCATTCATTCTTTGATTCGATGCGGTACCCCAACTACATTACTCTTTTGGACAGATCATTCAGATGAATCAACAAGTCGGCCCATTCTTGGCCTTTCTTTGTTTCCTTGTTGTCTTTAACCAAGCCATTAAGACTCTTGACTACTACTCCATAGGGTCGTTGTGTCAAACACCCTGTAAACAGTTGATCGACCGTGCTTCTATGTTTGGGACCAAAACCTCTATAAAAGCATTCCAGCAGCAATTTTTCTGGTAGTCCATGATTCAGGCATTGCTGTAGTAAAGCCTTAAACCTTAGCCACATATTATGGATAGCCTCGTCTTCCAATTGCTGGAACGTTAGAAGGTTATCCCTAAGATTCAACAACCTCAACAGGGGGTGATCCACTTGGGTAGCACGTTCACCCTTTACACTCATTTTTCCTGTTTCAACACAAACACCCAAAACACAACTAAGTAAGTCAACTATAACTAAGCAGAACAAAAATTCTACTAAACTAAAAATTCCCAACTAACACCACTCCCCAGCATCATCACCATTTTGATGTTTGCGTAATCAAGACACAACTTCCAATTTAAGTGTCTGTGATCGTACATTAGTAATATAACCCAACTGAATGGGTTGGGGTCGAGTCCTAAGGGAGTGGTTGCAAGAATTAATAGAAAAGTAAAATTAAGTTATAATCAGTCATAGTTATAAACATTAACAAATAACGACATACTAAATATAAAGGTGACACAAATGTCAATTATCAATGGGGGGTTTGTATTCAACTAATGAACAAAAACAACAAAAATATAAAGATGGGAGATAGGGAGACGAGATTCTTGAGATGTAATAGGAATATGGGACAAAATATACTATTGGGTAAATGTTATTGATAGTACATCGCTAAATAATTGTAACTAGGCAAGACTTTAATGGGGTTAAATTCTCTCTCGAGCAACTTACCCCGAATGAACTCGATTTCACTCGAACACCGAGTTGTAGCATTTAAGCGTAGCCTCCACCTTATCCCATTCACTCTCTCGAGCTGAATGTGTGGGAAAAGGCCTAGTATTCACTCTCACAAGCTGAACCAACGACGACCTAATAATCATCGGCTATCGATTTAGTAATCTTAGTTTTAAAACCACTCTCTGGAGTAAGCCCAACACACTCAGATGAAATCGTATTTGCAACTACAATCCCATTAAGTTCAAACACAACTACTAAATGAAATCACATTTAAACATCAAATAGACTAACAATAAGCAATACGCAATAGGAAATTTAACCAATATTCACAAAATCACACCCCAAGAATTGGGGTTTTAGCTAGACATGAAAAAGAGATAAAAATCAATACCAACAAGTGTTTCCATCAAGTGGATATGATAGAAGATGTCATTAAACACATCTAGGATGAAGATTCTTGGATACCTACTTCCAATTTATTGGAGTTGAAAACCCTCAAAACCTTCAAGCTCAAGAAAAATGACTCCCAAAAACCTTAAAAACTAAAAACTGAAAAAGATTCTAAGTCTCAGTAATAATTCTTTATAACACGATACTAAGCTAGACATGAAAAAGAGATAAAAATCAATACCAACAAGTGTTTCCATCAAGTAGGTATGATAGAAGATGTCATTAAACGCATCTAGGATGAAGATTCTTGGATACCTACTTCCAATTTATTGGAGTTGAAAACCCTCAGAACCTTCAAGCTCAAGAAAAATGACTCCCAAAAACCTTAAGAACTAAAAACTGAAAAAGATTCTAAGTCTCAGTAATAATTCTTTACAACACGATACTAAGCTACATAATTAAATGAGTATTTATGGTTTTCAAAAATTTGTGTTGCGAATGATCACTTGGAGCAGTTAGTCGGGATCGCCGATCTCTCGGTGATCCACCCTTTGGTCTGGTTCAATGCCTTTAAGCTTTTTCCTTTAGCATCTTCACATTTTGATTCATTAGGAGATAGGGAACTGCTTCATGGAACTGCACGGTGATGCGCCGACTTCTCCCTTTCCTCGCAGACTTGATCTTTTCCTTCAGGTCTCAGCACACTGTAACTTTGGGTGAGGTTAAGGCCATCCGGCAACTCGCCTAATGCATTAGGTGATCCTTAGGCCTTCTTTTCTTCGTTCTTTTCAGCTGCCTTGTTCCTTTTTTCTCCATAGTGTCCATGCTTTGTCTCTAACTCCAAATACCTGAAACTCAAGGATTTACATTAGATATTGAGACAAAATATGCATTTGAGGACACTAATTCAATCAAAATATAGCCCAAATGAGTCCAAATTGTGGACTCATCAACAAACTAGCCCAACGTAACAATGCATTATTTAAATAGTTAGGTCAATAACAACTCTCCAATAGTTACAGATTAATAGTACATCAAATCAAGTTTATCAATCACAAGTTCCAGGGAAAAGCATTCATAAGTTCACAAATGATATAGATATGTAATGATGCACAATTTATATTTATATCTATCTAACCTAACGATACACATCCACTAACTCTCATTCCCGGATCCATGGGGGACATATCCTTCCATGTATCCATCGTGTCGTGCGATACAAACCTCCATAGTAAAATTCATTGCGGTGTGTGACACGTCTTTCAAATCATATATCCATCATGATGCATGACTCGTGCGTCGAAATGGTTTTTTAAAATGTGCCTCGAAATGGTACATTTTCCTTTAATTACTTATTCTTTCTTAATTCACGTAACACTTGTCACAACCATGTCTCAAAATCAATGCAAATGAAATGTTCAAAAAATTAATGAGGATACTGCCATTCCCTTATCAATGCACAATTCACATACAACATAATCGTGATATAACATCATCAATGAATCAATAAACATTTAAAACCACAGTAAACACATTAGTATATAATTCAAGTTGCTTTTTATTACCCGTTTATCATCATTAGGATCATTCAATATGAACAATTCCACTCATCACAAAGTCTCATTACACCCTACTATATACTATAAGGAAATACATGACTAAATAAACTTAACGAGGGTTGAGAAATTGACTTGGCTCAATAAATCAAACAAATACACTGGGACTTAAGCCTGTCCCTTTCATAGGACGTCCCAATTAATGCGATGTATTCAAATAAATAATCACAATAAGATTTCAAAATTGAAAACACCCTTATTACTATATGTCTAGAATGGTCAGAAACAACTTTGGGCGACTCTCGGGAGTGGTATAAAGATAGTTTAATAAATGTTTAAAATATGACCTTCTGGGTCATTACATTATCCATCACTATAAACCTTGTTCGTCCTCAAACATAAGGAAGAAGAAGAAAGAGTAACCGATATTTCCAAAAGCCTGAGTTATTTCTAGAGTCTCTATTCATCTTTTCAAGTGAGCTCCTCCTTATGACCAATCCTTTAAGATTTACTACAAAAAACTGAACTTTTGAGTCAAACTTTTGAAGATGTAACCAAGACACATATTGCCATTGCCACGACCCAAGGCTACCCCCTAGATGTGGCATAACGTACAAGACTCTGAAAAGCCTCATACAAGACCCATAGCATATCATAACATTAGAACATAGGAAATAGTGCAGAAATTTAAAACTTTTCTTACAATCGAAGTATTTTATAAAACAAATGGGAGTCTACAACACTATGTCTCAAACCATATATAACACTTGAATACAATCTTAGGGACATAGCCCTTACAAAAGTCTAAAACATAAGAAAAGTCAAAAAAGACATAATGGTCAAGCCCTCAAATATTATGAGGACTTACCAAGCTTCTTGTTCTTTATCTACTATGATTCTAGCCACGAAGATGGAGGTCGATATCGCCAAGCCCTACACTTTGTGAAAAATGTAGACGAAATATAGGTTAGCACATAAATGCACTAACTATGATAGCCATGCATAACAACCTTTGAAAACTTGTTAAAAAGGACATTTTAGTTGAATGCATGCACTTTGATAGTTTAAACCATCATTTAGAAGTTAGTGTGAAAACACAATTAATAAGCATAAGAGGCATCATAATAAGACATAGACTATGACATGGTAACCAACAATCACAACTAGTGAACATAAAAGTACCATTAGAAACATATATGTATAACCAATACCCTCTAGTTTTAGCATGACAATGAAAGAAACACTTCATGAGCCACCTCAAGGCAAGCTTGTGCAATGTATAGGTAAGACCCTATAATCCCACCCATATTAAGCAAGTCACTATAGATCCTTATTCATGTTTACCATCTATTAATCTCACCTTTAGCCTATTCCTCATAGACAAGGAAACATTTACTTTTAGTCAACTATATCAAGCAAAGCAACCAATGGCAACAATGCATGTTAGCATACAACATTACAAGTAGCATTACTATATAATGATATTGCCATCTAGTCACAAGAACATTCACTACATGCACAATCATGACTTAAGAACTTGCCATAACTATTCTCAAAGCCTACTTGTCTAATGCATGCATAAAGTCCCATACCCCTACCCACACTAAGTAGTACTTCTTGAATAGCCATAGTTCATTCTAGACTTGACCTTGTGGGAATTAACTATAATCGTCATAGACCATGAGAGCTTGTTCATAGAATCTGGTGTCTCCCCCACACCGAAAAGGGGTTGTCCTACTTGCCTAAGGTAGAACCAAACTTTTAGCTTGAGTGAAAGCAATAAAAAAGTTAGCTATGTGGGCACGTAGTTATGGGATAAGGAGATTGTTACTAGAAACCCGGACTCAACTATGGTAGAAGATTTCCATCTCATGAGATACCTAGTTTGGGAACCCAAACTCAACTAGTGTACAAGGAACCCATTTGGAAATCCAGACTCAACTAGTGTAAAAGCTTTCAAGGTGAAGCCGGACTCAACTAGAGTATAAGCTTCCATCTCATATTCATATCGTCTCGGTGCTAAGCATAATTACCATTGAATTTATGCTAAGTCTTAACCTAAATTTCTAATTATGGAAGAATGTCTTAACATTCTATCCAACAACTCATGCTAAATCTCCTAGATTCATTAGGGGAGACTAGTCTTTAACCCTTAGAATCACCACATGTGAAAAACCTTTCACCACATGTGACAAACCTTTCACATTGTATGGTATTCATGTCTAAGTGTACAAGTAAAGATAATCATCAAATCAACACAAAAATTAGATTATAATGTATTCACTTTACTCTTAAAACAATCTAATTGAATGCACACAAGTCTCATACACATAGCTAATTCTCATGGTTTTCCCTTCAAGGGCTATAGATCACATTCAACCAATCAATCTAGAATTACTACATTAGATATAGATGGTGACATGATTCAATTAACTAAACTACTACAAGAAAATCTCTTACTATTCATCTCACCACAACTCACCCACATCACATAGTCACAAATTGGGGACATGGGGGTTCATGGGATCTTGGAGGAAATTCAATATAAAAACTATATAAATTCCTTAAATAATACATAATTCAAGTAATCAATCCATTATATTCATGATTCTATAACATTCTACTAATACCAATCAACACCCACACTTTAAGATCCAATTTTGTAAATTAGGGTAGTTCATGTGGAAGATTTTATCATAAAAACTATAATCATCAACTATTCAATCATAATATAGGATAATTAAATCAATGAAAACGTTTTTAGAAACAATCCATGGCTTGAAGTGAAAACCCTATGTTTTGGAGACTTTGTCTACTTTGAAATTAAGAGTTAAAGGACTTCATGGATGAAAAGTTAACTATGAATCAAAACTACCATACCTTATTTGAAGAATTTCCATGAATTTGGGTAGAAAAGATGAATTCTTGAGCTCTAGACCTTGACTTCTTCTTCTCCAATGGAGGGTTTTAGTGAGAAAAATATTTTGGGAAAAGTTAGTTATGTTTTGAGGTCTTGTGAATTATGAAGTAAATAGGTTAGTTAATGGTTTAAAAATAATTATAAAAGTGAATAATAACTATACTAAACGACCTAACTTAATACTAACTAACTAAGGAATTTACTTAACTAACCTAGCTTAGGCCAAATTTGGCAGCAACACAGGCCCCATCCACGACCCCCACCTACGAGGCGTGGATTGACCCATGGACCTTACTGGTCATTCGGTGGTTGGGGTCTGTAGCTCCACAAATCATGGCATCAAGGGCCTTGACCCATAACCCCTTCCCATGGGGCGTGGGTCCATCCACGACTCGTGGATGCCCTATGTGGGAGGCACTATTTCGGACAACTTTAGGGCTCTTTTGGGCTCCTCCTCAAGGACCCCTTCAGTGGTCCTTGGGGGGTCATACCTTGAGGCCCTAACCCTAAAACCCTAGTTCTAAGTACAGGAATCATTTTTACGATATTTAACCCTCATATCAAACGCTAAAACTCTCATGCAAGGCTCTAGAACTCTCTAGTCTAACTTACTAGTTTCCGGGATATTACAACCATGAACCCAATATAAAGCAAAATCCATTGGACCATGACAAAAAAATGTAGACGACTCTTATTTCACATAACCATGATTAAATTCTGAGTCAATATTGGGTACAACTAGAAATGAACCTAAACAACCTACCACACACTCATAATGCACAAACCATCATAGATCTTATCAAGATTCCATTCTCACATCATAATCTTTCCATAAGGTTTAGTTATAAATTCATATCTTTAGACATCGGGTACTCATTGAGGGAGGATCAAACTTATCTAACCTAAAGAAGGCAGTGATAAAGTAACTACCTAGAGAGTAATACACCACAACATACAGAACCTTTAACAACACCTAGGAGTGCTAAATCAATAATTGTGATTATAAACAACTCTTAAGAATGACAGAACTAGACGTAATGTTGTCTATATTTAATCACACATAGCGAAACATGACCCCGGCGATGAGGTGAATCTTAAGACTGTCAGACAACTGTAAAACTTCATGATAGTTCTTCTATAAATTCTCATAAGCAATGTTATGTTTGTAGTACCACTAGTATACTTCAACTATCCTAAACAATACCAAATCTTTGAAAACTCAAATGACACACTTTTCCCAAGGATGCTACCCTAACAAGAGGATAATCACAAGATAGGTACACCAGATCCACTACTAAGGATTCACCACTAGATGTGAAAACATGTGTGGGCATATAGTAACACCCCATATCCAAAAAAGGGCCAAAAACTAGCTTTCAGAAAATTGCAGGTGCAACCCACGTCGGCCACCCACGGCCCGTGGAAGGGACCACGGACTGTAGATGTGGTCCGTGACTGGGCAGCCTAGCAAGATGTCTGTGGGCTCAGGACTATGGCCTGAGCTACAGATCGTAGGCCAGACCACGGTCCATGGTTAGAGACCCAAAATCATAGTCTCTGACCACTATTGATGGTCTATCAGGATGGACAGTAGCTCAGACCACGGTCCGTCGACTGGGTCCATTAGTGGCAACTGCCAATTATTTCAGGGGCAGTTGGGTCTTTTCCTAAATAATTAGTTCCTATGCTACATCATTTTACCCTTCACTAAGACCCCTATATAAGCATTTTTAACCCCCAAACTATATGATAAGGGATTTTGAGTATAAAACAAGTGTTTTTATGAAATTAAGAATGTATTGCAAGATTTACATGTATTTATGATGAAATCCTTATCTAACCCATGTTTTTCAATAGTTGATGGTTGAAAGTGGGTTTTGAACCTCAAGAGGTAATTTATGGGCTTATGCGTTTTCTTATGAAATCTATGCAAATGTTTTAAGGGTGTTTTGAGAGTAAAGTACCAATTATATTGTTGTTATTGTGTTGTTGAAAGGGCATTTTTATAAACACATAACTAGTATGATGTAAAAGGTTTTCTCACATAGAAAGAATTCTTAGGTTGAAAGGCCTTCTCACCAAAATGAATCAAGTGTAAGAGCTATCCTCATGAACTATCTTGGATTGGTTGTCCAAGGACACCTTTTCATGAATAATAAGGTCAATTAAGAAATTACTATTCCATGGGATTTATACTTAGCACCGAAAGGATATTTAGATGGGAGCTCTCCCATAGTAGAGGTCGGGTTTCTACAAGCAATCTCCTTAATTATCCCTTACTTACGTGCTGATAAGTCCAAGGTTTGGACTCATTTAGGGCTTTATTACAATGATTTAGTCCTTAAATGCTTATTTTGTGCAAATAACTAATGCAAAACCCTTGATTTCCAGTTACATGAATTGAGGAACAAAGCAAGGACAGAAATGGGAAATAGAGACAACACGAGCACATAAGAGAAGGGAAAAAACAAGTTTGATGATTGCCGATGCCACTAGGTGACTCTCCAAGTTGCCACTCTACCGCCTAAAGTTATAGAATGCTGAGGCTGAATTAGGGGTAGCTTCAAGGAGAAGTAGTTCCATTCGGTGTGTCGCAGATCTCTTCAATTTTGCATCAGTTATTTGCATATAAAAAGCATTTGAGGACACTAAATAGTTGATTTTAACTTTTGAATTTCATATACCCAGCTATGGAAAACGTGGTAGGTGTTAATTTTCATCTTTTGTCCATGATTGGTTAAAACCCTAACCTTGGGGGTTTGACAATGTGACCAATTGTTGCATTCTACTAAATGGGTGTTATCGATTAGCGATTGTTGGTGTTTATCTAAAGCAGGTCTAAATTATTATGGTGGTTTAATTTACTTATTGCATCGTTGGTGTGATAGATTTCAGAGTTTTGTGCTTGCTCGAGAGAGAAGTACGAAACCAAATAGTAATTTGGAAAGAAAGTTGAGGTTCGAGAAAATTTAATGAAATAAAGAAATTGTTCGAGAGAAAGTTGTTTTACTTATAGTCTAGTCTACCCGCGATGATTTAGCATTATCGGTAATGATGTAAACCCATTAAGTTGAATTTGGTAGTTGGTTAGTCAATCCCCCAAGTGTGTTCTAATTATCTGATTGTTTCTTGTTATTACTTGAATTGTGTTGGTAACGACATCCTGAAGATTTGATTATTAAACTCTTAAGTGTGTGCTGCTCAATTGCAAGGACCATCATCATACTTTTGTATTTGAATTCAAATAAAGCTACTCCCTGTGGGAAGGACCCCAACTTAGTTGGTTGGGTTATATATTAACTAACGATCGTTGACGCTTAGAACTGGATAAAGTGTCCTTGATACGTTCAATCAAAATGGTGCCGCTGTCAGGGAATAGCATTACTTAGAATTCTTTCATCAAAAATTTGATTTGTGAATTTGTTGGTTGTAGTTGAATTGGCTTAGGCTGCATTGTGTAGTGTTGATTGGACTACATAGAAGTAAAAATGAGTGAGGAAGAGGTGAATGGTAGTAAAGCAGGTCATCAGGATGGAATCGTTGATATCAATAGTGTTTACAACCCATCTCAATCAAGTGAAATGGGTGCAATTTGCATAGCACAATCTGATGGGGATGCAATATTTGAGGTCATTAGAACGACTCTTCATCTCCTCAAAATGAGGGGACTCTATGGAGGGCTAGAACACGAAGACCCGCATGAGTATGTAAGATATTTTATGGAGGTGTGCAGCCCATTTTAATTCAAGAATGTGTCACAAGAGTCTATTCGGCTTTGGTTATTTCCACTATCTTTAACAGGAGAAGCTAGAAAGTGGTTCGCCGAGTTACCAAACAACTCCATCACATCTTGGGAGGAGCTGATTATAGAATTCAATGCAAGATTTTTCCCTCATCAATGATGATGAAACTTAGAGACGACATTCAAGGTTTCAAGCGATGGGAGGGGGAACCCATCTATGAAACGTGGATGAGGTTTAAGAAACTCTTACTTAAATGCCCAACTCACGGGCTACCAAATGATTTGCTACTCCAATATTTTTATCGGAGTCTTGATTCGGTTAATAAAGGAGTGGTTGATCAATTGATACGAGGGGGAATAATTTTACAATCATTTGAGGTGGCTTCATTTCTTCTTGATGACATGAGGAAAATAAATAAAGCTTGGTATACTCAAGAGGACCGAGTCTCTCCTTTCTGTTTTAGAATGACACAAGAACAACTTGATAAGGAAAGAGAAACGGATGCATACATCAAGAAAATGTTGATCCAAATGGAGCTATTACAATAGCATATGATGGAGAATGCGGGAAAACCCAAGGGGATAAGTAGAGTGTTTAGAGTTAAGAAGGGTTGTTCCTCAGGTTATTCAAAGTCGGGGGTGAATCAAAGTTGGAACTCCAAGAAATATGAGGAGGGTTTCTACCCACGCTATTTACAGTGAGGTGGGAATCAAGGTTGGAGCTATCACAAGGGGGAATAGAAAAGGAGATACTATCAAGATTAGGCTAAGCAAAGTGATTATTGGAGAAGGGAGGATGACCATGAAGAGGACCACACTCACTCGAGTGAGAGCCCAAAATCGAAAAGGAGTACAAGTAGTCACCGGGTGAATGATTTGCTATCACGAATCCTTGATAAAGTTGAAGGTCCGGATGATTTGTTGAAGGAGATGAAAGCTGACTTTTCATCATTGAACAATAAAGTGCACTCGCATGTAGATGCCAAGATACTTGAAGGTTAGCTGAGTTTACTTTCAGCATAATTGTAACCAAAAATTACAATGGAAGACGATGATAGAGGGCTAGCTGTGTTTACTTATAGTGGAAAGGTAGCAACAGGCGATGTGATGGGCAATGAAGAAGCTCAAACGCATGAAGAAGACAAAGATGTGGAGGAAGAAGAGACACTTATCCATCAAAGCATTGCCAAGAAACCACAAAAAGAAATGGAGAAACACAATCCAATCCCAAAAGTTATGCAACCTTTACTAAAAATATCTCCCCCATTTCCAACGTCTAAAGAAGAAGAATGAGGATGAGAAGTTCAAGAAGTTTTTATCGGTGTTCAAGACATTATCAATTAATCTCCCTCTTGTGGAAGAATTGTTAGAAATGCCAGGTTATGCCAAGTTTATGATGGAGTTAGTCAGAAAGAAAAGGAGCTTGGATTTTGAGATAACCGGAGTTTCCTATAGTTGTAGTACAATTATGACTAAGGAGCTGATCAAAAAGAGAGAAGATCCTGGAGTGTTCACCATCCCTTATTGTAACACTCTGAAAAATGATGGGTTAAACTAGAGCTAAACATAAGGTTTATAAACTTTGAAAATGACTCCCCATAGATTAGTAAACCATCTAGACTTGTCATAAGGGTTTTAAAAGTCAAGGCCTAAGGGGCACGTGCCAAGCCAAGGGGGAAAGCTAAGGCTACCACAAATTTGAGCACACTGCCTCAACTTCCACGGCCATCACCATGGCTCACGGGAGGCCTCATGGGGTTGACTTGACCAAAGAAGGGAAGCCTCCAAAAGTCCTATCCACTGCCTGAACCTCCACGAAAGGGACCACAGCTCGTGGAGCCCTTTGTGAAGGTCCCTTAGGCATATGAGCTAGGGGCCCCAAAAGGAGTGGCTACTGCCTCAAGGACTACAGGAGGGACCACGGCTCATGGTCTTGACTATAGCTCGTGGAGCCCTTCGTGGTGATGCCTTGGGCTTGTGAGCCACATGCCACCTTTGAGGGGCTACTGCCCCCAACCTTCTTCACTAGTAGGACCATGGGTCATGGTCCACACAACGGCTCGTGAAGGCGCTCGTGACACCTGGGTGTGGTCCATAAATGAGGGTCATTTAAGTCTTTTCCTTTTCATGTCCAATCAAAGTGAGGTCATTTTGGGTATTCCTAGGGGTACTATATAAGTTGATTTTAAGTCAAATTCACTCAATTTTAGTCATCAATTCACAACACCTAAAAAAGTCCCAAAATCCTCTCCCTCACAATATTTCTCTTACTAGAAATCCTCAATTGAAGAAGAACAAGAACTTGAAGACTAGGGTCAAGAATCCATCTTTTCAACTACAATTCATGGGGAAAGCTTCAATCAAGGTATGTGAGTCTTGATTCATGGAAATCTTTCTTCCATGAAGCCCTTCAACTCTTAATTTCAAATTGGTAGATTCTTCAAAAACTAGGGTTTTCAATCTTGCCATGAGATTTTCCTAAAAATGATTTCAATGGGTTAATTGTCTTATATTATTGTTGATTTGTTGTTTAATGGTGATTTTTATAGTAAAATACTCCATGAAACCATGAATTTCCCCATGACCCTAATTTCATGAATTGTGATAGGTGTATTGAGGCAAGATGAATATTATGAATTGTTTCAATGGTATTTTAGTTATTGAATCTTGTTTTATTCATGCCTAATGTAGTATTTCTAGGTGTGATTGTGAGACTTGATTCATGACCCTTAAAGGGTAAATTATGAAGGTTTGTACATGTTGATGAAAGTTGTGTATGAACTTATGATTCACTTAGGAAGTGAAGATCCTATGACTATTGTGTAAATTGAGGTATTGTTGGAAGGTCATTCTCCCCTTACCCTTACACATTATTATGTATGGTTGTCTAGGTTGATGATAATGTTGTTGTGTGGATTGAAAAGCTATTCTCATGAAACACTATGAATATAATGTGAAAGGTTTGCTCACATGTTAATGATGATTCTAAGGTTGAAAGTCCATTCTCACCTAGTTAAATCTATGAGCAATTTTATGAATTGTATTGAATGAAGGGCAAGGTATTCCTTCACACATATAAATGTAATTCAAGACAAATTATGTATAATTTTGGAAATAATGCTTAGCACCGAGTGGATATGGTATATGAGGTAGAGGCCCTCACGTCAATACAATAGGTTCGGTCATCTAAGTTATTCTCATGAGATAGAAGATCCTCCGCCAATACAATAGGTCAGGTTTCTAGAAGCAATCTCCCTGCCCACACAGGTCTTTAGATAGTGGATCCACCTAAAAGCTAATACATTTAGTTCTACCTTAGGAAACTAAGACACCTTCTTTCGGTGTAGGGTTACATGGCACCGGATTCCATGTAGCACACATGGTCTATGTTGGTTATGTCTACTTTCCCTACATGAAAATATAATTAATATGACACGAACTATACTTATGTCTTCTTAATGAGCTTTACTGAGTAGGAGTGGGCATATGGGACTTCACTTGTACATTGCACAAGTTTACTTAGAAAGGTGTTATGGGATAGTTCCTTATGCTATGACAAGATATGAATGTATGCATGTATGTTGAATGGATTGTTGCTAGGGATGACTTTCTTTATGTTCAATATAATGTACATGACTATTTCCTTGTCTATGAGTATTTAGTATAATGAGGTCTATGTATGTTATGTATGATCAGGGTGACCTCAAAGGAGTACTTAGTACGGTTGGTATTATGGGATGTCCAATCATGCATTGCACAAGTACAACTTAAGGTTACATAAAAGATGGTTCTATTATGTTATAATGTTCTTACATGATAAATGTGATTATGACTTCTGTTTTACATTGAAAGTGCATAGTGATTCTCAAACTTGGCAAATGCATACTTTTCAACCAAAATGTCCTTTTTATCATATTTCAAGGATTTTTGTGCATGCTTCCATACTTAGTACATTTTTGTGCTAACCCCTATTTCTTCTACATTTTTGATAAGTGTAGGTTCTGACTAGGTGAATTATACTTCCTCTCTTGACAAAGGTTTGGATTGCTTATCTCCAAGACTTGTGGTGAGTCCTTATGGTTCGAGGACAAGATGTCATTCACTTCTAGTTGTTTTTTCTTATAGACTACTTTTGAGACTTCTGATTGTAAAGGGTTGTGACCCTATTGATATTCCTTTGTAGTAGATGGTTAATGCGACAAAGTCTAGACTTCGCTTTTGATTTCAATAAAAAGACTTCAATTGTAAAAATTTAATTTCTGCATCATTTCCATCTCCTATGTTTATGTATGCTAAGGGCTTGTATGAGACCCCTTTGGGGTCAAGTACACCGTGTTGCATCTAGGGGTACCCCTGGGTCATGACAAACTTGATATCATAGCATAAGGTTTTGGGATATTTTTAGGTTATAAACCATGTCTAGTAAAGTCTTATTCATGAGTGTGAAATGTGCCACACTTACAAATGAGGGGCTATAAGATGTTTAGGAAAGTTCACTTCATTCATTACTCTTTAGTTGTGCTTTGGAGTCCTAACTATATAGAAGTCCTTTTCCTAACCCTTCTCTTGTGTTTATAGGCTATGAATACAAGAAGGACAAACACAAGGAGGATGGAAGAGGAGAATGTGAATGAAGGATTTCGTCCCCAAGCTCCTCAAGACCCTCAAGCTCCTAATGATAAGGGGCTATGACCAATGTAAAAATAAGGTGGCTTTCCAAACATTGACTCAAGTCATGACGGCTCAAGAATAAGCCGTGATAACTTACCCCCAAGCCATGACGGCATAAGATAATTGGGAAGTTGGGCCCCGTGTGAACCCTAATGTGAGCACCATGGCTTCAAGATTGAGACCTCCCAAGAATGAGCCCTCATATTTTCTTTTGTTCCAAAGTGAATGAAGATCCACAAGAGTTTGTGGAAAAGATTTAGAAGATAGTTGATACTATGGGGGTGACTTCTATTGAGAAATCCGAAGTAGTTGCTTTTCAGTTAAAGGATGTGTCCCAAGTATGGTATACTCAATGGAAGGATAATAGGGCTATAGGAGTGGGTCCCATAGATTAGGAAGTGTTCAAGAAAACATTCCTTCATAGGTTCTTTCCACGGGAAAAGAGGGAAGAAAAGGTGGAGGAATTTATCAAAGTTCGTCAGGGAGGTATGAGTGTCCAAGAATATTCTTTGAAATTCACTATATTGTTGAAGCATGCCCCATCTTTGGTGTGTAATCCGAGGGATGAGATGAGTCGATTTGTAACGGGTGTGTCTGACTCGATTAAAGAAGAATGTCGTGCGGCAATGCTCCATGATAATATGGATATCTCATGTCTAATGGTGTATGCTCAACAAGTTGAGGAGACAAGGATAAGGAAGAAGAATAGAGAGGTAAAGAGGGCAAGGACCGATGATGGGAATCTTTCTAACGGTAAGTTCGAGGGTCAAGGTAGACCAAGGTTCAAGAAAAGCTTTTCCAACCAAGGCTCCTCTAGTTCTCCAAGGGTCAACAAAGATAGGGTGTCTAACCCTAAGCCTCAATGAGGCAATAGTGGTGCATCTTCTATGGTGAGGCCTACTTGTGCCAAGTGCGGTAAGAAGCATGATCGTAAATGTCTTGCCGGCATGGGTGTGTGCAATAGTTGTTGAAAGAGTGGGCATCAATTGAAAGATTGCCCAACGTGTACGACTAAAGGGAGAGATGATAAGCAAACTCCTCCTAGTGGCTCAAATTCTAATGCTCCTAAGAAGAACTGCTTTTATGCTCTTCAATCCCGAGGTGACCAAGAAAGCTCCTCGGATGTTGTGACAGGTATATTGCAAGTCTTTTCTATTGATGTTTATGCATTGTTAGACCCTGGTGCCACTTTGTAATTTGTTCCACCTTCTGTGGCTATGAAATTTGAAATACTCCCTGATGTGTTAGTGTCACGACCCGAGAGCACCCCCTAGTCGTAACACAGCGTACTAGACCCCGAATGGGTCTAATACAAGCCTCTTAGCTCATTCATTGCATAGGCAAGAGAAATAGTGCGGAATTTAAAACTTTTGTTTAACAAATACAACATCAAAAGAGATTTAGAAAGCAGCGGAATACTAAGTCTCACATGGCCATCTTAGACAAACTTTAACAAGATAGGGTCACGACCCTTTACAATCGAATCTTAACAATAGTCTCAAAGTAAGAAAGAACTAGAAACAATAAAAGTCTTTGTCCTCAACATATGAGGACATACCAAAAGAGCTCTTGAGAGAACTCTAATCCCAAGCTTCACTAGAGAATGCAATCACTTGCCGGAACCTACACTTGTAGTAAAAATAAAAAAATATGGGTTAGCATACAAAAATGTACTAAGTATGATGACCATGCAAAAATATGCTTTAAAAGGGACATTTTATTGAATTTCATGCTTTATGAAATTATTGTAAAACTTCATGAACATTGATATAAGAGACATAATATAAGTCACAACCAACATACAAAGTCACATAATTCACATTTGAGCAAAACTCACATATAACCCTTTACCTTCACCTTGAGCCTCTACCTCAAGTAATCCTCAAGCTATGCCTTGTGCAATGTATGGGTAGCCCCATAACCACCCACAGTAAGGCACCACCTTAAGGTCAGCAACAGTGACTTACCATTCATCCTTTCCACCTTTACACAATAAAGCATTTAAGAGACACAAACATTACATTAAGACCAACATCTAAGACAACTTTAAGTCATACTTGTGCAATGTGCAAGTAGCATCCCATACTACTACTCCAACTAAGTATTCCTTTGAAGTCACCCTAGACAAGGCACATTCACATACAATAGACATGACAAGAAAGTAGCTCATAATGCAATCCAAGTATAGCATGCATCTGTACATCTAAGCATTCAAGCCAACATTTTTCATTAGATTCATTTAGGACACATTCATGCATTTAGAGGGCCTTCACACATTTAGTCATTAATACTTAAAGAACTCACTATAGCCCCTTCAAAGCCTACTTGTGCAATGTATAGATAGCATCCCATCCTACTACCTACACTATGTAGTACTTATCGAGCAACTAGAGTGCACATCTCACATGATGGGAATAAGCGTTTAAACGACATAGACCATGCAAGCTAGACATGGAATCCGATGTACTATCCCACATAGTAAGGGTTGATCTTATTGCCGAAGAAAGACTGGTTCATCTAGCTTAGGTGGATCCATATCTAGGACCTATGTGGGCACATAGTTATGGAATATGAAAGATGTTCATTGAGATCTGACCTAACGTTGGGAGAACCTCCATCAAACCATATCCGCTCAGTTTTTAGCCTACATTCCCGTAGAGTAGTTTCATTGCAATAGTGTACTAGAGAGGGCGACCAATATTAGGCCTACCATCCCAAAGTACTTTCCCAAGGAAGGGCCACCACCAATAGGCCTACCATTTCAAGGTACTTTAAGGATAGCTCTTGACTTCCTTCGAGAGAGCTATCACCTTTAAGTCTACCATCTCTTAGTCCATCATTTGACACAAAAAGGAGGCCACGACCATTAGGTCTACCGCTTCAAGGTTTAACACACACACAAGGAAAGGCCACCAACATTAGGTCTACAAACCCAAGGTGTTATATTCACATTAGCACCTAGACTCCTCATGAAAGGCCACTAATATCAAGTCCACCAATCTAAGGTTTAGCCTAGAATACTTCAGTAGACATTTATTGAAAGGCTACCAACATTAGGTCTACCAATTCTAGACATTAAGACATTAAGTCAAGATACATTCATCATTCAAGAGAAGGATACCTAAGCCTACCAAGTCAAGAGATCACATTCAATATAGTTTTCATTAGTCATGAAGAAGGCACCTAAGCCTACCAATTCAAGATACTTCATTCATGATCACATTCATCAATACAAGAAAAGGATGCATTAGCCTACCAATTCAATATATCAAATTCATCATTACAGAACACTTCACATTCCATCATCTTCATTCATGAGTGTTAAGAGAGAATATACAATTAATCATAACACATTCACATTCTATACAAGATCATCATTCCATCATTCAAATCGCAAGTATATTATTCACAATTAAAACATTATGATAATACTTCAATTCCTCACAATATGCCTTCAAGGCCATGATCACAATGTACATAGGAAGTAAACACCTCCACCTTTCAAGTGGATCAACAATTCAAGTACAATTCTACTTCAACAAGCAGTTAGGTCAAACTTGCCCTTACAAAGAAATGATCACAAATCCTCAATTCACCAATAATTAACCATAATTAGACTTAGATATTGATACAAATCAATAATCTAAATCAATCTACACATAAATCCATTATCATTCATTCATAATCTTCAAACCCAATTTATAAGTCACAATTTATGAATTGAGAGAAATCATGGGTTCATAGAGTTTTTCATCTTAAATCATCAGTTAAAAATCAATATAATCGTAGTTTATCATTTGAAAATGTTTGATGCAAGAACCCATGAGATTGAGTGAAGCTTAGGGTTTCTGTGTAACTTGAAAACCTTGTAAACTACTTTGAAATTGACTCTAGGGTGATAGCTAACCCTAGATAAATGATCACCATACCTTAAACTTGAAGAATCCCACGAAATTGAAGTAGAAACACCTTGAAATCCCCAACCCTAGCTTGAACTTGACCTTGATCTCCAATGGAGTTCTAGAGAGAACTATTTGGGAGGAAAGGGTTTTGTTTTAAGGAAATTTAAAGAATGAATTCTATATTAGGATATTAATGTTTTAATACTCTTAAAATATGTTAAAGTATTTAAAATAACCGTCCACACATTAATAGGGACTTGGGGTGAATTTACCAATTCACCCCTCACTTGGCTGAACTTGCACCAGCAAAATAGTTCCCATCCACGGATCCAATCAATGGATTGTGGATTGGTTGATGGCTCGTGCTGACACTCTATGGTTTGGGACTAAGACTTGGTTTTGGGGCTCATGACCTATGGAGGCAATCCACGAACCGTGGATGGACCTACGGTGCGTGAACCTCATCCGTAGGTCACCCTAAGTTGGCAAACTCACTTGATTCAAGCGGTTTTGGGGGTTAGACTTGGGGTCCTCCTCCAGGACACCTTTAAGGTGGTCCTTGGGGAGTCTTACCTTGACGTTCAACCCCTAAAAACCTCAATCATGATTTGGGACAACATGAAACACCATCAAAACTCAAGACAAACAAAAATGAACACATGTCAAGCTCTAGATTCACTAGTTTATTTTTAGGGTCGTTACATTATCCCCCACTTAGGAACAGTCATCCTTAAATGACACTTAAAACACATTAAGGGTAACGACTCAAGACTAGCAGCCCATAATCATGCATGCAATAGCAATAAAATGGACATAACTAGGAGGAAACATCTATTCCACATCACAAAGGCTCAAACAACTTCATGCAATTCAATAAAGTAGGCATAACATCTACCAACTCATTATGCATCAAAGTTTCACATTTCTCATTACTTTGGAGGAACTTCCTTCTCCAAATCACATCATTCTCATTACAACATCTTTAGGCACATTGTGCAATTTCCTCATAAAAGCACATTATGCAATTCTTTCAAGAACACATTTAAGCATCCTCAACAAAGTCAACTTATGAAATATTTAGGCAACTCATCATAGATGCATATAAACATGAGGAACACAATTTGAAAACTCATTTTCTCAACTATACAAAATTAAATTAGAACATGCACAACATAAGGA
Source organism: Solanum pinnatisectum (assembly GCA_035578085.1). Taxonomy (NCBI): domain Eukaryota; kingdom Viridiplantae; phylum Streptophyta; class Magnoliopsida; order Solanales; family Solanaceae; genus Solanum; species Solanum pinnatisectum. Next base: position 333,889 of record JAWPEI010000046.1, read on the forward strand.
GACTATGGAAACTCATATTCATACAAGACTCCAAAACATGCAACAAGCTAGTAGGAACTCTAGGTCTCAAGCTTGAATAAGAATAGAAGGAAAGAGATAAGGACATCAACACTCTCAACAACCTTACTATTCAACATACCATCCCCCACTTAGGAGAAAACACAACTAAGGCAATCATGAAATAACACAAGGACCTCATCACAAAAATAATGAACTATAACTTACTGCTACCTTCATCTGAATTAGCTCCCTTGTCCTTGTTAGCTTGAAGCACATAGAAATGGTTCTTCTTTGGAGAATCAAGATTTGGGCCATTAAGACAAGCTTGTTTGGCCTCCCTTCCTCTAGCTGTAAGAGTAGGACAATCTTTCACTTGCTGATCATTCTTCCTACAACAATAGAACCCACTAGTGCCGGCTAGACACTTCCCATGCTGCTTCTTTCCACAATTATGACAAGTAGGTTTAGAAAATTAAGAACCACCAACTCTTTCATGGGTAACATTAGGAGCACTTGAAGAATCTTGGTTAGGAGCTCTCTTCTTGAACCTAGGTTGACCTTGCTCATCGGATCTACCCCTCTTCAAATCCTTACTCACCCTCTTAAGCTTGGAATCATCAATAGATTGAGCATACAGAATAAGTCTAGAGATATTCATATCACCATAGAGCATCGGCATATGACACTCTTTCTTAACTAAGTCGGATGCACCGGTAACAAATCTACTCATCTCATCTCTAGGGTTAGACACCAAGGATGGAGCATACTTAAACAATAGGGTAAACTTCAAGGAATACTCCTTAACACTCATGTTACCTTGACTAAGGTTTATAAACTCCTCAACCTTACACTCCCTCTTCTCACAGGGAAAGTACTTACAAAGGAAAGCTTCCTTAAACTCCTCCCATTCTATAGGATGCGCTTCAACCGGCCAATTGGCTTTCCATTGAGTAAACCACACTTGGGCCACATCTTTCAATTTGTAGGAAGCCAACTCTGCCTTTTCCCTAGAAGTTACTCATCTACTATCTTATAAATTTCATGCAAGAATTCTTAGGGATCTTCTCCCATTCTAGAACGAAAAAAGATAAGAGGATTTATCCTCACAAAGTCTCTTAATCTTGAGGCCATGGTACCCTCATTAGCATTCACCCTAGGCTCTACATCTCTATTTGCTTGAGCCGTCATAGCTCGGGCTAGGGTTAGAAAAGTTGTCCTAATCTCCTCATTAGTCATGTCCGAGGGAACCACCGAAACTTCATTCTCTTAATTTCCTAGAGGAACTTGGTCACCTTGAAGACCTTGATCACCTTGGGGAAGAACTCCCTCATTCACCATCTCCTCTGCTGCCCTTCTTGGGTTAGGCCTTGTATTCATATCCTATAAACACAAGAGCAGGAGTACGAAAAGAAAACTTATAGAACTTCACTCTAAGGCATGGCTACAAGAATATGAAAGAAGTGTAACTTCTAACATCATATAGCCTCTGGCTCATAGATGTGTCGCGACTCACACCAATGAACAACACTCTACAAGACGTGGCTTGTGAGACCTTGATCCTAGAAACCATTTCCAAAATCTTATGGTCTGATACTAAGTTTGTCACGACCCGAGAGCACCCCCTTGTTTTAACACGGCGTACTCAACCACGAAGGGGTCTAATACAAGCCTGTTAGCTCATTCAATGCATAGGCAAGAGAAATAGTGCATAATTTAAAACTTTTCTTTAATAAATCCAACATCAAAAGACATTTATAATGCAATGGAAAACTAAATCTCACATGGCCATCTTAAACAAAATTTTACAAGATAGGGTCATGGCTCTTTACAATAGAATCTTAACAACAGTCTCAAAATAAGAAAGAACAAGAAAAAATAAAAGTCTTTGCCCTCCACATATGAGGACATACCAATAGATGTCTTGAGAGAACTCTAATCCCAAGCTTCACTAGAGAATGCAATCACTTGCTCGAACCTACACTAGTAGTAATAATAAGAAAATATGGGTTAGCATACAAAAATGTACTAAGTATGATGACCATGAAAAAATATGCTTTAAAAGGGACATTTTGTTGAAAGTCATGCTTTATTCCATATTTGTGAAACATCATGAACATTGATACAAGAGGCATAATATAAGTCACAACCAACATACAAAGTCACATAATTCACATTTGAGCAAAAATCCATATAACGCTTTACCTTCACCATGAGCCTCCACCTCAAGTAATCCTCAAGCTATGCCTTGTGCAATGTATGGGTAGCCCCATAACCACCCACAGTAAGGCACCACCTTAAGGTCAGCAACAGTGACTTACCATTCATCCTTTCCACCTTTACACAATAAAGCATTTAAGAGACACAAACATTACATTAAGACCAACATCTAAGACAACTCTAAGTCATACTTATGCAATGTGCAAGTAGCATCCTATACTACTACTCACACTAAGTATTCCTTTGACGTCACCCTAGACAAGGTACATTCATATACAATAGATATGACAAGGAAGTAGCTCATAATACAATCCAAGGATAGCATGCACCTTTACATCTAAGCATTCAAGACAATATTCTTCATTAGGTTCATTTAGGACACATTCATGCATTTCGAGAACTTTCACACATTTAGTCATTAAGACTTAGAGAACTCACTATAGCCCCTTCAAAGCCTACACGTGCAATGTATAGATAGCATCCCATACTTCTACCTACACTTTGTAGTACCTATCAAGTAACTAGAGTGCACATCTCACATGATAGGAATAAATGTCTAACCGACATAGACCAAACAAGCTAGACATGGAATCTGATGTACTATCCCACATCGTAAGAGTTGATCTCCTTATCAAAGGAAGACCTGTTCATCTAGCTTAGGTGTATCCATAGCTAGGACCTATGTGGGCACATAGTTATGGAATATGAAAGATGTTCCTTGATATCCGACCTAACGTTTGGAGAACCTCCATCTAACCATATCCTTTCAATGGTTAGCCTACATTCCCATACAGTAGTTTAATTGCAGTAGTGTACTAGAGAGGGCGACCAACACTAGGCCTACCGTCCCAAAGTACATTCCCAAGAAAGGGCCAACACCAATAGGCCTACCGTTTAAGGTACTTTAAGGATAGCTCTTGACTTCCTTTAGGAGAGCTACCATCTTTAGGTCTACCATCTCTAAGTCCATCATTCCACATAAGAAGGAGGCCACCACCATTAGGTCTACCGCTTCAAGGTTTAACACACACAAGGAAAGGCCAACAACATTAGGTCTACCAACCTAAGGTGTTACATCTACATTAGCACCTACACTCCTTATGAAAGGCCACTAACATTAAGTCTACCAATCCAAGGTTTAGCCTAGAATACTTCATTAGGCATTTATAGAAAGGCTACCAACATTAGCTCTACCAATTCTAGACATTAAGACATTAAGTCAAGATACATTCATCATTCAAGAGGAGGATGCCTAAGTCTACCAAGTCAAGAGATCACATTCAATATATTTTTCATTAGTCAACAAGAGGGCACCTAAGCCTACCAATTCAAGATACTTCATTCATGATCACATTAATCAATACAAGAAAAGGCTGCATTAGCCTACCAATTCAATATATCACATTCATCACTATAGAACACTTCACATTCCATCATCTTCATTCATGACTGTTAAGAGAGAATATATAATTAATCATAACAAGTTCACATTCTATACAAGAACATCATTCCATCATTGAAATCACAAGTATATTATTCACATTATACATTCACAATTACAACATTATGATAATACTTCAATTCCCCAAAATATGCCTTCAAGTCCATGATCACAATGCACATAGAAAGTAAACACCTCCACCTTTCAAGTGGATCAACAATTCAAGTATAATTCTACTTCAACAAGCAATTAGGTCAAACTTGCCCTTTCAAGGCTGTGATCACAAATCCTCAATTCTCCAAAAATTCACCATAATTAGACCTAGATAATGAAACAAATCAACAATTTAAATAAATCTACTCATAAATCCATTATCATTCATTCATAATCTTCAAACCCACTTTATAAGTCACAATTTATAAATTGGAAGAAATCAAGGGTTCATAAAGCTATTCATCTTAATTCATCAATTAAACATTAATATAATCATATTTTATCAATTGAAAATGTTTGATGCAAGAACCCATAAGATTGAGTGAAACTTAGGGTTTTTGTGTAACTTGAAAACCTTGAAAATTTCTTTGAAATTTGACTCCAAGGTGAAAGCTAACCCTAGATAAAGGATCACCATGCCTTATACTTGAAGAATCCCACGAGATTGAAGTAGAAACACCTTGAAATCCCCAACCCTAGCTTGAACTTGACCTTGATTTCCAATGGAGTTCTAGAGAGAACTCTTTGGGAGGGAAGGGTTTTATTTTAGGGAAATTTGAAGAAAGAATTCTAAATTAGGATATTAATGTTTTAATACACTTAAAATTTGTTAAAATACTTAAAATAACCATCCACACATTAATAGGGACTTGGGGTGAATTTACTAATTCACCCCTCACTTGGCGGAACTTGCTCCAGCAAAACAGTTTCCATCCATGGATCATAGATTGGTTGAAGGCTCGTGCTGCCAATCCATGGTTTGGGACTGACACTTGGTTTTGGGGCTCATGACCTACGAAGGCCATCCACGAATCGTGGATGGCCCAACGAGGCGTAAACCCATCTGTAGGTCACCCTAAGTTGTCAAACTCACTTGATTCAAGAGGTTTTTGGGTTAGACTTGGTGTCCTCCTCAAGGGTCTCTTTAGGGTGGTCATTGGGGAGTTGTACCTTGACGTCCAACCCCTAAACACCTCAACCATGACTCGGGACAACGTGAAATACCATCAAAACTCAAGACGAACATAAACGAACACACGTCATGCTCTAGTTTCACTAGTTTATTTTTAGGGTCATTACAGTTAGAAGAACCTTTTTTTAGTTTCTCCTCGGTTGGTGACTCGGTAGTGGGAAAAAGAGTCTATAGGAGTAGTCCTATTTATTTGTCCCACCAAGTTACCTTGGTGGACTTAGTGGAGTTATACATGCTAGATTTTGATGTAATTTTGGGTATGGATTGGTTGTATGTATGTTATGCCTCTATTGATTGTAAGACTCGGGTAGTAAAGTTCCAATTTCCAAATGAGTCTACTTTATAGTGGAAGGGGGGGAATTCTATCCCTAGAGGTCAGTATATTTCTTGTCTCAAAGCTAGAAAAATTATCTCTAAGGGGTGTATTTACCATATTGTTAGGGCTATGGATGTTGAATCTGAAACCTCTTCCTTAGAGTTGGTCCCCATGGTGAGTTAGTTTCCGAAAGTCTTTCACGATGACTTGCCCGCCATTCCTCCCGAATGAGAAATAGACTTTCGCATTTATCTCAGGTCGAATACGCATTCTATATTCATTCCTCCTGATAGAATGGCTCCGATTGAGTTGTAAGAGTTGAAGGAGAAACTCAAGGATTTGTTAGACAACGGCTTTATTCAACCAAGTATCTCTCCTTGGGTTGCTCCAGTATTATTTGTTATAAAGAAGGATGGGTCCCTTAGAATGTGTATTGATTATTGCCAACTAAACAAAGTGAACATAAAGAATAAGTATCCCCTTCCAAGGATCGACGACTTGTTTGATCAACTCCAAGGGGCTAACTATTTCTCCAAAATAGATCTTTGTTTGGGTCACCATCAACTAAAGGTAAGAGGGGTTGAAATTCCTAAGACGGCCTTTAAGACCCGGTACAGTAACTATGAATTTGTGGTGATGTCATTTGGGTTGACCAATGCCCTGGAGGCATTCATGGACCTAATTAATACAGTTTTTAAGCATTATCTTGATATGTTTGCGATAATGTTTATTGATGATATTTTGATTTATTCAACGAGTGAAAATGAGGACATGAACCATTTGAGGATCGTATTACAAGTCCTCAAAGACCACCAATTGTATGCAAAGTTTAGTAGCTGTGAGTTTTGGCTAAGGTTTGTCGCCTTCGTTGGTCATATTGTGTTGAGCAAGGGTACTGAGGTAGATTCTAAGAACACGAATGCAGTCAAAGGTTGGCCTAGACCTCTAACTCCTACCGATATTACCAGCGTTTTGGTTTTTGCCGGTTACTATAGGAGGTTTGTTGAGGGTTTTTCCTCCATTGCTTCTCCATTGATGGCTTTGACTCTAAAGAAGGCTAAGTTTGTGTGGTCAGAGGCTTGTGAGAAAAGCTTCCAAAAGTTGAAAGATAGACTTACTTTCACTCCGGTGTTGACCTTACCGGAGGGTACCGATGGTTTTGTTGTTTATTGTGACGCTTCTCAAGTGGGTTTGGGATGTGTCCTTATACAACATGGTAAAGTAATTGCCTATGCTTCAAGGCAACTCAAGATCTATGAAAAGAATTATTCGATCCATGATCTTGAACTAGCAGCGGTAGTGTTTTCTTTGAAAATATGGAGACATTACATATATGGGGTCCATGTGGATGTTTTCACCAACCACAAGAGTCTTCAATATGTATTTAGCCATAAAGACTTGAATCTCTGACAAAGAAGGTGGTTAGTAATTTTAAAGGATTATGACATGAGTGTTCTTTACCACCTCGGCAAAGCCAATGTAGTTGCAGATTCCCTAAGTCGATTGTCCATGGGTAATGTGGCTCATATAGAGGATGAGAAGAAGGAGTTAGTTCGTGATATACATAGCTTTGCCTAGTTAGGTGTCCAACTAGTGGATTCCACCAAGGGCATGTCATGGTCCATCATGGTTACGAATCCTCCTTTGTGGTTGATGTGAAGTCTAAACAAGGCCTTGATTCCATATTAATAGAGTTGAAAGAATCGATACTCAACAAGTCCATTAAGGCTTTCTCCCAAGGGGGAGTTGGGATGCTTAGGTACCAAGGTAGATTATGTGCTCCGGATGTTGATTGCTTAAGAGAGCAAATTTTAAGAAGAGGCTCATGGTTTGCGGTATTCTATTCATCCGGGAGCCACCAAGATATACTGTGATCTATGAGAAATCTATTGGAGGAATGGTATGAAGAAGGATATAGCGGAGTTTGTGGCCAAATGTCCGAATTGTCAACAAGTTAAGGCCAAACACCTAAGACCAGGAGGCTTGTCCCAAAAAATAGATATTCCCACTTCGAAATGGACAGTATGAATATGGATTTTATTGTTGGGTTGCCTCGTACTCGAAGGCAACATGATTCTATTTGGGTCATTGTTGATAGAATGACAAAGTCCGCCCACTTTATTCTTGTCAATGTTTCATTTTCGGTGGAAGATTATGCAAAATTGTACATCAAGGAGATAGTGAAGTTGCATGGGGTTCTGCTATCTATTATATCGGATCGAGGTACTCAATTTACTTCACATTTTTCGAAGGCATTCCAAAAAGGGCTTGGTACTAAGGTCAAGCTTAGTACGGCCTTTCACCCTCAAACGGATGGTCAAGCGGAACGCACCATTCAAACATTAGAGGATATGTTAAGGGCATGCATTATAGATTTCCAAGGTAATTGGGACAACCATCTACCATTGATAGAGTTTGCCTACAATAATAGTTACCACTCAAGTATTGCCATGGCTCCCTTTGAAACATTGTATGGTAGGAGCTGTAGATCTCCGATTGGGTGGTTTGAAATGGGTGAAATTACTCAAATCTATCCCGAACTAGTTTACGAGGCCATTGAGAAAGTCTGACTCATAAGAGAGAGGTTGAGGATGGCCCAAAGTCGACAAAAGTCTTAGGCCGATAATATAAGAAGGGATCTAGAATTTGAAGTTGGTGATTGGGTCTATTTGAAAATCTCACTCATGAGGGGTGTGATGAGGTTTGGCAAAAAGGGCAAACTTAGTCCTCGGTTTGTGGGTCCCTATCAAGTTTTGAAGCGTATTGGGAAAGTTGCCTATGAATTAGACTTGCCAAATTTATTGGCTCCGGTTCACCCAATATTTCATGTTTCTCTGCTCAGGAAGTGCATTGGTGATCCGATAACCATCATTCCTTTAGAGGATTTGGGAGTTAATAAGAGCATTTCCTACGAAGAGATTCCGGTAGAAATTCTAGACCGGCAAGTTAAGAGGTTGAGAAACCAAGAAGTAGCTTCCATTAATGTATTATGGAGGAACCACTTAGTTGAGGGTGCTACATGGGAGGCCGAGGCCGATATGAAGTCCTGCTATCCTCATCTTTTTCTTTCTACTCCTATTCAAATTTGAGGTACGTAGTTTTCTTACGTTTGGTGTTTTGGAAGTCATATGTGCTATGAGTGTTCTATATGATTTCCTTATGATATGCATGTTATTCTGACAACTCATATTTAGCATAAATGGAGTTTTCATGATTTATATGTTTCTCATGTTGATTTGCATTTTTGTATGATGAGTGTATATTTGACTTCATGAGATGATTTGTTGAACATGCTTAGTTATGTTTGTGATGAACATGCTTAGTTATGCTTTTGATGAAATGGCATATTGGCTCCATATTGTAGTGTTGAGATTGCTTTTAGTTGGAGAAGGTAGTTCCTCCTATGATGATATGAAATGATGAGTTTAGTGCATAATGGGTTGTGGATATAGCTCATACTTTCTTGTGTTGCATTGTTTATGTATTGGGAATGAAGTTGATGTTTCCTTCGACAAATTGTGCGTTATTTTAATGTTGCATGCATGATGGGCTGCTAGTCTTGAGACTTCAATTTTGTAAGGTGTCTAAATTATCATTCGAGGATGAATGTTCCCAAGGGGCAGATAATGTAATACTCCAAAAAAAGATGGGTTAAACTAGAGCTAAACGTATGGTTTAAAAACTATGAAAATGACTCCCCATAGATAACTAGACCATCTAGACTTGTCATAAGGGTTTTAAGAGAAAGGCCTATGGGGAAAGTGCCAAGACAAAGCAAAAGGACAAGGCTGCTCCAAACTTGAGCACACTGCCTCAACTTCCACGTCCATCACCACGGCTCGTGGTCATGACCATAGCTCGTGGGAGGCCTCCTGGGCTGCCTTGATCAATGAAGGGAAGCCTCCAAAAGTCCTAGCCACTGAATCAACCTCCACGAAAGGGACCACAGCTCATGGAGCCCTTCATGAGGGTCTCTTAGGAATGTGAGCTAGGGGTCCCAAAAGGAGTGGCCACTGCCTCAAGGACCACGAGAGGGACCACGGCTCGTGGAGCCCCTCGTGGTGATGCCTTGGGCTTGTGAGCCACATGCAACCTTTGAGGGGCTACTGCCCCAACCTTCACGGGCAGGACCACGGGTCGTGGTCCTCAACACGACTCGTGAAGGTGCTCGTGACACCTAGGCGTGGTCCATAAATGAGGATTATTTAAGTCTTTTCCTTTTTATGTCCAATCAAAGTGAGGTCGTTTTGGGTATTCCTAGGGGTACTATATAAGTTGATTTTAAGTCAAATTCACCCAATTTAGTCAATAATTCACAACACGTAAATAATTCCAAAAATCCTCTCCCTCACAATATTTCGCTCACTAGAAATCCTTTATTGAAGAAGAATAAGAACTTGAAGACTAGGGCTCAAGAATCCATCTTCTCAACTCCAATTAATGGGGAAAGCTTCAATCAAGGTATGGGAGTCTTGATTCATGGAAAATTTTCTTTCATGAAGCCCTTCTACTCTTAATTTTGAATTGGTACATTCATCAAAAGCTAGGGTTTTAAATCTAGCCATGGGTTCTTCCTAAAAACGATTTCAATGGGTTAATTGTCTTATATTATGGTTGATTTGTTGTTTAATAGAAATTTTTATAGTAAAATCCCCCATGAACCAATGAATTTCCCAATGACCCCAATTTCATGAATTGTGATGGAGGTATTAAGGCAAGATGAATACTATGAATTGTTTCTATGGTATTTTAGTTACAGAATCTTGTTTTATTGATGCCTAATGTAGTATTTCTAGGTGTGATTGTGAGACTTGATTCATGACCCTTGAAGGGTAAATTATGAAGGTTTGTATATGTTGATGAAAGTTGTGTATGAACTTATGATTCACTTAGGAAGTGAAGATCCTATGATTATTGTGTAGATTGAGGTATTGTTGGAAGGTCATTCTCCCCTTACCCTTACACATTATTATGTATGATTGTCTAGGATGATGATAATGTTGTTGTGTTTAATGAAAGGCCATTCTCATAAAACACTATGAACATGATGTGAAAGGTTTACTCACATGTTAATAATGATTCTAAGGTTGAAAGTCCATTCTCGCCTAGTTGAAACTATGAGCTATTTTATGAGTTGTATTGAATGAAGGGCAAGGTATTCCTTCACACATGTAAATGCAATTCAAGCTTATATATGTATAATTTGGGAAATAATGCTTAGCACCGAGTGGATATGGTAAATGAGGTAGATGCCCTCCCGTCAATATAATAGGTCGGGTCATCTAAATTATTCTCATGAGATGAAAGCTCCTCCACCAATACAATAGTTCGGGTTTCTAGAAGCAATCTCCCTGCCCACATAGGTCTTTGGCTAGTGGATCCACCTAAAATCTAATACATTTAGTTCTATCTTAGTCAAATAGGACACCATCTTTCGGTGTAGGGTTACACGACACCGGATTCCATGTAGCTCACATGGTCTATGTTGGTTATGGCTACTTTTCCTACATGACAAGATAATTAATATGACATGAAATATACTTATGACTTCATAATGAGGTTTACTTAGTAGGATTGGGGTATTGGAGTTCACTTGTACATTGCACAAGTAGCCTTAGAAAGGTGTTATAGGATAGTTCCTTATGCTATGATAAGATATGAATGTATGCATGTATGTTGAATGGATTGTTGCTATGGATGACATTCCTTATGTTCAAGTTAATGTACATGACTATTTCATTTTCTACGAGTATTGATTATGATGAGGTCTATGTATGTAATGTATGATCAGGGTGGCCTCAAAGGAGCACTTAGTGTGGTAGGTATTATGGGATGCCAATCATGCATTGCACATGTAGAACATAAGATTACCAAAAAGATGGTTCTATTATGTTACAATGTTCTTACATGATATATGTGATTATGACTTGTGTTTTTCATTGAAAGTGCATGGTGATTCTCAAACTTGGCAAATGCATACTTTTTAAACAAAATGTCTTTTTTATCATATTTCAAGGATTTTTATGCATGCTTCCATACTTAGTACATTTTTGTGCTAACCCCTATTTCTTCTACATTTTTTATAAGTGTAGGTTCTTACTAGGTGAAGTTAACTTCCTTTCTTGACAAAGAATTGGATTGCTTATCTCCAAGACTTGTGGTGATCCCTCATGGTTCAAGGAAAAGATGTCATTCACTTCTAGTTGCTTTTCTTATAGACTACTTTTGAGACTTTTGATTGTAAAGGGTTGTGACCCTATTGATATTCCATTGTAGTAGATGGTTAATGAGAAAAAGTCTAGACTTCGCTTTTGATTTCAATAAAAAGACTTCGATTGTAAAATTTTAATTTTCGCATCATTTCAATTTCCTATATTTTTTATGCTAAGGGCTTGTATGAGATCCCTTTGGGGTCAAGTATGCCGTGTTGCATCTAGGGTGTGCCCCCTGGGTCATGACACTTGCACCATCGACATGCTCCAATTTTCTAAGGCCCTATGCGATTTGGGAGCATGCATCAATTTAATGTCATATGCCATCTATAAACAACTTGGGTTGGGGAAACCGAAAGTCACAACAATGAGACTCTTGATGGCGGACCGATTAATTAAACATCATATGGGGATACTATATGACATCTTGGTAAAGGTTGACCAATTTATTTTCCCAGATGATTTTTTCATTCTCAATTATGAAATAGATGTTGAAATTCCCATCAATTTGGGAAGACCATTCTTGGAAATCGGAAGAGCGTTCGTGGATGTTGAAAGCGGATAATTGAAGTTTCAGGTGAACAAAGATGAAGTAACCTTTAATGTTTGTAAGTCAATGAAACACCTAAGTGATATTCATATGGTCTCCACTATTGATGTTATTGATGAGGCGGTGGCTAGTGTGAGCCATTTGATGTGTAGGAGTGAGACACTCAAAGTCGTGCTTGCTAACTATGATGAATTCAAAATTCAAGGCCATGAAGAGGTAATAGCTACTCTCTTAGGCTTGGGGGGTATTCAAAGACTCCACTGAAGTTGGATATTGATCTAAAAAATCAAGGGAGTCCTCCCGCAAAGCCATCAACAAAAGAACCACCAAATCTGGAGTTGAAAGTACTTCCTTCCCATCTCCAATATGCTTTCTTGGGGGCAAATAACACCTTGCCAGTGATCATTGCAGCTGACTTGCTTGAATGGTAGGTAAAATTGCTCCTTGAGGTGTTGAGAAAGCATATCAAAGCTATAGGTTAGACTATTGCTTACATAGTAAGCATTCCTCTCAATATTTCCACTCACAAAATTCAGCTTGATATTGATTGTAAGCCGAGTGTTGAACATCAACGGAGATTGAACCCACCAATGCAAGAGGTGGTGAAAAAGGAGATATTAAAGTGGTTGGATGCATGTGTTATCTATACTATTGCGGATAGAAAATGGGTAAGTTCGGTACAATGTGTACCGAAAAGGGAGGTATGACAGTAGTCCCAAATGAAAAGGGGGAGCTTGTATCTATGTGACCGGTGACCAGATGGAGAGTATACATGGATTACCAAAAGTTAAATTTGTGGACTGAAAAGGATCACTTCTCCATGCCTTTCATGAATGAAATGCTTCATCGATTTTGAGAGAGAGATTGGTATTGGTTTTTGGATGGGTATTCGGTTACAACCAAATCTCCATTGCTCGGGAAGACCAAGAGAAAACCACCTTCACCTACCCTTATGGAACTTTTTCCTTTAAAAGGATGTCGTTCGGGTTATGTAATGATCCGACAACATTTCAACATTGCATGCTATCTATTTTTGCTGACATGGTAGAGGATTCAATGGAGGTATTTATGGATTATTTCTCGGTTGTGGGTGAAACTTTTGAAGCATGTCTAGAGAACTTAGGACAAGTTCTCCAAATATGTGTGGAGACAAACATGATCCTAAATTGGAAAAAATGTCACTTCATGGTTAAGGAAGGTTAGTCCTTGGTCACAAAGTGTCACAAAATGGGCTAGAGGTTGATAAAGAGAAGATTAAAGTGATTGAGAAATTACCACCACCAATTTCGGTGAAGGGTGTTCGTAGTTTCTTAGGACATGCCAGTTTTTACCCGTGGTTCATCAAAGACTTCTATAAGATTGCACATCCTCTGTGCAAACTCTCAGAGAAAGAGGTGAAATTTTACATTGATGATGCTTGCATAGCGACTTTCAAGTGCTAGAACAAAAAATTGGTCTCCACCTTGGTCATTGATAAGTCCACAATTTGGACTCATTTAGGTCTTTATTTTAATAGATTTAGTGTCCTCAAATGCATATTTTGTGCCAATAACTGATGTAAATCCTTGAATTCTAGGTATTTGGATTGAGGAACAATGCATAGACACTAATGAGCAAAAAGGAACAAGGCAGTTGAAAGAATGAAGAAAAGAAGGTCTGGTGATTGCCTAACCCATTTGGCGAGTCGTCGAATGGCCATGATCTCGCCTAAAGTTCTAGTGTGCCAAGCCCTAAAGGAGAAAATCAAGTTGGCAATAGAAAGGAGCAGTCAGTGTGTCACCGAACTGTCACAACCCAAGGCTATCCCCTAGATGCGACACGACGTACTTGACCCCGAAGGGGTCTCATACAAGCCTCTAGCATCATCATTACATAAGACATAGAAATAATGTGGTAAAATTTAAAACTTACAATCGAAGTCCAACTTCACTTTTCATAAAAGAAAATCATAGGAAATCTACACTTTGTCTCATTTACCATCTAAACATAGCAATATAAAATTTGGGACATAGTCCTTTACATCAATAAAAGTCTCAATATACGAAATACAAAATGAAACTAAGAAATAGGAAATCCCGTCCTCGAACTTGAGGACTCACCGCAACTTGGAGATAAGCAATCCAAGTCTTCTTCAAAAGGATAGTGAAAGTCACCTAAGGTAGAACTAACATGTTTAGCCTTAAGGTTGATCCACTAGCTAAAGTCCTATGTTGGCATATAGTTATGGGATAGGGAAACTGCTTCTAGAAACCCGCCCTATTGCATTGGCAGAGGGGCTTCCATCTCATGAGTTCACTTGGATGACCCAACCTATTGCATTGGCGGAAAGGCCTTTACCTCATTGTCCATATCCACTCGGTGCTGAGCATTATTTCCCAAATTATACATAATTAGTCTAAAATTGCATTTACATGTGTGAAGGAATGCTAGACCCTTCATTCAATACAATTCATCATAATAGCTCATAGATTCATTAAAGGTGAGAATGTACTTTCAATCTTATAATCGTCATCAACATGTTAGTAGAACTTTTCACATTACATTCATAGTGTTTTTCATGAGAAATAGCCTTTCAATCAAACAACATTGCTATCACCATCCTCGACAAGTCATACATGAATATGTGTAATGGGTAAGGGGAGAATTGACCTTTCAATAATAACTCAATTTACACAATGGTGACAAGATCTTTACATTTCAAGTTAATTATAGGTTCACATACAACTTTCATCAATCATGAACCAACCTTCACAATTTAAGCCCTTCAAGGGTCATGAACCAAGTCTCAGAATCAAACTTAGAAATACTTCTTTAAGCATGAATAAAACAAGATTCAATAACTAATTCAACATAGATACAATTCATAGTCTTCATGTTGCATCAACAAACCCATCATAATTCATGAAATTGGGGTCATGGGATAACACATGGGTTCATGGGGAATTTTACAATAAAAATCACCATTAAACATCAATTCATCCATAATATATGACAATTAACATAATGAAATCATTCTTAGGAAGAACCCATGGCTAGAATAGAAACCCTACTTTGTTGAACAATATACCAATTTTGAAATTAGAGTTGGAAGGGCTTCATGGAGAAAAGTGTTCCATGAATCAAGGTCCCCATACCTTGATTGAAGCTTTTCCCATGAATTGGAGTTGAGATGATGGATTCTTCAGCCCTAATCTTCAAGTTCTTGGTGTTCTTCAATGGAGGAACTGTAGAGAGAGAAATATTGGAGAGAAGAGGAATCTGGGGAAATATTTGGGTGTTTGAGTTTATGACTTGAAAATGGGTGAAATTGACTTTAAAAGAATATAAAAACCACCCCATAAAATACCCAAAACAACCCACACTTAATTGGACTAAAATAGGAAAAGACTTGAATGACCCTCATTAAGTTGACCCCTCCAGGATCACGAGCACCCTCACAAGCCGTGGTGAGGACCACGACTTGTGGTGCTTGTCGTGAAGATTGGGGTTGTAGCCCCTTCGTGGTGGCACAAGTATCACACACACAAGGCATCACCATGAGGGGCTCCACGAGCCCTGGTGAAGACCACGATTCGTGGTCTCTCTCGTGGTCCTTGAGGCAGTGGCCTTGCCACTTGGGACCAATGGCTATTTGCCTAAGTCAACTTCACGAGCACCTCCCATGGTCGTGGTGATGACCACAGACCGTGGTGTGGCCATCATGTTTGAGGGAGTAGCTAAGTTGCTTTGTACACCCAAGCTCACTTGTCCAAGTCAACCTCACGAGGCCTCCCACGAGCTGTGATCATGACCACGAGCCATGGTGATGGCTGTGGAGGTTGAGGCAGTAGCTAGGGAAATGGTGGACACATTTTTCATGGCCAAGGCATTTTCACGAGAACCCTTCACGATCCATGGTGAGGACTACAGATCGTGGTTCCTCTTGTGAAGGGTGAGGCAATGTGCTAAAGGCTAGGGGATGCCTTGGCCTTTGGCATTGGCTTGGCCCATTTGCCATGGCACTTGCCTCGTGGCCTTGACCCAACTTCCCTTCCCTCCAAGAATCTTCTCTCTAGAACCTCCATTGAAGACCAAGAAAGAGATCAACTAGGGCTTGAAGATGGGAGCTTTTTCATACGAATTGAGGGGATTCTAAGTCTAAGGTATGGATGCTTTTCAGTCTTGGTTAGCTATCACCAAGAATCCCCTTCAACTATGTTTTGAAATTCCCCAAATCTAGGATTTTCAAATCTAGTCATGGTTCTTCTTCCAAAACGAATTCAATTGTTTTATTATGATTCATTATGGTTGTTTAAGATGATTTATGGTTGGATTAATGGAGTATTGATGGGTTTTTGGTGAAGATCTCCCTTGAACCCATGATGTCCCCTTCTTCCCAAATTGTGAACTAGGGTATGACTTCATTGATGATGAATGCTTGACAATGGATTATGTTTGTTATTGATGATACTACTGATTTTAGATGATTCTGACTTGAACTCCAAAGAATCCATGAGTTTTCCCCAAACCTAGCTATGGCTCTTCCCTACATAATGAATGTTGTTAGAAGTTGATTCAATTGATTTAGTGTGAGTTAATTATGATGTAACTACATGATCTAAGTATGAATCTACCTATATCCTTGATTAACATAATATTCTAGGGTTATATAATGAAAGAGGCAAATTGAGGGTTAGATGTGAACCTTTAAGAGTGATGAACTTCTTAGTGAATTGACTTAGATTAGATCACTTAGACATGAATTGCTTATGAATGAATCTTGTAGATATGAACTAACTTGATTAGGTCTTATATGATGGATCATGGTTGAAGTAGTATTGTGATCTAGTATACTTGATGTTATATGTTTATAATTGAGTAAGAATGATGTAAGTAGTTAAGTTTACCTTGAGAGTTAGGTTTATATGGTTATCATGTGAGGCATGGCTTGAGAGTAAGGCTCATAATATGAAGATAATTCCTAAAGCTTAAATGGTAAAAGTTAATACGAACAAGTTAGAGATGCTAGGGTTTAAGGAAGGAAGCTATTATGTAGGTTGAAGTTGTATATGATATTATTGTACAAAGACTTCGCCCACATGACCTATAATATGATCACATGAGTTTATGCATGAAATAAATGTATTACTTGAGTCATGGTTGTATCTATGTTATATGTGTTAAATGCTAGATGTGTTGACTCAATGTGACTCTTAAATGCAATATATGTGTATTTATGTGTGATTGTGGTATTATCTACATGCTTATGAACACTTGAGAAGGAAGTGTCTATGATGATAATGTATCTCTGGTGTTGATTGAAAGGTTAGTTCTCATATGCACCTTTACATACTATTATGCATGAAATTTACATCATCATGTTTATCCACTTGAAAGGTGGAGGTGTTTAACTATTATGTATATTGTGGTATTGATGCAAGATCCTTCTTTCCTATACCCCTACAGATGAATATGTATGATATGATATGACTATGTACGATATGATATGACTATGTATGATGTGATAAGATCATGTATGATATGTTATGACTATGGTCGTATTATTGTGTTGATTGAAAGGATAATTCTCATGACAACACTATGAATGATAATATGAAAGGTTTACTCACTTATTGATGGTTCTAAAGTGAAAGGATATTCTCACCTAATGAATCTTTGAGTTATTATGATGAATGTTGGTTTGAGTGCCTAGGGAATTCTCTTATGACCATGAAATTAAGTAAATAACTTAATATGACTTTTAAAGGGAATTATGCTTAGCACCGAGTGGATATGAATATGAGATGGGTTCCTTCACATTAGTCAGGAGGTTCACATTACGGTGTCTCATGAGATGGAAACCTTTTACGCTAGTAGTCCGGGTTTCTAGTAGCAATCTCCCTATCCCATAACTATGTGCCCACATAGGTATATACCTAGTGGATCTACCATTAACCTATTATGTACGTTCTACCATAGGCAAATAGGACACCCTTTTTTTTGGTGTGGGGGTAGAAAACCAGATTCCATGTAGCTCACATGGTTTATGTCGGTTAAGGCTATTATCCCTAAATGATACGAATACGAGCTATAATAAGAACATGGATTCTAATTATGATTCCTTAAAAGGTACTACTTTGTATGAGTAAGGGTATGAGACTTTAGTCATATAATGTATAAGTGGACTTTAAGAGGGGTTATGGTTAGGTCCTCTTATATAATGAAGGCTTTTGAATTATGTATGTTTGATATTAATGAATGTTAAGGTTGACTTTACTTATTTCAAGTTATGATGATGAATGTCTCCTTACTTATGTATGTTGGTTATGAATGAACTAAAAATAAGATATGCATGATGTTGGTGGTCTAAATGTGATACTTGACATTTGGTAGGGGTATGGGACTTTACCTTTGCATTGCACTTGTATGACTTTGGGCTGCATATATGTGGTGTGAACTTATGTTATGAATGATCATGGTAACCTAAAAGTGAGACTTAGTGTAGATAGGATTATGGGATCCTAGCTATGTATTGCACAAGTTTAGCTAAGGGTTGCTCATGTGATAGTTCTATATGATGATATGATGTTGTTATGTAATTATGCATGTGAACTATGTGTTTGAAGATTTGAGTATGCATTGTGTTGTGTTGGAAACTATACTTCTAATTATGATGATATCCTCTATGATATGATGAATTGTGCATGGTTTGTCCTATGAGCTACATTTTCCAACTATTTCAAAGATGATGTTGAAAAGTGGCATGAGCATGGTTTTAAACTAAATGTCCCTTTTAATGCATGTTTTAAGGATTTTCTTGCATGGCTTCCATACTTAGTACATTTTGTTCTAACCCATATTTCTACATTTTCTATAAGTGTAGGCTTTGAAGATATTAGATTCCATCCTCGTGGCTAGGACCTTTGTAGATCAAGAAGAAGAAGATTGGTGAGTCCTCATAGTAATCGAGGACTTGACCACATGTCTGTTTTAGATCATTCTTTTATGTTTTAGAATTATGTAAGGGTCGTGTCACTAAGATTGTATTAAAGAGTTTTAATTCTATGTTATAGATTCTTTGAGACATAGTGTCATAGACTTTCTTACATTTTATAAAGACTTCGATTGTAAGGAAAAGTTTTAAATTTTCTGCATTTTTCCTATGTTCTTACGTCATGATATGCTAAGGGCTTGTATGAGACCCCTTCGGGGTCAAGTACGCCGTGTTACGACTAGGGGGTGCTCTCAGGTTGTGACAAATGAGCACAACCCAATATTATAGAGCCAATAAGCCATCATCACAATATAGCAAAACATGTTCATTATTTCACCTTATGAAGTCAAATATACAATTTTCATACAAAAGTGCAAACCAACACGAGGAGTATATAAATCATTAAAGCTCAATATATACTAAACATGAATTCTCACATGAACATACACCACATAAGGAAATCATAAAGAAAACTCATAGCACAAATGATTTCCAAAACACCAAACTCAAGAAACTAATTATCTCAAGTTTGAATAGGAGTAGAAGAAAAGGGATGAGGATAATAGGAATTCATATCGGCCTCGGCCTCCCATGTAGCAGTCTCAACTAAGTGATTTCTCCATAGAACCTTAACGGAGGCTACTTTTGTATTTTTTAACATTTTCACTTGCCGGTCCTAAATCTCAACCGGGACTTCTTCATAAGAAAAGTTTTCATCAACTCCTAAACCTTCTAAAGGAAGGATTGACACCGGATCACCAATGCACTTCTTGAGCATCAAAACATGAAACACTGGGTGAACTAGGGCCAACTCATTTGGCTTGTCTAATTCATGGGCAACCTTGCCAACATGTTGCAAGATTTGATAAGGTCCCACATACCGGGGACTAAGCTTCCTCTTTTTAGCAAACCTCATCACACCCTTCATAGGTGAAATTTTTAAGTAGACCCAATCACCAACCTCAAATTCAAGATCCCTTCTTCTATTGTCGGCATAGGACTTTTGCTGACTTTGGGCCGTCTTCAACCTTTCTCTAATGAGTCAAACTTTTTCAATGGCATCATAAAATTGTTAAGGACAAATTAGAGCAAACTCACCTACTTCAAACCAACTCACCAGTGATCTACACCTTCTACCATAGAGCTCTTCAAACGGAGCCATGGCAATGCTTGAGTGGTAGCTATTGTTGTAAGCAAATTCTATCAAAGGAAGATGATCATCCAAATTGCCCTTGAAATCAATCACACATGCCCTCAACATGTCCTCTAAGGTTTGAATGGTGCATTCGGCTTGACCATCTATTTGAGAGTGGGAAGCGGTACTAAGCATAACATTGGTACCAAGACCTTGTTAGAACGCCTTCAAAAAATGTGAAGTAAATTGAGCACCCCGGTCCAAAATGATGGACAAAGGAACTCCATGCAATTTCACTACTTCCTTAATGTATAATTTGGCATAGTCTTCCACCGAAAAAGTAACCTTCTCAGGAATGATGTGGGATGATTTAGTCATCCTATCAACAATGACCCAAATAGAATCATGTTACCTTTGAGTACGAGGCAAACCCACCACAAAATACATATTAACCTCCTCCCACTTCCAAGTGGGAATATTTATATCTTGGAACAAACCTCTCGGCTTTAGATGTCCAGCATTAACTTGTTGACAATTCAGACATTTGGACACAAAACCCACTATATCCTTCTTCATACCATTCCACGAATAGACTTTCCGTAGGTCACGGTACATCTTGGTGGCTCACGAATGAATAGAATAGCGTGAACCATGAGCCTCTTCTAGAATTTTCTCCCTCAAACCATCAACATCCATAACACACAATATACCTTGGTACCTAAGTACCCCATCTCCCCCTTGGGAGAAAACCTCTATGAACTTGTTAAGAATCGATTCTTTCGATTCCATCAAAATAGGATCAAGGTGTTGCTTAGACTTCACATCAACTACAAAGGATGATTCCGAACTATGATGAATCATAACTCCACCCTTGGTGGAATCCACTAGTTGGACACCTAACCGGGCCAACCTATGCACATCACGAACCAATTCCTTCTTCTCATCTTCTACATGAGCCACACTACCCATGGACAATCTACTTAGGGCATCTGCAACCACATTAGCTTTTCTGAGGTGGTATAGGACACTCATATCATAATCTTTCAAAAGCTCTAACACCTTCTTTGTTGGAGATTAAAATCACTTTGGCTAAACACATATAAAGACTTGTGGTCGGTAAACACATCTACATGGACCTCATGTAAGTAATGTCTCCATATTTTCAAAGAAAATATAATCGCCGCTAATTCAAGGTCATGAGTCGGGTAGTTCTTCTTATGAACCTTGATTTGCTTTGAAGCATAAGTGATCATTCGACCCTGTTGCATAAGGACATATCCCAAACCTACTCCAGAAGTGTAACAATATACCACAAATCCATCGGTACCCTTTGTTAAGGTCAACACCAGAGCGAAGGTAATCCTATCTTTCAATTCTTGGAAGCTTTTCTCACAAGCCTCTATCCACTCAAATTGATACACCCCGAAAAAATGATAGGATGAACTAGAGCCTTATGGTGTGGGTTAGAGTAACCTTAAGGCAACGAATAGGCTATCTTAGAGCTTAAATGGTTAAGGAATAAGTGTAGGGTGAACTCTAGGACCCTAAACTACCTAAGAAAAATCAAGGGAAAATAATAGCTACCTTAAGTCCATTCGGCGATGGGTAGTAGCTTTGCCCATGAGCCTTGGCAATGCGCCAAAGGACTCTTCTTGGCTAGTGGACAGCCACCCCTCAAGTCGAAGCTGCTAGAACAAAGGGCGGAATGGGTGGAGGATCGCCCAATGCATTGTCGATTCGTCTATGGTCCCTCTTCATCGCTTAGTGAGCTGCCCATTTAGGGAGCTCACTGTAACTTTGGGCAGAAACAAGTTGCATTAGGCGTGTCGCCTAAGTGCCTTGGCGAGCCAAGGTGTGCCAAAGGGCGGACTACAATGTGAAAGAGGTAAGGTTGGAAGTTTAATGAAGGGTCTTTTAGTAAGTCTTTCCTAAACTTAAACCAATACTTTCTAATCTTTTCCTACTAAATATAAATACTTTTTAGAGTCAAATTCTCATTTTCTAATCACTTTTAAAGGAAATAAAAGAAGATCCAAATCCTTGCAATAATTCTC
Organism: Solanum pinnatisectum; assembly: GCA_035578085.1. Classification (NCBI taxonomy): domain Eukaryota; kingdom Viridiplantae; phylum Streptophyta; class Magnoliopsida; order Solanales; family Solanaceae; genus Solanum; species Solanum pinnatisectum. Next base: position 355,973 of record JAWPEI010000046.1, read on the forward strand.
TCTCTAGAAGATTCTTCATTGAAGAACCCCAAAAACTTGAAGATTAGGGCTCAAGCTCTAAGGTTTTCACTCCAATTCGTGGGCAACGCTTTGATTAAGGTATGGGGAACTTCCTTCATGTAATTTCTTTCTCCATGAAGCCCTTCAAACTCTAATTTCGAAACTTGGTATATTATTCAAAAACTAGTGTTTCTATTCTAACCATGGTTTCTTCTTAAAATGATTTCATCTTGTTGATTTCGTTATACTATGGATGAATTGATGTTTAATGGTGATTTTAACTGTAAAACTCCCCTTGAACCCATATATACCCCATGACCCCAATTTCAAGTATTGTGATGGGTGTATTGATGCAAGATGATTTACTATGAATTGCTCCTATGTGAATTTAGTTATTGAATCTTGTTCTATCCATGCCTATTGTAGTATCCTTGATCGTAATTGTGAGACATGATTCATGACCTTAAAAAGGGGTAAATTGCTAGGGTTTGTGCATATGAATGAAATATGTCTATAAACTATTGATTCATTTAGAACTTAATCTCATATGACTAATGTGTAAAGTTGGTATTGTTGAAAGGTAGTTCTTCCCTTACCTTTACACTTGAGACTATATGTATTATCTAGTATGATGATATTGTTGTTGTTGCAAGGACAATTACACACACATGCACACTTCATGCATATGACATTATTATGATGTAAGCAAATGGTGTTAATTGAAAGAATAGTTCTGATATGCTCCTTTTACACATTATTATGCATGAATTATACATAAACCATATTGATCCTATTGTGTTGATTGAAAGTCCATTCTCATGAGAACACATGATCTTTGTGTGAAAGTTATTCTCACATACTAATTATGATTTTAAAGTTGAAAGTGCATTCTCACCTTAAATGAATCAATGAGCTACTTTATGAATTGTATTGAACGAAGGATAAAGTATTCCTTCACACATATAAATACAATTGAAAGACTAATAACATATAATTCAAGAAATATTTCTTAGAACAGAATGGAAATGGACAATGAGGTAAAGGCCCTCCCGCCAATGCTATGTCGAGGGTCATCCACAAGGGAACTCATGAGATGGAAGCCCCTCCGCCAATGCAACAGGGCGGATTTCTAGAAGCAATCTCCCTATCCTAGAACTAAGTGCCAACATAGGACATTAGCTAGTTGATCCACCTTATAGCTAGACATTTTAGTTCTACCTTAGGCAAGTAGAACACCTTTCTCGATGTGAGGTTACACGACACCGGATTTCATGTAGCTCACATGGTCTATGTCGGTTGAGGTAACTTTTCACTAAAAATGAAGATAATGAATGAGACACGGAACTTGCTACAACTTCTTGGTAAATTTGCTTAGTAGGAGTGGGGGTATGGAAGTTCACTCCCACATTGCACAAGCGGGTTTAGTAAGGTGTGGTAGGGTGGTTCCTTTACTTTATGTTGAGATTCAATGTATGCATACATATTGAATGGTAAGTTGATGTTAATGACTTTCCTTATGATTCAAAGTATTATGCATGACTAATTCCTTATTTGTGACAAATGATATTAATGAGGTTTGAAGATATTGGACATGGCCAAGGTAACTTCAAAAGGGTATTTTGTAAGGTTGGTATTATGGGATGCCAATCGTACATTGCACAAATGCTTCTTAGGGGTTGCTAAGGTGTTGATATTATCTTATAATGGTTATGAATGTGATTGTGGCTGGTGTTGTACATTAGATATGCATGATTGGTTTCTAAACTCAATAAATGCATTCTTTTCACTAAAATGTCTGTTTTATCATGTTTAAGGATTTTATGCATGTTTCCATACTAAGTACATATTATGTACTAACCCTTTTCTCTCCCTTCTACTAAATGAGTGTAGGTTCCATCTAGGTGATTACACTCTCGTTCAAAGAAGACTTGGATTGCTATCTCCAAGTAGTTGGTGAGTCCTCAAGTTTGAGGATGGGATCTCTTATTTTCTAGGTCATGTCATATTTCGTATATTAAGACTTCTATAAGTCCCAAAATTTGTATTCTTTGGTTTAGATGGTGTAAAAGACAAAAGTCTAGATTCTTACGATTTTCATATATGAAACATGAAGTTGAACTTCGATTGTAAAAGTTTTAAACTTTCCATATTATTTCTATCTCTTATGTCATGATTATGCTATATGGCTTGTATGAGACCACTTTGGGGTCAAGTACGCCGTGTTACGACTTAGGGTGCTCTCGGTTCTTGACAAACATGGTATCAGAGCATAAGTTTTTAGGAATAATATTTAGGTTGTTGTCTCATACAACGCATCTAGTAGAGTCTTGTTCATGAGTGTAAAGCGCCACCCTTATGAATGAGAGGCTATAAGATATTTAGGAACTCTCACTTTCTTCATTACTCTTTAGTCATGCTTAGAGTTTCTACTCTATATGGTCTTTTATCCTAATCCTTTTCTTGTGCATATAGGATATGAATACAAGAAGTGGTAATACAAGAAGGGCATTAGAGGGAAATGTGAATGAGGAGGTTCCCCCTCAAGCTCCTCAAAACACTCAAGCTCCTAATGATGAAGGGGTCATGACTAATGTTGAGATAAGGGTGGCCTTCAAAACTTTGGCGCAACTCATTACGGTTCAAGCTTAAACCGTCACCACTCAAGCTCAATCTATGGTGGCTCAAGCCAACCAAGAGGTTAGGCCCCGGGTGGAGCACAATGTGAGTACTATGGCCTCAAGTTTGAGAGACTTCACTAGGATGAATCCTCTTATCTTCTTGGTTTCTAAAGTGAATGAAGACCCATAAGAGTTCTTGGAGGAGGTTTACAAAATTGTGGATGCTATGGGAGTGACTTCTATTGAGAAAGCCGAACTAGTGAGATATCAATTGAAAGACATGGCCCAAGTATGGTTTACTCAATGGAAGGATAATAGGGCTATAAAAGCGGGTCCCATAACTTAGGAAGTATTCAAGAAGGAGTTCCTTGATAGGTTCTTTCCCCATGAGAAGAGGGAAGCCAAAGTTTAGGAATTCATCAATCTCCGTCAAGGAGGGATGAGTGTCTAAGAATACTCATTGAAATTCATAAAGTTTTCCAAATATGCTCCTTCTTTGGTGTCCGATCCTAGAGATGAAATGATTCATTTTGTGATGGGGGTGTCCGAGGATATTGAGAAGGAATGTCGTGCGGCTATGCTTCATGACGATATGAACATTTTGCGTCTAATGGTCTATGCTCAACAAGTTGAGGAGACAAGGCTTCAGAAGAAGACTAGAGAGGTGAAAAGGGCTAGAGTTGAGGATGGAGATTCTTCAAAGGGTAATTTTGAGGGTCAAAGTGGACCAAGGTTTAAGAAGAGGTTCTCTAATCAAAGTTCCTCTAATGCTCCCAAGACCAACAAAGATAAGGTGTCTAACCCCAAGCCTCAAGGAGGCAATAAGAGTGGATCTCCCATGGATAGACCTACATGTGCCATCTGTGGTAAGAGGCATGAGGGGAAATGTCTTGCTGGTATGGGCGTGTGCTATGGATGTGGCAAAAGTAGGCATCAATTGAAAGATTGTCCAACTCGTACGGCCAAGGGAAAAGAGGGTAATCAAGTTCCTCCAAGTAGTTCTAACTCTGATGCTTCTAAGAAGAACCGCTTCTATGTTCTCCAATCTAGAGGTGAGCAAGAGAACTCCCCTGATGTTGTCACGGGTATGTTGTAAATCTTTTCTATTGATGTTTATGCATTACTAGATCTCGGAGCCACTTTATCTTTTGGTACACCTTTAGTGGCTATGAAATTTGAAGTATTCCCCGAAACCCTAAAAGAACCTTTTTCGTGTCTACCCCGATAGGGGATTCGATCATAGCGAAAAGAGTATATAGGAAATGTCCAATCTCCTTATATCATAGAGTCATTTTGGTTGATTTGATTGAATTATATATGTTGGACTTTGATGTCACCTTGGGAATAGATTGGATTCATGCTTGTTTTGCTTCTATTGATTGTAGAACTCGGGTAGGAAAGTTTAAATTTTTGGGTGAGCCCATTTTGGAATGGAAAGGAGGGAACTCTGTTCCTAGAGGTCAATTTGTTTCCTACCTAAAACCTACGAAAATAATTTGCAAGGGGTGTGTGTATCATATTGTTATGTTTATGGATGTTGAATCCAAAGTCCCTTCTTTTGAGTCGGTCCCCGTAGTGAGGGAGTTTTTGGAAGTCTTTCCTGATGAGTTGCCCGAAATTCCTTCCGAACGGGAACAGACTTTGGCATTGATCTTTTGCTGGATACTCAACCCATATCTACCCCTCCCTATAGAATGGCTCTGGCCGAATTGAAAGAGTTGAAGGCACAACTCAAGGACTTGTTAGACAAGGGTTTTATTCAACCAAGCATATCTCCTTGGGGTGCTACGGTATTGTTTGTGAAGAAGAAGGATGGATCCCTTAGAATGTGTATTGATTATCATCAATTGAACAAGGTTACTATTAAGAATAAGTATCCACTTCCTAGGATTGACGACTTGTTTGATCAACTTTAAGGGGCTACCTCTTTCTCCAAAATAGATCTTTGTTCAGGTTACGATCAACTAAGGGTAAGAGGATGTGATATTCCAAAGACGTCCTTTAGAATCCGATACGGTGACTTTGAATTTGTGGTTATGTCTTTTGGGTTGACCAATGCCCCGACAGCATTCATGGATTTAATGAATAGGGTCTTTAGGCACTATCTAGACATGTTTGTGATAGAGTTTATTGACGACATCTTGATCTACTCCAAAAATGAAGGAGAGCATATGGATCATTTGAGGATCGTATTGCAAATCCTTAAAGACCACCAATTATATGCTAAGTTTAGTAAATGTGAATTTTGGCTTAAGTCGGTTGCTTTCCTCGGTCACATTATATCAGGTATGGGTATTGAGGTAGATCCGAAGAAGACGGAGGCAGTCAAAAATTGGCCTAGACCTCTAACTCCAATTGATATTAGGAGTTTTTTGGGATTAGTTGGCTACTATTGGAGGTTTGTGAGGGTTTATCCTCTATTGCATCTCCATTGACGGCCTTAACTCAAAATAAAGAGAAGTTTGTGTGGTCGGAGGCTTGTGAGAAGAGTTTCCAAGAATTGGAGGATAGGCTTCTGCTCTAGTGTTGACTTTACCGGAGGGTAATGATGGGTTTGTAGTATATTGTGATGCTTCCCGAGTAGGTTTAGGGTATGTCCTCATGCAACATGGGAAAGTAATTGCCTATGCTTCAAGGCAACTCAAGGTACATGAAAAGGATTATCCGACTCATGATCTCGAATTAGCGGCGGTGGTGTTTGCTTAGAAAATTTGGAGGCACTACCTTTATGGTGTCCATGTAGATGTGTTCACTGACCATAAGAGTCTTCAATATGTGTTTAGCCAAAAGGAATTGAATCTCCGACAAATAAGGTGGTTAGAGTTGTTGAAAGACTATGACATGAGTGTCCTTTACCACCCTGGCAAAGCCAATGTAGTTGCGGATGCCCTAAGTAGATTGTCCATGGGTAGTGTGGCTTATGTCGAAGAGGAGAAGAAGGAACTAGTTCATGATGTGCATAGGTTGGCCCGGCTAGGTGTCCAACTAGTGGATTCCACCAAGGGTAGGTTCATAGTCCATCATAGTTTTGAATCGTCCTTAGTGGTTGATGTAAATTCTAAGCAACACCTTGATCCTATTTTGATGGAATTGAAAGAATTGGTTCTCAACAAGTCCATTGAGGCTTTCTCCTAAGGGGGAGATAGGGTGCTTAGGTACCAAGGTCGGCTATGTGTTCTGGATGTTGATAGCTTGAGAGAGCGAATTTTGGATAAGGCCCATGGTTTGCGATATTCTATTCATCCGGGAGCCACCAAGATGTACCGTGATATACAAAAAGTCTATTGGTGGAATGGTATGAAAAAGGATATAGCTGGATTTGTGGCCAAATGTCTGAATTGTCAACAAGTTAAAGTTGAGCACCTAAAGCCCGGAGGCTTGTGCCAAGATATAAATATTCCCACTTGGAAGTGGGAGGATGTCAACATGGACTTTGTTGTGGGTTTGCCTCGTACTCGAAGGCAACATGATTCTATTTGGGTCATTGTGGATAGGATGACCAAATCAGCCCATTTCTTTCCAGTTATGACTTCTTTTACGGCGGAAGACTATGCCAAGTTGTACACCAAGGAAATAGTGAGGTTACATGGAGTTCCTTTATCGATTATTTCGGATCGGGGTACTCAATTAACTTCACATTTTTGGAAGGCTTTCCAATAAGGGCTCGGTACCAATGTTAAGCTTAGTACCGCTTTTCACCCTCAAATGGATGGTCAAGTGGAACGCACCATTCAAACTTTAGAGGACATGTTGAGAGCATGTGTTATTGATTTCAAGGGAAATTGGGATGACCATCTATAGTTGATAGAATTTGCCTACAATAATAGTTACTACTCAAGTATCGCCATGGCACTGTTCGAAGCATTGTATGGTAGGAGATGTAGATCTCCGGTTAGGTGGTTTGAAGTAGGTGAAGTTGCCCTACTTGGTCCCGAGTTAGTTCATGAGGCCATGGAAAAAGTTCACCTCATTAGAGAAAGGTTGAAGACGGCCCAAAGTCGGCAACAGTCTTATGCCAATGTTAGACGAAAGGATCTAGAATTCGAAGTTGGTGATTTTGTCTATTTGAAAATCTCACCCATGAAGGGTGTGATGAGGTTTGGAAAAAAGGGGAAACTTAGTCCCCAATTTATGGGTCCTTACCAAGTCATGAAACGAGTCAATAAAGTTGCATATGACCTCAACTTGCCAAGTGAGTTTGCCCCAGTTCACTTGTGTTTCATGTTTCCATGCTCAAAAAGTGCATTGTTGATCAGGTATCCATTCTACCTTTAGAAGGCTTAGGATTTGATGAGAACCTTACTTATGAAGAGATTCCGGTAGAAATTTTAGACCGGCAAGTGAAGAGGTTGTGAAATAAAGAAGTTGCTTCAGTTAAGGTTCTATGGAGGAATAATTTAGTTGAGGGAGCTACATGGGAGGCCAAGACCGATATGAAGTCCCGCTATCCTCATCTTTTTCCTTCTACTCCTACCTAAACTTGAGGTAAGTAATTCCTCTTGAATTTTTAATGCTTTGGGAGTCATGTGCATCTTGTGAGTTTTCATGATTTCCTTATGTTGTGCATGTTCTTGTGACAATTCATGATTAGTATATATTAAGTTTTCATGAATTACATATATTCCCCATGTTGATTCTATTTTTATATGATGAGTGCAATTGTTAGTTTCAAAATGGTGAAATGATGAACATGTTTAGTTATGTGATGAATGACTTGTTGGCTCTATATTGATGTGTTGAGCTTACTTGAGTTGGAGAAGTTAGTTCCTCCTATATGTATATAAGAATTCATGAGTTTCCATGCATGCTCAGTTGGTAGATGCAATTCCTACTTTCTTGCAATGCATTGACCATGTCTTATAATGGAGATGATGTTTTCCTCCTATGAATCTTGCATTTTGTTGTTGCACACTCATTGGGCTGCTAGTCTTGAGTCTCCACTTCCGTAAGGTGTCTAGATTTACATTCGAGGACGAATGTCCCCAAGGGGGAGATAATGTCACACCCCAGAAAAATGATAGGATGAATTAGAGCCTCATGGTGTGGATTAGAGTAACCTAAAGGCAACGACTATGCTATCTTAGAGCTTAAATGGTTAAGGAATGAGTCTAGAATGAAGTCTAGGACCCTAAACTACCTAAGAAAAATCAAGGGAAAACTATAGCTACCTTAAGTCCATTCGGCGATGGCTAATAGCTTCGCCTATAAGCCTTGGCGATGCACCAAAGGACTCTTCTCGCCTAGTGGACAGCCGCCTTTCAAGTCCAAGCTGCAGGAACAAAGGGCGAAATGGGTGGAGGATCACCCAATGAATTCGCGATTCGCCCATGGTCCCTCCCCATCGTATAGTGAGCTGCCCATTTAGGGAGTCCACTATAACTTGGGCAGAACCAAGGTGCATTAGGCGTGTCACCTAAGTGCCTTGGCGAGCCAAGTTGTACCAAAGGGTTGACTGCAGCGTGAAAGAGGTAAGGTTGGGAGTTTAACGAAGGATCTTTTAGTAAGTCTTTCCTAAACTTAAACTAATACTTTCTAATCTTTTCCTACTAAATATAAATACTTTTTAGAGTCAAATTCTCCTTTTCTAATCACACTTAAAGGATATAAAAGAAGACCCAAATCCTTGCAAAAATTCTCTCTCTAGAAGTTCCTCCATTGAAGAACCCCAAGAACTTGAAGATTAGGGCTCAAGCTCCAAGGTTTTCACTTCAATTCGTAGGCAAGGCTTTGATTAAGGTATGGGGACCTTCATTCATGGAATTTCTTTCTCCGTGAAGCCTTTCAAACTCTAATTTCGAAACTTGGTATATTTTTCAAAAATTAGGTTTTCTATTCTAACCATGGGTTCTTCTTAAAAATAATTTCATCTTGTTGATTTCATTATACTATGGATGAATTGATATTTAATGGTGATTTTCATTGTAAAACTCCCCTTGAACCCATGTATACCCCATGACCCCAATTTCAAGTATTGTGATGGGTGTATTGATGCAAGATGATTTACTATGAATTGCTCCTATGTGAATTTAGTTATTGAATCTTGTTCTATCCATGCCTATGGTAGTATCCTTGGGCGTAATTTTGAGACATGATTCATGACCTTAAAAAGGGGTAAATTGCTAGGGTTTGTGCATATGAATGAAAGATGTGTATAAACTATTGATTCATTTAGAAAGTAATCTCCTCTGACTAATGTGTAAAGTTGGTATTGTTGAAAGGTAGTTCTTCCCTTACCATTACACTTGAGACTATATGTATTATCTAGTATGATGATATTGTTGTTGTTGGGTTGTTGCAAGGACAATTACACACACATGCACAGTTCATGCATAAGATATGATTATGATGTAAGCAAATGTTGTTAATTGAAAGTATAGTTCTCATATGCACCTTTACACATTATTTTGCATGAATTGTACCTAAACCATGTTGATCCTATTGTTTTGATTGAAAGTCCATTCTCATGAGAACACATGATCTTGGTGTGAAAGTTCTTCTCACATACTAATTATGAATCTAAAGTTGAAAGTACATTCTCACCTTTAATGAATCAACGAGCTATTTCATGAATTGTATTTAACGAAGGATAAAGTATTCCTTCACGCATGTAAATATAATTCAAAGACTAATGACATATAATTTGGGAAATATTGCTTAGCACTGAATGGATATGGATAATGAGGTAATGGCCCTCCCGTCAATTCAATGTCGAGGGTCATCCACAAGGGAACTCATGAGATGGAAGCCCCTCCGCCAATGCAATAGGGCGGGTTTCTAGAAGCAATCTCCCTATCCTAGAACTATGTGCCAACATAGGACCTTAGCTAGTGGATTCACCTTATAGCTAGACATTTTAGTTCTACCTTAGGCAAGTAGAACACCTTTCTCGGTGTGGGGTTACACGACACTGGATTCCATGTAGCTCATATGGTCTATATTGATTGAGGCTAATTTTCCCTTTTAATGAAGATAATGAATGAGACACGGAACATGCTATAACTTCTTGGTAAATTTGCTTACTAGGAGTGGGGGTATGGAACTTCACTCCCACATTGCACAAGTGGGTTTAGTAAGGTGTTATAGGGTTGTTCCTTTACTTTATGTTGAGATTCAATGTATGCATACATATTGAATGGCTAGTTGATGTTAATGACTTTTCTTATGATTCAAATTATTATGCATGACTAATTCCTTATTTGTGACAAATGATATTAATGAGGTTTGAAGATATTGGACATGGCCAAGGTAACTTCAAAAGGGTATTTAGTAAGGTTGGTATTATGGGATGCCAATCATACATTGCACAAATGCTTCTTAGGGGTTGCTAAGGTGTTGATATTATCTTATAATGGTTATGAATGTGATTGTGGCTGGTGTTGTACATTGGATATGCATGATTGGTTTCTAAACTCAATAAACGCATTCATTTCACTAAAATGTTCGTTTTATCATGTTGAAGGATTTTATGTATGTTTCCATACTTAGTACATATTATGTTGTAACTCCTTTTCTTCCTTCTACTAAATGAGTTAAGGTTCCGGCTAGGTGCTTAAACTCTCGTTCAAAGAAGACTTGGATTGCTATCTCCAAGTAGTGGGTGAGTCCTCAAGTTCAAGGACGGGATCTCTTATTTTCTTAGTCATGTCGTATTTCGTATATTGAGACTTCTACTGATGTATAAGCGCTAAGTCCCAAAATTTGTATTCTTTGGTTTAGATGGTGTAAGAGACATAAGTCTAGATTCCTATGATTTTCGTATATGAAATATGAAGTTCAACTTCAATTGCAAAAGTTTTAAATTTTTTGCATTATTTCTGTGTCTTATGTCATGATGATGCTATATGGCTTGTATGAGACCACTTCAGGGTCAAGTACGCCGTGTTACGACTTGTGGGTGCTCTCGGGTCGTGATAGAAATTTAGCCTTCTTTTGAGTTAAGGTTGGCACGACCCGAGAGAACCCCCTAGTCGTAACACGGCGTAGTTGACCCCGAAGTGGTCGCATACAATCCCTTAGCACATTCTTAGCATAAGATAATAAAGAATACGGGAAAATTTAAAACTTTTACAATCAGTGTCTTAGTTCATAAAATCAAGTGGAAGTCTTTACTAGAAACTTTGTCTCAAACCATCTATTTAACTCTTGAGTAAAAGTCTTTGGGACGCAGCCCATACAAAGTCTAAAAACATAAAGAAATGACATAAGGAAATAAAGGGTTTGTCCTCGAAGCTATAAGGACTCACCAATTCTTCAAATTTTCTAAATCCTTGAATGTCTAGCCTCCAAAGAAACTCAAGCCTCCAACCTTACAATTGGTTAGAATGTAGGCACTATGCTTTAGTACAAAATGTACTAAGTATGAAAGCTAACACAACAGCATAAGAGCATCTCAAATGGTTATTCAACATAAGACATAAGAATAAGAGATAATAACATAGTCATAACATAATCATCATAGTCATATCATGGTCTCCAACATAAACTTCATATAAACATAAGTCAACATAAGACATAGTTAATAAGCATAGGAGATAAGTCATAATCATATCAACATAACTGACTCTTAGTCATCATTACTATAATAGCACCATTCTGAAGTAACCTCAAAAGTATACAAGAGCAAAGCAAGAATAACATCCCATAATACCACCCAAGCCAAGTATCCCTTTTTAGTCATCTTAATCATAGTCTATGTGCATGGTTACTTCAAAATTCTTTCTACCATAAAGGAACCATACTTCTAAGGAACCTCAAAACACACTTGTGCAATCATGAAAGGCATCCCATACTACCCTTCACACTAAGCATAGCCTTGAAATCATCTTAGTCATATTCACCCTACTTTTGGTCTTACTATAAGCTTACTTCGTATAGACAAACGAACCTACCACCTTAGTCAATCATATCTTTGAAGGCAACTATGACAACAACCAAAGCTAAATCATACTATGCGTGGGAACCCTTCATACCTAGCCTTAAGTCATTTTGGTGCCATGTATGGATAGCATCCCATACTACTACCGACACTAAGTACTCATTTAGACTATCATGAAGGTTCACTAGTTGGGGATTAATCCCTCTATTCTATTTACCTTTATTCATGGCTACCAAGGAATGACCCCCTAATAGTCTAGACCATGCTATCATCTTACTAACATAACTAGGTTAAGATAAGCTAACTACCTTGGAATACACACTAACATGCAAGTCCAAGCTAGTCTAGGAAAGGTACAAGTGTCCTATCCTAGCTACCATGAAATAGTCCTACACCAACTAAGTCATGGTACCCTTACAAGTGTACTAGATGACAAAAGAAATCTATCCATAGGGAAGTGTGATTCTCAACCCTAAGCTACCATGACTAATCCTAACTCAAGCTATCCTTGAAATGCATCTAACAATGCAAGTCAAGCTACCCTTAGGAGAGTCTAAGTCCTCTATCCCAAAGCTACCATAAAATCGTCTTGGCCAAACGAAGTCAAGCTACCATGAATGCATCCTAACAATTCTAGTTCAAGCTTACCCATAGGAGAGTATAAATCCTCAATCCTAGGCTACCATGACTACTACTAACTCATGCTACCATGACATGCATCCTACAATGTTGAATCAAGCTATCCCTTAGTCTCCTAGAATAGATCCTCATCCTAAGCTATCAACCTTGGTCTTATCCTACTAAGCCAAGATATACATGAAAGTATCATATATCACAACTTCAAGCTATTCTATGCTAACATGCTTTCATTCATTTTAGGTTAGTAGGTCAACCTAGAATCCTTCTATGTGAGAGAACTTGAATCTCCTAGCATATTCATGTCTAAGTGTACAAGAGGAAGAGAATTACACCACAAGATCACATCATATTGAGTTTACCCCCAAAGCCCTGACAATGATGGCTACAAGCCCTACTTTCAAGCTTAACCTCATTCTATCATGATCCATGTCTATATTACAAGCTATTCAATCACATTGTTCCTTAGAAGGTGATTCTAGTCCTACTTGATCATAAAGGTTCAATTCCAACTTTACAAGTCAATATCAGTCCTATTCAATTAAGTCTAGTTAAATTCATGATTAGATGATCCTAACTATGATCAATTAGTATTCAAGACATTGAAATAGGAACATCACTTTAGAACCTTCAATTTTGCCTCTAATGGCATCAACCCACAATATCCATATTCATCAATTTAGATTAGGTTTCATCATAGAAATCACATGAATTCATCATAATATCATTAAACAAAGACAATTCAATCATAATTGGGTGATATCCACTAGATTGGAATCACACCCAAGCCTTACCCACGATGTTATCACAACCTTAGCTAGAATTGGGTTTTTGAGTTCACAATTGGGGGGAATCTATGGGGGCTCCATGGGTAGAAGAACCCATGGATGAATAAGCTTCACATACCTTCAATAAAATCCCTAAACAAAGATTGAATCAATGGTGAAAATCTCCCTAAGCTGCTACCCCAACCTCATTTCTTCTTTTTCTTCTAGAGAGCGAATTTCTTGGGGAGTAATTTAGGGGTCTTTAGATAAATGAGTCAAAGTGATTAGTTTAGGGGTCTATTAACTATTTATAGGTGGTTATTTAACTATCTAACCGACCCCCTAAGCCCTTAATTAATGAACTAATCAAATCCCAAACACCCAACGTAAAACTAAAATGCTAAAAACTGGCAGTATTCACGACTCACCATCCACGAACCGTAGATTGATCTACTGTCCGTGGTTTGGTCTCGTAGTTTGGGTCAGAGACTCATATTTTTTAGACCAACTTAGGCCTGATTCAAGACCATGAACCATGGGGCGTAGATCAGTCTACTGAGCGTGGTTTGCAACCATAAATCACACTTTTTGACAGTTTTGGTGGACTGTTTTGGGGTCCCCCTCAAGGACCCCTTGGGTGGTCCTTGGGGAGTCGTACCAGGACGTTTAACTCCTAAACATGATATTCTAAGTATGGGAGCCATTTATTTTTATTTTAACCCTCATATGACACTTCAAACCTTACCCCAAAGGCTCTAGAACACATTAGTTCAGCTAACTAAAACATAGGGTGTTACAACAGTCATCAATGGAGAAGCGATAGAGGACAAGCCCTCAACAAATCTCTGATAATAACTGGCCAAACACTAAAAGCTTCTAATATAGGTAGGAGATAAAGGTCTTGGCAAACTCTTGACCGTATCCATCTTCTTAGGATCAACCTCAATACCCTTACCCGACACAGTATGGCCAAGAAAAGCAACCGACCTTAGCCAAAACTCACACTTACTAAACTTATCATATAATTGGTGGTCTTTAGGGACTTGCAATACTATCCTCAAGTGCTTCATATGATCACCCTCACTCCTTGAATAGATCAAAATATCATCAATAAAGACGAACACAAAAGAATCAATATATTGCCTAAATACCCTATTCATTAGGTCCGTGAATGCCGCCGGGGCATTTGTTAGACCAAAAGATATGACTAGGAATTTGTAGTGACCATATCTTATATGAAAGGCCATCTTAGTAATGTCAACCTCTCTTACCCTAATTTGGTGGTAGCCCGACCTTAGGTCTATCTTTAAAAAGTAACTCGCCCCTTGTAGTTGGTCAAACAAATCATCAATTCTAGGGAAAGGTTACTTATTCTTTGTAGTGACCTTATTCAATTGGTGGTAATCAATACACATCCTAAGGGACTCATCTTTCTTTTTCACAAATAATACTGGAGCACCCCATGAAGATATGCATGGTAGAATTAAACCCTTGTCTAGCAAATCCTTGAGTTGTGCCTTCAATTCTTTTAATTCGGCAGGAGCCATCCGGTAAGAGGGAATCGATATGGTTTGAGTATCTGACAAAAGATCAATGTTGAAGTCTATTTCCTGTTCGGGAGAAATTCTGAGCAAGTCATTGGGAAAGACTTCTAGAAACTCCCTCACTACGGGGACTGACTCTAAAGAAGGAGTCTCTGACTCAATGTCCATAACCCTAACAATATGATAGACACACCCCTTAGAAATCATTTTACTAGCTTTTAGACATGAAATGAATAGACCTCTAGGGATTGAATTTCCCCCCTTCCATTCCAAAACGGGCTCATTTGGAAATTGAAACTTCACTACTCGAGTTCTACAATCAATGGAAGCAAAACAAACATGAAGCCAATCCATTCCCAAGATGGCATCAAAGTCCAACATATCTAATTCTATCAAATTAACCAAAGTGACTCTATGGGACAAGGAGAGAGGACATCTCGTATACACCGTTTTATCTACAACCAAATAACCTACCGGGGTAGACATGGAAAAAGGTTCTTTTAACTCTTTGGGAGACACTTCAAATTTCATAGCCACAAAAGGGGTAACAAAAGATAAAGTGACACCGGAGTCTAATAATGTATAAACATTAATTGAAAATACTTGCAACAGACTGATAACAATGTCTAGGGACCCCCTCTTGATCACTTCTAGATTGGAGGGAATAAAAGTGATTCTTCTTAGAAGCATTGGCATTAGAACCACTTGGTGTAGCTTGATTACCTTTTTTTCCCATGGCCGCACGTGTTGGACAATCTTTCAATTGATGTCCACTTCTGCCACATCCATAGCACACACCCATACCGGCAAGACATTTCCCTTTATGCTTCTTACCACACTTTGCACATGTAGGCCTCTCTATGTAAGATACACCCCTATTGCCTCCTTGAGGCTTAGGGTTAGGTACCCTATCCTTTTTGGTCTTAGGAGCATTGGAGGAACTTTGATTAGAGAACCTCTTCTTAAACCTTGGTCCACTTTAGCCTTCAAACTTACTCTTAGAAGAATTTCCATCCTCGGGCCTTGCCCTCTTCACCTCTCTACTCCTCTTCCTAAGCCTTCACTCCTTAACTTGTTTAGCATAAACCATAAACCTTAAGATACCCATGTTGTCATGGAGCATTGCCGCACGACACTCTTCTTCAATAGCATCTGACACACCGGTGACAAAGCAACTCATTTCATCCCGTGGGTTGGAAACCAAAGAGGGGGCATATTTGGACAACTTAGTGAATTTCAAAGAGTATACTTTGACACTCATACCTCCTTGGCGAAGGTTGATGAACTCCTCAACTTTGGCTTCCCTCTTCTCCTGGGGGAAGAACCTATCAAGGAACGCCTTCTTGAATACCTCCCAACTTATGGAATCCACCCTTAAAGGCCTATTATCCTTTTATTGAGTGTACCATACTTGGACCACATCTTTCAACTGATACCCAGCTAACTCGACTTTCTCAATAGAAGTGACTCCCATAGCCTCCACTATCTTGTAGACCTCCTCCAAAAACTCTTCTGGGTCTTCATTCATTTTGGAACCCAAGAAGATTTGAGGGTTCATCCTAGTAAAATCTCTCAACCGTGAGGCCATGTTACTCACATTGGGCTCTATCTGGGGCCTAACTTCTTGGTTGGCTTGAGCCGTTATGGTTTGGGCTTGAGTTGTGACGGTTTGAGCTTGAATCGTACTCAGTTGAGTTAAAGTTTGGAAAGCCGCCCTTATCTCATCATTAGTCATGATTCCTTTCTCATTAGGAGCTTGAGGGTCTTGAGGAGCTTGAGGGGGAACCTCTTCATTCACATTCTCCTCTTGTGCCCTTCTTGTATTCATTGCCTATAATTACAAGAAAAGGGTTAGGAGAAAGGACTTCTAGAGCTAAGACTCCAAGCAAAACTAAAGAGTACTAGAAAAAGAGAATGTTCCTAAATATTTTACAGCCTCTCATTCATAAGTGTGGCATGCTTCACACTCATGAACAAGACTCTACTAGACATGGTTCATGAGACATCAACCTAAATATTATTCCCAAAAACTTATGCTCTGATACCAAGTTTCTCACAACCCAAGGCTAGCCCCTAGACGTGACACGGTGTACTTGACCTTGAAGGGGTCTCATACAAGCCTCTAGCATCATCATTACATAAGACATAGAAATAATGCGGATAAATTTAAAACTTTACAATCGAAGTCCAACTTCACTTTTCATAAAAGAAAATCATAGGAAATCTCAACTTTGTCACATTTACAATCTAATCATAGGAATATAAAATTTAGGACTTAGCCCTTTACATCAATAAAAGTCTCAATATAAGAGATACAAAATGAAACTAAGAAATAGGAAATCCCATCCTCAAACTTGAGGACTCACCACAACTTGGAGATAAGCAATCCAAGTCTTCTTAAAAAGGAGAGTGAAAGTTAGCTAACCGGAACCTACACACATTAAGATGTAGAAGGAAGAAGGGGTTAGCACAAAATTGTACTAAGTATGGAAACATGCATAAAATCCTTAAAACATGATAAAAAGGGCATTTTATTTGAAAAGAATGCATATATCAAATTTGGAAACCAACATACATTTTCAATGTCAAAGACAAGCCATAATCACATTTATATTCACAACATGGTAACATCAACCCCTTAGCAACACCTAAGGAACACTTGTGCAATGTATGGTTGCATCCCATAATACCAACCATACCAAGTACTCCTTTAAAGCTACCTTGGTCATACATATCACCTTTGAACCTCATCATAATCAATAGTCATCAATAAGGAACTAGTCATGTACATTACTTGAACATAAGGAAAGTCATTCATATCAACTATCCATTCAATATACATGCATACATTCGATCTAATCATAACATACAAGAACTATCCCATAACATCCTACTAAGTCTACTTGTGCATTATGCAAGTGAAGTCCCATACCCCCACTCCTACTAAGTAAACTCACCAAGAAGTCATAGTTTAGTTCATGTCTTATTCATTATCTTGTCATATAGGGAAGAATAGCCATAACAGAAATAGACCATGTGAGCTACATAGAATCCGGTGTCGTGTAACCCTACATAGAAAGAAGGTGTCCCTCTTGCCTAAGGTAGAACTAATATGTTTAGCCTTAAGGTACATCCACTAGCTAGTCATATGTTGGCACATAGTTATTGGATAGGGATATTGCTTTTAGAAACCCGCCCTATTGCATTGGCAGAGGAGCTTCCATCTCATGAGTTCACTTGGATGACCCAACCTATTGCATTGGCGGAAGGGCCTTTACCTCATTGTCCATATCCATTCGGTGCTAAGCATTATTTCCTAAATTATACATAATTAGTCTTAAATTGCATTTACATGTGTGAAGGAGTGCTCTACCCTTCATTCAATACAATTCATCATAATAGCACATAGATTATTAAAGGTGAGAATGTACTTTCAACCTTAGAATCGTCATCAACATGTGAGTAGAACTTTCACATTACATTCATAGTGTTTTTCATGAGAAATTGCCTTTCAATCAAACAACAATGCTATCACCATCCTAGACAAGTCATACATGAATATGTGTAATGGGTAAGGGGAGAATTGACCTTTCAATAATACCTCAATTTACACAATGGTGACAAGATCTTTACCTTTCAAGTGAATTATTAGTTCACATACAACTTTCATCAATCATGAACCAACTTTCACAATTTACCCTCTTCAAGGGTCATGAACTAAGTCTCAAAATCACACTTAGAAATACTTCTTTAAGCATGAATAAAACATAATTCAATAACTAATTCAACATAGATACAATTCATAGTCTTCATCTTGCATCAACAAACCCATCATAATTCATGAAATTGGGGTCATGGGGTAACACATAGGTTCATGGGGAATTTTACAATATAATCACCATTACACATCAATTCATCCACAATATATGACAATTAAAATAATGACCAGTGGTAAGACCACGAGCCATGGTCCCTGCTGTTAGCGTAATCAAGACACGACTTTCAATGCAAGTGTCTATGATTATTGTACAATAGTACAGTCACCCAACCAAGGGTTGGGTTCAAGTCCCAAGGGAGCGGTTCCTGAAAATTAGTGGTTAAGCGCAAACATGCTAAAGCTAATCATAGCTAAAGACTTTATCAAATGTAGACATGACAAATTAAAGGGTTTGACACAAGTGTCAATTATCAATGGGGGGTTTGTAAGAGAGTAAAGAGTAAAATCAGCAAAAATAAAGAGAGATACTAATCAAGGAGAGAAGATTCTTGGGATGTGATAGGAATACGGGATAAACTAAATTATGGGGTACGTGCTTTTGATGATAAATCCATTGAATATTTGTGACTATGCTAGACTATAGTGGGAGTAATTCTCTCTCGAGCAACTTACCCCGAATCAAGTGGGTTCCTCTCGGACACCCACTTGCCGCATGAAGAACAGCCTCCGCCTTAGCCCACTCACTCTCTCAAGCTGAGTGTGTGGGAGAAAGACTAGGGTTCACTCTCTCGAGCTGAACCTCATGTCGACCCACTCCCACCAGCCATCAATTTAGTAGTCTTAGTTCTAAGACCTCTCTCTCGAGCAAGTCAAAAACACAAAGGTGAAATCGTATTTGCAACTACAATTTCATCAAGTTCCACCACAACTACCAAATGAAATCACATCTAAACAACAAATAAATCATCAACAAGCTAGACCCAACAGATAATCTAACCCATATTCACAAAATAACACCCCAAGAATTGGGGTTTTAGCTACACATGTAAAAGAGGTAAAAATGTACACCAATCTCAGTTTCCATCAATGGGTATGCAATATTAAGTCTTAAAAAAAGTAAAAAGTGAAGAATACATAAGACCCAAGTCCAAAACCTTGGAGTTGAAATCCTTTGAATCTTCAATTTCTTCAAAACCCTCTCCAAGCTTAGAGAGAATATTCTAAATCTGATATTAAAACTTAATAATAAAATTTTATAATGATAATTTCTATTCTGATACCAAGCCACAAAACTTCAACTAGTATTTATAGTTTTCAAAAAATGTGTTGCGAAGGATCACTCGGCGAAGTTAATCAGGATCGCCGATCAACTCGGTAGTCCGCCCTTTGGTCTAGTTCATCGCCGTCTTGCGTTAGCCTTGAGCATCATCGTGTGGTGGATCATTGGGCGACATAGTACAGCTTCACAGAATTGCTCGGCGATACGCTGACTACTCTTTTCAGTTTCAATTCGATCTATTCCTTCAGGGATCAGCACACTGGAACAAAAGGCGAGGATAAGACCTTTTGGCAACTCACTGAATGGGTTTGGCAATTCTCAGATCTTCATTTCTTCATTCTTTCAGCTACCTTTGTTCCTTTTTTGCTAAGTAGTGTCCATGCTTTCCCTCAAACTCCAAATACCTGAAACTTAAGGGTTTTCATCAGATATTGAGATAAAATATGCATTTGAGGACACTAATTCTATCAAAATATAGCCCTAAATGAGTCTAATTTGTGGACTCATCAACACCCCAAACTTAAACTTTTGCTTGTCCTCAAGCAAACATAAGTTCAGCTGTTCAAAAAGGGTGTCTCGAACAGTGCTACACAAGACTCAATCATGAATGCACACAACAGACTCAATTTACTTATGCAAATATCAAATGTGCACTCAAAGATTCAAGTTGTGAATCACCAATATCAAAGAATCTGTTGCTCACAATACTTTCTTCAAATGTAAGTTCAAGCTTAACCAAAGTGTTCAAATGCCATCACACAAGAAATGATTCCATATTCACAAAATGGTTCACAGTTTAAAGCTTCAGAATCAAATGCAATGCTCACACTCACAAAGAAGAACACAATGCATAATTTCACCCATAGGTTTGCTTGTATTTTCCAATCAACATTTGATTCAGTGCACTCAAGACAAAAAGGCCTTTTCAAGGCCTGTAATGGGGCTGAGTGCAAAGGAATGGTCATTTAGGCTCAGTGACTTTCATCCTCATGAAATGCAATGCTCACAACACTTCCTTTCCTTTTCATTCATCATTATCTTTAGTGTTCATAAGTCATCGTATTATTCCCTTTCCATGGATTGTTTGGGAACCCCATTTCTTTTGTACTTTATTCCACAACTTTCTTTTTCATTCTTTTTTCTTTTTATTTCTCTTTTCTTTCTTTTTGTTATATGGAGGGGTTCCATTTTTCTCAAAGCCATGGGTAAGAGGAGACTTTCCTTGCACTTCTTGACTTGCTCTTATCTTTTAACCACACCCCCAACTTAGGCTTTTGTCCTAAGTTGGCTATTCAACTAACCACAACTTCATGAGGATTATGGGTGATGGATAAAGAAAGGTCTAGTTTCACCAAGTTTCTTCCAAAGGAAGGTAAGGCTCAAGGGGTGTTCAAAAGCGGTTCACACACTCACAAGGTCGGTCACAAAAGAGGTATATGTCAATTTGGCTCACACTCTTAGAAGTTGCCTAAGATCATATCAAGATATAGCATCACTTAGTTGACCGGACCTATGGGAAAAATTCTAGGATCCATCATACATAGTTCACAGGTAAGCTCATCACACTAGGCATTGACACTATCAGTCAAACAAGACTCCATACTTTCGCTATTGTGCAATGATCATCACAAGAGACTCAATTCGATACTAGGCTAGTCACAACGAGATGCAAAGAGTTCACATATTGTCTATGCAACTTCATTTTGCCTCATCGTAGCCGCGCATTCATGTTCGTTCAATTGAGAGCACTATTCAAGTAATCGATATTTATCGGAACCAAGACTTAAATTATGCAAAAGAATAACCACATTCAACACATGAGAGGTTGTAAAAATTTTCGGATGGGCCACATGCTCAAACATCCACGCAAAGCAGTGTAATAACACAATTATAGCTCACAACCCAAAATATATAATCAAAATAAATATGAAAAAGGTAGGCATCACCAAACCACAAAAAAATCATTTGTCCTCAAATGCGAATAAAAGTATCAAAGTAAAAGTAAGTAAGACAGAGAGGGGGGTAAAGAAAAGTCCTGTCTATGCAGTCTCTCCATCTGTCTGGGCCTCAGTGCCTGGTGTAGCAATATGGACTTGGGCATCAGTACCTGGAGTCACCTCAGAGTGAATAGCAGTGCCAGATCCACTAGGGGCTGTTGTGGACGTCTCAATCGGCGATGTCTGGATCACCGACTGCACAATCGTCCCTATAAGATCTGTCAAATCTCTAAATAGTTTCTTCTCGCGGCTCTCCATATCTTCTCCTCATGTACTGCTATCAGCTTCTCATCAGTCTCTGCATCCAAACCCCCATATGTTGTGCCACCCCTCTGTACATCTCTAGTGGTAGCCGAAGGAATCCCTGAGGTCTCAGGAGCATCCTCGTCATCTGTACCCCGTATCAATGAGGTAAAGTCAGTAGACTTCAAATATCTATGTCTTTCCTCAAATCTGCCACTTTGGCTTTTAAAGCCAAAACCTCAGATGTCTCCCCCTGTCTGCCCTCACAAGCAGTGAATCTAGTAGTCATATCATTAACAGAGGCCCTAAAGGGGTCAGTGCAGCCAAGATAGCACTATCGATCATCTCTTGAAGGGATCTTTCCAACTGAGTCCCTCTCACATCCGCTAAATAGGCCAACTGTCCCATCTTCAGGATCATAGCCTGAGTAATCCTAGCAGGCTGAGAGAAGGAAGAAGCACCTAGGACTTGTGAAGAAGAGGAAGGAGCGGATGTACATGAATGCTCAGAGGCCAGAGTAGGCAAAGGTGCCTCTGCTGGTAATGAGTCAACATCAACTTCTGGGGAAATATCTGCGGAGCTATTCTCCTCCTGTTAACCTTCTTTCGTATGAACTCAGCCTCAATACATCGGATGTCAGTGAAGGAAGACGGGGTGACCTCAATATCCCTAGTAATGTCCCAAGGTACTTTAGCACGCTGGCACAAATCTGTGATCAAGACTAGGAATGGCAGAGAAGTCAGCTTCTGCTTGGCCCTCATGGCTTTCTCTTTTGAAATCAACACCCCCAGATCGATGCGCCTCATGGACATGATAGAACCAAGGAAAGCTTCTTTAGGATGGCACAAAATGGACTCATTCTGGGATGGCATGATGGTGTTGCTGATAAAACCAAACCAGAACCTGGCAGGGATGTTCAAGTCCCTCTTCTCAATAGGTGCCCATGCATCCATCCACCTCGGGGTGGTGTCATAATTCAGAAGAGCTAGCAAACCCTTCATGTTATCTAGGGATTGAACAATAGGTAACCCTTTGTAGGGAAGTGCAGAGTGCAGCGGTCTACCCAACACAGTGTTAATATACTCGCTGTGGCACTCAACTTCCTTGCCTCTGACCATGACCGACTTTACTGGTATACACTCGTTTGCCTTCTTTTTGTTCTTGGGCACTAACTTCCCATAAGCTGTGTAAAATTCCCTAACCCAAGAAGGAATGTAAGGGCCTCAAAGACTTGTGAACTGCTCAAACTCATGATATCGGAGGGTGTCAATCACATCGGGATGCGTACCTTGTAGGCCCTCCATAGATAATAACTTCTCCTCTAGAATGGTTCGTACCCCCTCACCTTTCAGTCTGTTCAGTAGTCTAAGAGGAGGAACGATAGGGAGTGCAGGCGCCAATGGAGGTGTCTGCACTGGCTCAGAGTCTGTTGCTGAAGGAGTGACAGCTGAGGGAATATTGGTGGATATGGACTGAGATCTGGCCCAGAGTTCATCCCTTCGGTTTATCAGAGGGTGCTTATCTTTTGGTTCTAAAAAATTAACCTGGGTTTCAATAGCTACTCCTTTTCTAGCTATATGCTTCTTCCTTTTGCCTTTATCTCTCAGTGGGAGTTCTTCTCCTCTCCTCTTTGGAGGATTTGATCATCCCTCGTTTATGGTTATGCCCTGTGCTTTTTTCTGAGCTTGTGTGGTTAGATTCGTGCATACCATATCTGCAAGAGATCGGGGCAAATTAGGAGAAAATTTAAACATAAACACAGAAAATCTATTACAAACAGGCTCGCCGATCCATTCGACGAGTCACCGAACCTCTTTGGCGAGCTATATCGAGCTCACTGAATTGATTGGCTTAAACATTATAGCAAGTTAGTGATAGGAAGGCCTTTTCGGTGAATCGTCAACTACTGTCGGCGATCATGGGTTGTCTACCGAAAGTTACAGTGCAACAGAGGTTCAGGAGAGCATACGAATAGCGATCAAGAGTACTTTCAGCGAGTTGCCGAGTGCTTTCGGTGACCAAAGGCTTATCCCTGAAAGTTACAAAATCAAACAACACATAAAGCATGAATTTAAAAGACAGATGAGATCATTTGGCAAACCACAGAGTGGTTTGGCGAGCTCGGCCAAGCTCGCTGAACGGCTTAACGTACCCATTTTCAATCCACCTTCTCAAATTCAACCCCGAAACCCCAGATAACAAAATCAAAGCATGCAAAAATGAAATTCAAACATGACCCATACTATCCATCACCCCAGGATACTAAGATTTTTCCCGGTTTCACCAAATTTAGCCATTTGACGATATTTGCTCTTAAGAGTGTTGTTACCCACTCTATCTTGAGAAATTTTCATCATTTAGCACAAACATGGGTTACTCAAAATTCACCCAATCAATCTAAATGACATGCAAGCACAATTCCTTGCAAATTCATTCATTTAAAAGCACAAAAATTATAGGCATTTGATGATTAAAACAATAAGGGCAAGATTTGCAAATTGAAATAGGCATTTACGCATTCTAATTCTATCAGAGAGCCCAGCACACAACAATACGATATAATCATTGCAAATGAGTACAAAATTTTTGAATGTAAACTGAGATTCAAAAACCAACCTTAAATGTCAATGAAAACGTGATTGAAAAGCTAGGTGGCAAAGAAATCCTACTTTTGAGCACCAATCAACAACTAAAATACTAATGGTGTGTAAAAATATTGAAAATACTACCTTGGTGTGAGTTTGTGAAGTTTAAAAGCGAGGGAAAGTGAAGAAGTTCAAATTCTAAGACCTTTGGCCATTATAAAAGGTCTAGTTCGAGCCCATTTGGCGATGTTAATCGCACTCACCGATCCTCTCGGTGACACGTCGAGTGGTTACTTGGCTTACCAAGTTTTACAAGACCTTCAGTCAAAGTGAGGTCCAAACGACGATCTTCATCGGGCACGCCGAATAGGTTGGCGACACGCCAAACTGCTTCTTAAGCTCGTTGAGTTTTACGGGCTCTGAATTAAATTTGAGTTAAGACAAACAGTGGGTTGAGTCAGGCACGCCGACCTCTTCGGCGATTCGCCAACTGACTTTTTTACTCACCAATAAGCATTTTCCAAACACTTTCAGCATTTAAACCTATACCACTAACACACCATTATTTATAAAAGCAAAATAAAGCATTCAAAACCTTGGGTTGCCTCCCAAGAAAAGCCTCAATTAACATCGTGGCACGATGCAAGTACTTACTCACTCTACATTGGTGGGGTTGGTCCTAGTGTTACTAGGTAACCCCAATAGCTCATTTGAGTGAAGAGGAGGCACTACATAACTCATGAGTGTCCTGATCAGCTGGATCGATCTAGAATGGGAGCTAATAATTTGATTCAGACTTTAATATTCTCCTTCATCTCTTCCAATATTTGATCTTGTTCGGTGATCTTTCGGAGAATGATTTGGAGTGTGTCCTCGACACGTTTGTTCTCCATGTCTCTAGACTATTTCCGCTCATGAGGGGATGTGTACCTCCCTTGGCTCTTGCAGTTGTTTTCCACCTCTGATATTTTGGTGGCTAAGTCATTCAATTAAGTTACCGGTGCAGTTTACTTGAAGTCCCTCTCGACTTCTTGACTCGTCTAAGTTGAGTTGCCACCATTTCCCTCAGCCATGCTCAGGGTATCTGCCAATATCAACAACTTCAAAACAAAAAAAAAATAAGGTTAGTAAACTACGACTATCAAAATCAAAATTCGTCTTAACCAAAAGTTTTCACATAACACCACTCCCCAACAGCGGCGCCATTTTGATGTTTGCGTAATCAATACACAACTTCCAATGCAAGTGTCTACGATCATACAATAGTATAGTAACCCAACGAAGGGTTGGGGTCGAGTCCCAAGGGAGCAGTTCCTGAAAATTAGTGGTCAAGCGCAAAAATACTAAAGCTAACCATTAGCTAAAGACTTTATCGAATGTAGACAAGACAAATTAAAGGGTTTGACACGAGTGTCAATTATCAATGGGGGGTTTGTAAGCGAGTAAAGAGCAAAATCCACAAAAATAAGGAGAGATAATAATCAAGGAGAGAAAATTATTGGGATGTGATAGGAATACGGGATAAACTAAACTATTAGGTGCATGCTTTTGATAAGAAATACGTTGAATATTTGTGACTAGGCTAGACTATAGTGGGAGTAAATTCTCTCTCGAGCAACTTACCCCAAATCAAGTGGGTTCCTGTTGGACACCCACTTGCCGTATGAAGAACAGCCTCCACCTTAGCCCACTAACTCTTTCGAGTTGAGTGTGTGGGAGAAGGACTAGGGTTCACTATCTCAAGCTGAACCTTATGTCGACCCACTCCCACTACCTATCAATTTAGTAATCTTAGTTTTATGACCTCTCTCTCGAGCAAGCCAAAAATACAAAGGTGAAATCATATTTGCAACTATAATTTCATTAAGTTCCACCACAATTACTAAACGAAATCACATCTAAACAACAAGTAAATCATCAACAAGCAAGACCCAACAGATAATCTAACCTATATTCATAAAATCCCACCCCAAGAAATAGGGTTTTAGCTACACATGTAAAAGAGGTAAAAATGTACACCAATCTCAGTTTCCATCAATGGGTATGCAAGATTAAGTCTTAAAACAAGTAAAAAGTGAAGAATACAAAAGACCCAAGTCCAAAATCTTGGAGTTGAAACCCTTAGAATCTTCAAGTTCTTTAAAACCCTCTCCAAGCTTAGAGAGAATATTCTAAATCTGATATTAAAACTTAATATGCTAAAGCAAAAAGGTGATGGAATTGACCAAAGGGCATATCACTGAGTCGATCGGGGATCCCAACATACTGCACCGAATGGTCCTTCGCATCATATTTTTTGCAACTATTAATACATTTTTTAATATTTAGTTTAAGAGCTAATTTTTCATTATCAATCATTTTTGAAGTTTAGAGTTGGGAACTGAGAGTTTGGAGACAATATTTTCCTTATCTTTGAAGAATCAAAATTTTCCATTTTAGATAAATTGGAAGTGGGTCTTTGTGATTCTTCAACCTTGACCTTGGTAAAGACGAAATTAATCTTAGTAGTTGATGGAAACACAATTTGGTAACGATTTTTATCTTTGTATAATGTCTAGCTAAAACCCTAATTCTTGGGATGTGATTATGTGATTATGGGTTGATTTAGCTGCTGGGTATTGTTAGTTGATAGTTTAAATCCTATTTAAAAGTGATTTCAATTAGTAATTGTGGTTTCATTTAAAGGGTAGTAGTTGTAAATGCAACTCTACCTTTGTGTTTTTGGTTTGCGAGAGAGAGAGGTTTTAAAACCAAGGTTACTGATTTGATGGTATGTGGGTATTGAGTTGTCATGGGTTCATCTCGAGAGAGTGAATCCTAAACCCTTTTCCACATATTTAGCTCGAGAGAGTTAATGGACTAAAGTGTAGACTGTTCGTCATTGCTGCTTATTGGTTGTTGAGAGAAACCAAATTCGGGGTAAATTATTTGAGAGAAAGTTTATCCCCACTAAAGTCTAGTTTATTCACTAATTTACAGCTATTTACTATCAGTTGCAATTACCCGGTTGTCTACCTTAGCCTATAATCCCATCACATCCCAAGAACCCGTCTCTTTACTTGTTTTATTCATGTTATTTGATGCTGTTGTAGTTGTTAATCACAATCAAAACCCCCTATACTTGACACTTGTGTCACCTCTAACTTGAAATATGTTTTTATTCGTAAATGTTTTTACCTATGATTGACTTGAACATATTTGTACTTGGCTCTTGAATCTTAAGCAAGTACTACTCCCTATGGGATTCTAGCCCAACTCACTTAGTTGGGTTATATGATTGACTAACGGTCATTGGCACTTAGTATTGGAAAAAGTGTCCTGATACGTGAAATCAAAATGGCGTTGCTGCCGTGGAGTGGTGTTGTTTAAGATTCTTTAGCTAGGTTGAATTTTGTTCTTGTTAGTCATAGTTGAAGTTAATTTTAGTTTTGTTTTTCTTGTTTTTGTTTTTAAACATGAAGTATGAGTGTGAACGGCAACAATGGTAGCCAAGTAGGCCACCAAGATGACATCGGAAACCTTAACAATGTCAATGAGCCTAATGCTAATGACCCCCATCTTAAGGGTGGTATTGGTGCCATTTGCTTGCCTCCGGAATATGGTGTTCAACATCACAAGCACTATGTTGCAGCTCTTACAATTGAAAGGGTTGTTTAGTGGTTTGGCTCATGAGGATCCCCATGAGCATATTAGAAACTTCGTGGATGTATGAGGACCAGACTCCTTCAAGTACATATCCCAAGAGTCTATCCGGTTAAGGTTGTTCCCATTCTCTTTTATGGGAGAAATATGTAAGTGGCTGGCTGAATTGCCACGTGAATCAATCACTTTATGAGAGGAATTGGTCACCGCATTTCAAGTGTAATTTTTCCCTCTTTCTAAGATAATGACTCTTTGGGATAGCATTTAGAGCTTGAAGTGTCTAGATGGCGAGCCAATTCATGAAACTTGGGTACGATTAAAGAAGTTGGTGCTCTAATGCCCAACTCATGGCTTACCTGATAACGTATTGCTGCAGTATCTTTACCAGAGCCTTGACTTGGTAAACAAGGGTGTTGCTGACCAACATTCTCCTAGAGGGTTGATACAGCAACCTTATGTGATAGCGGCTCAGCTCTTGGATGGCATGACTACAATCAACAAGGCATGGTACACCCATGAAGAGCAGGTCTCCCCTCTCACTTTCAAATTGACCAATAAGCAGATGGAGAAAGACTAAGAAAGGGACCAAAACATGGCCAAGATCATGACACAACTTTACATTTTGTCTAAAAATGTCATGGGAGCTGGTGCTCGAGGTGTCAATGTTGCGGATGTCGAGTGTGTTAATCCGAATGAGTCCAAGTTTGAGGCTTTGTATAATTAAGAGGTGAATTTCCTAGCCAACCAAGGTTGTGGTTATTGTTCAAACTACCCGAGGTAGGGTGATAACCAAGATTGGAATAGGGATGAAAGTTGGAAGGATCGTGATCGAGAATGGAGGGATCGAAATCCCAACTGGAAAGATGGGGAGAAGGATAGATATATGTCTCCCACGCCAAGAGCCAAAGGATTCGTAAGGCGCCACCGAGGATATGCTTTCTCGTATCCTCAACAAAGTTGAGGGGTCAGAAAATATTTTGAAAGAAATGAAAGAAGATGTGTCGACCCTTAGTCAGACTGGTAGCTCCCTTTCAGTATCGATCAAGTTGTTGAAGACCCAAATGGGTCATATCTCATCTCATTAAAACCCGAGATAGCAAGGGGTTTTTCCTAGTGATACTATGTCTAACCCTAAGAATAAGGTTTGAGTGTGGACTTGTGTCATGCTACGATGTTAACTAAGGCACTACTTGGGAGGCAACCCAAGTTTTATTTTCTTTCTTTTTAAGTTTGAAATAATGGTATGTTGATTGTGCAAGTCAAAATGTGGAAGGTGATTGAAAAGTGCAGGTTGGCAAGCTGATAGTCCAATCGATGACTCGCCGAAGAGGTCTACGAGCCTGACTTGGACAGCCGTTGGACTCAAGACAATTTTAAATTGGAATCTCTAAGACTCGGCGAGCCCAGGAAGATCTTGGTGAATCACTGACCAGGTCGGCGATCACGATCTAGTTCGCCGTTTGGACCCCCACATTAATTTAAGGTCCTGTAAAGCTCAGTGAGGTAAGTGCCCACTCAGAGTGTCACCGAGTGGGTTGGTGAGAAAAACTAACATCGCCAAATGGGTGAGAACGGGACGATTTTTAAAGGCCAAAGGTTTAAACTTCCAACTCATTCACTTTCCCTCACTTTTGAACTTCCAAAACTCACACCCGCACTTTAGTTTTCTATATTTTTTGCATTTTGACTGTATTTTAGTCGTCAAATTTGTGTTCGGAGTGGATTACTTTTGCGCCTAGCATCGGCATCTAAGGTTGGTTTTCCAAACCCAGAATCTTAATTTAGCAATTTTGTACTCATTTGCAATTATTTTATCTTAGTGATATGTGCTGGGCCTCTCAGATCGTAATTGTATATGTTTGTGCTTGTGTTATTTCGAATCTTTTTCCTGTAATGCCTTTATCATTGAAATCCTGAGATTTTGTGCTTTAAAATTGGTAAAACAATTATGGGGTTGTGCTTGCATGTTCTTGGGTTTAGTCGGGTGAAGTCTTAGTATCATGTATTTATGCCAAATGACATATTTTGCCAAATGATGGAGCGGTTGATGTCATTCCTAAGGGCAAAAGTCATCAATTCGCCAAATTTAGCCAAACGGGGAGAAGTCTGAGTATCTCAGGGGTATGGGTGTAATCGATCCTAGTTTAATTTGATAAGTGCATATTTTGATTTCATTTTTGGGGACTGTAGGGTTGAAAGTAGGCACATTGAGTCATTTAGCAAGTTGGGTCGAGCTCGTCGAACCACTCGGTGGTTTGCCGAAGTTCCCCATCTCACCTTTAATTTGATGCTAAATGTGAAGTTTGGTTCTGTAACTTTTGGCGAGAAGCCTGAGGTCCCCGAAGGCACTCGATGACTCGCTGAAAGTACTCCTTAATCGCCCTTTGTCTGCTCCGCTGACCCTTAATTGCACTGTAACTTTTGGTGGGCTAATCCTTGTTCACCGAATGCTGTCGGCGATTCACCAAAAGGCCTTTCTATCGCCGACATGCTAAATTTTTTGGAGAATTTTGGAGCCGATCCTTTCGGTGAGCCCGATCTAGCTCGCCAAAGAGATTCAGTGACTCACCGATTGGTTCGACGAGTCTGTCTGCAACTGCTTTTCTATGATTTTGTTTGAATTGTTTCTAACACTTTTCCAGATGTTTTTACAGACATGGAAAGACGAAAATTTGCCGGTAGAAACATGCCACCCCATAAGAAGGCTAAGGGGATAACTATCAATGAGGATGCAGCTGTATCCAAGGGCAAGGCCACCAAAATTCCCACAACTGATGGGAAAGGGAAAGGAAAAGGGAAGGCACCTGCATCACCGGAGGCCAGCTCCGATAGTGACGGTGTCTATGCCACTCACCTCACCACTTCTGAGAGTGAGGGTGAGCACCAGGAGCAGCAGGCTGTAGTTTCAGAGCTCGAGGATGATGAATTGTTAGCAGCACAAAGGACTGAGTAGTAGTCCAAAAGGATGAACAATCCATCTAGGATCAGGACTCCTCAGGCCACCACTAATCCTCCTCTAGCTCCAACACAGGCAGTGGTCCTAGTACCACCAATACAGGGTCCTCCTCTTAAGTCTATGAATAGATTGAAGACTGAGGGGGTGAGGACAATCATTGAAGAGAACCGTTTGTCCACTAATGGGGTCATCGACATGTACCCAGAGATTATGAGCTCTCTAAAGTCTCATGTATTCCAGATCTTCACCAAGCCCCGTGGCTCGTATATTCAAAATTGGTTCTAAGAATTCTACACTACT
This sequence comes from Solanum pinnatisectum, assembly GCA_035578085.1. Classification (NCBI taxonomy): domain Eukaryota; kingdom Viridiplantae; phylum Streptophyta; class Magnoliopsida; order Solanales; family Solanaceae; genus Solanum; species Solanum pinnatisectum. The sequence continues at coordinate 387,133 of JAWPEI010000046.1, forward strand.
TATGAGGTCGTGATACTGTAGAGAAAGAAGCAAGGAGCAACATTTAAACTAGTTGACTATGTAGTTGTCAGGGGAAAGAGGGTGCAATGTGATTTCACTGCCATCAATGTTGTCCTAGAATGCACTACGAGACTTAAAGATGGCTACCTGCATATGATCAGGACAAAGATGCTCGACAATATGAAAAAGTGGTTAGCCCCATTGATATCTGATGGCACTCCGAAGTGGTTGGAGGCAGGGGCTCCAATAGAAAAGAAAGACCTGAATGTAGCTGCAAGGTTCTGGTTTGGCTTCATCAGTAGTATTATCATGTCATCCCAGAATGAGTCAATTCTCCTCCTTGACAAGGCAGCCTGTCTGGTTGCGTCATTGATGAGATGAAAATCAATTCAGGAATGATTATGGCATAGGAGATGGTCATGAGGGCCAAGAAGCACCAGACTTCCCTCCCCTTTCTATTGTTGATCACCGAGCTATGCAGATGGGCTCGGCTTCCTAGAGATACAAAGAAGGATGTGGAAGTGATTCCCACATCCTCCAATGATATCCAGAGGATCGAGGCAAAATATTTAAAAGATCAGGCGGAGAAGAAAAATTCAGCCCCGGTAGATATATCCCCGATTGTTAATCCTCAAACATTACCTGTAGAGGCACCTTTGCCTACTCCGGCCCCTAGGCCTTTAGGTACTTCTAGTGTTGTTCCTTCTGACACTGCTAGTTCCTCTGTCGCTGCATTGCCTCCTAAGCTGCTACTGTTGCTTTTTTCTAGACCCCGCTCACTCAGGCTGCACTACTCCGAATAGGGTAGCTAGCCCATTCTGCCGATCGTCGTGCTGCCAGGCTTGAGGCCTCCATTCCGGGCATGATTCAGACAACCCTTGTTGATGTTGTAATAGTGTTGAGTTCTATAATTGATGCCCCGCAGCTAGTATAGCGGTGTATGAGTGTGGCCAAGGGGTTACTGAGGAGGTGATGACTTTAAAGGTCGATATTGCTATGCTGAGGAGTGATGTAGATCAGCTGAAGTCCACCGACATGTCCATGATTTTTGGGATGGTGGAAATTCTAAATGTGCCAGAAATGCCTCCGTCTACCACCAGAGATGAGGTTAGAGTTGAGGAGACAGCTGACACTGAGTTCGAGGCTGAGACGGATGCTTGAGGTTGCTGAGGAAGTTTCTTATGAGAGCCTTACAGAGACTGAGGAGGCTATGATCGATGCAGCTCTAGCTACAGACTTCATTGGCAGACACGCCTTTAGCTGATCCTAGTGGAGCTGGTGGTACTTCTGAGATGACTCTAGGCACTGATACCTAGACAGACAGAGTGACTGAGTAGACATGATTCCTCTTTACCTTCCTTTGTGTCTTACTTTTTGACTTTTGGATATTTTGTTTCTTGCATTTGAGGACAAATGGTTTTTATTTATGGTGGGGTGAGGTCCACCTTTTGTGATTTTTGCTTGGTTTGTACATTGGGTTTTTGTGGTAAACATTGTGTTTAGCATTGTTTTTTGTGGATGATTGATGTAAGGACCCTAAAAATGAACTAGTGAAACTAGAGCCTAACGTGTATGCGTTTGTGTTTGTCTTGATTTTTAAAGTGCTTTAATGGTGTCCCGAGCTATGGTTGAGGTGTTTAGGGGTTAGACATCAAGGCACAACTCCCCAAGAACCACCTTAAGGGTCCTTGAGGAGGACCCTAAGTCTAAACCCCAAGATGCCAAGGAAACCTTGAGGCAGCCCAAAATAGGGTGACCTACGGAAGGGGTCCACACCCCAAAGGTCCATCCATGCCCCGTGGATGGCCTCCATAGGTCAGGGCCCCAAATGACCAGCCTCTGAACCAAACGATGAATGACAGTATGCCCCGCCAACCTATCCATGATCCGTGGATGGGGGGTCATCGATTGGGCATGTGTTTGTTATCTAGTCACGGCCTTGGTAAGGGTGAATTGGTAAATTCACCCTAAGTCTTTTCAAGTGAATAAGCGGTTATTTTAGGTGTATTAACATATTTTAAGAGTATTAAAACATTAAAATAGTATTTTAGATTTCATCTCTCAAATCAAAACCCTCACTCTCAAAATATCTTCTCTTTAGAACTCTATTGAAGACCAAGAGAAGAATAAGACTTAGGGCTTGAAGAAGAAGTCTTATTGAATTGATTTTTGTGGATTTTTCCAAGTTAGGGTATGGTGATCCTTCATCTAGGGCTAGCCTTCACCCTAGAGTCAATTTCAAAGAAGTTTCAGAGTGATTTCAAGTTCATGAAAAACCCTAGGTTTTACTCAATCTCATGGATTCTTGCATCAAACATTTTTGAATGATAAATTTTGATTATATTGATGTTTAATTGAGGATTTAAGATGAAAATACTCTATGAACCCATGATTTCTCTCAATTCCTAAATTGTGATTATGAAGTGGGTTGGATGATTATGAATGAATGTTGATGGATTTATGCCTAGATGAATTTAGATTGTTGAATTGTATCATCATCTATGCCTAATTATGATGAATTGTTGGTGAATTGAGGATTTGTGATCATAGCGTTAAAAGGGCAAGTTTGACCTAGTTACTTGTTGAAGTAAAATTGTGTTAGAGATGTTGATACATTTGAAAGGTGGAGGTATTTAATTACATTGTGCATTATGATCATGGCCTTGAAGGCATATTGTGAGGAATTGAAGTATTATCATGATATTGTATATGTGAATGTATAATGTGAAGGATTTATATGTGATTTGAATGATAGAATGATGATCTCGTGTAGAATATAAATGTGTGGTGATTGAAAGCATATTCTCACTAAACACTCATGAATGTTGATGATGGAATGTGAAGGGTTTCTATAATGTAACGTTGTATCTTGGATTGGTAGACTTAGGTGCCCTCTTCTTGATAAATGAAAGTTATGCTGAATGTGACCTCCTGAATTGGTAGACTAAGGAATCCTTTTCTTATATTGATGAATGTGATCATGAATGAAGTATCTTGAATCGGTAGGCCTAATGATGGTATCCCTTTTATAATTGACTAATGAATGTGTTGATGACTTAGAATTGGTAGACCTAATGTTGGTAGCCTCTTCTTTAATGAATGAAAGTATTGTTGAATCTTGAGTTGGTAAGCTTAGGCATCCTCTCTTGAGTAATGAATGTCTCTTGACTTGATGAATATGAATCGATAGGCCAATGGAATTCCTTTCATAAATGATCTAATGTGATAAAGACTCTAGAATCTATAGGCTAGTGGCATTCCTTTCTTAATGAGTCAATGTACCATGTATCGATAGGCTTATGGCATTCCTTTCATGAGTATAGTAATTTAATGAGGGACCATAAATCGATAGGCTTATGGCATTACTTTCATGAGGACTCTAGAGCTATCCTTGAATGTACCATGGATCAATAGGCTGATAGCATTCTTTCCACATGTAATGATGTAACTTGGGTCGATAGGCCAAAGGCATTCCTCCCTAGTACACTAATGTAATGTGAATGAAATAATCCATGCGAATGTAGGCTAAGCACTGAGTGCATATGGTAAGATGGAAACTCTCCCAATGTTAGGTTAGATTTCCAATAAACATCTTTCTACCCCATAACTATGTGCCCACATAGGATATTAGCCAGCAGATTCCATCTGAGCTAATGTTATCGTTTTACCTTAGGCAAGTGGAACACCTCTTTTCGGTGTGGGGGAAGAACACCGCATTCCATGTCTAGCTTGCATGGTCTATGTCGGTTAAACGCTTATTCCCATAATGTGAGATGTTCATTATGGTTTCTTGAGAGGTTCTACAAAGTGTGGGTAGTAGTATGGGATGCTATCCATGCATTGCATAAGTAGGCTTTGAGAGGGTCATACTGAGTTCTCTAAGTCTTAATGACTAATGTGTGAAAGTCCTCTAATGTCTAATAAATGAAAGTCCTCTAAATGCATAAATGTGTCCTAAATGAATCTAATGAGTAATGTTGACTCTTATATGCTTAAATGTTAAGATGCATGCTATACTTAGATTGTATTATAAGTTACTTCATTGTCATGTCTATTGTATATGAATGTGCCTTGTCTAGGGTGACTTCAAAGGAGTACTTAGTGTGAGTAGTAGTATGGGATGCTACTTGTACATTGCACAAGTATGACTTAGAGTTGTCTTAGATGTTGGTCTTAATGTGATGATGTGACTCATGAAATGTTTATATCTCTTAAATGCTTTATTGTGTAAAGGTGGAAAGGATGAATGGTAAGTTCACTTTTGGTGACCTTAAAGTGGTGCCTTAGTGTGGGTGGTGGTATGGGACGCTACCCATACATTGCACAAGGTATAGCTTGAGGGTTACTTGAGGTGGAGGCTCAAGGGAAAGATAAAGGATTATATGTGATCTTGTTCAGATGTGAATTATGAGACTTTGTATGTTGGTTGTGACTTCTATTATGCCTCTTGTATCAATTTTCATGAAGTTTTACAAAAAAGGCATAAAATCATGACTTTCAACTCAAATATCCCTTTTAAAGCATGTTTTTGCATGGTCATCATACTTAGTACATCTAATGTGCTAACCCCATTCTTTTCCCTTTTTACAAAAGTGTAGGCTTTGGAGATGTTGGTGTTCTATGCTTGATGGATAGGTTTCTAAGGTACTTGAAGATGAAAACTTGGTGAGTCGTCATAGTTTCGAGGACAAAATCCATTATGTTCCTTTTTGTCTTTAGTTTATGTTAAAGCTTTTGTATGGGCTAAGTCCCAATGTTGTATTCAAAGTAATAGATGATTTGAGACATAGTATATGAAGTCTAGAAAGTCTTCCACTCGCTTTTAATGAAAATGTCTTCGATTTTAAAGAAAGGTTTTAATTCTTCTCTATTTTCCTATGTTCTTATTTTCAAGAATGATATGAGGCTTGTATTAGACCCCTTTGGGGTCGAGTACGCCATTTTATGACTAGGGGGTTCTCTCGGGTCGTGAAAATTGAGCTTGTGGCTCCTTGTGCTAATTGTAAATGATTTTTGGACCCTTTCAAAAAAAATTTGCCACCTCTTGTTTGTGTTTGAATGTGGATGTTCTCTTGCAAATTTGAGTATCGGTCTTGATCAATACTGATGAATTGAATAGCGCTCATAATTGAACAAAAATGAATGTGCGGCTATGATGAGGCCAAATGAAATTGCATAGACAATATGTGAACTTTTTGCATCTCGTTATGAGAAGACAAGTATCGAATTGAGTCTCTTGTGATGAACATTGCACACTAGCGAAAGTGTGGAGTCTTGTTTGACATTGGTGTCAATGCCTTGTGTGATGAGCTTACCGTGAACCATGTGTGATGACACCTAGAATTTTCCCCGTTGGTCCGATTGACTAAGTGATGCAATCTCTTGAAATGATCTTAGGCAACTTTGAAGAGTGTGAAACAAATTGACATTATACCTCTATATACTTAAAAAGGATTGAGAAATCCACTTGCCTCAAATAATAGAACAATAACTCTACGACTTGTGTCTTTCCCTTTCATAGAGCTTGTAAATCAATACAATCTATCATGACCCAAAGTATACCCTAGGCGTAAAATGTCATAAAGAACCCCAAGAGGCCCTCCACATGCCACTGACCATACATCATACAAGATAATAGAAATAAAGATTTCAAAGAATCAATCTTATATCATAAAAGAGTTTGAAAAGAAAAAGTCTAACATAAGTATTAACAAGTCATCTATTACATCATAAGAAAATCGATTGGGATGTAACAGATACATCACATACAAGGTCTGAAAACTAAAATAAAGCAAGAAATGAGAATGTCTCGATCCTCATAACATGAGAACTCACCAATCCTTGAGTGCCAAAAGATTAATAAGCCACAAGTGTGAGAGGTAGAAGCATCAGACCCTACATTAGTGAAACAATGTAGGGACAAGTATGCATTAGTACATGGAATGTACTAAGTATGATAGCAATGCATACGAGTTATGAAATAATTCTATAAATGACTTTCCTTAAGATGCAAGAACCAAGACAAATCATATGATAAAATGTTATAAAACATAAGTCATAATCATGGTCAATGTATGTCACAACCCAAAGTAGACCTTAGGCGTAACATGGTGTATAGAAGCCCTAGAGGGCCCACACAAGCCACTTAACATACATCATACAAGATAATATAAATAAAGACTTAAAAAACAACATTTTATACATCAAAACAGTTTGACATAGTGAAAGTCTATAATAAGTCTCACTAGCCATCTAATACAGCGTAAGGAAAGTGATTGAGTCATAACCCATAAATCACATACAAAGTTTGTGAATGGAAATGACAAAAAAGTTATAAAGTGTCTCGATCATTTGTATATGAGGACTCACCAATAACTTGAAGCACCCAAAAGATGTCTGGCAATGAATGTGTGAAGTAGGAGAGTTGGACCCTACATTCACAAGATAATGTAGGCACAAGTATGCATTAGTACATGTAATGTACTAAATATGGGGCAATATGCATAAACATGGACATGATAGCATAATGGTTTAAATCATGTAGACATGATCAATATTTAGAGATTTTAAACATAAGGAAGTAAAGCATGAAAAATAATAGGACATAGTCAATGCATTTGAAATAAAGGGCGTCAGCAAAAGCCTTGAAGAAAACATAGTCATTTATGGGATCTTAGCTTTAAATGACAGTATGACAATGAGAGTTATGCCATGGAATCTGATATATCACTCATGCCATGGAATCTACTTGCGAAGGTAGAATCTGTACATATCATCATTTCCTAATGTGGATCCACTAGCTAGGTCATTTAAGACAATCCTATGGGGGGGGCACTCAGTATGGGGCTAGAGCTTGATATTAGAGACTATCCTTTTTGTGCCTCTACCTCAAATACCTCTTGGTGCTAAGTCTAAATCCCAATGGAATAAACAAAAGTCAAATACTAATATAAAATAGGAATAGAAATAATCAATACCAATACACATCTTTCAAGATTAAAACATAGAATAACTCATTAAACATAATTCAACATATGTGAGAAAACCTTCACTAATGTGAATCGATATGTGAGAAATACCTTTCTCAATCATGCTCATAATAACTTGGGAGAAAACCTTTCACAATAACATTGATACTTTTCATTCAAAGCACCTCTAATTCGTTGATAATGCTCAACTACCCCTCTTATGATTCAAAATGTAGGCGGTCGCTAACAAGTACAAACCCAACAATGAGTTGGGGTCAATCCCACAAGGAGTGATACGGAAAATAATTTAAGTACGAACTATTGAAGTGTTCTACTTTCTTGCAGAACGAAAGTAAATAACACGCAACATAACGTAAATCAATAGGTTTCAATTATCAATATCAAGAGAGTTTGGTATCCAATTGTTAACGAAGAAAAATAGTATGGGAGTCAACCACGAATAGAGGGGACCTTAGGAGTGTGTGAGCAATCCAATACTAATTTTTCTTAGTGGGTAGTAGATAGTTTCTTGAAGTCGTTGAATCTCAATTGGTAGGATGGATTCTAACTATACCAACCATTTTTCAATCAGCTATTATGATTCAAGTGAGTTCCTTCGAACCTCAACAAGCTTAACAATAATAACACAACCAAATTCCTTAAGTTAACCTACTTTATCAACCTGGGTTGTAAAGACATAAGCCAATATAACTATCAATCATTTACTCTACTCTAAGAAACTTTCGTGAGCAAGCATCGAGAGCTAAAGCTAAAACTAAATTTGTAACTCCAGTTTATCAATGAAAACACAAGTAAATAACTAAACCCATTTAAAAACAACATTAAATTTAGCACTTAACAATACACACAAGCTAATTTATGTATTCGATTACAAAGTCACACCCGTAAAGAAAGGGAGTTGAACCAAACATAACAAAAAACAAGAAATAGTTACCAAAAAGACGTTCCATAGAAAAGAAAAAATCACCAATTCTCAATGCCAAAATTAATACTAAAACATTAAAACCTCGATATTTAAGTTCAAAACCCTCTCCCAGAATGTTCATTATTGTAAGAGTATGTGAAAAATCTCTAAAATTTTGTCTAAGACCCCCTTTTTCTCTGTTCAAAAATTTAATTTATATGTTTACAAAAAATTCCCAAAATTTCAGTATGCAATCTCATCGGTGAAGTTATTCAGGATCGCCGAATGACTTGGCGATCCACCGATTAGCACGCCTTCTTGCCATTTGGACTTGACTTCTGCACATAGTTGTTCAGTTCATTTAGGTGACTGGGGTCGAGTTCTCATTCTATTCGATGCATAGACAAAGAGAACTTTCATTTGATGAGTTGTCTTAGTTCACGAGCCAAATCGCTGGACCTCTTGGCGAGCGAGAAGCTCACTCGATGAGCAACCGAGTGCCTTTTGCGAGCTCCAGCCTTCCTTTTCATCAGCTTTTCCAACTTTTACGCTTCTTTTCGCAATGTAATGTCCTTGCCTTGTTCTTTAGCCTTCATCGTTGAACATTAAAAAATTAACATCAGTTATGAACATAAAAAAGGCATTGAAGACACTAATTCTTAAATAACAATTTTTAAATGAGTCAAAATTCCCTACTAATCAACACCCCCAACTTAAACTTTTTCTTGTCCTCAAATAAAGCACGAGATCAATCAGGTCAACAAGGATGCCTACAAGTAGTGCTCCTTGAGACTCAACATGAAAGTGCATACAAGGTTCAACCCAAGCATGCAATGTTCAATTATGCACTCAAAGTTTCAAACTATGACTCACTATCATCAATTAGAGCTTATGCTCACAAATTCTTGTTTCAAATGGAAATTCATGCCAAACCAAAGTAATTGAATGCACTAACATAAAGAATTATTTAATGCTCTCACAAAGCCAATCAAATATAACAATTTAAGGAATCGAAATCAACTCTCACACACCCGATGAGAAAAAACATGCATGATTTTACCCATAGGCTTGCCCGTATTTTCCAACCAACACATCACTTGGCTTATGCAAGATCAAAAAGGTCGTCCAAAGGCTTTTAATTTGGCTGAGGTTAAAGGTATGATTATTTCGTCTTAGTTACTTCTACCTCATGAAGCATGGCTCAAATTTCACTTCCGTTCCTTTTCTTTCATTCTTTTCATATGCACAACTTATCCTTGGACTATTCATAGCACACACAATTTCTGGTATAGCTCATCGGACACCCCTTTTATTTCCATGATAATGCACAACAGATACAAATTTATTATTTCTTTTCTTTCTTCTGTCTCCTTTTCCATCTTTCTTTTTTTTTTATATATTGATCGAGGGGTTCCATTTTCTTTTCTTCACCACATGTTCCCAGGAAAAATTTCACAAATTTCATGCTCGGTTTCATTCCTCATTCTTACAACATCCCCAACTTAGGCTTTTGGCCTAAGTTGGTTATTCAAACAAACCAATGCTTCACGAAGTTTATAGGTGGGAAAGATATGGCAATTTCAATAACCAGTCTAAACATTTGCATTCATGTTTTATCCTAAGAAAAGGTTAGGCTCAAATGGTAAAAAATTGGGTTCACACACGCACAAGGTGGTTACACAATGGTTTAGAAATTAGGTCCACTCTCAAAATTTATGCCTAAGAGCATATCTTTCATTCACCAATGCTAGATTGGACCAATATGGCAAGTTCTAGGTGTCATCATGCACACTTTTCAAGTAAGCCTCACCACACATGGCATCCAACAAAACCATCGATCACAAGTCTACAAGTTAAGGTCACGTGGAACGGCCATTATAAGACTCACCTTGACATTTGACTATTCACAATAAGATACTAAGAGTTCACACATGACTTATGTAACTCAGATTGCCTCGTTGGATTAACACATTGATGAGTCCACGATTTGGACTCATTTAGGGCTTTATTTTGATAAATTTATTATCCTTAAATGCTTTTTTGTGCAAATAACTGATGTAAAATCCTTGATTTTTAGGTATATGGATTGAGGAACGAACCATGGACACTAATGCGTAAAAAGGAATAAGAAAGCTGAAAGAACGAAGAATAGAGGGTCTGTTGATTGCCTAATCCATTGGGCAACTCGTTGCGTGGTCATTTGACCGCCAAGCCCTGAAGGAGAAAATCAGTCAACAAGAGAAAAGAGTAGTTGGCGTGTCGCCAAACGGTTCCACGATGCAGTGTTGGATCACCCAAAGTTACAGAACTTGAGGATGCTGAAGGCCAAAGCAAAAAGGCAATGGAACTGATCAAAGGACTGATCACCGAGATGATCAGCGATCCCTACTTACTGCGCCGAATGGCCCTTCGCACCATATTTTTGGCGACTCTAAATACATTTTCAAACATTATTATTAGCATCTTTTTTTGTTAATCAGTGATATTTTTGTCAATCAATTTTCATAATATTGAATTTCTAAGTTTTGATACTAAGTTTTCCTTAGGATTGAAGAATTGACATTTTCCATTTTTGAGAAATTGGAAGTGGATCTTTGAGATTCTTCAATTTGGACCTTTGTAAAAACGAAATTAATCTTACCTAGTTGATGGAAATACAATTTGGTAAAGATTTCTATCTTTTTATGATGTCTAGCTAAAACCCCAAAGAGTGTGACTATGTGATTATAGGTTGATTTAGCTTATGGGTATTTCTAATTGAAAGTTTAAATGTTGTTTAGAAGTTATGGTTTAATTTAAAGGGTTGTAGTTGCAAATGCAACTCTACCTTCATGTTTTTGGCTTGCTAGAGAGAGAGGATTTAAAACCAAGAGTACTGAATTGATAGTTTTTAGGTATTGGGTTGTCATGGGTTCAGCTCGAGAAAGTGAATCCTAAATCCTTCTCCACACATTCAGCTCGAGAGAGTGAATGGACTTAAGTATAGGTTGTTCTTAATTGCTGCTTGTTGGTGTTCGAGAGAAACCAACTTTATTCGGGTTAAATTGCTCGAGAGAAAATTTATCCCCACTAAAGTCAAGCTTATTCACTGATTTACAATTATTTACTAACAATTGCAATTACCAATTTGTCTACCTTTGCCTATAATCCAATCACATCCCAAGAACTCGTCTCATTATTTATTAATTCATGTTAATTGTTGTTATAGTTGATAGTTACAATCAAACCCCCCCCCCCCCATTATTTGACACTTGTGTCAACCCCTAATTTGAATTTTATTTTTATTCGTAAATATCTATCCCTATGATTGACTTGAACATATTCGTACTTTGCTCTTGATTCTTAAACACACACCACTCTTAGTGGGATCTGACCCCAACTCATTTAGTTGGGTTATATTACTGACTAACGATCGTTGGCATTTAGTATTGGATAAAGTGTCCTAATATGTGAAATCAAAATGGCGCCGCTGTCAGGGAGTGGTGTTGTTTGAGAATCTTTAGTTAAGATGAATTTTGTTCTTTTTAGTTATAGTTGAATCTACTTACCTTTTAGTTTTGGTTTTCATGTTGCTTGTTTAGAGCAGAATAAAGGAGCATGTCTTGTAGCAATGGTGACCAAATGGACCTTTCTCCTTTGAGAATGATGATTTTTAGGGATAATATCCTAAATTTCCTGCAAATTGAGGGTGAGTCAATCAATAAGTTGTGGCTGAGATTTAAGTCACTATTGTTGTAGTGCCCAGCTCATGGAATGTCACATAACATGCTATTGGACTTCTTCTACAGAGGTCTTGGTACAGAAAATAGAGGAGTGGCTGACCAAATGTCTCTGGGGGGTCTCTCATGACTACCCCATGCAATAGCATCCCAGCTCCTTGATCACATGGACAATACCAACAAGGAGACTTAGATGGACCAAGTTAACTTAGCTGGATCTAGTAGCCAAAACGGTTATGGAATTGGAACCACCGGACAAAAAGAATGACCGGTACAGTCCCCCTTACAAGCGTATAAAGCCCAAGGTGTACGAGGGTGGACAAATAGAAGAGATACTCTCACTCATTCTTCACAGAGTCGAAGATCATGACAAAGTGTTGAATGAGATAAAACAGAATGTCTCATTGCTGAATGAGATGACTGCTTCCCATTCGATATTTGTTCAGCTGCTAGAGACCCAAGTAGGTCATGTGTTTTCTCATCTCTACCCCACAAATCAAGATTGAGTGGGGAAGTCGTGCACGACGTTAACTAAGGTGCAGCTTGGAAGGCAACCAAAGTTTTTTTTATTTGCTTTCTTTTTTGTTTTAGAAATAATGGTTTGTTGATTATGCAGGTCAAAGTGTGGAAAGTACTGGAAAAAGTGCAGGTTAGCGAGCTAAAAGTCCAGTCGGTGACTCGCCGAAGCAGTGGGTGAGCCGACTTGGACCGCCGTTGGACTCAAGACATTTTTAAATTGGAGTCTGTAAATCTCAGCGAGCCCAGGAGCATATTGGCTAATTACCGAAGAGGTCGGCGACCATGACTTTTTTCGTCGTTTGGACCCCCACATTAACAGAAAGTCCTGTAAAACTCAGCGAGGCACTCAACGGGTCATCAAGTGGGTCAGCGAGCAAAATGTATGTCGCCGAATGGGAGAGAACTAGATAGTTTTCAAAGGCCAAAGGTTTAACCTTTCAAACTCTTTCACTTTCCCTCACTTTTGAACTTCCCAAACTCATACCTGCACAATATTTTTCTTATTTTAGCATCTTTATGGCATTTTAGTAGTCATATTTGTGTTCAAAGTTGGATTTCTTTGCCTCCTAGAATTTCAAAGTATTTATTCAGCATCTAAGGTTCGTTTTCCGAACCCTAAATTCACTTTTAGCGATTTTTACTCTTATGCAATGATTCTTATCTTAGTGATGTGTGCTGAGCCTCTCTTATCGTAATTGTATATGTGTGTGCCTGTTTTATTTTGAAAATCATGCCTATAATGCCTTTAATGTTCAATTCCCAAAATTGTCGTGCTTGAAATTGATTAAATTATGGGGTTGTGCTTGCATGTTGTTGGGTCTAGTCGGGAGAAGTCTAAGCAACCCGTATTTATGCCAAATGACGTAATTTGACCAATTATGGAGCGGTTGACGTCATTCTTAAGGGCGAATCTTCAAATGGCCAAATTAAGCCAAACCGGGAGAAGTGTGATTATCCCAAGGGCATAGGTGTAATAGATCTTAGCTTAATTGTATGGGTGCATGTTATAATTTTGTTTTTAGGGGCTGTGGGGTTGAATTCGAGAAGTTGAGTTGATAGTAGGCACGTTGGGTCGTTAAGCGAGCTCGTCGAACCATTCAGCGATTCACCGAATCACCCCTTATCGCCTTTAATTTCATGCTTAATCTGGATTTGGGTTCTATAACTTTCGGCGAGAAGTCTGAGTTCACCGAATGTTGTTGGAAATTCACCAAAAGGCCTTTCCCATCGCCGACATGCAATGTGTCTGAGAAATTTTTGAGCAAATCATTTCGACGAGCCCGATCTCGCTCGCCAAAGAGATTCGGTGACTCGCTGACTGGTTCGGCGAGTCTTTCTACAACTCTTTTCTTCTGTGCTTTTGCTTGAATTACTTCAAACTTTTTTTGATGTTTTGCAAATATGGCAAGGACAAACATCGACATGCCACCCCGCAAAAGAGCATGGGGTATTATGATAAATGAAGGGGGAGAAAATCCTCCTAAAAAGGGAAGAACAGAGACTCCAACGAGAGGCAAGGGCAAAGGCAAGAGGCCCGCATCTGAAATTCAGGAGAACACCTCCGAAAGGGAAAGAGTGTCAGCTGACTCCCGGGCTGCATTATTTGAGCCTGAGGATGACCAGCCATTACAATCTAGAAGGGTAGAGATCTGTGCTAGATCTCGTCCTGACTCAGTTAGAACCTCAATAGCTTCTTCACTAGCAGATATAGTGTCAGTTCGATACCTCCTGTAACCCCAGTGCCACCAGTGGTCCCTCCTACTAGGCTACTTAAGAGACTAAAAGCTGATGGAATGTGTACTATCCTCAAGGAGAAGTTGTTATCTACAGAGCCTTGAGGGAATATACTCTTGGGTGAGGGATGCCCTTTATTTCCACTGGCTTGAGTAGTTCACTAGGCCCCGAGGCCCCTATATTCCTACATGGGTCTAGGAATTTTACTCAGTATATGGTGATCTGGTTCCTAAAAGTAAGAAGAAGGCCAGTGAGTTCAGACCGATTAAGTCAGTCATGGTCCAGGGTATGGAAGTCAGGTGCACTAGCAAGTACATTAGTACTATACTTAGCAGGGTTCTAGGAGCTACTGTAGCATATGAGGGCTTGCCTACTACTCAGTCCTTGGATGACTTGAAGGGCTAGCTCTCTCCATTGATTTCTGATACTACCTCGAGGTGGATCGAGGCAGGGTTCCCCATAGAGAAGAGGGATCTGTGTATTACTGCTCTGTTCATGTATGGCTTGATTAGCAGCACCATCATGCCATCCCAGAACGAGTCCATGCTATGCCACCCTAAGGCGGCCTGCCTTGGAACGATCATATCCCGAAGGATCATCAACCTGGGACTCCTCATAGAGCAAGAGATGGTTATAAGGGCCAAGCAGAGTCAGAACTCCTTGCCATTCCCGGTCTTGATCACGGAGTTGTGTCGGCGTGCTGGAGTACCCCGAGATGATACGAGATATATTGAGGTTACTCTTCTTCCTCTATCGACATCCAGTATATTGAGCCCGAGTACACACGAGATGAGGCCGATAGGAGGAGAGAAGCTCTGGTGGATACATCCCCGGAGGTGGACATTGATTCGATACCTGTAGAGGCATCTTTGCCTACTCTGGCCTTCGGGCCTTCAGGTACTTCTGCTCCTACTTCTTCTTCACAGGCTTTGGGTGCTTCTACCTTTTCTGAGCCCACCAAGATTACTTAGGCTATGATCCTAAAGATGGGACATTTAACCCATTCGGCTGATGTGAGGGCTACTAGATTGGAGGCTATTGTGCTATGGATGATTGAGGATGTTATTTTAGTTGCACTTACCCCCTTCCAGGGTTCTGTTGATTATTGGACTGCATGAGTCATGGCTTGTGAGAGTAGATGAGGGAAGCCTTCTGAGGTGATGGCTTTGAGAGATGAGGTGGCAGATCTGAAGAAGGATGTGGACTATCTCAAGTCCACAGACTTCACCACCTTATTTGAGGCATCAGAGACAGAGGATGCCCCTTCTACATTTGAGATTCCTCCTATTGCCACCGGAGATGTACAGATGGATGACATAGAAACTGATGAGTCTGAGTGGAGCTGGTGATACTGTAGTTGTTATTCCGGGTACTAAGACCCAAGTTTAGAGCGATGCACCGGGCACTGATGCCCCGACAGGTGGAGCAACTGTCTATTCTCTTTACCTCCCTCTCTGTCTTATCTTTTGATTGACTTTTGGATATTTTATTTATTGCATTCGAAGACATATTGCTTTTTGTTTTTTGGTGGGTGAGGCCCACTTTTTGTGACTATTTTTCTGTCAATATAATTGGGTTTTTGAGTTATAAATTGTGTTTAGCACTTTTTTGTGGATGATTAAGCTTGTGGCTCCTTGTTTTAATTGTAAATGATTTTCGGACCCTTCCAAAAAAATTTGTGCAACTTCTAGTTTGTGTTTGAATGTGGTTGTTCTCTTGCAAATTTGAGTATCGGTCTTGATTAATACCAATGACTTGAATAGTGGTCATAATCGAATAAAAATGAATGTGCGACTATGATGAGGCCAAATAAAGTTACATAGGCAATATCTGAACTCTTTGCATCTCGTTCTAACTAGCCAATTATCAAATTGAGTCTCTTGTGATGAACATTGCACACTAGCGAAAGTGTGGAGTCTTGTTTGACATTGGTGTCAATTCCTTCTGTGATGAGCTTATCGTGATCCATGTGTGATGACACCTAGAATTTTCCCGATTGGTCCAGTTGACTAGGTGATGCAAGCTCTTGAGACAATCTTAGGCAACTTGGAAGAGTGTGAAACAATTCGACATTATACCACTTTTGTGGCCAACCTTGTGAGTGTGTGATCCTTGCTTGAACACCCTTTGAGCCTTACCTTTTTCTTGGAAGAAACTTGATGAAATTGTTCCTTTCTTTATCCATTACCCATAATCCTCATGGTTTGTTATTTGTTTGAATAGCCAACTTAGGCCAAAAGCCTATGTTTGGGGTGTGGTGGAAAAAAAGAAAGGGTAAATCAAGAAATGCCAAGAAGTCCCCCTTTTACCCATTATTTTGAGAAAGATGGAACCCCTCCATACAAAAAAAAAAGAGAAAAAGAAGAAAACAATGAAAAAATTGTGGAATAAATTTTGCAAATATAAAAAGAAATGGGGTGTCCAACAGTCAATGGAAAGTGAATAATGGGATGACTTTTGAGCATGAGGGAAAAATGATGAAGAAAAAGGAAGAAAGAATTATCATACCACATTTCATGAGGATTACAACCATTGAGCCTAAATGACCATACATTTATACTCTGCCCCGTTACAAGCCTTGAAAAGACCTTTTTGATCTTGAGTGAGCTGAAACAAGTGTTGATTGGAATACGGGCAAACCTATGGGTGGAATCATGCATTGTGTTCAATTTTGAGTGTGAGCGTTGATTGTGATTTTGGAGCTATTAATTGTTAAACCATTGTGTGTGAATATGGAATCATTCTTTGTGTGAGGGCATTTGAGTACCTTTATTGAGCTTGAACTTGCATTTGAAGCAAGTAATGTGAACTAGAGAATATTTGATAATGGTGAGTCACAACTAGAATCTTTGAGTGCATAATTGATCCTTACATGAGTAAGTTGAGTCTTTTTGTGTGCATTCATGATTGAGTCTTGTGTACCACTATTTGAGAACTCCTTTTTGAACTGCTGAACTTGAATTTTACTTAAGAACAAGCAAAAGTTTGAGTTGGGGGTGTTGATGAATCCATGATTTAGACTTATTTAGGGCTTTATTTGGATAGATTTAGTGTCCTCAAATGCTTGTTTTGTGCAAATATCTGATGTAAAATCCTTGATTTTTAGGTATATGGATTGACGAATGAAGCATAGACACTAATGTGCAAAAAGGAACAAGGCAGCTGAAAGAATGAAGAAAAGAAGGCATGTTGATCGCGTAATCTATTGGGCGAGTCGCCGAGTGGCCATTTGACCGCCTAAAGTTCCAGTATGCCAAGCCATGAAGGAGAAAATCCAGTCAGCAAGAGAAAGGAGCAATCGACGTGTTGCCGAACAGTTTCGCAATGCAGTGCTAGATCGCCCAAAGTTACAGAACTTGAGGATGTTGAAGGCCAAAGCAAAAAGGCAATGGAACTGACTAAAGGGTGGATCGCTGAGCTGATCGGTGATCCCGACTTACTGTGCCGAATGGCCTTTCGTAGCATATTTTTGGCGACTATAAATACATTTTCAAACATTATTATTAGCATCTTTTTTTGTTAATTAGTGATCTTTTTGTCAATAAGTGTTCATAATATAGAATTTTTGAGTTTTGATACCAAGTTTTCCTTAGCTTTCAAGAACTGAAGTATTCCATTTTTGAGAAATTGGAAGTGGGTCTTTGAGATTCTTCAATTTGGACCTTTATAAAGACAAAATTAATCTTACCCAGTTGATGGAAACACAATTTAGTAACGATTTCTATCTTTTAATGATGTCTAATTAAAACCCCGATTCAAGGAGTGTGATTATGTGATTAGGGTTTATTTAGCTTATGGGTATTGCTAATTGATAGTTTAAATGTTGTTTAGAAGTGATTTCAATAAGTAATTGTGGTTTAATTTAAAGGATTGTAGTTGCAAATGCAATTCTACCTTAGTATTTTTGGCTTGCTCGAGAGAGAGGTTTTAAAACAAAGATTACTGAATTGATGGTCTGTGGGTATTGGGTTATCATGGGTTCAGCTCGAGAGACTGAATCCTAAATCCTTTTCCACACATTCAGCTCGAGAGAGTGAATGGACTAAGGCGTAGGTTGTTCTTAATTGTTGTTTGTTAGTGTTCGAGAGAAACCAACTTGATTCGGGGTAAATTGTTTGAGAAAAAGTTTATCCCCACTAAAGTCTAGCTTATTCACTGATTTATAGATGTTTACTAATAATTGGAATTGCCTATTTGTCTACCTTAGCCTATAATCTAATCACATCCCAAGAACCCGTCTCATTACTTGTTAATTCATGTTAATTGTTGTTGTTATATTTGATAATTACAATCAAAACCCCCCTGTTATTTGACACTTGTGTCAACACCTAATTTGAATTATGTTTTTATATATCTATCCCTATGATTGACTTAAACATACCACTCCCTGTGGGATTCGACCCCAACTCATTTAGTTGGATTATATTACCGACTAAAGATCGTTGGCACTTAGTATTGGAAGTGTCCTGCTATGTGAAATCACACATATATATCGTTCATCAAGAGCACTATTCAAGACATTGATATTAATCACAACAGACACTCAAATGTACAAGAGAATAATAACCAATATTCGTATTCCTGCAATCGAGAGGTAAGTCAATTAATAAACTCCGAAGCCAAAATATGCACTACTAAAGCAACATGGAGAAGTTCTAAATGAAAACAACAAAATATCAAAAGAAAATGAAATACAACTACAAGGGTAGGTAGATAGATACCTTTACCCCCACCAAAAGAACTAAGTAGTATCCTCAATGTGAAATTAAAAAAAAACTAGAAGTACCAATGGGAAATAAAATGGAGGGAGAGTAAAGATCCCCTTGTCAGGCTAAGCCTGAGGTGAACTCTGGTTAGTTGGTGTGGCCTCAACCTGGGCATCAGTGCCCTACTCAACTTAAACTCTAGAAGGCAACACAACAATCTCCTTTGTTGGCTTAGACCCACTACAACCAATCATGGACGAGACGCGTAGTGACGCCTCCCTAGTCACTCGTAGAAAGTCACCCTCCAAATCCTCCAAGTCTTTGTACACATCAGCCTCACAAGTAACTAAATCCTCTTTATTCATCTTGGGTATGTATGACTCCCCATCCTCATCAACTACAACAGCATCTCCAGTCACAGTAGCCGAAGGGATCTTAGAAGCAGCTGGAATTATAGGCATTAATATCTACATCGCCTTACAACATAGATATGTCGGTGGATTTCAACTCATCCACATCCCAATGCATCCCAATAATATCATTCTTCAGAGGGGTCAAATCAGAGGGTTGGCTACATTCCTGCTCACACACCTCAACTCAAACAGTGAGGGAATCCAATGCTAATCCATGGGCCGTAATAAACTCCCGTTGTTCCCTCAACTCTTCACGAATGGGAGCAAGTGCAACAGCTATAGCACGCTTAATCATCGAAGGGACAACTACCTCAACCCGAGAAGCCCTCACATCGGCCGAATTGGCCAAATTGCCCATTTTATAAATCATTGCCTGAGTCAAAGGGGGATGTAAGATAGGGGCAAGAGTAGTAGAGGTCGAATGTGTAGTTATACATGAAGGCCCGACGGTGGGAGGTGGAGGTGTAGTGCCAACCTACATAGACTTTATGTCAACAACCGGAGAAGTATCAATCGAAGCTTTCTTCTTCTTTCTCTTCTCTACCGCATCCTTCAAATACTCTGCTTTGATTCGAAGAATTTTAGAAGACGAGGAAGGAGTAGCCTCGACATCTCTGTTTGACAAAAAGGGCTAACCTACTTGGTAACACAAATCACTGATCAGAATCAAAAATGGCAATAAAGTATGATTTTTATCGTCCCTTATATCCATCTCCTGTGCAATAATAGACCAAAGGTTTAGATTATCCCGGTCAATCATACAGCCCAGACGCGCAGCCTTTGAATGCCTTATGATGGATTTATTTTGTAACGACATCAACGTGCTGGTGATGAACCCAAACTAGTACCACGCCGTGATGTTCAGATCCTTCTTCTCAATAACAATCCCCACCTTGATCGATGGGGTGCGGCATCTAAGAGCAATAGAGCAAGCCACCCCTTCAGGTCATCCAAAGTTTGAGTTTTGATTTTATCGGCAAAAGAGTGCTGATTCTACATTGTGTAATCTAACTCATCATTTATATCTATTTCGCTGCACTTCACTTTCTTTCCCTGCACTTCTACAAAATCAACTGGTGCCATCGATCTAGACTTCTTTTTCCCTTTTAGGATTAGCTTGGTGTACCCTTCGTAGAACTCTCAAACCCACGTAAGAATATACAAACTCTGAGGTTTTGTGAATTTCTATAACTTATGGTACCGCAACGTCTCCTAAACTGTATGATATCCATCCACCACTCCATCTATTGAATTGACAACCTCTTCTCCTCAAGTATTATCTCCTTGCCAGCAACCTTTAACCTATTCATGGAGTGAGAAGGATAAACAAGAACATGAGGCACTTGTGGTGCCAATGATGCATATGGTGCTGGAGGTAGTGCCAATGGATCATGTGCTACTTTAGACTGCAGATCTAAACATTTCCACTTTACCAACTCACCTTCGGCCACCGGTGTATAGACCGGAGTCCCATACCTCTCATCTTGGTGTTCGACAGAATCGATTTCTCGCCCTTACTACTCGCTTGAGGAGGTTTACATTGAGCAGTTTGAGGTTGTATAATTTCTTCGGCAATCACAACCCCTTTGCTTTCTTTCGGGATGATAGAGCTTATGGCCTGGGCTTCCTCCGAGGTGGAGGAAAATCATCATCGTATGCACGTTAAGCGAGCATTTTAGGTGTAGCCATACTTATAAAAGCATACAAACTATGATAAATTTGGTCATAGAGCATTAGTGAAATAGAATTTTCAAAAAAAAAATTGCTGACAAACTCGCCAAACAGTTCGGTGATTCACCAATTCCATTTGGCGAGCTAAAGAGGCCTGCCGAATGTTAAAGACAGTCTTAGAAAAAGTTTAGCTCAAAAAGGTGATACCAATAATCATTCGGAGGGTCGCCGAGCTCACTCAATGATTGAGAGAGATCTTGCCGAATGTTACAAAAATTTTCAGCAAAAATACAGGTCATGTCACGACCCGAGTCTACACTCCAGAAGCAACACGGCGTACTCGACCTCGAAGGGGTCTTATACAAGCCTCATAGCATTCATAACATACTTAGAAATAGTGCAGAATTTAAAAACTTTCTTTATAAATCCAACAATAAAAAAATACTTATTTAAAAGCAAGTTGAAGTCTATCATCTCACATGACCATCTAAAAACAATGCTTGAAACAAAATGGGGTCACGGCCCTTTACAATCGAAGTCTTATCAATAGTCTAATACATGAAAAAAAGGAAACATATGAGTTATTGTCCTTGAATCCATGAGGACATATTAAGTCTTGCAAGAATCTCAATCCAAGCTTCAACTAGAGATAAGCAAGTCAAATGCCGGAACCTACACTTATAGTAAAACATGAAGAAGAATAGGTTAGCACAATTAAGTACTAAGTATGATAGCCACGCAAACACCATGTTAAAACGTACATTTATTTGAAAGTATGCTTTTATGCCATTTTGGTAAAACTTCATGAACGTAGTAATAGAGGCATAATATAAGTCACAACCAACATCCAAGTCATATTTTTCGCCTTTGAACATAATCAACATATAAGCCATTACCTTCACATTAAGCGGTCACCTCAAGAAACATTCAAGCTATACCTTGTGCAATGTATGGATAGCGTCCCATACCACCACCCACACTAAAGTACCACCTTAAGGTCACCAAAAGTGAACTTACCATTCAACCTTTCCATCTTCACACAATACTCATACATAAGACACAAACATTACATAAATCATATCATCAAATAAGAACCATCACCTAAGACAACTTTAAGTCATACTTGTGCAATGTGCAAGTAGCATCCCATACTACTACTCACACTAAGCACTCCTTTGAAGTCACCGTAGGCAAGGCACATTCATATACAATAAGTCATAATAAGAAGTAACTCATGATACAATCCAAGTAAAGCATGCATCTTTACACTTATGCATTTAAGTCAACATTCTTCATTAACTTCATTTTTAAAGCACCATCATTCATTAGACATTAGATCATCATTCTCATTAACTTTATCATAAGGGACATTCATACAATAGCCATTAAGACTTAGAGAACTCACTACGACCCTCTCAAAGCCTACTCATGCAATGCATGGATGGCATCCCATACTACCACCCACACTTCATAAAACTCCTATAGGAACCATAATGCACATCTCACATGATGGGAATAAGCGTTTAACAGACATAGACCATGTGAGCTAGACATGGAATCCGGTGTCATGAAAACCAACACCATAAAAAGGTGGTCTACTTGCCTAAGGAAGACCAGTTCATCTAGATTAGGTGGATTCACTAACTATGACCTATGTGGGCACGTAGTTTATGGGATAGGAAGATGTTCATTTACAACTCTAACCTAACATTAGGAGAGTTTCCATCCAACCATAACCACTTGGTGCTTAGCCTACATTCCCATAGATTATTTCATTCATATTACAGTAATGTACTAGCGAGGAATGCCATAGGCCTGTCATCCCAAGTTACATCATTACACATGAAAGGAATGCTATAAGCTTATCGATCCATGGTAAATTCATGGATAGCTCTAGATTCCTCATCAGAGGAATGCCATAAGCCTCATAGTTCCTCATTACATTCTTATACTCATGAAAGGAATGCCATAAGCCTATCGATTCACGGTACATTGACTCATTAAGAAAGGAATGCCATTATCCTATCGATTCTAGAGTCTTCATTACATTAGATCATTTATGAAAGGAATGCCTTAAGCCTATCAATTCATATCCATCAAGTCAAGACACATTCATTACTCGTATATGAAAGCAATGTCGTTGCCTATTGATTCATATTCATCGAGTCAAGACACATTTTTTATACAAGAAAAGGATGGCTAAGCCTAACAATTCAAGATTCAACATTCACATTACTTCCATTTGTACAAGAAAAGGATGTCTAAGCCTACCAATTCAAGATACAACAATACATAGAAGAAACCTTTCACATTTCATCATCATTATTCATCAGTGTCAATTGAGAATATATTAACAACAACACTATTACATTGTATACATGATCATCATTCTATCATTGAAATCACATGCATATCCTTCACATTCTATCATCATCATACGTAGTAATTAAACACCTCCACCTTTCAAGTGGATCAATAAGTCAAGCACAATTCTACCTCAACATGTAATTAGGTCATAACTTGCCCTTTCAAGGCCATGATCACAAGTCACCACCTTTAATTACAACAATTAGGCATGAATAGTGATACAATTCAACAATCTTAATCAATTTACACATAATCCATCAACATTCATTCATGATTCAAAAAAACCACTTCATATAGGCACCATTTAGGAATTGAGAGAATTCATGGGTTCATAGAGTATTTTCATCATAAATCATCAATTAAACACTAATACAATCATAATTTGTCATTACAAACCATTTGAAAATGTTTGATGAATGAACCCATGAGATTGAGTAAAACCCTAGATTTTTCATAACTTAAAATCATTTTGGAATTGGCTCCTTGAATGGAAAATTATACAAGGATCAAGACTACCATACCTTTAATGGAGAAATCCCACGAAATCCCTTGAAATACTTAAAGATTTGACCTTGAGAGGTTGAAGTCTTGTCACGACCCAAGGCTAGCCCCTTAATGCGAAACAGCATACTCGACCCCGAATGGGTTTTATAAAAGCCTCATAGCTCATTCATTGCATAGATAATAGAAATAGTATGGAATTAAAACTTTTTAGATAAAACCATACAATTCAAAACATTCAAAATAATCATTAAAATCTTTCAAAAGACATAGCAGAAGTCTAAGTCTCACATGGCCATCTTAGACACAATCTCAAAACATAAGTAGGGACACGGCCCTTTACAATCAAAAACTACTAAATGTCTATTACATGAAGAAATGAAACATAAGAGTTATTGTCTCGAATCCTCGAGGATATACCAAATCTTGGAAGAATCTCTAATCCAAGCTTCAACTAGGGGTAAGTAACTCACGTGCTGGAACCTACACTTGTAGTAAAAACATGAAGAAGAATGGGTTAGCACAATTAAGTACAAAGTATGCTAGCCATGCAAAAACATGCTTAAAACGGACATTCTTCTTTGACAGTCATGACATATGCCATTTTGGTAAAACTTCATGAATATGAGTAAAAAAGGCATAATATAAGTCACAACCAACATTCAAGTCATTTATCTGAATAGAACATAAACACCATGTAAACCATTACCTTCACTTCAAATGTTCACCTTAAGTAACCCTCATGTTATACCTTGTGCAATGTATGGATAGTTTCCCATACCACCATCCACACTAAGGCACCACATTAAGGTCACCAAAAGTGAACTTACCATTTAACATTTCCATCTTCAAAACTACTCACACCAAGAGATAACATTACAATAGTCATATCATCACATAAGGACCATCACCTAAGACAACTCTACGTCATACTTGTGTAATGTGCAAGTAGCATCCCATACTACTACTCACACTAAGTACTCCTTTGAGTCACCATAAGCAAGGCACATTTATATACAACAAGTCATGACAAGGAAGTAACTCATAATACAATCCAAGTATAACATGCATCATTACATTTAAGCATATAAGAGTCAACATTATTCAATAGCATCATTTAGAGGACTTTCAATCATTAGACATTAGATCAACATTCTCATTAACTTCTTCCTAGGAGGGCATTCAAATAATAGTCATTAAGACTTAGGGAACTCACTATGACCCTTTCAAAGCCTACTTGTGCAATGCATGGATGGCATCCCATACTACCACCCACAGGTCATAGAACCTCTCAAGAAACCATAATGCACATCTCACATGATGGGAATAAGCATTAAACATACATAGACCATGTAATCTAGACATGGAATCCGGTGTCATGAAACCTCACACCGTAAGAAGTGGTCTACTTGCCTAAGGAAGACCGGTAATATTAGCTTGGATTAAATTGAATCCATTAGCTAATATCCTATATGGGCATATCGTTATGGGATAAGAAGATGTTCATTGGAACCCTAGCCTAACGTTGGAGAGTTTCCATCTTTCCATATCCACTCGGTGCTTAGCCTACATTCACATAGAGTATTTCAATCACATTACAACATTGCCCTTGAGAGGGCAACCAACATTAGGCCAACCGACCTAAAGCAGATACACATAAAAGTTCACCACCATTAGGTTTATCAATTCAAGTTATATTAAGGATAGCTCATTGATCTTCCTAGAAAGAGCCACCACCATTAGATCTACCGTTTCTAGGTTCATCATTTCACACAAGAAAGGCCACCACCATTAGGTCTACTGTTTCAAGGTTTTACATTCACATTGGTTCCTAGACTCATCATGAAGGGCCACCACCATTAGTTCTACAGGTTCAAGACATAGCATAAAATACCTCATTTGTCATTTATAGAAAGGCTACCAACATTAGGTCTACCAAACCAAGACATTCATTCATTCATTCATTTATGAAAAGGCTACCAACATTAGGTCTACCAATTCGAGACATTAAGACAAGATACAATCATTATTCAAAAGGAGGATGCCTAAGCCTACCAAGTCAAGATACTTCATTCATGATCACATTCATCAATACGAGAAAAGGATGCCTTAGCCTACCAATTCAAGATATTCAATACTACATTATAGAACCCTTCACATTCCATCATCAACATTCATGAGTGTTAAGTGAGAATATGCTTTCAATCACAACACATTTACATTTTATACAAGATCATCATTCTATCATTGAAATCACATGCATATCCTTCACACTATACATAGTAAGTAAACACCTCCACCTTTCAAGTGGATCAATAGCTCAAGCACAATTATACTTCAACATATAAATTAGGTCATAACTTGCCCTTTCTAGGCCATAATCAAAAGTCACCAACACACCAACAATTTACTACAATTAAGGCATGTATAATGATACAATTCATTAATCTAAATCAATTTAGGCACAATTCATCAGCATTCATTCATGATCAACAAACCCACTTCATAAGGCATAATTTAGAAATTGAGAGGAATCATGGGTTTATAGATTATTTTCATCATAAATTATCAATTAAACACCAATACAATCATAATTTGTCATTTGAAAACGTCTTATGAAAGAACTCATGAGATTGAGTGAAACCCTAGATTTTTCATACTTTGAAATCACTTTGGATTTCACTCCTTGAATGGAAAATTAGACAAGGATCAAGACCTCCTTGCCTTAATACATAAATTCCACGAAAATTCACTCAATTAGCTCTCCTCTTCAAGCCCTAAGACTTCTTCTTCTCTTGGTCTTCAATGGAGTTCTAGAGAGAAGATATTTGAAGATGGAGAGGTTTTGATTTGGGGAATTTGAATAATGAAATCTAAAATAGTATTTTATTGTTTTAATACTCTTAAAATATGTTAATAAACCCAAAATAACCGTCCAAACACTTAACTAGCCAAGGGAGGAATTTACCAAACCACCATTGGCTTGTCTAAGATTTTTGATAGATTGCAGGTCCAAACGAGGCTCTTGACTCACGGACCGTGATTCCATTGATGGACCGTATTGCTGGTCCGTGGTCTAGGGCTGTATTTTGGTCCAGAGGGGCTTGAGCTACAGAGGCCATCCACAAGGCGTGGACCCCTTCCGTAGGTCACCATATTTTTGGCAACTCTATTGGTTTCAAGGGGTCTTGGGGGTTAGGCGTAGGGTCCTCCTCAAGGACCCCTAGGGTGGTCCTTGGGGTTCATACCGTGACGTTTAACCCTAAACCCTTCAACCATGACTCGGGGACAACATCAAACCACCTCAAACCTCACTCCAAACTCAAACACACACAAGTTAGGCACTAGTTTCACTTATTCATTTTTAGGGTTGTTGCAAGTCTTCACCTCTGGAGGTTATTAGAGAGAGAACTTTTGAGAAGAGAGGTTTCTAACTTTGGGGTGTTTTGAAATAATTAATTGGAAATATGTTTTAATGATTTAAAAACTCTTAAAATACCATAAATAACTAATGTGGCGTGGATGGACCTACGCCCCGTAGGTCCCATCCGTAGCTCACACTTTTGGGCAGCTTTGGGCAGTCTTGGGGGGTCTTGGGGTTTAGGCTTTAGGGTCCTCCTCAAGGACCCTTAGTTGGTCCTTGGGGGGTCATACCTTGATGTTTAACCCCTAAACCTCTCATTCTAAGTTCGGGAAACCATTTTTCAACATCAAACCCCTCATCAAACTCAAAAGCTCACATGTAAGGCTCTAGTTTCACCTACAAGTTTTTGAAGTGTTACATTATATCCCCCTTGGGAACATTCAACCTCGAATGACATTTCTAAACACCTCTTGGAATTAAAGACTCAATACTAGCAGCCCATGATGCATGAAATGTCTAAATGCAAATAAACAAGGAGGAAAACTTCAACTCCAACTAAAGCATGCTCATATATTCTTCTCATGAAGTACAACATGCAACTCATACTCAATGCACTACAACATAAGGTAAACAATTCACATAAACTCATTTTCTTTCAAAACAGAAGTTTTCATGAACATGCATCGGAAATCATGGCAACACATAAACACATTATAACCTTGCTACCTAGGCATGCTATCTCCCCCCTTAGGAGTAAGCCTATACAAACTCTTCTAAACATCATCTATCACATAACCATAGGAGGAACTGCCTTCTCCAACTAAAAGCAAGCTCGACACAATAATATGGAGCCAATATGCCATTTCATCAAAAGCATAACAAAGCATGTTCATCAAATCATCTCATGAAGTAAAATATGCCATCATCATACTAAAATTTACAACAACACGAAGAACATATAAAACATGAAAACTCATTTTATACTAAACAATAATTCTCTAAAGAACATGCATAGCATAAGGAGATGATGGAAACTTTTTGAAACACACATGACTCCAAAACATAAAACAAGCCCAAAAAGAAACTCTTTGTCTCAAGCTAGAATAGGAATATAAGAAAGGGATGAGCATATCGGGACTCTCAATCAATCTTGTTATCTAAGAATACCATATCCCCCTTGGGAGTAAGTCCCCTATTAAGACCTCAAATACTACTCCTTCCAAACTATCCCAAAGCATGGCCAACATTCATAATAACCTTATCGGGTTCTAAAAACAATGGAGGTCTAACAACTATGCATCCAAACACTACCAAAGTTAACAAGAGTAACTGTATGGGACATAGAAATGGGACATCTTCTATACACCCTCTTAGCCACCATGGAGTCACCAACTGGGGTAGAAACTGAAAAAAGATTCTAATAACTCTTCCGGGGGAACATCAAACCTCATTGCCACAAAGGGCATCACAAAAGATAAGGTAGTACCGGGACCCAAAAAAGCATACACATTACTAAGAAAACTTTTAAACTACTGGTAATTTCATCCGAAGAGCCTTCTAAGCTACTTCTAGATCGGAGGGCATAGAACTTACCTTGCCTTGGAGTACTAGTACCCGAACCACTTGGAGGAGCTTGCTTCCTCTCTCTTCCTCTAGCCATGAGTATCTGGCAATCTCTTATTTTGTGGCCACTTCCACCACAACCATAGCAACCCTTCGTGCCACTAAACACTTACCATCATGCCTTTTTCCACACCTAGAACAAGTAGGCCTAATCACATAAGATTCACTACCACTCACTCATTGAGATTTAGGGGAGACACCCTCTTTTGGTTAAACTTTGGGGGAACCTTGGAAGAGATTTGTCTATAAAATCTTTCTTGAGAGGAATTATCATCATCAAATCTATACCTCTTTGTTCCTCTAGACCTATCTTCAAGTTTCTCATTTTCAAATCGTTGAGCATGCATCACAAGAAAATCAATATGCATATCATTATCCAATATAGCCATACGACATTCTTTTTCTATCAAGTCGGACACACCCGACACAAACTTACTTATCTTCATCCTAAGGTTGGCCACTATGGATGGAGCATATCTTAACATCCTAGTGAACACCTGAGCATACTCTTCAACACTCATCCTACCTTGGCGAAGGTTAATAAACTCAAGTATCTTAGCCTCTCTCATCTCAAAAGGAAAAACCTATCAAGAAACCCATTCTTTAATCCTTTCCATTCCTTGAGACCTGCTTCTAACGGTCTTGCATATTTCCATTGGTTAAACCAAAGCTAAGCAATATCCTTCAATTGATAAATGGCCAATTCTGCCTTTTATACTTGAGTCACTCCCATAAAATTCAACACCTTAGAGATCTCATCTATGAACTCTTGAGGGTCTTCCTCCATCTTTGACCCATAGAATTCTGGAATTTCTATCCCGACTTGAGTCAACTATTGAAAACCATACCTAATCTTCTCATTAGACATTAAGTCAGTCATAGAATTTTACAATAAAGTCTCTAAGTAGAACATATGAAAGGAAACTATAAAGAATGTCTCTTGTCCTTGAACCATGAGGACTCACCAAGGCAAGGAGAGAATCGATCCAAGCCTTCAACCAAAGAGAAGCAACGTCAACGACCAAGACCTATACTTATAGAAGATATAAAAAATATGGGTTAGCACAATTAATGTACTAAGTATGGAAGCCATGCATAGAAAATCCTTAAAACATGCATAAAAAGGACATTTAGTTGAAACCATTCATTTATCAAGTTTAAAAGCCATCATGCACATTTATGAAGAAAGATAAGTCAAACCATATCATAAGCAACCCAAAGTTATACTAGTGCAATGCAAAGGCAAAATCCCATAACCCTACCAAATGCCAAGTACCACTTTTAGATCACCAACATCATACATATCTTAACTTGACCTCATCATTTACCAACATTCATAGACAATGAGATATTCATATTCATAACTTGTAGCAAGTAAAATAATCCTTAACAACAATACATATCATACTTGCATAATTCATAAGTCATCATAGCATAAGAGAACCTTACCACAACCACTCTTGAAGCCTACTTGTGCAATGCACAAATGGAGTCCCATACCCCCACTTTTGCTAAGTAGTACCTCTTAAGAAGTCATAGTTATAGTTCATATTCTTTTCATTCTCATATTCCTATCATATAGGGAAATATAACCTTAACCGACATAGACCATGTTGAGATACATGGAATCCGGTGTCTTACCCCCACACCGAAAAGAGGTATCCTACTTGCCTACGGTAGAACTAACATAATAGCTTTTAAGTGGATCCACTAGCTAAAGACCTATGTGGGCACATAGTTATGGGATAAGAAGATTGCTACTAGAAACCCGGACTTTCTAATGTAAAAAGTTTTCATCTCATGAGATACTTACTTTGTGAAGCCGGACTTTTTAATGTAAAAGCTTCCATCACATTGTTCATATCCACTTGGTGCTAAGCATAATTCCCTTTAACATTTATATTAGGTCTTTACTTAAGTTCATGTTCATGAAATAATGTACTAGGCACTCAAACTAACCTAGCATCATAATAGCTCATAGATCCATTAGGTGAGAATGTCCTTTCAACCTTAGAATCAACAACATGTGAGTAAACCTTTCACATTTTATTCATAGTGTGTTCATAAGAATAGTCTTTCATTCAACACAACAATACTATGATAGTCATAAACATATCATACAGAGTCATATGTAAGGGTAGAGGAGAATGATCTTACAATAATACCACAATTACACAATCATCATAGGATCTTCACTTTCTAAGTGAATCATAAGCTCATACCCAATTCTTATAAAAATGTACAAACCCACATACTTTTTCCGTTCGGGGGCCATGAACCACCATCAACCCAAACATATACAATTACTATATAATATAAGGGCAATTTCATGATTCAATAACTAATTCAACATAAACATAATCAATTGACATATTTCTAATATCAACCAACCCACATCATCAGTTTCATAATTTATCAATATGGGGGAGTCATGGGTACATGGGGAGCTTTTATCATAATCCAACAATACTCCAATAATCTAACCATGAAGGTAAAAGTGTCACCACATTCCTGAAAAAGAATATCTTCTCCAGATTTGGTACACCTAAGGCGATTATCAGCGATGGAAGTTCCCACTTTTGTAATAAGTTGTTGAAGCCGTTGCTAGAGAAATATGGAGTCCGCCACACTGTAGCCACTCCTTGCCATCCGCAGTCTACTGGGCAAGTTGAAGTGTCCAACAGAAAGATAAAGCAAATCCTTGCTAAGACTTTGAATGCAAATAGAACCGATTGGTCAAGACTCCCATAGGTATGTCCCCCTACCAACTTGTATATGGGAAGTCTTGCCATTTGCCGATAGAGCTAGAGCATAAGGCAATGTGGGCGCTAAAGAAGTTGAATTTGGATTGGGACGCCGCATCAAGTCAAAGAGTGAATGAGCTTAATGAGTTTCGCCTAAAAGCTTATGAAAGTTCAGTCTTGTACAAGGAAAAGATGAAGAAGTATCATAATCAAAAGATTGAAAAACGTAAATTTGTTGTGGGTGATCTGGTGCTTCTATTCAATTCAAAGTTGTGATAGTTTCCTGGCAAGCTCAAGTCCAAGTGGACCGGGCCATTCGTAGTCAATCAAGTGTTCCCACATGGAGTGGTCGAGGCCTACTACCTTGATGAAGTTTGAGTAATCAAGGGGCCTGCGTCGTGCCATGACGTTAAATCAAGCGCTGCTTGGGAGGCAACCAGATGTATAATCTAGCCAACTATAGGTTTTTCTTTCATTATAGGAGTTTTATTCTTTTATTCTAATTTCTGTAGTTCGTTAGATAGGTATTTTATTTTTGTATTAGTGTTTGCTAGATATAGAATAGGTTCCGTGTCTAAAAAGTGTCCAGAAAATGTAAAAAGAATAAACTCATGGTTGCTACATGTATAGGGACGAACAACAAAATCTGTAGAAAATAGGTTGTGCAAAGGTCTACAGACCCCATCAACGGTCCGTGGGTCTATCCATGGACCGTGAATAGTGTCTGTAGATCCCTAGGTAAGTCCCCCAAAACCCTACCTGTTAGAGTGACTTACGGACATGACCTACTGTCCGTAGTTAGACCCATGGCCTATAGACGGGGTCTCGTGGGTCCAAACCTAGGGTTTTGTTGACCCGGCCCGAACCCCCATTTAATAAAAACTCTTCATTTTAAATTCATCCCCCACTACCCATATTCCCTCCTAACCGATTCAAACCCCTCCAAATCCCAAAACTCCCTCACTAATTCCCCAAATCACACTCCTCTCCCATACATATCCTCTTATCTCCCATAATTCCCTTTTTCTCTCCCAAAATTCATCTCATTCTCCCCTTGCAAAAGATCTCTCGGTCCGGGTTCGGTGTCAAAACGCTAGAAAAAGTTTTAAGGAGTTCATTTCTATCACACACTTACCCATTTCACTTACTTGTAAGGTAACACGACTTCAATCTAACTCTGAATTTGTTCATTATTCAATTCATGAAGTCACAAAGTGGATCTTGACCTTGGGTTGTTTTTCTATTAAAATTGCATGATAAATTAAAGTTAGAAACATCCTTGGGACAATGGAATATGAGTGTGTTGTTCATTTTAATCAAAACATCTCATAAAAAAGGTCTAAATGGAAGGTTCGACTTAGGGTTCCTAGTTTAGTATGTTAACAATTCAAAATTTTGCGCAATCGAAACTCTAAGGATGAAAAACTACCATATATTGTGTTGAAATACATGATTTGACTTAGGTTGATTGGTTTAGCTGTTGCAAAAATGAGTACAAATATGAGGTTGTCTGATACCTGGCACAGACCTAACCCACGAGACCCCGTCCACGGACAGTAGGTCAATCTACAGACCGTAGGTCGGGTCTGTGGTCTGTTGCACATGAAAAATCACTAAGATTGGAACCACGGAGGTGGACTACGGTCCGTGGTTCACATTAGAGCCCCAACTCTTGGGTACACTGACTTATGGACCGTAGGTCCAACCACGGACCGTAGGTACCCACTGTGGGTCGGCAGTTCAGCTACTGCCTAGAATATTTTTTAGTTTTTGTTTTGAGTCGTTTCTTGGTCTAAATTTTTTTTGAGTCTGTTATTCGCTTATTTTGGTAATAATTAAGCTTTCATAGGTACCATGGCTCCCAAGAAAGCTCTGACTTACGCCGTAAAGGGCAAGTTGAAATTAGTGGCACCAACCCTTCGACTGATTGATAAGGATACTGATATGAAGACTGACCTTGCATATGTCCCACCTCCTACCAGAACATCCCCCACAACACCACGTACTACATGGAATCAAACCTGGTAGGTGATTTCTGACGTGGTCACTGCTTTCTAGTCTGATGAGGAGGATACACCGATTGGTTCACCAGCCGGCTCTGGCTCCATATCTGGTTCTGGCCCCGCATCTGGCTCTAGCTTTTGCTCTAGTTCCCATGGTATGACTGCCTCATCTAATAAGGCTGATAGCGCGGACAGCATTCTAGTTCCTCCAATACCAAGCCCACACAAGTTCCTAAAGGGGCCAATAGATGGTGTGTGAGCGGCCAGCTCTAGATATACAGAGATGCTCGCATGCTAACTGAGAAGGACAGGATGGCTCGATTAGTCACCGATGAGTGCTGGGTTCTCACAGGCAGCCTCCACACCATGCCCGCCATCCATAAGCTCTTCCAGAGGCACATGTGCAAATGGATGGCGGGCGTTCTATAGTGAAGATATAGTTAGGGAGCTCTATACTTCTTATGCAACCACCCTTAGAGGTTCGATCGATAAATGGGCCAGGCCCACCGCCCAGGCTCCACTCACTGCTACACTAGTTCGGGGGCATTCAGTTGACATATCGGAGACCACTCTCTGCAGGTTCCTCTACGGTCAAGGCCACACTCTGCCTATCAACATTGCCAAGTTTAACTATCGCATGGACATTGTTCGGAGTGGGGAATTTCAGCGGAATGCCAAGCAGCAAGAGTCTCTTTTGTGTTAGTTATCCCATCATCTTGCTACAGACGGAGCGCACCGAGTGGATCAGCACCCCGAGCTTGGGTATCAAGAAGGCCACCTTGACATTTGTGGACAAATTCTTTAGGTTGTTGGTGCGGAACCAGGTGTCTCCTACTCAGGCAAACAATGTGCTCACTTGGGCCCGCTCAGTTATGGTTGCAGCCTTGGTTGCTAGGATGGAGGTAGACTTTGCCCGCATGCTGATTGCGGAGATACACGAGCGGGCTTTCAAGACCACCACCACCTTACCCTTCCCTTGCCTCATTTTCCAACTGTACAGGGATGCTGGAGTACCAGTTTAACATTGTGACAGGTTGCTTCAGGCGACCAAGACTCTAGATATTAGTCTGATTCGGGATGAGGCCAATGTAGTTGCACCTCGCAGAGAGCCGCAGGTTAAGGTGCCACCATTGGGAGCAGACTTGGTAGTAGATGTGGAACAGATGCACGGTGAAGTGTCTGCCCCTCTATCCACTATTAAGGATGCCCTGGCCTCCCCATCTCCGGCCGTTAGTCAGTCCCCTAGCTCCTCTAGAGCCACTCACTCTTCAGGGTCTACTACCGTGCCTCTAGCCCATGTCCAGAAGTTGGAGGACCAGATGGCTACACGACTTCAGCATGTGAGGCCTTGGATGCAGTGTATGATTGAGGAGTCTGCGACTAGGGTTGAGCAGCGGATGGAGCAGATGATGGACCATAAGGTTCAAGCTATTCACCAGTGCCTTGATGCATTTGAGATGCGCGTCTTCAGGCTGATCTTGATGCCCTCCTAGCACCATTCTGAGCCTGAGTCTACCCCTACAGTACCGATTGATAATACGGTGCTAGATGCCTTATTCAGAGATGAGATGTTGCGGCCTAATTCTTCCCGTCATGCTGGGAAGTGCCCCCGCTCCAGTCAGACTTTTGATTACACTGAGGCTGGGAGAGCTCGCAAAAGGGAGCGCCAGGAGATTGAGGCGGCCCGAAAGACATCCATAGTTGATGAAGAGACGCGCCAACAGCGGGCTAGGGAGATTGGTGTTGGTTCCTCTAACAACGTGAGCACTACTAATGGTGCAATGAGAGTGGATATTAGCACTACTGAGGGTGCTGAGATGGTAGATGCGGTCACTAATGATAGTGACCAGATTGTTGATCAGCGGGCTTTGGGAAATCAGACCCACCCGCTTGTTGAGAGGTCTTTGGCGTAATGTGCCACATGTTTGCTTCACCCTATGCTTTATATTTTTACTTTCTGTGCATTGGGGACAATTGCACTCTATTTTGTTGGGGTGGGGTAAATGGATTGTGAGTGATAGGGTGAAGTCTGAGTAACCCAACTCATAATCCTCTCTTGGGGTTTTCTTGCCTGTGTTCTTTCCTTTCTTGAGGTTTTCTTACATGTGTTCTTTTGCCCTAAGAGACTATTTTAATTTTTGTTGAACTGACATGTGTAGGAATGTATGTGTAGGAGTAAGTAGAAAAAATGAAAGCATGATGGCATAAAAAGCATAAAAAAAAATATCCATGTCCAAAAATATTGAAAAAGTGCTAGATCGATAGTCTTGATGAGTTGAATGTGTTGGGTCTCAATGTGACATAATAGAGAACCAATTTGAACTCATGACTTAAGCTAAAACTTGAACTAGGTAATCTGATTATCTGATAATGAAACAATGTGCCAAGAGTGTGTGAGAAAAGTTGAATGTTTAGATAATTGTGCCAATCTAGAACTTGCCCTGTTGGTCCTGCTAAGATGATCTAAGCTAGAAGTTGGGAAGTGATCATAGGCCCTTGTTCAAATTAGTCCACTTAAGCCTAAAAGGATCCAAGCAAATGAAATCAATGTTCCCTTTGATCCAAATATTTGACCCTAAAATAGATCATTTCTTTTGATTCACCTAACTCGCCTTCCCTAAAATAAGTGTTTTGGCCTCGGTCCCTCCTTGGACATCTGCACCTTGACTTAGGCTAGAAGCCTAAGTCGAGGGTGGCTAATGCAAAAGTTACCTTAAATCTTGGCCCTGGTCCACATCGGATATTGTGCACGTCAACTAATGTAAAATCCATAAGTTGAGGGTGGCTATGAAAGAGGAAACCGAAAGAAAAAGGGTATGAAAAGAGTTTTGTGTTGAAAAGAGAAAAAATAAAAGATAGAGGAAAATTTGACTTTGTGCAAAAGAAGCAAAAAGATAATAAATAAAAGTTTTGAAAAATAAAGAAAAATAAAGTGAAAAAAATAAGAGCCACAAAGTCAAAAGTCACATCCATGTTGAAAGGAGTCAAGGGAAAGAAAGTAAAATGAAAGGATGTCAAAAATAGGTTGAGAAAAGAGCTAAAAAGCCAATGTAATGTCAAG
The DNA here is from genome assembly GCA_035578085.1 of Solanum pinnatisectum. Taxonomy (NCBI): domain Eukaryota; kingdom Viridiplantae; phylum Streptophyta; class Magnoliopsida; order Solanales; family Solanaceae; genus Solanum; species Solanum pinnatisectum. The sequence goes on from JAWPEI010000046.1 coordinate 423,451, forward strand.
GAGGACAGAAAGTCACTAAAAAGTACCCCAAATGTACGACACCTAACCCAAGCCTACGTTACAAGCTAAGAAAGTTCTATAGTGATCCTAATAACTAGTTTGGAGAGTCTAAGCAATGAAAATAAGGGCAAGCCTATGGTATTGAGCACCAACTATACTTGAAGTCACTTATGAGCGTGAGTGTTGAATGAATCCTAAAACTCAAAATTCTTATCTTTTGTGTGAAAAGGATTTCGTTTGAAGTGAGGGCACTAGTTATATTGTCGGTGAGTTGGTACCTTGGTGATTGTGAAAAAATGTATGTTGTGTATCTATTGGTCAATCTTTGTCATATGTTGATCTGCATGAGTTAGCTTGTTGAGTCTAAGAGAAAAGAATTGCACTAGAAAAAGGAGACGGGATAGAAAGCCATGTGATTGCTTGAGTTTGAATATCGGCTTCTACACAAGCGTCGTTTAGAGTCTTAGTGTGTCGTTTGAAGGAAAACAATGAATTTAAGTTAAGGGTGTTGATATACCATGAGTTTACGATTTTTAATACATTTCACTTAAGAGTTGTGTGTGTCTAGGGCCATTTTGTATTAGAATTAATGTTTATTGTGTTATATTTGCAGGAAATAGGCTTGGACGAGGTCGAGAGAGATAACAGCTGAAATTTTGTAGAAGGAGGCACCCATGGAGGTGACCTACAAACCGTAGGTCCAGTCACGCTCTGTCATGGATAGGTGTGGAATGATCATCAAGGAAGTCTGACCAAGTGTGGAACTACGGAGGCAAGTGACGGAGCGTAGTTAGACCCACGAGCCATCCTGCACATCCGTCAATGATCACTAGAGTTGAAGTTCCAGTACCTGATGAAAAGTTCTAAGTGTTTAGCCACGGAATGGGACCCACGTATCGTAGGTCAACCTACGGTCCATACTGCACACCCGTTGTTTGTATCTAAAAGTTGAAGGTTCCAACCTCTTTGGAAAAGTTCTAAGTATCGAGCCACAAAAGGGACCGTAGGTCTAACCACTGTCCGTAGGTTAGTCTCGTCGATCGAAGCCACATCCAGAAGTTTTATTTCCTTATTTTGTTTCCTTTTTGTTTCGAACAAGTTTTTCTATAAATAGGGTATGTAAACCTCGTTTTTGGGGGTTATACACCATTTTATACTTTTAGTTCTTGGTATTTTCTTAGGAATTAACTAGCAAACTTTGGCAATTTGATTTCTTAATTTTGGTTTATAAGATTTTTTCTTTGAATTTCAATTGGAGATTTCGGGTTTCTTCTACTCAATATGCAAGTTCATGAATTCTTCTTCTAAAAATATGAATTGTGTTCTTTCAAGCATGAGTAGCTAAATCCACAACTAGGGTTGTGGGAACCATGATCAATTAACAACGTATGAATAACAACTAAGTAATTCTTGAATAGTGTTGATGCATGTATTGGTAATTATTTCGCTTAGAAGTCTTTTTAACGGCGGCGAACATTAGAACTCGCCTTGTTGCTACTTGCCAGACCAAGGAGGTAGTTAATAAGAAAAGAATTATTAACAGAGATTTAGTGCGATACTACCTAATAGGCTAATGTCAATTAGTGCGACTGTGAAAACTAAGCCATACATTGATGTGATGTCTAATCTGAGGTAAATGTAAGGGTTAGTAAATTATAAACACGTAGCCGGACCAAGGTGTGGAGTGAAATTCCCTATTTGGAGGACCAATCACTTAGGGATACATATCTTACCAACTTTGCATGTAAAACACTAGGAAAGGATTACTATTATTAGGATTACCGTATTAAGAGCTTATACAGAATACATACACCCTAGTTTCTCTCTCATTGATAACAACAAAGTTCGAATCTTGTTCACTTGTTGCTTAACAACAATTAGTTATTTGTTACTCAAAATCCCCTTATTTACTTACTTGTCTCGGAAATAAGTTGACTAAACGAATATAAAAGTGAGTTAAGTTTAAGTCTAAATCATATTCCTCATGGGATCGACCCCAACCTACAAGTTGGGTTCTTTATTTCACAACGATCACTTATACTTCTTTAGAGAGGTGTAATTTGAGCGTATCACCCACTAGGATTCAGGTTCAACAGTGAGTTGGTAAGCTCCATCTTATCCTGGGGCTATAAGAGGATGTTTACTTTTGTTGTATAGTTTGGGTATAGTTGGGGCCTTGTCCCGACAGTGCTTATGTCACTCATAGAGGCTATTGTGGACACAATATTTTGGGTTTTGTTTTTGTATGTTTCAATCTCCAGTCAATAGACTTGGCATGTATATATATATATGTGTGTGTGTGTGTGTGTGTGTATGTGTGTGTAAGTAGGTATGTCTTCGGTTGTGGCCTCGTGGGCTAGATAGTACCTCTTTATTTTTTTCGGCTTGTCTACCATTGTTTGTATGGCTTATCTCATTCAGGTCATGACCTTCAGGGTCTAGGCTTCACTTTTTAGAGGTTGTGCTACTCAAACTTTTTGTCTCACAATTTGATTTAGCTAGTATGTTTTAGTGGGTAACTCGATCTTATAGGATATCGAGTGCCAGTTACTCCCCCTATTTCGGGGTGTGACAACATCCCTCCCAGCTGTGAGAGGTATCAAGATGGCTCCCCGTGGTTTGAACAATATTCACATGCATATCATTCGAGTCACCCATGTTATCGTTTCGATCATAGTGACTATCGTTATCACTACCATGGCCACTCATTATATTAGACTTGCAAAATCAACCAACAATAAAACAAAACAACAATCGACTCCAACTAAACCAATTTACAAACTAATTTCTCAAATAGAATTCTCAACCACCATTCCTAGGCAACAATGTCATTTTTATAACGCTCAAATGTACTCTTTAAAACTAATTAAAAGAGACAGTGGTCGTCATCAATAAAATTACCCTACTAAGAGTTGGGATCGAATCCCACGTAGAATGGTATATCATAGAAAATTCTATCAAGAAATTTTGATTGTAAAATCGTTCATTTGTAATAGTAAGAACACCAAATTAACAAAAGGATTTAGTTATCAATTCTCACAATCAACTAAACTTTTGGAAAATTTAACAAGCAATCTAGGGTTGCGGGGATCGAAAATTAATGTTATACATATAGGGGAAATTGTGTTGCTCTATAGTGATGAACATTCATAAATAGGCTAGGTCATCTTCAATGACGCTAATCTTCTTTTGATCTCATAGCATTCTTGCATAGAATCTCCTTTTAGTCTCATCTACATATTATACGAAACAACTCACTACCTTACTCTATTCTCTCTTTCGATACAAAAATAGGGAAAATAGATCTGATCCACAACCTCTATTTTCAAGCAAGTTGCAAACATCAAACCTAAATTGCTAGTCTTGGACTAATTACCCACTGCAATCATTCTCTTTCGAGCATCTATTGGAGATTGGAAATAAGAATAAAGTTTGCAACCTTAACCCATAAATTAACCCTATGCTAATTGGCCAAATTTATGTATGAATAGCAGCAAAATAAAGCATAACAAAATACCCACTACATTAAATTGACATCCTACCCCATAATTGCACTCCTAGATCTTGGAGTTTTAGCTACCCATCACAAAAGGCAAAGAAATCATACATTTCATGAAAGCAGTCATGGGTAACATGAAATTAAGAAATTACAATCAAACCCACTTTGGATCAACTTTAATTTGTAAACTTTCAAGAACAAAGTTGAAAACCTCAAAAGCTAGAAAGTGTTATTCACAAGGTAAAGTGTTTTTTCTCTCTTCACTTGTTCATACATCAAAAAATATTGCAACTCAGTTGAACTTTTTTTTTCTCTCTCCTTTGGGCTATTTATAGTTTCCCAAAACAAGGTAAAGTGTTTTTCCTCCCTTCACTTGTTCATACACCAAAAATTATTGCAACTCAGCTGAACTTTTTTTTTCTCTCTCGTTTGGGCTATTTATAGTTTCCCAAAACTCAATACGCTACCCATTAGGCGACATTAGTCGGGCTCGCCGATCACATTGGGAGAATCACCAATTTCTCTCCAGCTCGCCTTTTCTTGCTCTAGGCTTCAGGTGTTTGAACCTTAGTTAGTGATATCATTTGATTCTGTCTTTCACATTCGGCGTATCGCCAAGTACCACCTTAGTTCATATTTCGAGCCTTCAATTTTTCTCCTTGTATTGTTGCCTTCAGTGATGGTCAACCCGTTCACTCTTTCTCATTCGGTGAGTCACCTTTTGTTTGGAGTTTGCTGACTTGCCTCAATAAATACAAGTGTTGTGCACTGTCACTTCAGACGAGGTCATGCTCACTAGGCGATCCACCTTTCTTGTTTGGCGATCATCAATGTATAAATTGTACTTCTTTTTACATTTTTGGTCATTCTTTCATTCATCTTCGCCTTGTCCTTTAGCCTTCATAGCTATAAATCATCAAAAGATCATTAGAATAGGACAGTTCTCTGACAAGTCTCAAAGGTAGGAGAGAAAGAGAAATCACATGGTACCGGGCTTGGAACCTACACAAGTGTATAAGGAAGGAGTGAGTACCAACAACACGATATACAACAAGCAATCTAATAGACAAAGTAACTAACTACAAATCAAATACTCATTCCATTCCAACCGAACCTCCTCAAACTGCAACTTGTAGAAAATTCAGCTCAACCTAACAATTCTACAATACACAGCTCACAAGGCTCAATGATTACAGTTCAACAGTCATAATTCAACGACCAACAGGAATCAAGTAAGTCAATCTCAATGTCAAGTAGATCAGTCACACGTAACAAATACATCCATCACAATTAATAATTAAGTCAAACATGAGCATCAAACTACATCAAATCACAATAATGAAACCTTTGTCGGAACTATTTCTCATCGGCTCAATATCACGAGCCAAAACCATTCTCATCGGCCCAACATCACTAGCCGGAATCATTTCCCATCGGCTTTGATAACCATTTTCCATCGTTTTTATATTATTTCACTAGCTAGAACCATTTCACATTGGTTTTATATTATTTCACTAGCCAGAACCATTTCCCATCAACTTTATATCATTTCACTAGCCGGAACCATTTCCCATTGGCTTTATATCATTTCACTAGCCCAAACTATTTTCCCATTGACTTTATATCATCTCATTAGCCAGAACCATTTTCCATCAGCTTTATATCATGAGTCTCATCACGATGTACGACAATCAATGCACATAAGCAAGTTTACATCATAAGGAAGACACAAGAAATTAAGCAATTCAAGTCCACATTCATGCTGTCAAGCATTTCATTAATCAATCAAATAAGGGTCATCACAAGGCAATTCACAAGCATTATGATCAATACATATTCTTTTCATTTCAACCCCTTTTTATTCATTAAGATTTATCAAGTGGATAATTAATCCTCACCTCATTCTCATTACTCCCAACACACAATGAAGGCAATACACAAATTTTACTAAATTACTAGGTTTAGGAGTTCACTTTTCTTAAGTCAACCAACTAGTCACTCCAAGACTTGAGTCTTTCCCTTCTGACCAATGTCCAAAGTCACACAATCTATATCAATCAAGTATTCACAAGAATTTTCGAAAATAACAATACCTAATTCAAAACTTTGAAAAATGGGTCACTCAACAAAACCAAATTCCGAAAATGAAGTTTAAATACAAAATTCTTTACTTGAAATCATTACTCAAGGCATTTGGAACTTATTGGTGATAATCATTTTGAAAAAAGCACATAAAATGAGCTCACAATCTCCATTTTAGTTTAGAACTTGAGTTTTTAAAAAAAACTTTGTCATTTGCCAATCAAAAACTCAAGCTTTGATATTAAAATCTATAAATAATTAAAGAGAAATAAACTTTTAGGATCATAAAAGCTTATCCAAATGATTTAGCACAAGAAATCCTTTCACAAATAGCCTTCAAGGAATTACCAAGCTAAAAATGGAAAGTGGGGACAAAAACCCTGAAATTTGCGGGTCAAAACCCCTATCTGATGTCACAAAACTAACCTCAGGTTCACAAAAGCGAATCCTGCGAAAGTGGGGACCTTCGCTTTTGCAAACATCGCGATCGCGACCCATGGTTTGCTTAAGCGAACCCCGCCTAACTGAGGCCCTCTGCTTTCGCGATTAGGGTCTTGCTTTCACGAACATCACGATAGCAAGGCACCCTTCGCAAAAGCGAAGCACACCAGCATTAGAAAAACCAACCAACTCTTAAAACATTGAAAGGACCCTCGGGATTAAGGCCAAAACAAGCTCGAGACCTCTCAAAAATCGATCAAGAACTCTCCTAGGCCTATAAACATCCACTGAATCCAACGGAACTCTTAGAATTCTGATCCAAGCATCTGAACCTCGAATGTTGACCAAAGTCAACCCTAAAGCTAAATTCTCAACAATTTCCAACTTAAGACCTCAAATCCTCGAAAAAAACTCTAATTTTGAAATTGATAACTCTCATAGTTTAGATTTCACATTCCCGGTATTACTGCAATCAACGAAATTCCATTATGACATTCGAAACTCCAAAAGACACCGAAAACCTCTTTTTGACAATATTAGTCTTTTCAAACTCAAATCTTACCAAATTCCCAACTTTAAACTCAAAGGTTTTAACCAATTTTCAAAACTCAATTATAAAAGACTCAGAGTCGATATCGGGACGGAAAAAAGGGTAAATTCACACAATTTTCCAAAATGACAAACCAGGTCTACAATTATAATCAATTATCTTTTGACTAAAGTAATTACATGGTAATTCAAACAGGCCAAACAACTTAATTACATCTAATTACATCAAATTCAATTATTAGATGGCTTTCCAAAGAAGCCCATAGAAGATAAATAATAGTCCGTCCTTTCCATTTTGTTTCAATGGTAGCCTTTATTATTTCATTTTCAACGAAATTTATATAAATCTTGTGAAATTCCATAACTCCATTTTTAATCTCATCCATCAATCCGTATGATTTATTCAATGGACTAGATCATCGCATTCGTCTCTTCTCCTTTTAAACTCACCACACACCAAACCCTAATAACAATTCTCTCCTGCACTCCAGTAAACGACCGCCGCCCACCTCCTTTTCTCTCTCCGTCACCCGCCAAACTCCGGCAAGACAACCAGCGCCGCGCCATCCTCCTCTTTTCCTTTTCCCAGCGCCACACTCCGCTGCTCCACCCCATCTTCATCTCCTCCCCGTCGAGAACAAATCGCCACCACCTCTATCCTCTCATCTTCCATCTATCTCCCGATCCATTTCATACACCAATAATTACTCATTTACACACCAATAGTTAATACTAATCGATCACCATCATATTTCATTGTTGTGTTCTCTTATTTGCTGGTTCGTGTTCGAGTGTGAGTTCGACCTGGGATCCGTGATGACTATAGCCGAGGTCCGTATTCGTTCCTTATTTTGAATTTTTTTTATCAGTTCAGCTCGTAGTCGGTTCTTACATGCTGTTCAAATTCTGCCTACTTTTTTGTTTGTATAATCAGTGTATAGAATGCATGAACCAACAAGAATGACCATTTAGCGTATCAAATATGTGGGTCATTGTGTTGCTCGTCGAATTTTCATCATTTTTGGTGAAAGTTAGAAACTAACTTGGATAGTCTTAAATGGTCCTTTCCTTTCCAATTTTGAACCCAATTCATGGCAATCTGTTTCTTTCCCCTTTCAAGTAAATATGGTAAACTTGATCAATGTGATCGTCGGATTGATTCTTAACTCTTAAATATAGCAACAAAAGGATTGTTTTCATGGGTGTGAATTCCTTAGTACGTGGAATTTTGGTAAAACTTTCTTCTTTTAAACTGAAAACTAGAAGCGATTTCTTTCTTTATGGCCCTGTTTGGGGATTGGATAGTGCTGCTTGAACCGCTGTGTATCAAGTGTTATTGTTCTCCTGACTGTTCCTTCTTGATCGGTTAGTTTCCATCAAAGTCATTTCAATTCTTAATATGTTAGTTTGCTGTATTTTCATTATCTATAATTGTTGGAAAGCTCGAGCGCGATAGGCATTTTTTGGAAGCATCCATATATGTAATCCTGACCCTATAAGTGCCCCCAATCCTATATGTGCCTCCAAGCCCTTGAACTTGATGATATTCGTAAGCTGAACGAATCTTTGAATCTCATTTGTGTACCGTGGCACTTGGTTGTTTGTCTAAAGTGCTAAACTTGTGCCTACTATATGTTTACATAGGATGTCTAGCTTGCCTCTTGTCCGAGAGTGTATTTTGTGGCATGATTTCAACTACAAGTTCCTAATTAGTTTAATAATATTTATAATGTCTGCTCATAAAATTCATTTCGTCTTGACCTGTTATCTTCTCCTTTCCTGATATGTTTGATGAAGACTAAGTGATGTCTTTTAATACATAGAGATTATAAGAAAATATTTTTTATATAAATCAGTGCCATGTCTGTCTTTCATAATTATAAGTCCTTTTGAAGCAATGCCTACTTAAATACAATGCCCTTAAGATCTGTTTGGTTATGCCTCAATTCAGGGTCAAGTAATAAAAGGGTGTTTTGTGTAAGCTTAACAAATACTAGACACAAGATATTTTGTAATTTCTGTCTTTTCAGTTGGTTTCTAAATACCTATGATATCTTGTGCATATGCATTCATCCCCAAAGGCATGCTAACTTCTGTTTCCGTTTAACTCTTGGATATCACTAGATTGATATTGCCATTACTAAACCTTTGCTTGATATATACACATATACATTTTTCTTAGGGTTAATATAAACTTTGTACGTTGGCATAGAGTATAGTTTTGACATTGGGATGAGTTGATGTCATGACCTAAAGTACACCCTAGACATGACATGACGTATAAGACCCGGAGAGACCCTACACAAGCAACTGGACACACATACAACACAACATAATAGAAAATAGTAAGAGAATCTCATATAATGAAAGAGTTTGGCATAAAAGCAGAAGTGACATCAAATTCTCGATAAGCCAATCTAGTACATCAAAAGTTCAATATCAGAAAACTAAAGACATAAAAGAATATAAACATAGGTGACAAGGTCCTCGGAGCATGAGGACTCACCAAGTAGCCCAAAACTTGAAGTTCTTTGCCCTTTTCCCATTTCCGAGGTGTTATAGTTGAAGAGTTGCCTAGAATGTGGAAAAGACTGGCAGTTTTGGCTCGGAAAGCCTATTTATTTTAGATTTTCGTTTTAAATTTATTTATGGTTTGTAGTAATTGTAATGAATGATGTATTAAGAACACGGAGCTGCATTTAATCAAGAGTGGGAAAATTCATGTGCTATGTGTTTCTTTTTCAATTTGTATTTCTTACTTCTCTTTTACTTATTTGATTTTCTCCTGTTTCCTTCCCTCTCTCCCTATCTCTGTCGATATCGCTCACCTGAATCATGTCTTCCTGCAGGGAAGCCTTTACAGAGGTCAGTCACGGAGAGAGAAACCTAGAGGACGTAATCAGGGGTTAACTCAACAGAAAAGGCAAGAAATAAGGGAGGCTTTTGAGCTTTTTGATACAGACAACTCTGGTAATAAAATAAACCTTGAGGAATCCATACTAGATGCAGTTTTTTGATGGTTAAACTTCTTTCTGACTGTTAATTTTTGCAACTTATTTAGGAACCATTGATGCCAAAGAGCTCAATGTTGCTATGAGGTTTGTGATACTTCTTTGCTATTCCTTGTAACTCCTGGATATCTGATTAACAACCTAAAACTTGACTTTGTGTCTTTGTGATCCTCTACTTTCTTGCACCTCTCTGTCTGTGGTGCCCTTGCTGCTTCATTTTTATTGATAAAAACTTGTATCATTTGTTACAGGGCTCTGGGTTTTGAAGCAACTGAAGAGGTATTATATATGCTAGTTCATATATTTGTTTCTGATAACTATATGCTACTGTATATTTCTGTTTAACAACATATTTCATACCGTGAAGATACTGAATCACAACAATATCTGTACTAGTATCTGAAGCATATAACTTGAACTCATGAGATGCAATGATTTACTTTTGTCCTATTACAGATGGTGCTTTTCTTGCATTATGACTGCCAACTGAAGATTATCTGATTTTCCTTGTGGTCTTGAAGTTTTTGTTTGGTGCTTTTGCTTTTTCATATCCAAGTTGCAAATTTATGTACCGTGTCCCCTCCCCTTGCATCAACCTTCCGATACCCTGCAATGGTTAACATAAAGTTCTTTCATCTTAGGTTTTCTTTTCTGTTTTGGACAAACTGTGGTTGAGTTTATTTAAAGTCTCTGCTCCTTTCTATTGATAGTTTGATACTCTAATCCAGATTCTTGGGAAATGTCTTGGGTGGCTATCAATTAATGTATTAATAGTGACTGTTTAGCAATGGTTCCACTCTGTACATGATTTTCTAAGTAGATAGCCTGGTTGCAGATTTGAGAATGATATTAACCACAACACATACATTGAGTTGTATTATTTTGTGTTTGACTTGTAGTTAATTGACACCCAAGATGTAAGTGATGTGGTCTTTAGTTAGTCGTGCAGCTTATTATTTTGAATCTGGGAAATAAAGGAAATCTATGGATTATTTAAGAGTTCTTCGATTTTTCTTTTTGGTCTATATTCCTCTTAGCCTTTAACATGGTGGCTGGTCAGTGATCCTTTTGGCAAAATATTAACAAGATTTGGCCTTAGAGGTCTGTATCAGGATTTTAACCTTTCTAATATCTGATTACTCTTTCGTTGTTATTTGGCAAGTCATTTAGGAATAAGTTCATTCTTACTTTCTCTCTCTCCTTGTGCTAATTTGGAGCTTTTCCATCGTGTCAAATACTGTTTATTCGCGGATTAATCCTTGATTTTAGTTTTCTTCTTTTCTTCCCTTGTCAGTTATTCTCATATGTGGTACTGTGCTCATTATTGTGTTTGTTATTCCAGGAGATCAATCGAATGATTGCAGAAGTTGATAAGGATGGCAGTGGTGCAATTGATTTTGATGAATTTGTGCACATGATGACTGCCAAGTTTGGAGAAAGGGACACTAAAGAAGAGCTCATGAAGGCATTTCACATTATTGATCAAGATAAAAATGTGCTTGCTTTTTTTGCTCTCCTGCTTTCTGCTTTTTTGGTTATCTTCTGTACAGTTAAATTGTTTTCTTGGCTTGTGACTAATCATTAAAGCATTTAAATGTAGGGGAAAATCTCTTTTGCGGACATTCAAAGAATCGCTGATGAGTTGGGGGAGCGATTTACTGACAGAGAAATCCAGGAAATGATAGAAGAGGCAGATCGTGATCGTAAGTTAGGCTATGTTTCATAGTATTCCTATTGTGGCTTTTGTGCTTCTATTGTCAAAATATATATTGGTCTTTTTTATTTTGTTGATAACCAAGAATCCCCAAGGGTTGGTGGTGCACGGTCTGAAACTCAGTGGATAATGGACTTGCCCCTCTATCCTTCTCCACTTAGATACTATGCTTTTGTCTGGGGTAGGGTTTGAAATTGTGATGTGTCCCTAATCCACACCTCACAAACTACACTCTTACTTCTAGACCAAAGCCCTAGTGGTTTGAATATAGTTGGTATGCAAGATATTTTTCTTCGAAGCTCTCAAGCTCCTGAAAAGACCTAGCTATTCCAAAAACTGTTATAACCATATCTCTTATATATTACCAGTTAATGATGGCAAATGGGCGATTTGGGCTGAATTTGTCCGGGTCAAAATGGGCTGAAATGATAAATGGGTCATTACCCAACCTGCCCAAAGTTAGTAGACTGAGATGGGTATTAATGGGTCATAACTCATAATCCTGCTCTTCCAACTTGACTCACAATTTTTCCATTTCAAACTTTATTCCATGATTCCCGTGGATCTCCATCTAATAAAAGAAACCTATAGAATAATGGAATTGATGATTTGACTGCATTATTGGTTAGACATCAAGACTAAATTGGCAATATGATGCCAAAAATATATTCTGTTCTTTTCATTTATATTTCAAATTTACAGAAAGTCTTACTTAATTATGTGAGCACAAAAATTTGTAAAGTCCGAAAAGGAACTACTCTGATTGTTGGAAAACGGTTTCTTACCTTTTTGCTTCCAAAGAATTGAAATATGTGAAACATGACTAGAATTTTAAAATGAAATTAGTTTATATTGTAAAAGATCAAATTGCTAGTTATAATTTTCTCGTGTAATTTATAAAGTATCTAATTTTTAAAGTAAGAAATTTAATTAATAGATCCCAATTGAACTTCTGAAATTGGTCAAAGTTGCATTACAGAAACATCAAAACGATTGTGTTGGTACAAAGATTTGTTTGCTAAAAATGATTTCGGTTCTAAGAACTTGATAATTTGTTTGACAACAATTGTTTCATTCTTTTCATATAGGAACCTCGATCATTTGAACTGTTCTTATCTGATCAAAATGTCTCTTGGTATGTCTACGTAGAAAACAGCCGAAGTTGTCTAAGAGTGTGTTGGTACGAAGAAAAATGTTTTCCTCCATACGAAAACATCCTAAATTTGACTATATTGCTAAACAAGATCAAGTAATCTCAGAAAAGGAAAAATAAAGATCATATAATTTTTTTTTTTTGTTATTTTAAATAAATGAAGAGCAAAATAGCTAACATTGGATTGTTCTCCAAACGAAGCCATTGGTAACAGGGGAGGGGACAATTCCTTCTTTCGGCACAAAGAAGCTACATTTCTATAGGCTAGGATTGGACATTTTCATGGGTCATGTTTGGGCATCGCCATGGGTCTATTTGGGCTGTTGATTTTGATGGCTTAACTTGGACATAACCCTAAACAGTTCATCATCAAAATCATTCTTGCCCAAACCCATATAAGTTTAGCAGGTTGAGCGGGTTATATAGATTTGGGTCAATTTTGCCACCCCTACTAGTTCGTTTAGGATGATATTACAAACTATGTAGTAAGAGGAAGTCTCAATAATGCTTTTCGTCCCCTTAGTTTCTCTTAGCTAATAAATCTTAGCTGGTTGGGAATTGCATCTATAACAAACGATGTGCACTCTGCTGATTTTAAATATCAATTCCTTCTCTCGTTTAGGGTTCCAATGATTCTGTGAATTAAAAAATAAAATAAAATCCTGAAATGATGCTGTAGACCAGTACCATGTAGTTTCTCAGAGTCCCTTCTTCATTTAACACTCCATTCATAGTATAAATTTTTTGATTACCAAGAAATCCCCGAGTACCAGCGATGCATGGTTTGAAACTTTAGATAATGGGCCCATCCCTATCCTTCCCTACTTAATCAGGCTTTTGTGAGTGGCAAGGCTTGAATCCGTGATGTGTGCAGTGCGTTTAACCCACACATCACACACTGTGCTTTTACCACTACACCTGAACCCTTGGGGCCCAGTTTCATTACATGTTTTCCTATACTTGTACTTGGTTAAATATTCAAGTGAGTGCTGACTTGTTATTGTTGATTTAGCATCCTCTGATGATAAACTATTCCGTGCGATTTGAGGAATCTGCACATTTTAAATATAGAATAGCTATCTGAAAACAATAAACAATGGTCAACTTTTTATAACTACATGTTGCAGGACTACCAATCTCCAGGCTACACATTTTATTAGTGAACGCGACTCCTGTACTGTTCATCGACATGCCATGACTTGGCTTGTGTTTTTTTTATATCCCTGTAGCCTTGTCTGTTATTATTATTATTATTATTATTATTATTATTATTCTCTAGTTTTGCACTGTGATGACATTGAGGTCTAGTTTCTGGAATATGCTTTTAGGAAGTGTGAATCTCTCTCTTCTGAGCTACTGTATTATTAACTTCTCGTTGGGTGCTGCAGAATCTGTATGTAACTACTTCTGGATCATTGTTGCATGTTAGGGTAATTTATTGAGGAACTCTTGGTTGTAAATGTTGCAGGTGATGGAGAGGTTAACGTTGATGACTTCATGAGAATGATGAGGAGAACCAATTTTGGGCATTAAGGAGTTTCATTATTGCACCAGATAAATTGGAGGATATATATTTATCAACTCTGTAATATATAATATGGTCTTAACAGTTTCAGGACACATGATTATTTTGTGGATCAAAATGGACGACCAGTCTGTACTCTCTACCCAGTTAATTATGGAATGTGTATTACCTAATTTGTAAGCAAGCAACTACTACGTCTTGTTTGACCGAATTGTGTATGGGAAAAATTGTATGAAATAGCAAATATTTAATTCATATTTAATGCTATAGCTACAATTTATTGTATTATTTCCAATTTGCAACTGCTGTTCGACATAATTTGCCATTTGGTGTGACCCTTGGTTTTGTATTTAACTTAGAAGGTATATTTGTATAAAGATATATACAAATCAAAGTGGTTCTTTTCTCTCTTTATGTACACCATTTCTCACATTATTTTTGAATTTTCGCCATTACCCTCCTAATCGTGCCATAATTGCAAAAAACGTGTTGAAATTAATTTTATATTTACTTTTCTTTGTAATCAATTTTATACTTTCTTTTCTCGGTATTCTGTATAATATTTTCAATTCTTTTCATGAACTTTCATATACATATTCAAATTCAACTAATACAAATTTTTAGTTGTATATAGATTGCGCATATAGAACATATGTTTATACTAATACATATACGATGAAAAGCACAACAAAAAGAACATATGCTTATACAAATTATAACTAATATTGTTTCTTGTTGCATACATATTTCGCATATATACTAATACAAAGAACATATACATATAAATTTACAGCTATGTGTAAATATACAATGGACAAGCCTAACAAAAACCACATATACATGTACAAATTACATCTAATATACAAACACAATTATCACAATTAAAGACGAGTATACATATACAAACATAGAAAAAGCTGAAACATTTTATACACGAATTATCCAATTGAATAGATGAATTTATACAGAACTGACCAATATGTATATAAATTGGACGTATTTAGCGAATTATATAAATCAGAAGCTCCATAAAAAACATAAATATTGTTATGAAGTGCAATTATCTAAACTATAACTATAGAGTACTAATATGAATATTATCTTTTCCATTCCTAAAATTTACTCTTTAAATAAGAAATGTAATTGAAAGACATGATTTAAGGAGGAAATCATGCGTGTAGTAAGTTTTGAGTATCTATTTAAATAAAAAATGTAACTGAAAGACATGATTTAAGAAAGAAATTATGCATGTAATAAATTTATAGTATCGGGTGGTATCACGGCCTCTAAAGGAATTCAAAACATTTGGAATCCAAATCAACAAACCTTGCATATTTTCTTTCTTAAATTTTTTCTCCAATAATTTTGAGCCTTTTTAGTTCAACAATGACGAGTATCATTGTGTTGTTAAGAATTTATCTTGGACATGTACAATTTATTAGATACAACTCATACATATATATGTCTAGATACAAGAATCATCTATTTGAAATTTTTTGGCAAACACATACATGTTTTGATACACCATTTCTTGTGGGATACGATTCAGATACATTATCATTTGTCCTATTCATAAAATCTTACTTAGCTACATGTGTATAGCTGATATTCAGATGCACAATTAAAATTATTGTTTGCCCTATTTATAAACTCTTACTCAGATACATGTGTATGCCTGATAGATACATGATGACGTAAATCAAAACACTATATATATGTATGAGTAAATAAAAACACTATATATATGTATGAGTAAATCAAAACACTATATATATGATGACGTAAATCAAAACACTATATATATGATGACGTAAATCAAAACACTATATATATGATGACGTAAATCAAAACACTATGCCTGAACATATTGGTTCTCTTGATAAAAAATTAGATGAACTAACTGCTTTGATAATACAAATAAAAAATGATTTAAAGACTCTTAATAAAGATTCTACCTCTAAAACTAATAAGGAAGCTCTCATTATTTCTACTCTGTACTTCTCCGCACAAAGGAATAATTGT
Source organism: Solanum pinnatisectum (assembly GCA_035578085.1). Lineage (NCBI taxonomy): Eukaryota > Viridiplantae > Streptophyta > Magnoliopsida > Solanales > Solanaceae > Solanum > Solanum pinnatisectum. Next base: position 439,447 of record JAWPEI010000046.1, read on the forward strand.
TGATAGTTCCGTAAAGCTCATGGCTAGGAGAATCTCCAATCAAGATGGAGATCAAGAAGAAATATCTTCCAGATGTATAGAAGAAGCTTCTTTTAATATAACATAATATATAATATAATATAATATAAATATTATTTAATCATATTTTAAACTAACAAAAATTGAATGGTTAATAATAAATTATAATTAAGAAATACTAGCTTATTTATTAAACTAAAATTACAATAAACATATATTTTTGTTATTTTCAAATCTTTTAAAATAAACTTACTAAAATAAGACAAAATCAAAATATCTAACTTAGTCATAAAAGAAATATTTAAGGAATAAAAATAGGATAAAATTTTATTTTCGGTCAAAATTACGTGTCTACACCATCTATGGACCGACTCCTCCACAAAACCTCAACTGAAGTGACTTCTTTATTTCTCAACCTTCGAACTTGACGATCAAGAATCTCAACTGGTACATCTTCATAAGTGAGACTATCCTTCACAGCAACACTTTCTAAAGGTACAATAGATGCTAGATCACTCACACACTTCTTCAACAACGAAATGTGAAAAACCGGATGCACTGTTGCTAGTTCTATTGGCAACTCTAACTCATAAGCCACATTACCAACTCTTTTCAAGATCTTGTAAGGGCCTACATATCTCATCACCCCCTTCATAAGTGGCACTTTCAGGAAAACCCAATAATCAACTTGGAACTCTAATTCCCTTCTCCTTACCTCTGCATAGGACTTCTGGCGACTCTGGGCTGTCTTAAGTCTATCTCTAATGAGTTACACTTTCTCCAGATTATCATGAAGTGAATCTGGCCCTCTCAAGGCTGCTTCACCTACTTCAAACTAATCAACTGGAGACCTACACCTACGCCCATATAATGCCTCATAAGTGGCCATCTAAATGCTGGAATGGTAGCTATTATTGTAGGCAAACTCTATATGAGGAAGGTGATCATCCAAACTACCATTGAAATCGATCATGCAAGCTCTCCACATGTCCTCCAAGGTCTTAATGGTACGCTCTGCCTGACCATCCGTTTGTGGATGAAATGTTGTGCTAAGGTTAACTTGAGCACCATGGCCTTTCTGAAATGACTTCCAGAAATAAAAGGTAAACTGAGGACCTCTATCTGAAATGATAGACAAATGAACCCCATGCAACCTGACTATCTCATTAATGTAAAGCTTGGCGTAGTCCTCTACCGAATTTGTAGTCTTAACAGCCAAAAAGCGAGCAGACTTAGTGACTCTATCAACTATCACCCTAATAGAGTCATGTTGTCTGCGAGTAAGAGGTAAACCTGTAATGAAGTCCATGTTGATCAATTCCCCTTTCTAAGTAGGAATGTTGATCCTTTGAGTCATACCTCCTCGTTTCTAATGTTCTACCTTCACTTGCTGGCAATTAGGGCCCACAAGATCTGCTATATCTCTTTTTATACCATTCCACCAGAAGACTTCCTTTAGATCGCGGTACATCTTAGTAGCGCCTGGATGAATATAATATCTGGAATTATGGGCTTCTACAAGAATATGCTGTCTCAACTCACCCACCTTACGAACACATAATCGACCCTGATAGCGAAGAACACCATCTCCCCTTTGGGAGAAAACCTCAACTCTCTGCTGATGAACTGCACCATTTAGTTGAAGTAATACCAGATCACTTCCATGATTTTCCTTAACCTCCGTTACCAATGAAGATTCTGCTCCATTCTGAACTGTTACACCACCATCTGATATGCACATAAAGAAAACTCCTAAGCGAGCCATCCTATGAACATTCTTTGCTAGTTTCTTTCTTTCTTCCTCAACATGTGTTACACTACCCATAGATAGTCTACTACGAGCATCTGTTACTACATTGGCCTTACCAAGATGGTAATGCATACTCATATCATAGTCCTTGAGGAACTCAAGCCATCTCCTCTGGTGAAGATTCAACTCTTTCTGGTTGAACACATACTGAAGGCTCTTATGGTTTGTAAACACATCTATATGAACACCATACTAGTAATGTCTCCAAATATTAAGTGCAAACACCACTGCTGCCAGGTCGAGGTCATGAGTTGGATAGTATTTCTCATGTACCTTCAGTTATCTAGGAGCATAAGCTATAACTTTACCTCACTGCATAAACACACAACCTAGGCCGACTCTGGATGCATCACAATAAATCACATAACCGTCTGAACTCTCTGGTCGAGTCAAAACAGGAGCTGTAGTCAACCTAGTTTTCAATTCTTCAAAGCTTTTCTCACAATCATTTGACCAGTGAAACTTGACCTTTTTTTGAGTTAACTTAGTCAATGGGGAGGCTATGGATGAAAATCCTTCCTTGAACCTTCTATAGTAACTTGTTAGGCCCAAAAAACTTCTGATATCTGTAGGAGAGGTAGGTTTGGGCCATTGTTTCACCATTTCTATTTTCTCAGAATCCACTTGGATCCCTTTGCTAGACATAGTATGACCAAGGAAAGCTACAGATTGCAACCAAAACTCACATTTGCTAAACTTAGCGATTAATTGGAGATCTTTGAGAGTTTGCAGGACAACCCTCAAATGATTCGCATGTTCTTCCTCATTCCTTGAGAAAAATGGGGATATCATCAATAAAAAAGATAATGAAAAAGTCCAAATACTACTTGAACACTTTGTTCATCAAATCCATGAAAGCTGCAGGAGCAATTGTTAGTCCAAATGACATAACTACAAATTCATAATGACCATAGCGAGTTCTGAGGGCTATTTCAGGATGTTACTATCCCTGACTCTACGCTGATGATAACCGGATCTGAGGTCTATCTTTGAGAAATGACTAGCACCCTGAAGTTGTTCAAACAAGTCATCAATCCTGGAGATAGGATACTTATTCTTGATTGTTACCTTGTTCAACTGCCTATAGTCAATGCACATTCTGAGAGAACCATCTTTATTTTTCACAAACAACATTGGTGCACCCTATGGGGAAATACTAGGTCTGATGAAGCCCTTATCTAGAAGGTCTTTCAACTGCTCTTTCAATTCCTTAAGCTCAACTGGAGCCATTCTCTAAGGAGGAATAGAAATAGGCTGGGTATCTAGAAGGATATTAATTCAAAAGTCGATTTCCCTTTTGGTAGGAACTCTAGGAAGTTCTTCTTGAAACACTTTTGGGAACTCATTAACTACTAGATTTGACTCAAGAGTTGGGGTTTCGAATCTTGAATCCTTAACCCGAACTAGATGATAGAGACAACCCTTAGAGATTATATTTCTAGCCTTAATGTAAGAAATGAATCGACCCATAGGCGCTAAGCTACTACCCTTCCATTCTAAGATTGGTTCTTCTGGAAACTCAAAACAAACAATCCTAGTTCTACAATCGACTGAGGAATAATAGGAATGTAACCAATCCATGCATAGAATGATATCGAAATCTACCATTTCTAACTCTACAAGATCTTCTAAGGTGACTTCCTGGGAGATTGTGACAGTGCAATTTTTGTATACCCGTTTAGCTATAATTGGGTCATCAACTGGAGTAGAAACTAAGAAGGGTTCTGAGAGAGTTTCTGGACTAACATCAAAGTTGACTGCTATATAAGGAGTTACAAAAGAAAGAGTAGCCCCTGGATCTAACAATTCATAAACATCTAAGTTAAAAACTCGTAACGTACCATTGACTACATCAGGAGAATCTTCATGATCCTAGAGAGCCTGAAGAGCATACAACCTGTTTTGGCGCTGTTCTCTACCTGTACAAGATGAGTTACCCTGCTTAGTCGAGCGACCTTGCTGGTGCTGCTGAAGTTGGAGACAAAGCTCTACTATTATTTCCCCCTTGACCCTTTTTAGCAAAAGGACAATCTCTCAACTTGTGACCACGACACTCTCCCGAATGTTTTTTTAACACACTTTGGACAAGTTGGGTTGGTTTTGGTGCTTGAAACACTCCCATGAGACTTAGGGCCTGATGCCCTACCTTTCTGATCATGTCGGAACTTAAAGGATGGAATATTAGCTGATGAAGGTGCTGGAGTGGAAGACTTTTGCTGAAACTATGAGTGCTTTCCACCATAAGATTTATTTTGAGGATACTCATAGTTGCGTGTTCTAGCCTTCTTATTATCCTTAGCTTGTTCCATAAGCTTATCTCCCTCAACCTGCTGAGCATGATTCATGAGCCTAGAGATGTTAATATTTTCAAGCAATATAGCATTCCTACACGCTGTTTTCACTAAGTTGGATACCCCATATAGAAACTTGTTCATTTGAGCCTTGGAATTGGCAACTACGTGAGGAGCATACCTGGAGAGGTGGGTAAAGTTGAGTCCATACTCTTGGACTGTCATGTTACCTTGTCTCAAATTCATGAACTCTCGAGCTTTTGCCTCCCTCAACTTTCTTGGTATGAACTTGTCCAGAAAGGTCTCACTAAAGCATTCCTAAGTGATAGGAGTTGCATCTGTACCCTTGTTCTCTTTCCATTGAGTATACCATATATGAGCTACATCCTTAAGCTGATAGGATGCTAACTCTACCCTATCATTACCTGTCATTTGCATTACCCTAAAGATCTTTTTGACCTCATCTATGAATTTCTGGGGATCCTCACCAATTTGCGATCCTAAGAACTCAAGCGGATTCATCCTAACGCAGTCGTGAACCTTGGTTGCCACTAATCCACCACTAGTATTTGCAGGAACTAGAACCTGCTAGCTATTTTGGTTGGTCACACTCTCAGCCAAAAACTGAATGGCGTTCTGAAACTCGGCATTCGATACTTCTAATTTGGGACTGGAGGAGCTGCATAAGCATTACTTGCATTTGCATTCCTTCCATAAACTCTACGAGGAGGCATGATCTGAAACACATAACGAAGGATTTGAACGAGGAAGTTGGATCATACCTTACGCATGAGAAGAATATCAAGAAAGTGAAGTTTTCCTACAACAATTTGTAGCCTCCCTTTCATTAGATGTGGTGCACTTCACCCATGAAAAGGACTCTATATTTTGCAGCTTTTCAGACATCCTAGAACTCTTAAACCTAGGGCACTGATACCAAGTTTGTCACACCTCGAAGCTACCCCTATGACGCAGACACCAGACCTAGGATCACGAGTGATCCCAAGCTAACATATCATAAGTATACTAAATAAACTTAAGTAAAGAAATACGGTGTGAAAGATAAATCATAAGATAAACTGCAATGATGGGTAATACGCATAAACTCTCTAGATATATAAAATAGAGAGTTTAACAACAACTGAAAGGTCAAACTCAAATGCTAAAGTTGAATCTAAGTATGTTTGAAAATCGCCTCTAAGTGACTAAATGTGCTGGGGCATGCCCCAACTAAATCTAGAAAAAATTGAAACTAAGACTAAAAGAAAATGAAACATGTATGTCGTCCTCATAGAATAAGGACTCACCACTGTTGATGTTGAACTGAAGATTGGGAACCGATCTATGCGTGATCTGGAAGCTAGGAACCTGAACCTACATCACAAGAAGATGTAACGCAGAGTATGCATCAGTACTTGAAAGGTAATGAGCATGCAGGATAGAATAAAGCTGATCAATAAACATAACTAAACCAAAGCATATATCTGAACAATAATAAGATATAAGCATGATATTATACTAAGAATACTAAACATGAACTAACTAACTAAAATGACCAAGTTTATAACATGTTGAGACTAAGATCTGACTGTAATTGATAACATGGTCAATGCAATATAATCTGACTGTAAGGGAGCTACTAATAACCAACATAAAACCACATGAGATAATGTTGTGTCCGATGTATATGCCCTATCAAGAGGACCCAATATACCCTGCCAAAGGTATAGAGGCATGACTGGTGTGATCACTAAAATGTAATGCCCATATAGGGGACATTTAAACCTATGGGGGCATGTAGTTCTGGGAATATTTGGGTACGTTGAACCTAGTCCACTCGGTATTAAGCTACTCTTGATTAGAATGTACATAACCAATTTTATGAATAAAATGTGAAGTACTGTATAACTCAATTATTAACATGCAAACTCTGAGAATGCAACAATTATGACTGATAATGTGACATGCATAAACTGAAGCATGTTTATTGATATACTGTGAGTTTACGATATTTTTAATACATTTCACTTAAGAGTTGTGTCTGTCTAGGGCCATTTTGTATTAGAATTAATGTTTATTATGTTATATTTGTAGGAAATAGGCTTGGATGAGGTCGAGAGAGATGACAGCTAAAATTCTGTACAAGGAGCCACTCACAAAGGTGACCTATGTACCGTAGGTCCAGTCACGGTCCGTCGTGGGTAGGCATAGAATGATCATCTGGAAAGTCTAATTAAGTGTGGAACCACAGAGGCAAGTGACAGAGCGTAGGTCAACCTACGGGCCATCCTGCGTATCCGTCAATGATCACTGGGAGTTGAAGTTCCAGTACTTGATGAAAAGTTCTAAGTGTAGAGCCACGGAAGAGGACCCACGGATCGTAGGTCAACGTACGGTCCGTACTGCACATTCAACCTTTGTATCTGAATGTTTAAGGTTCCAACCTCTATGGAAACATTCTAAGTATCAAGCTATGGAAGGGACCTACGGACCATAGGTCGATCCACGGTCCATAGGTCAGTCTCGTCGATCGAAGCCGCATCCAGAAGTTTTATTTCCTTATTTCATTTCCTTTTTGTTTAGGAAATGTTTTTCCATAAATAGGGCATGTTAGCCTCTTTTTTGGGGGTTAGAAACCATTGTATACTTTTAGTTCTTGGTATTTTCTTGGGAATTAACTTGCAAACTTTGGCAATTTGATTTCCTAATTTCGGTTTATAAGATTTTTGCTTTGAATTTCAGTTGGAGATTATGGGTTTCTTCTACTCAATACGTAAGTTCATGAGTAACTAAATCCACAACTAGGGTTGTGGGAACCCTGAGCAATTAACAACGTATGAATAATAACTAAGTAATTCTTGATAGTGTTGATGCATGTATTGGTAATTCTTTCATTTAGAAGTCTTTTTAACGTTGGCCAACGTTAGAACTCGCCTTGTTGCTACTTACCGGACCAAGGAGGTAGTTAATAAGAAAAGAATTATCAACATAGATTTAGTGTGATACTATCTAATAGTCTAATGTCAATTGGTACAAGGGTGAAACCTAAGCCATACATTGATGTGATGGCTAATCTAAGGTAAGGTAAGGGTTAGTAAATTATACACATGTAACCGGACCAAGGTGTGGGGTGAAATTACCTTTTTGGAGGACCAATCACTTAGGGATATCTAACTTACCACTTTGCATGTGATACACTAGGAAATGATTACTATTATTAGGATTACCACGTTAAGAGCTTATGCGGAACACATACACCCTAGTTTCTCTCTCTCATTGATAACAACAAAGTTCGAATCTTGCTCACTTGTTACTTAACGACATTCAGTTATTTGTTTCACAAACCCCCCCCCCCTTCACTTACATGTCTCGAAAATAACTTGACTAAATTGATATAATAGTGAGTTAAGTTTAAGTCTAAACCATATTCCTCGTGGGATAGACCCCAACCTACAGTTGGGTTCTTTACTTGATAACGATCGCTTATACTTCTTTAGGGAAGTGTAATTTTAGCGTATCAAATTTTGGCGCCGCTGTCGGGGAATGTGAATTAGAAATTGTCTTTAGTATATGTTTTGACTCGTAGTCCTTTTTTGTTTCTTTGGATTACTTTTAAATTATTTTTTTTTATTATTATCATATTTCTTTTACTCTTATTGAGATGCCATCTGAAAAACTATGTAGCGATAAGTGTTCTCGCAATTCTTGTACTTCTAATATTATGGATTCTTATAGGTTATTTTTTTTCTCAACAAGATAAGTCGGATGGGGACATGGAAGATTTGTTAATACTTTGCTATAAATCAATATGAAAGTGCATGCTTGAAGGTATCTTTGGTTTTGATCTCTATTATTTAGATTGTGAGTTGAGTGCAAAGATTGAATCATATGACACCCAACAATTTAGTAATAATATGTGTGAGGAAGAAAAAATACTTATAAGTCAACTTGAAGAGCTAAAAGTTGAGGGCCAATTGCTTGATCATACTTTTTTTGATGTTGTCATTGTTGAGAAAAGTACATTAGTGTTATGTAATGAAGTAGATAATATTATTTTTAAAAACTCTAGTATGGGTAAATATGAGGGTGTAAATAATAATACAATTCATAAGTTAGGGCGCACTAGACCTCATTCCAATCATTTTTGAACATTATGTTTAGATGATGAAATATTAATCGAGCCATCTGAGCCTATAGAAAAGTTTATGGAGGAGGAACAATGTGTCTATATTCTTGAATGTATTGTTCCAACATCGAAGAATTACATTCCTCACTTAGGATCTAAGAAGTGCATAATGCAATATCTATTACTTGGGACCTTTATTTTTGTACCACCACCCCTTGATCATAATAAAAAAATTGATGCAAAATTAGTGGTGCAATTCATATCTTCGAAGTGGAAGGAAAAATAGAAAAATTGATGGTGTCGTGCTGCGACGTTAAATCAAGTGCTTATTGGGAGGCAACTCAATTCGTAGTGTAACTTCTTATTTTTATTTTTTATACTCTTACTGAGGTCTGTGTCTAATGGTATGCTCTTACTATATTCAAGCTTAACCCAAATCCTTATGTTTAGGTTCTATACCTCTTTATGGGGAATCTTATCCCAAGACTATTACTCTTTACCACCATATTGGGCTGATATCAAGAACCACCTAATGTTTAACAATACCACATTCAAGCTCAGTACTCTAACAGCTCCACGGACTCCTACTAACTAACTCCTTCGAAACCGACTAAGGGCTCTCATTTTACTATTTCTCATAGTAAAACCTCATCCTCCTCTTCCTTCTCATTTATAGCCTTAGATTGAATTATCACACCATCACTATCATGGTAAGAACATCAACCTCCTCTTTATAACATCACTCCATTACTAAAAGGACCTCCAAAAGGATATCTCCCATACTATCTTACTCTCAAACACTTGACTTGATTTCTCATCTCGTCATCTCCCCCTTATATCTAAAGCTGACGCTTGAAAGCTATGGACCTATTCCATTATCTCTAAGTGGTCTACATCCTCTTTTACTCTAACACTTGGGAGAAGTTTATCTCATGACTATCAAACTCTCCATAAGAATTCTAAGACTTCTTTCTAAGGTGTTTCTCTTAACCTCTTCTAATTACATACCACCTTAGTACACCTCTTAATGCTCTTGTTACTCTTGTGACTTAACCACTCTTCACTGCCCTTATCTAAATGTTAGGGTCTCTCACTTGTACCACTCATATCTCTTGCAGCTAACTTCTCAATTCCTCACCTGCACTCTATGTCAAGTCTACCAAATCAAATCTCAAGACTAACATCATTACCCTCATGTTGTCATTCTTTTGATCATGACACTCATCTCAAATTCAAGCTTAATATTTATGAGTTAAACCCGAATATCAAATTGATTGATCACTTATTGTACTAACTTACAACTACTGGATACAATTTAGAAACACTCATCCACTAGGACCTTATTATACATAATCCATCCTTACCTCTTAGTATTCATACTTACAATTTACTATACATTTTCCTTCACAACTTGAGTACTCTTCACTCATTCACTATACATCAATGCCTAGTTAGTTCTATAATACTTTGAATATTATTGGCTCTCCCTAAAAATCATAAGCCTAGCTTAGATCTATCACCTCATGTATACTCATGCTCTTCTATTCAACACTTACACTTGGTCAGTACCTACACAATTACACTTCATCACAAACTCCTTTCTAGCTACAACACACTCTACCTCCAATGATGGAATCTTCACAACTCATCACTTCTTAGTCTACCCATAAGGGAAAACTCCTCATTAGTAACTTACTAGGTACATGACTATAGTAACACACCTCTTCAAAACACTATCTCCCTTTCTTAGATCACTAAATCTATGCATACTTTCTCTAACTCTGGCTTTTTAACTACTACTTCTCATGATCTCTTCATTCATACTATCTTTTAGGGTGAAAATACTACCCAAGCTATAAATATACTTTCTCATAAGGATCTTAGCTGAAACATGACTTAGAGAAGCGATAACAACTCATTTTTAGCTCAAACGCACGATTCATATGAAGGCATTACTCTGAAACTGAACACTTACTCACTCATGGGCTTCTCTCATGCCCCTCTGGGGTCTTATGACTTCCTGAAGACTTTCTAAGAATAACTCATCCATAAGGATCTTCGACTTTACTTTTCAACCACCTTTAGTATGAGGGGTAGTAAAATGAATATGAGAAATGCATGAGTTAGAATAAATCTCTATGACATAGCTCTATTAATGATTAAGAGTATGAAAGAAGGGAAACTTTTCTTAAATGCCTGTAATCCTTCATTTATAGAAGTGGGGCCCTCACAACCAAAAATAAGACCCTACTCACACGGCTTCATAGACACCCTTAGACACTTGAACTCTGTGCTCTGATAGCAAGTTTGTCACGACCCGAGCTTACACCTTGGACAGGCCGGCACTCGAGAACCATTGATGGTCCCCAAGCAAACTGTCAACCTGGCTTACTACAAGTTGAAATCTAACTCAAGCATACAAAGCTTAAAACTAAATAAAATCAATAACTTAAATACAAAGCTTTAACTTAAAGATTTACTCTGAATATAAATAGAATATTAAACTAGCCAACAATAGGCAACTCAAGTCTATAAAAAAAATTAATAATATAAAGGAAATAGACTTCTCAAACTCTATGCCTATATATGAAGCCACTAAATGACAAAGATGGAGGTTGGGACAAGACCCACGACATCCTAACAACTGATATAACTGAAAGTACAAGTGGAACCCTCCGAAAGTCAAGAGGCTCACCATGGCTAGCTCGAACTGCACGTGGTATCAACGAAGCGTCTATTGATGATCCTGAATCAATGTATTTGCATCATGAAACTATGCAGGCCAAATGGCTCAGTATGTGGAATGTACGAGCATGTAAGGGGAATTTTAAATAATAACATAAGCTTGAACTTGATAAAAAGGAAACATACTTACCTCGTCTCAACTCACTCAACTAAACTCAACTCAAGAATAAGATACTCAACTAAAAGATTAGATACTCAACTTGAAGATAAAGCAACACCAAAAGATGTGATATATGGAAACTTTTAAAACAATAGATAGCAGCTCAATGTATTGACAAATACAATAACAACTCAATTTGTATATAATAAAATATAATATAACTCTGTGGTAGATTCTCTAACCGACAACCATCACTATGAGCTATGTGATGATATAGCATCTCGCCCACGCTGGCAGAACTGTCCTCTACCTTGCCAGGGTATAGAACCTCTCAACTAAGTGGATCCACTAGTCTATGCTAAAAAGCATTAAGGAATCATTGAAAAAGTATGACCCTTTCTACCACGTTTGCTACATGATTTATGGAGACTTGAGTTATCCTGAACTCGTCCATATATCGGTGCTCAATTCTACTCCCAAAAATATACTCAACTCATATGTTTAAAAACATAACTTCATTTGATGTAAGATTCTACATGGGTCAACTTCAAACAACCATATCTCTTAGAATATAAAGAGTTACGTGTCCCGTAATCTATCAATTTAAAGGTATTTGAATCTATTTTCTAACGCTACAGATTTTGCATCAATCCAATTTCTGAGTAAATATTTATGACTATTTTAATAACGTGATAAAGTGCTGTTACGAATTAGCAGACGAGAAAACATTAAAAAGCATCATTTTTGTCTTTTTACCTCCAAGAAAACGCTAAATGAATTTCTTGACTAATAAAATGCTCAAAATAATTAGATTTTCATATTTTAATCCATCATTCTCTTCTCTCTCAAACCCTAAGGAAAACCAAAGTAGAAGACTCCATTCAAGACTCTTTCAACTTAAATTCCTTCATACAATTATTAATCACTAATTAAAATCATAATTCTTGGCCATAGAGATTTCAAGAAACTAGTTCAAGAATCTAAAGAAAGGTTTTCTTGATCGTTTACCTTTAGGCTAGGGTTTCAAGGCTTCTAATCAAGTTCTTCTTTAAGATTCTTCAAGAACCTTGTTCTTCCAGGTATGTAAGGCTATCATAAAGTTAAACTAGTTCGTCCTCACGCCCTACATCTACTTTCAGATTAGTAAAAAGAGTAATCTATGATTCATTCCCTAGATTTGAGTATTCTTGAGATAAGTTGATTTTGAGTTAATGTGTTCATGTTTCTTTTAAGAATTCGATTCATAATTATTGAGTTTGTATATTGCTATTGAGATCCTTGAGTTGATTTGTTAATGTCTATATTTCAGTATGAACCCTATTATGAGTTATAAATTTTGAAAAGCTTTTTTGAAGCGAACGCTTGAGTTTTAAATTGAGTTTTTGAGAAAGTTAAGATAAGTTTTGAGAAAAAGTTTCTAAAACATGATTAGTATGACAATCGAGTATGACATCAATGTTTAAGCAGTATGGTATCTAGTTATGCCATCAATGTATAATTAGTATGGTATCCAGTATGTCATTAATGTTTAAGAAGTATGGTATCTAGATATACCATCAATGTTATGCAGTATGACTTCCCGAGTCATCAATGATCATATTAACATATGATTTTGATATGTTTTTGAGAAAAAGTTTTTAAATATGAATTGAGTAAGAGTACAAGGGAACTATGTACTCCCAGAGGTATCTATTTTTGCTTTGATAAAAGAGAAGCTGAGATTTCTAAATGAGTTATGAATTCAAAAGATATTTTAAAAGTAGTTACCTCTTTTAAGAGTGTAGTTTGAGTGATCATCTAAAACTAGAAGAAGAGTTATGTTTTAAAACATATGAGCATGAGTATATATTATCAGGAGTAGTATTCAGTACTGATATGGGGGAGTGTTCAACCAACTCACAGCCCCCATAAACCATGTATGCCAACATGTGTAAAGGGTCATACTTTTTAGATGATTCCTTATTGCTTTTAAGCATAGCTTAGTGGATCCACTTAGTAGTAGGTTCTATACCCCAATAAAGTATATGACAGTTCTGGCAGCGTTGGCGAGAAGCTGTATCATCACGTAGCTCATAGTGATGGTTGTCAGTTAGAAAATCTACCAATTGAGTTGAAGTATATTTTTATATATCACTTATTATGTTGAATTCAGAGATGAGATGGTATTTTGTAAAGTTTTAATTGATTTTAACCCTTTATTTCTTTACATTCAACTTGAGTACATTGTTATCTATTCCAATCCTTTCTTTCAGTTATTTGTTATTTAGCTATATTACATACTCGTACATTCCATGTACTGAGCCATTTGGCCTGCATCATTTTAAGATAAAGATACAGGTACTGAGGATCATCTACATGATTTCATTAAGTTCATGTGATATTCCAGTCAGGTTTGGTGAGCCTTCTTAAATTCTGGAGGACTTTTCCTTTACCTTACAATTAGTAGTTTTGAGATGTCATGGGTCTTGTCCCGATATCTTTATGTAATAGTAGAGGCTTCATAGATACACAGAGATGAAGAGTTTTCTGTATTTACTTTCTTTTGAGTATTGTTCAGACTTTCTTAAAGTTCACTATTAGAGTTCAATGAATTTAGTTCAGTTTTAAGCTTATGTATGCTTGAGTTAATCTTACGATTGTAGCCAGCCAGGATGAGGGTTCCTTGGGGACCAATAATGGTTCTCGAGTTTCGGCAACGTCCAGGGTGTAGGCTTGGGTTGTGACATGATCCTTGTATTTTAATTTCATCTAGTTGTATTTTTAAATCGGCAGAAAAAGAGATGGATTAAGAAGATTCTCATTAGTTAACTCTCGAAATTATTACTCCTAAGTCCTATTTAGTAATTCAAGAGGATAATCAATACAACTAATTAATTTTATTTAATAATTCAAATTGGTCACTATATGGGTGACAAAATAGATTTAAATTATGGTAAATAACATCATTTATTAAAGGCCAAACCCATTGGTGGCACCCTAAAGTTCGCACAAAGTTTCACTTTGACACCTCAACTAGGCGATGTTCATTTTAGACACCTTATATAGGGTACCAGTTGAGGTGTCTAAGTGAAACTTAGTGCCAACTTTAGGGGGCCACCAATGGGTTTGGCCTTTATTTAACATTAACAAAGACTTGTATTTTTTTCCCAATTCATTGTGACCCACTTGAATTAAATTTATATAATTCAAAAGATTTATTCCAAAATAATAATAAAAAAAATATAGAGTGAAAATAGGCTGTGATATTAAATAGAGTAGGTGTGTAAATTTAGGGATGTCAATGACTTAAAAAAAAAAAATAGTTTGCTGAGCAATTAAATTTTACCGAATCAATTTTATGTTTCTTCTTACAAAAATAAAAAGCAAAGACTTATATTAATTTATAACAGTGCTCAAATAACTAGGTAAGATTTAAATTTATAAAAATAAATCAAAAAAGATTAAAGCATGCCGAATATATATTTTATATCAAGTTTAAATAATTCTTTCGTGTAGGGTCCAGGACGATGAAAATGGCTATAAGTCAACACATATAATTCAAACCTAAATCTCAACTCCAAATTAAAATTTATTATGATACTCTTATATTGAAACTCGATCAATTAGTTCTTATACCATATTGAATAACTAGCTAGTTTGTTGTGTTTGTTTCAAGTCATATATATACTATATAGTTTGAATATTTCTTTAGAAGATAAAATATTCAAATTGATTGTTGATATAAAGATAGTGACTATAGCAATTTTCAGCTTTCTTTTGACTTAAAATCCTGATCTAGTACATAAAAAGGTAAATTGCGGGGCTTAAACTTATAATTTGCGCAAGTTAAAATTCTAGTGTATTTTCTATTCGAAATTAATGTATGAATATATTGTCAGAACTAGTTAGATACATTTTGAAATTACAAATATTTCATGTTTGTTTTTTTAGTCATGATAAAATGTGGATGATAGTTTTAAGTAGTAAACTCACACATAAGACAATTTAGGCATAAAACTCAAAAAATCAGAACACTTTAAATTAATTGTAGTTTTGACTGTTAATTTTTCATATTATGTATCTTCAACAGAAAGTTAATAAAAGTAATGATAGATAACGTTTGTTGAATAATTGGTGCAAAAAATTAAATGTGATAATATCTAAATTGGTGATTTTCATGTATTTGACCGAAGAAATTTGAATTTTAATAATTTTTCTTCAGGTTCTAGTTTTTTTTTTCTTTTTTATTACTATATGTTAGTTTTGTTGAAGAAAATAGCGAGTAAGTGCTTTGTCTTTCTCAATTATGCCGGATAGTTCAAATTTTGAGAGTAAAATAATTTAATCTTAACTTTGAATTCAGGCATGAACTTTTTTTAAAAAATAAAATGTATATATTTAAAACTACGTCAAAAATACAATAGTTACAATACTTGATAATTCAAGGTCTTTGAAAGACTTGGAAAATAAATTGCGGTAAAAAAAACTTAATTGAATCTCAAAAATTCAAAAAATAACACATAAATTAAGACAAAATTAAGCAGTATACAAACATTAATTTATTCAAGACTACATAATTAATGAGTTTGTCAATGTAATGTATTGTAGTTATGATTTGTATTAATCTCTCTTTGACATCTTGGTTAAATGGTTATATATATATATATATATATATATATATAATATATATATAAGTAGTAATTTTTTTAAAATGTGTGCTTTCTAAATTAATTTATTTTAAGGTAAATACTTTCAACCTTTCAGATATTTCGCTAAAAAAATTATTAGTCAAACCATAATAAAGTGTCTGCAATCACATTGATTAATTAAGTGATGGTATATATACATGTTTAATTTTAAAAGGTTCTTTATAATTGGTTATAATACATGATTTACACCTAGAATAATTAAGTTGCCATGGTGCTGTGTTCATCAAAAGTTGCATATTTTTCTGGGTATTTAGTGGCCAATTTAAAAGAATTAGTTAATTATTTTTTAAATTTTTCACTGGTTTTAACCCATAAATATTTTGGTGAAATGGATTTCGGATGATTTCTTTGTCAAACTTTTACTGAACCTTCAGCAAGGAGTCGAGGAGTAGTGTGTACAGTTTCATCATTTTGCACAATTAGGTGCTAATTTACAAAAATACACGATTTTATAAGTTTGTCGTGTGTGTTAGCCCATGAATATTTTGATGATATGGCTTCTGAAAGATTTTTTTTGTGAAACCTTTGCGTAAACCGGTGTAGGGAGTTGGAGGAGCAGTGTATGGTTTCACTGTCACGACCCAACCCACCGGGTCGTGCAGGTACCTACTCTAACACTGAAGTAGGAGAACCCTCGATTCCCAAATAGTTAATAACATGCGAAAGGTTAAGAAAACTGGAAATTAAATGACATTCATATTGAGAATTTTTATAAAATAAAGAGTTTGTCAACAATTCGAGTTAAGACTTGTAAAGTAATTAACACCCCAGGGATCTAATCTAAACAGGTACAAGAGCTTCTAAGATTACAAGGTATAAACATGATGACAAATGACGCAGCTCCCACCACATGGAAGGAAAAATAGATGTTGTTTGAAATTCTCTTCGTCTTCACCTATGAAACATCACTGACCCTGCAACCAGACTATGCCAAAGGCATAGCAAGAGTAGTATCAGTACAACCCACACATACTGGTAGGCATTATCGGTCAACTCGAGGCCTACCACATAATATAGGAAATCAATGAGTAGGAAACATATAATAAGACTGTTCATTCCTCCACCTTTATATCCTTATGCCCTTACTATTCCTGGATACCTTATCATATACTAGTACACTTGACTCTAATCCCTTACTCGCTCCGCTCTTGATCATAACTTAACCATTCTACCTCTTAAAGAGGTTCCGGATGTAACGCTACCAACCCGACCAACCACTCACAACATACCAACCCTTACTTCTTCCACATCACCACTCAACCCTTGACTCCATAGTTTGTTCTATCAAGGCCCACTAACCGTTTCTATATGAATCCCCTTACAAGGTACGACCCCGCTACAATACATATATGACACCAACACCTCCCCCACTTGTCCGCTTTTAAGAGCTCATACAACCTCTCTAAGGTAATACACAGTAACACCTGGACCCTCGATCTCTACTAACCATACCACATCCCTATTTGGGCCTGACCATTTTTGTTCATTCATTAATGAGATATAACAAGTAAACACTGCATGATAAACATACATATACAGAACATATATACATATCGATTATTATTTAAGGGACAATGTACAATTCCACATTCTCTCAAAAAGTAGATATAACATTTAACAGTCCTCTCATGGAACCCACACCCAAACTGTTAGTGTGTCGGAACATGACACTCGATCCAATGCTTGTCAGTGTGTCGGAATGTGACACCTGATCCATTGCATGCATATGTGTCGGTACGTGACACTCGATCCAATATATGTTTGTGTGTTGGAACGTGACACCCGATCTAATGCATATATATGTGTCGATATGTGACACCTGATCCACGCAGCACAATCACAATCACGATCATACCCATAATGAACATACTCATAATCATACAATCAAGTATTGCGTTCATGGCATGCAATTGTACATATTTAGTCCTTTCATTAAGTTTGATCAACACTACCTCATTCGCATACATGCATTCGTTATAATGAAGCAATTACAACCATATCTTCCACAAACATAAAATTAAACCATCACCTACCGTAGTTCATAGGATTAGGCTTCCTCCTATAGTGTAATTCTGATGGAACAACTAGAATTACATGTATGACTACCCCTTTTTTGATGCACGAAAGCCTACAAATGTATTCTATCATCAATTACCAGTTTACTACGCAGTGAATCACATATTTACAACTACTTAATAATAAACCTAGCCTACCTGGGTGGCAAGTAATCACATAGGGATTGTAGCTCCATGTCCTGGCTTACAGACGATGAGGCAGTGGATTTTGACCAAAATTTCGCAAGCTATTGACATCCTTACGCTAGAAATCTATTTCTCCTTCCTTCCTAAGCCTAGAGCAACCTTTTGATGCTTTCTGGGGTGGTCCTTGTCTCTTTTTGGTGTTATGGGAAAAAGGAGAAAAAAAGGTTTCGTGTTATTTAAATTCAGGTCCGGTTCGTCCCGCTCTGGTGCTCCTTATTCCGCTTGAGTCCTGCAACCCTAATGGCATCTACCCCGCTCTGGCAGGATGATGGACTAAGTTTTCCCCGACATTTTTCCTTTCCTAAATAACATTGGATTGGGTCCTTACAGACACCATTGTCATGCCCCGAGCCTATACCCTGGATGTGACTGGCACTCGAGAACCATCGTTGGCCCTAAGCGAACCCTTGGCCCGATTTAACTCTCCGCGGAAGACTTTAATCAACAAAAAATGTACCAAAATAAAATCTTAACAAAACTGTCTGAATAGATAAACTCTGAATATTTTAGAAATAAATATTAAACAAGCAAAAATGACAACTCAAGTCACAAACATCAATAAATGAAATAAACAAGACTCATGAACTATGTCTATCTATGAATCCTCTAAATACTAGTAGGGATGTCAAACCAATACCCCCAATCATCCTAATAAAACTGAATAACAAAACATAATAAAGGGGTCCTCTAGAAGCAAGAAGTTTCACCAAATGACTTTGGAACTCGACTGGATAAATCAAGCACTAGATGCTGATCCTGGTTATATGTATCTGCATCGTAAAAGATGCAGGCCAAATAGTGTCAATACATGGAATGTACGAGCATGTAAGGAAAATCTAAAACAAGACATAAGCTTGAACTAGAATTAAAGAAACAACTTACCTCGTCTCAATACAACTCAATTCATTTCGATATCAAGCAGTGATAAATAGTCAATATAAAGAAAAGATTTTAAAACAGTACACAGAAATTCAATGCATTTCAAAATACAATATATCTCAGTTTCTATATATAAAGATACAAAATAAGTCTGTGGGAGATTCTCTAACTGACAACCATCACTATGAGCTATGTTATGATATAGCATCTAGCCTACGTTGTCAGAATTGTCCTATACTTTGACGGGGTATAGAACCTACTACTAAGTGGATATACTAGTCTATGCTAAGAAGCATTAAGGAATCATCTATAAAGTATGATCCTTTCTACCCACGTTGGCTACATGGTTTATGGGGGCTGTGAGTTGTATGAACTCTACCCCATATCGACGCTCAATACTACCAAAATATACTAGCTCAAATGTTTTGAAAAACATAACTCTTTCTATGGTTTGAGATTATATCTCAAAAATATTTCTCTTAAAAGAGATGGTACTCGATGTTCCTCTCATCTTAAATGTAAAAACATTTGCTCTTAAGAATACGTAGTTCTTGTAAAACCCCGTATTCTAGAAAGACCAGATAACAAATTTTCTAAGTTTGCAGGTGCCACCAATAGAGCCCAAACCACTGCCCATGGACCATAGGCAGTGTCCGTGGTTGGCCACGTAGAATCCCATGAACCATTCATGACATAATCTAGGACCTACAGACCATAGGTGGGATCACGGTCTGTGGTCCAGGGCTATGGTTCAGACCTCTGACTTCTACTCCCAAACGCCAAACTACGAGATAACAAGTCCGCGGTCCACCGGTCAGGCCCGTCATTGGCCTCGACAACTTTTAAGTCAGGGGTCGTTTGGTTTTTTCCCCTAGATGTTGGACACCTAAACTAAGTTGCTAAACCCATAAACTACATTGTTTTGGTCTGTTTGAGCGTTGTAACATAGTCAGAACTTACCTTAAGTTATTCATTCACAAAAGAATCATCAGAATTAGAGCAAAAAAGGGAAGAATCAGGCGATAGCTTTCTCAAGAACACGCAACAAAGTTTCTCCAGTTTGAGTCTCGAAATTGAAAGATTTCTTCGTGAATTTGTCACAAGGTATGTGGGATTTCACTAGTGGATTCCTTTCGTTCACTAGGTCCCTAGAATTCAATCAAAATCTTGATTCCTATATCTTGCTTAGACCTAGGGTTTCTAAAACCTTAGATATTAGTTGTGATTTAGCAGTTAGAATATTCCTAATTAGATTATTATGTTTTAGTGCAATCGTTGCTTAGTTCTTTGCATGAAATTTAGAACCCTAGTTTTGTAATTTCTTTTAGTTCATGAAATGTGCTTGGAAGGTTAGTAAAAACATATAATCATGCTTCAGTTTTTGAATGTCACATTATCAGTTTATAATTGTTACATTCTCATATTTTGCATGCCAATATTTGAGCTAACTAGCATTTTAGTATTTCAGTCATAATGTGTCATATACATAATCAGTTAGGAGTAGTCTAAATACCGACTTGGACTGGGTTTCAGCATACCCTCATAGTCCTAGAACTACGTGCCCCCGTAGGTTTATAAGTCACTATTATAGGCATCATATTTAGTAATCATGCCAGTCATGCCTTTATACCCCTAGCAAGGTATATTGGGTCCTCTCGATGGGGAATATACATCGGACTCCACGTTTAGCTCATGTGGTTTTATGTCACTTAGTAGTAGCTCCCACAGTTAGACTAGTGCATTTGACCAGTATTTCAGTTTATATTTCGGTATTCAGTCAGCATGTCATATTCAGGACTTAGTACTTGGTCATTGCATTCAGTTCAACTTTTTAGTATATTGCAGTTTTTACATTCATGTTCAGTTATATCATTACTCAGTTACGGTTGTTAAGTTTATATGTTTGTTTGGCTATATTCCATATCCTACAAGCTCAATACCTTCCAAGTACTGACGCATACTATGTGCTACATATTTTCATGATGTAGGTTCAGGTATACAAGATTCAGATCACGCATAGATCAGTTCCCGATCCACATTCAGCAGCATCAATGGTGAATCATCATACTTCCAGGACAACATACATGTGTTCCATTTTAGGCCTTTATTTGAGTTTCAGTTTTTCTAGAGTTAGCTGGGGGCATGTCTCAACAACTTTAGTCAGATAGAGGCTTTTCAGACATAGTTTAGATTTAGCATTAGTATTTGAGTGATTGTTCAATATCACTAAACTCTCATGTATTATTGTTATATTTAGATCAGTATTAGGTATTCCTCACATTCAATTTTCTCGTGTTTTAAGCTTCCGTGTAGTATCTTTAGTTTAGTTGTTTAAGTATGATTATGATATGTCAGCTCAGGGTTAGCTTGGGGTCACTTGTGATCCTAGGTCCCGTGTTTATGTCAAGGGGTAGCCTCGGGGTGTGACAGTTCCCATATATTATTTTAAAGAAAATGAACTCAACCTTACTCTTCCTCAAACTCGAATGCTCAAGTCTTAAAACAAGTTTAAAACATTTGTAGAAGACTTCTTAAATTGACTCGGAGAACTCTCAAAAATTGCTTCTTAACTCTACCTTGAATTTGAATTATGAACTCAAGATTATGATTTGTAATAGGAAGGATATCAAGATGATTAAATGCATTTTAGATAGTTAATAATGAGAAACAGTTGAAAAACACTATCCGCGAGCAAGTCCACGACGCAAAGATGAATTATAATATTTGGTCGCAAAATAATTTTTGAAATAGAAGAGTCTGCATTCTCTCCACGACGCGGAGAGGGAAATTTCACTCTCGGGAACAGGTCTGTGACTTGGACCTGGTACCTTATTTTCTGCCTAGTCTTTTCTTATTCATTTTTCGACCCTAATTCTCCTAGAATCGAATGATTTCTTTCCAAATCACATAGATTCAAATACACAACTTATGTATATGATACTCTACTCCAAACCGTCCTTAATTCACTAACTTTTATCTCAAGAATTCATCAAACCCATCCTAATTCAGGAACAGAAACAGCACTTTCAAGAAACTAATGAAGAACTCAAATTCTTAAACTTCAAGAATGAAACATCACTGAAAGTAACATGATTGACGTGTGGGTGAATGAACCCAACACTATGAGAAACTCACATACCTCTTAGGGATCAAACCCTTGTGGAAACGACCTTCAATTTCGCAAGAAACTTGATGAACGCCTTGACTTTTCTCCTCTTTTCTCTTCTTGAATTCTTTTCTAAAACCCTAGCGTAAATTAGGAATGTATAAACTAAACCAAATCAGTTTAGACACCTAATTAATTATTAAAAAAATGAGTTAAATCTGATAGGGTAAGGAAAAGACTGAAATACCCTTCTTAAATCTGGGTAACCTTCCTTAAATAGACAGCCCAACTTCAAACAGTCATATCTCACTTATATGATCTCAAAAATTAGCAAACTCGATGGCGTTGGAAAGAAAATATCAAGACCCTTCATTTGATATCTTATGGGCCACCTAACCCATTATGTGATGAAAGTTATGGTCGTATGATGCTGACCAAAAACTCATACTTAGCATAACTTGCCAACATTTCCAATTTTTACTCTTTCCAAAATAGTTCTTTCAAATTCTAGTTCTTTCAAATACCGAGGTGTTAAAACCATTTTTAGAGTCATTTTTTTAGCATTACAGGTCCAATTTACAAGAATTAGAAGATTTTTTCAGTTTTTCTTGTTTGTTGGCCCATGAATATCTTGGTGATATGGCTTCAGGATGATTATTGTGCGAAACATTTATAGAACCCTCCGTATGGAATTGGTAGAGCCGTATCTACAGTCTTACACTACATCAAAAATGACCTTTAGCAACAATCAATTAACGGCAATAGCTTAATTGCTGCTAAATATATATTTTTAGCAGCAATTAGAACTCTTTGTATATGTCCCTAAAGCCTTTAGAGACACTGGATCTACTGACACTTAACTAATGTCGGTAAAGACTTTAGCACTCTTTATTAATGTGTCTATTTATTGTCGGTAAAAGTTATTTTTGTTGTAGTGTCACCATTTTTAGAGTTATTTTTGGACATTTATGGGCAATTTAAAGGAAAAGACAATTTTTTGAATTTTTTGTATGTAGCCAATGAATAGTTTGGTGATATGGCATATGAGTGATTTATTTATGAAATTTTTATAGAACCCTTAGAAGGGAGTTGGGGGAGCGGTTTGACCATTTATAGAGTCATTTTTTTGGCATTTAAGGGTCAATTTACTAGAATTAGGTGATTTTTTTAAAATCAATTTTTCACGTGTGTTAGCCCATGAATATTTTGATGGTGTGACTTTAGGAAGATTTCTATGCAAAACATTTACAAAACTCTCCGTAGGGAGTTGGGGGAGAAATACGTAAAGTCTCACCATTTTTATAGGCATTAATATGGATGACTATTAATCTTCTTCATGATGTATAGTTAATCATTCACTACTCCACACACCATTATTGATATAACTCTCACATCCTTTAACCTTATTGATTAGTTTATTGTTAATGCTATATCATGACAACCTTTTTTATGCCTTAATGAACACTATAAACAAAGGCATAAAAGCTCATATTCGGTAAACATAACAATTGAAATACTCCTGAAATAAATGAGAAAGTCTCTAAGCATTTTCTGTTGACTCTCTTTGTTTGCTTTGTTTATGTTTCTTATTTACTTTTGTACTAACTATTTTTAGGTTGATTTTATAATATAATTATGCTAAAAAAATTGTTACAAGAATATTAAAAGGAAGGCAAGCTTAATAGCGCAAACCACATAGAGTGTTAGTGTTATAGAATAAAATCAAGGGTTTGTGGATGAAATGATCCATTATAAAAAAGTATTTTATGATATGCACTAGCACCACTAATTTTTCTTCCTGAATAAGGATGTGTTAGGTATGGAGGATTTTTTTTTCTGGATTTTCTTATGTTCAATTGGATTAAATACTTTAAAAAATATTTTTCAAATTAATTTATTTTCCTCCAATTTTAAGGAAAGTGTTGACTTCTTAAATATTGTTTCAACTTCACCACCCCCACCACCTAATCCACCTAAAATCTCTGACCTCTATCCCCTCAACCTACCGCCTCATAACGCGATCCATCTCCTGCCCTTGACCAATTTGGAACTCAATCCGAGATTGCACGATTCGAGACATGTCTGACAATTTAGGACTGACTCAAGATTCCACCCAACATAATCCTAATTTAGGATATAACGCCCTATCTGAGACCTTCCCCGACATGGGACTTGAACTTGACCCATAACTCAACCCTGAACCATGATCCAATCCTCAACCCCCGACCTGGTATTCAATCCCAACTTAGAGACTCGACCAAATAATGGGTAAATGTTGGGTCTCAAGGTTAGCGTTAGTTCTTAATTCATTTGTAGGGACAGGTGATGGGTACTTCATTGGGTTGGGCTTCAACCGTTGGGACAAAGATACAGATCTAGGGTTATAGTAATTGCATAGTTTAAATCTAAATAATTTTGGGATAATAGTTTCTCTTACTTGAAAAACATAAAAAATAAGTAATGTAGAAAAATATTTTCCTTCATACGTAACACACTCTTAAGTCTTCTTCATACAATTTATCTTCACTATCTCGTTCCTTCTACTTCAATAAGCAAAAAAGGATAAATAATCAAGTACCTTCCATATCATAAATGTCCAACTTCATATAATTTGTCATTACAATCTTATTCTTTCTACTTCAGTAAGCAAAAAAAGATATGTAATTAAGTTCCTTCCATATCTTAAATTTCCAAGTTTTTTTTGGCAAACTTTTTAATTCTATAAGCAAAAAAGGAAAAATAATTAAGTTCCTTCAATATCTTAACTTTCCATGTTTTTATGGCAATTTTTTTTAACAAATCATATGAAATTAGGATGAAAATCCTCTAAAAATACCCAAGTTCTTAACATTTCATTTTCATAACATTTCACATAGAGTAGCATCACCCCACTCAAGGTCTTAACATTTTGTTTTCATCACATTTTACATAGAGTAGAATCACCCCGACTAAGGTAATTAGTTTAATTATTTCCTTTTGCTTGTTATATTTATTCACATTAATGTTTCTATATTGGCCAGTAAAATCTCTCTATATTTGCATTGTTTGTGTGCTCTTTTTTGGGGGCTATTATAGAAAGAGGAACTTTCACATATAGCCTAATTACTCTCCATAGCTATAGTTTTATAATTACAATTTGTAGGTACATGCTATAGGGAGGAGAGAGGCGAGCAAGTCTGGGAGAGAGAGGAGAGAGGCAGGCGAGAGAGGCCAAAGAGTGGGAGAGAGGTGAATTGTATATGTATATCAATTAGTATAATACATATGTATTTGTATATATGGCATGAGTTATTGGGAGAGAGAGAAGAGAGGCGAGCAAGATTGGGAGAGGGAGGAGAGAGGCGAGCATGGTTGGGAGAGGGAGGAAAGAGGCGAGCAAGACAGGAAAGAGAGTGGAGAGAGGTGAATTGTATATGTATATCGGTTAGGTAATTTTATATCATACATATGCATTTGTATATATGGCAAGCGAGATTGTGAGAGGGAGGAGAGAGGTGAGAGAGATTGTGAGAGAGATGAGAGAGGCATGTGAGAGTGGCAGAGAGTGGGAGAGAGGTAAATTGTATATGTATGTCGGTTAGATAATTGTTTATTATACATATGTATTTGTATATTCTGGCGAATTATGCATATACAAATGTGGCTAATTATACAAACTCAAAGTCAACCCACGTAATTAATATATAATGTTAGTGGCGAGTGGTAATTATAGCAAACTATAGCTATGATGAGTAATTAAGTAGTATAAATTTGCTTAACCGTGTAATTTTCCCTCATAGAAAACAAAAAAAATCTGCTCCAAATTTTTTTTGATTGTTATTGTGAATTGTCACTATAAAAATTATTGTTATAGAGATATATGCAACACACTAGAAATTTTTTCGAACTGAGACTTGAAACATCCTTCGTTGTGAGTAGGATTTTACTGAGGAAATTAAAATTCCTAAGTTCCTTTAAGTTTTGGGTCAACTTTTAACGACCATAACTCTCAATACACGATGAGTTAGGTGGGCTACAAGGTATCCAATGAAAGGTCTTTGAATTATCTTTTCAAAGCCACCAAGTTTGCTAAGTTTTGAGTTCGGATGAGTGAGATATACCTCTTTGAAGTCAGGCTGTCCAAATAAGGAAAGTTACCCGAAAATAGTAAGGGGTATTTTGGTCTTTCCTTACCTAATCAGATTTAATTCATTTTTAGCAATGTTTTAGGGGTCTAATCCTATTGATTTCAATTTTATAATCCTAATATATGCCTAGGGTTTTAGTTGAGAGTTGAAAAGGAGAAAAGAAGAGAAAAGAGGAGAAAAGAGGAGAGGATCAAAGCGTTCGTTGAGAGTCTTGCATTTTGTTGCGGATTTTCACCATGGGTTTAATCCCTAAGAGGTGTGTAAGCTTCCATAGTGTTGGGTTTTTTCACCCACACACCAATCATATTATTTTCAGCACAATTTCATTCTTAAAGTTGAAAGATTAGAGTTGTTGATGAGTTCTTGATAGGTGTTCTTGAAGTTCATTCTAAATCTTGTTTTGTTGGAATGTTGATAATTGATTGAGATTAAAGTGAGTGTTTTGAGGGCTGTATTGAGTAGATTAGATTGTTCTTATGTTAAGAAATAGAATCTAAGTGATTGGGGACGAAACCGTTCGATTCTAGGCGAATTGGGGTGAGAAAACGAGCAAAGAATTTCATCGGGTCTTCGGGGTTACGGCCTGGCGCATCACGCCAGCCAGAGCACCCCAAATTATACTCTGATATTTTGGTGCTGTCGCTCGGTGCCACTCATAGCCCCGTCCAGTTTGTAATCGGTTGCTCTGTTTCAGTTCTTTCGAAGGGTACCTTCACTCCTTTTCAATTCTAACTACTCTAAGCTACTTATAAACACCTAAAATCATTCCTAACATGATCATAATGTTTAATTCATGATTCAAATTCATGGTAGAGTTGAGAGTTATGTTTTGAGAATTCTTTCGAACATTCTAAGAAAGTCCCTTTGAGTCCTTTTGTGGATCTTCTACAACTTCTAGTAACTTATTCCAGGACTCAAGTAAGTGAGTATGAGAGTGAAGATAATGTATTCATGAGTCTACACTAACACCTAGATCCTTCAGATCATGTACCATAACTCTTGAATTCATAATTCACATTCAAGAGAGAGTTAAGAGTAGAGTCCAAGAAAATATTTGAGTTCAATTGTAAATCATTTGAGATCAACTATCGATTTGAGCTAATGTTTGAGGAAGTAAGTATGAGAATGAAAAAATTCATTTACGTGAGTTCCATATTGTTATTTAGACTCTTGAGTCGAGTCGTTCATGCCCATAAATTCCGCATGGACTCCATAAATTGAGTATGATTAGAGGAGTAGTATCTTCAGGTTCTAAGACTTGAGTGTTGAGTTCCTAATCCCCTTTGAGATTGTATTTCTAATCATGGTACTATTACATGTTACCCATAAAGACCTTGAGTTGAATTTTCATGCCCATAATTCCACATGAACCTTATAAGTCGAACAATCTTGAGATGAGAAGTATCTTTGGGTCGTTGAGTTGAATAGTTTATGCTCATAATTCCATATGAACCCTCTAAGTTGAGCATTCTTGAAATGAGTAGTATCATTGAAGATCTTGAGTTCCAAGTATTGAGTTCTATCTATGGTTATTGAAAACCTTGCATTGACTCGTTTAGGACCAGCATGAACTATATTTTAAGAAGTCTTTTACAAATATTTTAACTTTGTTTTAAGACTTAAGCTTTGAGTTGAGTAAATAGTAAGAGTAAAGTTAATTTCTTCAAAGATTATATGGGAACTAAGTATTCCCAATAATTGAATGTTTTCACATTTGAATAAGAAAGGAAACACTGATTTCCAAGAGGGCTTTTAAGATAAGTTTTGAGTAATTATCTCAAACCAAAGAAAGAGTTTTGTTTTAAAGACATATGAGCTAAGTATATTTTTTGGAGTAGTATTGAGCACCGATATGGGGATGAGAGACTCAAGTCTCCATAAACCATGTAGTCATCATGGGTAGAAAGGATCATACTTTTTAGATGATTCCTTAGTGCTTTTTATCATAGACTAGTGGATCCACTTAGTTAAGGTGTTCTATATGACGACAAAGTATAGGACAGTTCTGGCAGCGTGAGCAAGACATTGTATCGTCACTTAGGCTCATAGTGCTGGTTGTCGATTAGAGAAACTCCCACATATTTATATTGTATTTTTATATACAAATTGAGTATTATTGTATTTTTTAATACATTGAGTTGCTATCTACATTTTTATAGCTTTCCATCTATATTGCATCTTTTACTATTGCTTTATCCTTTAGTATTTTGAGTTGAGTCTTTCGAGTTGAGTATCTTATCCTTAAGTACTTCTGAGTTCTGTAAGTTTGAGTATCCTTTGAGTATTCCTTGAGTTGAATAAGTTTGAGAAGTTGTATGTATGTTTCCCTTTTTATCAAGTTTCAAGCTTATGTTATGCATTAGAATTCCCCTTACATGCTCGTACATTCCACGTACCTTTCATGATGCAGATTGAGGTATTCGAGATCATCAATAGGAGCTTCGTTGATACCACATGGAGTTTGAGTTAGCTATAGTGAGCCTCCTTGCTTCCGGAGGATTTCATTTTCTTTTCAGTTATATCAATTGTTAGGATGTAGTGGGTCTTGTACCGCCTTCTATATTTGTCAGTTAGAGGCTTCATAGATAGACAATAGAGTTTCAGAAGTATGTTCATTTATTTTATTAAATGTTTTAAAGAATTAAGTTGCCTATTTTATGGAGAGTTGAATAATTTATTTTTTATTCACAGTTTTCATTTGAATTTCATGAATTTTTATTCACCTTTTAAGCTTTGTATGCTTGAGTTAGTCTTCTGCTTGTAGTCAGCCAGGATGAGGGTTCGCTTGGGGACCAGCAATGGTTCTTAAGTGTCGGTCACGTCCAGGGTGTAGGCTTAGGTTGTGATAATATCTAACTATATTACATAAAGAAAAATCTATTTTCTTGGTCCAATTATTAAACAACAACGAAAATGGTACCATTTTCGGATGATGATGTTGATAGGAGATGAGAGATTTGTATGGAGTTGAAGAATGTGAGACACTATCTAAGAGAAATTGATGATCAAGTGCAAGATTCTAGTTTATGAGGCAATGATGTATACTATAGCATCTCACATTTGTGCTTCAATTCCTCTTATATGTTGTCGCACATTCTCCAGCGTCGTGCTGATCTTTTGCTCTTGTCAATGTCATCATTAGACAACGACACCTTTTTTCCTATTATCTAATCACTTGACCAAGCTTTCTTTAGTTAATATAGTAAGGCATCCCTATAACACTTATTATTCAAAAAACATTTAGACATAAATTCTGCAAATACTATAACCCCAAATCTTAATCCATGTCCCATCTAACGAAGGACTCAACCTCGACCCTAGCCTTAACAACGACCTATAGCATTCTTATAATCTTCTTACATGGATGAAAATAAAATCAAAGATAATTATGATAAAAGAAGTTGTATCATTAAAGACAACTTCTTTTATCGTAGGTATCTTTGATTTTTATTTTGTTCCTGGTATGAAGATAATAAAAATTGATATGTTGGTTGATTGTTTGGAGTAAATGATCATAATATACACAACAGATAAAAATTTAATTTTGTCTTAATGTCATTTTAAGTTTAATTTATGTAATTTCTTTATTTATGGTCTTCACAAATAAGTGTATGATCTGTGTATACATCTTAATTTCACTTGTGGGATAATATCAAGTGGGTATTTGGACATGAAAATATATATAAAAGAAATATTCACTATATTTTAAATTTCAAAGTTGGAGTTGGAGTTGTGTTTGACCATACTTTTTGCAAAGATCTTTTAGAGTTTGAATGTATTTTTTCTAAATATGATTTGTATCTCCAATTTTTAAAAACCTAAAAAATCACCAAACTTGACTAATTTACCTCAAGCATACAATCAAATTTGATCTATAAGAGTAATATTTCAAAATAGATAATCACATAATGTCGTATATTAAATTACATACACGAGCTACTACAAATCATATTGGTGTGAGGAAAGTCTCTGAAGTTATCCCATATAACA
This sequence comes from Solanum pinnatisectum, assembly GCA_035578085.1. Taxonomy (NCBI): domain Eukaryota; kingdom Viridiplantae; phylum Streptophyta; class Magnoliopsida; order Solanales; family Solanaceae; genus Solanum; species Solanum pinnatisectum. The sequence goes on from JAWPEI010000046.1 coordinate 469,588, forward strand.
AAAATATTTAATAACATACAATAACACCACCACTTTTTCCTTCCTAATTAAGGATTGTTTGATATGGAGAAATGTTTTTCAGTCTTTTCTTGTTCTGTTGGCTAAATATTTTGGAAAACTAGTGATCGAGAATTGTTGTTGTAGAGAGGTTTGACTATAAAAATAAATCTTTTTCTTATTTGTTTGTTTGTTATCAGTAATTAATTTATCCTGGAAATGACATTGTCATCTAATGTTGGCGGCAATAGGAGGCCCGAGATCTGCACAGATGTTGGAGAATTTCAGACATCATTTGAGAGACAATAATCCTTTGATACAAGATGCTAGATTACGTGGCAGGACTGGATTGTTTGTTTTACTACTATTAACACGACGTAATGCTTATTTGAGGAGAGAAGTTGAGCTGGAAAATCAACTGGAGACTTATTATAACACCTTTTATCGTAGATACCTTTGATAACTTATTTTCCTCCCTATGAGAATATTATAAGAATTTTTATGTTGTTGGTTGGTTGTTTGAAGGAGCAAAAATTATAATATATGCAAGAGAATAGATTTTATTCTTTCTAGATTTGAAATCCTTTACCTATATGATGTGTTAAAGCATATATATATATATATATATATATATATATATATATATATATATATATATATATATATATATATATATATTCATTTTCTTTAATAATTATCTTTGCAAGGTAAATGTAAGATTTGTGTACACACTATCGTACTCCCAAATTTCACTTTTTTTTAAGTTGGGGGTAAGAGAAGGGAAAATTGGGGAGGGAATGACAAGGTGAACATTTTGCTATTTGAATAGAGATTTGTAAATTAATTATTTGAGAAAAATAAACAAGCTTACTTGTTCTGGAGGCACTTTATGTGGGGCTAGTAAATTGAAGATACTTTTTATATAATATGATATTAATTGCTTTAGTAGTTCACTCAATTTCTCTTAAAGAGGCCTTAGATTATTGAAAACTTTTTTAGATCTTATATGCATGTTTTTTTGTTTACTTTTACCAATGTTGAATTAATATGTGCGTACCTAACCATATCCATTTAGAACTAATTAAGTTTTCCATATACATGACTCATCACTTTATAAACTTACATTGAGGTTAGTAAATTGTGTGGCATTCAAATCATATGAGTATTTAAGATTACCAAAAGAAAGCACACTACAAACTGCATTTTTGTTTATGCATCTCCATAACTATGGTAAATAGAAAAAACCGATTTGTAGATGAAAAAAGGCACTAAGATGTGCCCTACACTATCACTCCACAATATTTGTAAACACCTTGTCAAATCGTTAGTCATGATATTAATTACTAGGATAAAACAATATAAAAATATATACTCTTAACAAGGAATATTATTATTATTTATTTTGTATCAAGCTACCCACACAATATCTGTAGAAAGTCTCACAGAATATGTAGCACCCCGAGCCTACACCCTAGACGTGGCCGACACTCGAGAACCATTGATGGCCCCAAGCGAGCCCTTGGCATGGCTTAACTCTTAGCAGAAGACTTACTTAACATTAAAAGAACTCAAAACATAAAGTCATGTAATAAACTCCAAATGTTGTAAAGGAACATTCAACTGGCCAAAGAGGCAACTCAAGTCTTTAAACATTTATAACTGAAAATAGAAAGACTTGTGAACTACTATCTATTTATCTATGAAGCCTCTACTAACTAAGATGGGCGTCGGGACAAGACCTACTGATATATTGTGAGTTTACAGTATTTTTAATACATTTCACTTAAGAGTTGTGTTTATCTAGGGCCATTTTGTATTAGAATTACTGTAGGTCCTATGACGGTTCATAGATAGTGTGTGTAAAAGGGAGAATTAGGGAAGTCTGACCAAGTATGGAACAAAGAAGCAACCTACAGACCATAGGTCGACCTACGTGCCGTCCGGCGCGTCCATAGAAGGGGTTCAGAGAGTTAAAGTTCAAGTACCTGATGAAAATCCTAAGTATGGAGCCACGGAAGAGGACCCACAGACCGTAGGGTCAACCTACGGTCCATCCTGCACGTCCGTCAGTGATAAACTAGGAGTTGAAGGTTCCAAGCCTTGTAGAAAAAGTCTAAGTGTTGACCTATGGATGGGACCTACGAACTATAGATCGACCCACGGTCCGTAGTGTCAAAGTTGTCAAATGAAGCCGTGTCCAGAAAGTTTATTTCCTTATTTCATTTCCTTTTTGTTTAGGACAAGATTTGGGGGTTGGACATTATTTTTTACTTTTAGTTCTTGATATTTTCTTAGGAATTAACTTACGAACTTTAGCAATTTGATTTCTGAATTTCGGTTTATAAGATTTTTGCTTTAATTTTCAATTGGAGATTACGGGTTTCTTCTACTCAATAAGTAAGTTCATGCATTCTTCTTATAAAAATATGAATTCTGTTCTTTGAAGCATGAGTAGCTAAATCCACAACTAGGGTTGTGGGAACCATGAGTGATTAACAACATATGAATAATAACTAAGTAATTCTTGAATAGTGTTGATGTATGCATTGTTAATTCTTTCGCTTAGAAGTCTTTTTAACAAGTGCACGCATTAGAACTCGCCTTGTTGCTACTTGTCGGACCAAGGAGGTAGTTAATAAGAAAAGAATTGTCAACAAATATTTAAGGTGATACTATCTAATAGTCTAATGTCAATTTGTACGAGGGTGAATACTAAACCATACATTGATGTGATGTCTATTCTGATGTAAAGGTATGGGTTAGTAAATTATACACAAGTAGTCGGACCAAGGTGCAGAGTGAAATTCCCTATTTGGAGGACCAATCACTTAGGGATACATATTTTACCACTTTGCATGTGATACACTAGGAAAGTATTACTATTATTAGGATTACCGCGTTAAGAGCTTATGGGGAACACATACACCCTAGTTTCTCTCTCTTATTTATAACAACAAAGTTCGAATCTTGCTCACTTGTTACTTAACAACAATCAACTATTTGTTTCATAAAAAACCCCCTTTACTTAATTGTCTAAAAAATAAGTTGACTAAACGAATATAATAGTGAGTAAAGTTTAAGTCTAAACCATATTCCTCGTGGGATCGACCCCAACCTACAAGTTGAGTTATTTATTTGACAACAATCGCTTATACTTCTTTAGGGAGGTGTAATTTGAGTGTAAAAATTTTGGCGTCACTGCCGAGGAATAAGGCTTTTAGATTAAGTTTAACTACATTATTGAACTCTAATCAATTATTTCCTAATTTTATGTTTTCTTTTGTTTTTGTTTCCCTCAGGTTTCTACAGTAGTGTATGCCAAGTACACAGAGTCGAAGTGAACCACTGACCCTATACGATCCAGGGTTGAGCAACACTTTGAGAAAGATGAATAATCATGGGTCCAAAATAATCCAGTCTTAAAGGAGCATGCAGAAGATGTTGGTAATGAGAATGCTCAGGTTCCTAGTGTTAATTTACTTGGAGATGCATTGACTGTGCAGGATCCACAAGAACCAAGACTGCGTGATAATTATAGGGTCGAATTCAACAATGTCAAATATGAGGACCCATTGTTCTCCCTCTTCTACCTCTAGGTCATACATTCGTGGTGACTAGCAGTTTGATCCAGATGCTTACATCGAGGGGTTTGTTTTCTGGTATGGCTTCGGAAGATCCGCATGGGCACATAGCCAAGTGGAGGAGTATCTACAAGAGTTGTGTGGGGCGACCAGAGTTGGATATAAATGTCATAGGGTTGAGAGACTTCCCCCTATCATTGACCTATGATGCTGCAATGTGGTTTTCAGAGCTTCCATATAACTAAATCCATACATGGGACCAATTGCATAAGGTGTTCATGGCCAAGTACTTTCCATTGTCAAAGAAGCTGAACCACAAATATAAACTCAACTTCATAGCACTACCTAGAGAGCCTGTGAGTAGCTTGTGGGAAAGGTTCACTGTATTCATAAGAAGTGTTCTGAACCACCGCATTGATGATGAGTCACTTAAGGAGTATTTCTACAGAGGTCATGATGACAATGGTAAGATTGTGCTTGATACTATCACTGGAGGATCATATGGTAAGTGAACTTTTAAGGAGATCGCTGAGAAACTAGAGAAGATTTTCCAAAATAATAAAGCATGGAGCACTCGAAAGTCAAACACTAAAAGAAGCACATTTGTAGTTCAAGCTGCGCTTAGTCAATCTAGCGATGACATTCGTGAGGAGATGGCTTAGATAAGGACAGAACTTCAGTTGGTGATGAAGAATGTAAGCGTAGGTCTAGAAAAGGTAAATGTGGTAAACTACTTGACTAGGACTCGTCCACCACCAGTTGAGGAATGCTACTATGAGGAGGATGCTTATTTGGTAAATGATCAGACGGGGGGTTTCCGAGCCAACGCCCAAGGTTCCAACTCAGATAATTAGTGCCAATGTCAAGGAAACCAAGGTCAGAACTATGGAAACTATAACTGAGAGGGTAACTATGTCTGTGATGGGAACTACAATTGCAACAACAACTACAATGGGAACAACTATGGCAACATAAACGAGAGAGTTGGGCCCTATCTCCACCTGAATCTAGGGAATCTGGTAATATGAAAGTTGGGGGTAGTATGTCACATATTAAGGAAATGATGCAGAAGATGATGAAGAGGTTCAATTCGACTGATGAGAATGTGAAGGAGATGTGTAATGACTTGTCTGGAATTGGTCAAAAAGTTGATGCCCATGCAGTGTCGATCAAGCAACTCGAGCAACAGATGAATCAGTTGTCCACTATAGTAAACCCACGTCAGCCTGGTACACCTCTGAGCAACACCATCGAGAATCTGAAGAATGATGGGTATTGTATGGAAGTCACTACTCGAGGGGGTAAACAGACCATTGATCCACCTATGCCGTCTGAGGTTAAAATTGTGGTTGAAAAAGATGATGATGAGATTGAGGTTACTGGAGTGTCCAATAATTCTAGAGAGAGGGAAGAGGAGATAACCCAAAAAGTTATCCCCATGCCTAGACCTCCACTTCCATTCCAACAGAGGTTTGTAAAGAAGAATGAAGAAGGGAAATACCGTATGTTTATTACTATGTTGAAACAACTTTTCATCAATGTTCCATTGATAGAGGCTTTGGAGAAAATGCCTAGGTATGCAAAATTTATGAAAGATTTAGTGACTAAGAATAGAGACGTCAGTTTTGAAGATGATGATAGATTGCAACATTGCAGTGCTATTGTTACTAGGTCGCTTCTACAGAAGAAAGAGGATCATGGTGCTTTCACTATTCCTTGTACCATTGGGTTATTGCATTTTGCGAAGGCGTTGTGTGATTTGGGTGCTAGTATTAATTTGATGTCATTGTCTATTTACAAGAAGTTGTGTTTAGGGGCTCTAAAATCGATTGCGATGCCATTACTCATGGTCGGTAGAACTGTGAAGAGGACCATTGTTGTTCTCCAAGATGTACTTGTTAATGTGGAGTCATTTATTTTTCTGATGGATTTTTTGATACTCTATTGTGAGGTTGATTTTGAGGTTCCCATCATCCTAGGGAGACCATTCCTTGCTACTGGGCATGCCTTGGTCGACATGGAGAAAGGACAGATGAAGTTCTGATTGAATAATGAAGAGGTAACTTTTAATAGCTGTAGGTCCATGAAGCAGGAAAGCAATCTTAAGTTAGTGTCAGTGGTGAATCATACTGTGGAGCGAGGTTCTGATGTGTCTATTGAAGAGCAGTTGGGTGTTGATGGACTTGCAACGGTAAAGATGAATTTTGAGGGTGATGGTATTGAAGACTATGATGAGTTAGTTGCCGCACTTGATAGGTTTGACTTGCATTCCAAACCAAAGAAATTTGAGTTAGATATGAAGAATTGCGACTCTCCACCCGCAAAACCATCTGTTGAAGAGGCTCCAAAATTGGAGCTTAAAGTTCTACCATCACATTTGAGGTATGTATTCTTGAGGAGAGATGGTACTTTACCGATCATCATTGCGGCAGATTTGAATGCGGTACAAGTTGAGGCATTGGTTTTCGTGTTGAAGAGGTTCAAGCAGGCTATTGGGTAGACTATCGTGGACATTATTGGGATTCATCCTGGCATTTGTTCTCATAAAATCCAACTCATGCTGGATCACAAGCCTAGTATCGAGCACAAAATGAGACTTAATTCGCCTATGCAAGAGGTAGTGAAAAAGGAAATCATCAAGTGGTTGGATGCTGGAGTCATTTATCCCATTGCATATAGTAGTTGGGTTTGTCCTATTTAGTGTGTGCCCAAGAAAGGTGGGATTACTGTGGTACCTAATGCAAAAAATGAGCTTGTTCTGATGCAGCCCGTGACTAGATAAAAAGTATACATTGACTACCGCAAATTAAATTCTTGGACAGAAAAGGACCACTTTCCTATGTCGTTCATGGATCAGATGTTGGACCGCCTCACTGGTAAGGGTTGGTATTGTTTTCTTGATGGTTATTCGGGCTACAATCAGATCTCCATTGCTCCAGAAGACCATGAGAAGACCACCTTCATTTGCCCTTACTGGATAAGCCTTCAAACAAATGTCATTTGAATTATGTAATGCTCTAGCAACCTTCCAGCGTTGCATGATGTCGATATTTTCAGATATGGTGGAGGACACTATTGAGGTATTTATGGATGATTTCTCTATGGTAGGTGACTCATTTGATGGTTTTCTGATGCATTTGGCTGAGCTACTAAAACAGTGTGAAGAGTGAAATCTTGTGCTCAATTGGGAAAAGTGCCACTTTATGGTGAAAGAGTGGATAGTTTTGTGTTATCGAATTTTGGAGAAGGGTGATGAGGTTTATAGAGCGAAAGTCGAGGTAATAGAAAAGCTTCCACCACCTATCTCTATTAAAGGTGTAAGAAGTTTTCTTAGGCATGCAAGCTTTTATAGGAGGTTTATCAAAGATTTTTCAAAAATTGCATACCTATTGCGCAAATTGCTCGAAAATGAGTGTAAGTTTGATTTTGATGATGCTTGTCTGAGTGCATTTAGAGAGTTGAAAGCAAAGCTAGTTTCTACACCTATCATTATTTCACTGGATTGGGGGCAACCGTTTGAAGTGATGTGCAATGCGAGTGGAATGACGTTTGGTGTGGTATTGGGATAGAGGCGAGAGAAGATTCTTCATCCTATTTACTGTGCTAGCAAAGCTCTAAATGTGTCTCAAAAGAACTATACAGTGACTGAACAGAAACTCCTTGTTGTGGTTTTTGCATTCGAGAAATTTTGATCCTACTTGCTTGGTATTAAGGTCATAATGCATACTGACCACTCTGCATTGAGGTATATGATGGATAAAAAGGATGCAAAACCGAGGTTAATTATATGGGTGTTGTTGCTGCTAGAGTTCAATTTTGAGGTGAAAGACATAAAAGGGACAAAAAATCAAGTTGTCGATCATTTGTCCAGATTAGAAGAGGAAGCGACGCTCAAGCTAGGAGATGGGGCTAAAATTAATGATGCTTTTCCAGACGAACATGTATTGGCTCTCATGATCTCATTCCTTAGTTCACAGACTTTTCTAACTACTTGGCAAGTGATCTGGTTCCATCGGATTTGTCTTTTCACCAAAGGAAAAAGTTTATACATAATGTAAAGAAGTTCTTTTGGGATGGGCCTTACTTTTTTGGTATTTACGCTGTTGGGATTATTCATCGCTGTGTGCCTGAGGTTGAGATGATAAGTATACTAGAGGCGTGTCATTCTTCGCCTGTTGGTGGGTATCATAGTGATATCCGGACTACTCATAAAATTTTGCAGTATGGGTATTACTTGCCTACCATCCACAAAGATGCTCGTGATTTCGCCAAGTCTTGTGATCGTTGCCAAAGATAAGGAGGAATTTCAAAGACGCAGGAACTTCCTATGAATCTGATATTGGTGATTGAGTTGTTTGATGTATATAGCCTTGACTTTATGGGTCCATTTGTAAGTTCACATGGGATGAAGTATATTCTTGTTGCGGTTGATTATGTGTGGAAATGGGTGGAAACAATTGCGCTTTGAAACAATGAAGGGAAAAGTGTCACCGCATTCCTAAAAAAGAGTATCTTCTCAAATTTGGTACACCTAGGGCGATTATCAACGATGGAGGTTCCCACTTTTATAATAATTTGTTCAAGGCATTGCTAGAGAATATGGATTCCATCACAATGTAGACATTCCTTACCATCCCTAGTCTAGTGGGCAAGTTGAAGTGTCTAATAGAGAGATAAAGAAAATTCTTGCTAAGATTGTGAATGCAAATATAACTGATTGGTCAAGAATGCTTGATGATACTCTATGGGCCTATCTCACTGCATTCAAGACTCCCATAAGTATGTCCCCCTACCAACTTGTATAGCCATTTGCCTGTAGAGATAGAGCATAAGGCTTTGTGGGCGCTAAAGAAGTTGAATTTGGATTGGGGCACCGCATCGAGTCAAAGAGAAAATGCCATGAATGAGCTGGATGAGTTTCTCCTAAAAGCTTATGAAAGTTCAGCCTTGTACAAGGAGAAGATGAAGAAGTATCATGATCAAATGATTGAAAAGCGTTAATTTGTTGTAGGTGATCTGGGGCTTCTATTCAACTCAAGGTTGTGCTTGTTTCCTTGAAAGCTTAAGTCCAAGTGGAACGGGCCATTCATAGTCACTCAAGTGTTCCCACATGGTGCGGTCGAGCTCGAGAACAAGGAGGGAACAGGTTCAAAGTGAACGGGTAAAGGATCAAGGTCTACATGGGAAAGAGAAGAGTGTGCAAGAAGTGGTTGAGGCCTACAATCTTGATGAAGTTTGAGTAATCAAGAGGCCTGCGTTGTGCCGCGACGTTAAATCAAGCGCTGCTTAGGAGGCAACCCAAGATGTACAATCTAGCAAACTATAGGCTTTTCTTTTTGTTAAAGGAGTTTTATTGTTTTATTTTGATTTTCATAGCTCTTTAGATAGGTGTTTTACTTTTGTATTAGTGTTGGCTAGATATAGCATAGGGTTTGTGTCTAAAAAGTTTCCAAAAAATGTAAAAAGAAACTCCTGATGCTTGCTATGTGTGCAGGGATGAAAAGTTAAATCTGCAGAAAAAGGTTGTGCAGAGGTCTACGGACCCCATTGATGGTCCATGGTTCAATCCATGGACCGTGAATGGCGTCCGTAGATCCCCAAGTATGTTTTCTAAAAATTTAAGTTTTAGAGTGACCTAAGGACCGTAGACGGGGTCTCATGGGTCCAAACCTAGTGTTCTACCGACCCGACCCTGGCACCTTATAAAATAAAATCTCCCATTTTTTTATTCAATTCCTACATTCAAAACTCCCTCCCCACAATTTGTAACTGTTTCCTCTCCCACAATCACTCCATTTAACTCCCATATCCCACAGATCAAGCCCATTCACTTCCCCAAATTCCCATATCACTCTTCTCTCTTACAAATTCCTCATCTCCATTTCCCTAAAAACTCCATAGTTCGGGTTTGGTGTAAAAGGCTTGTCAAAGGGTATAGAAGTTCATTGCATCATCACACTCACCCACTTCGACTGTTTGAACTTGGAGAGTTGCTATATATGCCTTCCATGAAGTAAGCTGGACTAGAGGCCGATGACCTAAGTCTTGGCGAAGGATGAGTGAGGTTACATAAGGAAGTATTCCTCTTTCATTATGATGTTATTATGTCTTGATTATGCTTATGCCTTATGTGCTCTGTTGACTAATTCTTATGTTACGTTGTTTATGCTAGCCATCATATTTAGTACATTTTTACTAATGCATACTCTTGCCTACATACTTATCAAATGTAGGGTCCAGCGCTCTTGATTTACACACTTGTGGCTAGGTTCAAAGTTTACCAAGGAAGTGAAGATTCGGTTGGTACTCATAGCATTCGAGGATTGATCGCCCCTTTTCTCTTTTATGTATTTCTTTTCATGTTGGACTATTGTATAGGTTGTGTCCCAAGATCTTTTATCTCTTCAGTTAGGTGGTTTGAGAAAATGATGTTAGAGTTCCGCTCATTTTATGAAAGACTTTGATTGTTGGAAAATGTTTTAAATTTTTGCACCTTTTTCTATTACGATATGTTATGATATGCTAAGTAGCTTGTATGAGGCCTCTTGTGGTCTTAGATGCAATGTTGCATGTAGGGGGTACCCCTGGGTCGTGACACTAGGGGTGGCTAGCGCACCACGCCAGAAGTGCGCTAAGAATTGTGCTCTATAGTTTAAGGAGCACCCCACGCCACTCAGTGTGCTAGGGTTGCCTGCCCTACCCCTTTTCTATCGTTTAGCCTGTCTGAGTTCTTTCAAAGTGTACCTTTACTCCCTTTTGATTCTAACTACTCTAAAATACTTCTAAAAATATAAAAATTATTCATAACATGAACCATAACCTTGAATTCAAATTTCAAATTCAACGTAGAGCTAAGAGTCAAGTCTTGAGAGTTCTTTGAGTCATTTTAAGAAGTCTTTCACAAATTGTTATAAAACTTCTTCTACATGACTTGAGCACTGACTTGAGGAAGAGTAGATTTGAGTTCATTTTCTTTAAAATTATGTATGGGAACTAAGTATTCCTCAGAGCAAATGTTTTTACATTTAAGAAAAGTGGAAACAATGATTTCCGAAGGAGTTCATGAGCAGTTTAAAGTACTATCACTTCTTAGAGAAAACCTTTTGAGTAATAATCTCAAAGTTGAGGAAGAGGAAATGTTTTCTTTAAATCATAATGAGCTAAATATATTTTGGGAGTAGTATTTAGCACCGATATGGGGGAGAGTTCTAACAACTCACAGCCCCCATAAACCATGTAGCCAATGTGGGTAGAAAATGGTCATACTTTTTAGATGATTCCTTTATGGATTTTTAGCATAGACTAGTGGATCCACTTGGTTGAGGAGTTCTATACCCCCCAGCAAAGTATATGAGAGTTCTGGCAGTGTGGGCTAGACATTGTATCATCACATAGTTCATAGTGATAATTATTGGTTAGAGAACCTCCCAAACATAATTTAATTTTTATTTTTGCATACAAACAGAGTTTATATTTTATTTTCTAATACATTTAATTGTTATCTATTGTTTAAAAATCTTTTCTTTATATTGCATTATAGTTATTGATTTATATTGAATTGAGTTGAGGTTGAGTTGAGTTTAGATGAGGTAACTCATTCCTTGAGTTCGAGTTCAAGCTTATGTCTATTTTATATTTCCCCTCACATACTCGTACATTCAATATATTTACGCCATTCAACATGCATCATTTTATGATGCAGATATAGGTAACTAGGATCAACAACTAGTGCATCGTTGATCCAGTTGAGTTCTAGAGTTGTTTAGTGAGCCCCCTTGCTTCCGAAGGATTCCCTATTTACTTTTAGTTATTTCATTTTGTTATTATGATGTCATGGGTGATACACTCAAATTACACCTCCCTAAAGAAGTATAAGCGATTGTTGTCAAATAAAGAACCTAACATGTAGGTTGGGGTAAATCCCACGAGGAATATAGTTTAGACTTAAACTTAACTCACTATTATATTTGTTTAGTCAACTTATTTCCAAGACAAGTAAGTAAAGGGGGAGTTTTTGTGAAATAAATAACTGATTGTTGTTAAGTAACAAGTGAGCAAGTTTCGAACTTTGTTGTTATCAATGACAGAGAGAAACTAGGGTATATGTGTTCCCCGTAAGCTCTTAATGCGGTAATCCTAATAATAGTAATCCTTTCCTAGTGTATCACATGCTAAGTGGTATGATATGTATCCCTAAGTGATTGGTCCTCGAAATAGGGAATTTCACTGTGCACCTTGGTCTGGCTATGTGTGTATAATTTACTAACCCTTACCTTTATCTCATATTAGACATCACATCAATGTATGGATTACATTTCACCTTCGTACCAACTGACATTAGACTATTAGATAGAATCAAACTAAATCTCTGTTGATAATTCTTTTTTTATTAACTACGTCCTTGGTCCGGCAAGTTGCAACAAGGCGAGTTCTAACGCGTGCAGTCGTTAAAATGACTTCTAAGTGAAAGAATTACCAATGCATGCATCAATAGTATTCAAGAATTACTTAGTTATTATTCATACGTTGTTAATTGCTCATGGTTCCCACAACCCTAGTTGTGGATTTAGCTACTCATGCTTGGAAGAACACAATTCATATTTTTAGAAGAAAAATTCATGAACTTATGTATTGAGTAGAAGAAACCCGTAGTATCCAATTGAAATTCAAAGCAAAAACCATATAAACCAAAATTCGGAAATCAAATCGCTAAAGTTTGCAAGTTAATTCCCAAGAAAATATCAAGAACTAAAAGTAAACAATAATGTCTAATTCCCAAAAACGATGTTTACACACCCTATTTATAGAAAAACTTGTCCTAAACAAAAAGGAAATGAAATAAGGAAGTAAACTTTATGGATGCGGCTTCATTTGATGACTTCGACCTACGGACCGTGGGTTGACCTACGGTCCGTATGTCCCCTCCGTAGGTGAACACTTAGACTTTTTCTGCAAGGCCTCGAACCTTCAACTCCCAATTCATCACCAATGGACGTGCAAGACGGACCATAGGTTGACCTACGGTCCATCGGTCCTCTTCTATGGCTCCACACTTAGGATTTTCATCAGGTACTGGAACTTCAACTCTCTGAACCCCTTCTACATACGTGAAGGATGGCCCGTAGGTCGACCTACTGTCCGTTGGTTGATTCATTGTTCCAAACTTGGTTAGACTTCCCTGATGCTTCCTTCTACACTTACCTTCTACGAACCGTCATAGGACCTATGGTTCGTAGGTCCCTCTGTGGGTGGCCAATTTTGCAGATTTTCAACTGTCACCTCACTTTACCATGTCCGAGCCTATTTCCCACAAACATGATACAAAACACATTAATTCTAATACAAAATGACCCTATACACACAAAACTCTTAAGTGAAATGTATTAAAAATATGTTAAACTCACGATATATCAACACCTTAAACCTAAACATGTTATTTGTCCTCACGCGACACACTAACACTCTAAACGACACTTGTGTAGAAGCAAACATACAAACTCAACCAATCACATGGCAATTTCAATCCACTCCATTTTCTTAGAGCAAATCTTTTCTCTTTGACTCAACAAGCTAACTCATGCGGATCAAGATATGACAAAGATCAACCAAAATACAATGCAACATACACTTATTCACAAACACCAAGGTACCAACTCTCCGACAATGTAACTAGTGCCCTCGCTTCAAATGAAATCCTTTTCACACAGAAGATATGAATTTTAAGTTTTAGGATTCATTCAACACTCACGCTCAGAAGTGACTTCAAGTACAGTTAGTGCTCAATACCATAGGCTTGCCCTTATTTTCACTGCTTAGACTCTCCAAACGAGTTGCTAGAATCACTATAGGACTTTCTTAGCTTGTAACGTAGGCTCAGGGTCAGGTGTGGTACGTTTGGGTACTTTTTAGTGACTTTCTTCCCTCCTTGACATTACATTGTCTTTTTACCTCTTTTCTCAACCCTTTTTTTTTTACATCCTTTAATTTTACTATCTTTCCCTTGACTCCTTTCAACATGGATGTGACTTTTGACTTTGTGGCTCTTATTTTTCGCTTTCTTATTTTTCTTTAACTTTATTTTTATTTATTATTAATCACTTTTATTTATCATCTTTTTTCTTCTTTTGCACAAAGTCACATCCTCTTCTATCTTTTTTTTTTCTCTTTTTGACACAAACCTATTTTCATACCCTTTTTTCTTTCGGTTTACTCTTTCATAGACACCCTCAACTTATGAATTTTACATTAGTTGAGGTGCACAATATCCGATGTTGGACCAGGGCCAAGATCGAGGTAACTTTCTACATTAGCCACCCTCAACTTAGGCTTTTGGCCTAAGTCAATGTGCATATGTCCAAGGAGAGACCGAGGACAAAACACTTATATTAGGGAAGGTGAGTGAGATTAATCAAAAGAAATGGTCTATTTTAGGCTCAAATATTTGGATCAAAGGGAATATTGATTTCATTTGGTCGGATCCTTTTCAGGCTTAAGTGGACTAATTTGAACAAGGGTCTATGATCATTGCCCAACTTCTAGCCTAGATCATCTTAGCAGGACTAACATGGAAAGTTCTAGATTGGCACAAACTGTTTGAACATTCAACTTTTCTCACACACTCTTGGTACATTGTTTCAATATCAAAGTATCAAATTTTCCAGTTCAACTTGTAGCTTAAGTCATGAGGTCAAATCGGTTCTTATCATGTCACATTGAGATCCAACACATTCAACTCATCAACACAATAAATCTAGCACAATTCAACATTTTTGACAGGGATCATTTTTTCATGCTTTTCATGTCATCATGCTTTCAGTTTTCTACTTACTTCTACACATACATTCCTAAACATGCTGCTTCAACAGAAATTAACACAGTCTCTTGGGGGAAAAGAACACATGCAAGGAAACCCCAAGAAAGGATTATGGGTTGGGTTACTCAGACTTCACCCTATCACTAACAATCCATTCACCCCACCCCAACAATAATAGAGTGCAATTGTCCCCAATGCACAAAAAGTAAAAGATAAAGGATCGGGTGATGTAAACCTGTGATGCACTGCGTCGAATACCACTCAAGAATCAGCTGGATCTGGTTTCTCAGAACCCGCTAGATCAACAAATGGAACCCCATCAGCAGCGCTCCCATCTACTCTCTCAACACCCTTAGTAGTAATAGCATCAACTCTCCAGGAACCATCAGTAGTGCTCATGCTGCTAGAGGCGCCAACACCTATCTCCCTAGCCTATTATTATCGCATCTCCTCATCAACTATGGGTGCCCTCATAGCCACCTAAGTCTACTGAAGTTCCCTCTTCCTCACTTTCTCAGCCTCAGTATCATCTGAAGTATAGCCGGAGCGGAGGCTCTTCCCTGCATGACGAGAAGAATCTGGTGGCGACATACCCTCTCTAAAAATGGTACTCAACACCCTATCATCAACATGTGCTGTAGGGGCGGGCTCAGGATCAGTCTCTGGGGGAGAGAGAAGATGAGTGACATCCTTATGGAGGCTCTCTATCTCCTTTTTGAGGGAGATCACATCGACAGTTGGGGCCGGCCTCTCTATGAATCACAACTCAAAGAAATCCAGGCGCTTATGAATGGTCTGGATCTTATAGTCCATCATGTGCTCCATCCACTGCTCAATATTAGCCTCGGACTCCGCTATCGCATGCTGCATCCAAGGCCTCATATGCTGAAGCAGGGTAGACATATGAGCCTCAACTCTTTGTACTTGAGCTAGAGGGATGGCGGAGGAACCAAATGAGTCAGTGGTGGCTCTGGACGAGCTAAGGGCCTGGCTGGTGGCCAGAGACAGAGGAGTCTGGGCATCTGTTGTAATAGGTGGAGGGGCAGTGTAATCATCCTACATCTGCTCAACATCCACTACGAGATCATCACCTAACAGTGGCACCTCAACCTGTGGCTCCCTGCGATATGCAGTTGCATTGGCCTCATCCCGAATAAGGCCTATATCAAGAGTCTTGGTTGCGTGAAGCAATCGATCACAGTGCCATACTATTACTCTGGAGTCCCTGCAAAGTTGGAAGATGAGGCAGGGTAAAGGCAAAGGGGTAGTGGTGTTGAAGGCCCTCTCGTGGATCTCATCGATCCGTAGGCGGATAAAATCAACCTCAAATTTTGCCACCATGGCTGCAACTATGACCGCTCGGTCCTAGGTGACCACACTATCCACCTGAGTGGGGGACAACCTATGACGTACCAGCAGCTAGAAGAATTTTGCAACAAAATTGAGAATGGCCTTCCTAATACCCAGATTCGGAGTACTAACCCATTCTGCTCACTCTCCATCTATGGCAAGGTGACGTGCTAGCCACCTTATAAGTGACTCCCTCTTCTCGATATTCCTCTAAAATGCCCCACTCCAGATGATGCCGATGTGATAGTCTAGCTCTGTTGTATTGATGGGCAGAGTCTGATCCAGGCCATAGATGAATTTGCGGAGGGTGGTCTTGGAGATGTCCATAGAGAAGCCCCGGACTAGTATTGCCTCAACTTGAGGCTGATTTGTAGGCTTGGCCCTCTTGGAGATGGACCCTTTAATAATGGCGGCATAGGAAGTGTAGAACTTCCTGATGATCTCCTCATTGTAAGTGCCTAAGGATCGGGCCATCCACTCGCACCTCTGTCTATGAAAAAGCCCCTAAATGACTGGAGCAGTGTGCAAGCTACTTGTGAGAGCCCAACGCTCCTCGGTGACTAGTCGTGCCATCTTCTCCTTCTTATTTAGCATGCAGTAGTCCCTGTATATCTGATACTGGCCACTCACGTACCATCGATTGGGCTTCTCAACAACTGGTGTAGGGTCGGTATTAGGGCACACATGAATGTCACCCGCACTATCAGCCTCCATAGATAAAGCAGTGATGCCATTAGAACTGGAGTGGGAGGTGAAACCGGAGCCGCATACGGACTCAGAGCTAGCTGGTGAACCGACAGGTGTGGCCCCTCATCAGACTGGGGGTAGTGACCACTTCAGAAATCACCCGCCAGGTTTGATTCTGTGTAGTGCGTGGTGCAGTGGGAGATGTCTTGGTAGGAGGTGGGACATAATCCCCATCCTCATCCTCATCGATCAACTGAAAGGAAGTTGTAACAGATTTGATTTACCTCGCGTGGCGTAAGTCGGAGCTTTCTTGTGGTCTATAGTACCTATTGAAGCTTAGTTAGTACTTAAATAAGAAAGTAGCACACTCAAAAAATTTTTAGAACAAGAAACAAATCAAAACAAAAACCAAAAAATTTATGGGCAGTAGCTGAACTACTAACCCACTTTGGGTACCTACTGTCCGTGGTTAGACCTACAATCCGCAGGTCAGAGTACCCAAAAGTTAGGTCTCTGATGTAAACCACAGATGTGCAGAATGGTCCGTCGATGGAACGACGGACCATAGTCCAGCTCCGTGGTTCCACACTTAGTGATTATTTCATGTGCAGTAGACCCACAGACCCGACCTACGGGGTCTCGTGGGTCAGCTATGTGCCAGGTTTTAGACATGCCTCATTTTGTACTCATTATTTAAACATAGAAATTGATCAACCTAGGTCTAATCATGCATTTCAATACAATATATGGTAGTTTGTCATCCTTAGGGTTTCGATTATTTGCAATTTTGACTCTTTAACATACCGAACTAGGAACCCTAAGTCAAAACTTCTATTAAGACCTTTTACCTTGATTTTTAATAACCTACACACTCACACACCATCATACCAAGGGCTATTCTAGCATACAATTAAACATTTAACTCTACAATTAACAACCCTAACAGCCCAAGGTCAAGTTCCAACTTCGTGACTTCTTAATACAACAATGAATAGTGAATTCAAAATTAGGGTGAAGTCGTTTACCTTTCAAGCAATCGAAGTGGGTGAGTGTGATGATGCAATGAACTTCTATACCCTTTGACAAGCCTTTTACACCGAACCCGAACTGTGGAGTTTTTGGGGAAATGGAGATGAGGAATTTGTAAAAGAGAAGAGTGATATGGGAATTTGGGGAAGTGAATGGGCTTGATCTGTGGGATATGGGAGTTAAATGGAGTGATTGTGGGAGAGGAAACGGTTACAAATGGTGGGGAGGGAGTTTTGAATGTAGGAACTGAATAAAAAATTGGGAGATTTTATTTTATAAGGTGCCAGGGTCGGGTCAGCAAAACACTAGGTTTGGACCCATGAGACCCCGTCTACGGTCCGTAGGTCACTCTGAAACTTAAATTTTTAGAAAACTTACTCGGGGATCTACGGACGCCATTCACTTGCCAAGAAGTTAGAAAAGTATGTGAACTAAGGAATGAGATCATGAGAGCCAATACATGTTCCTCTGGAAAAGCATCATTAATTTTAGCCCCATCTCCTAGCTTGAGCGTCGCTTCCTCTTCTAATCTGGACAAATGATCGGCAACTTGATTTTTAGTCCCTTTTATGTCTTTCACCTCAAAATTGAACTCTAGCAGCAACAACACCCATATAATTAACCTCGGTTTTGCATCCTTTTTATCCATCATATACCTCAATGCAGAATGGTCAGTATGCACTATGACCTTAATACCAAGCAAGTAGGATCAAAATTTCTCGAATGCGAAAACCACAACAAGGAGTTTCTATTAAATGCTATAGCCAGCTCCTCCCATGATGTGATGGAATTGTTGGTAACTCGGCTAACCACTTATTAGCTTCTCCTATTGAGGACAGTGGTCCGTAGCCTAATTGACTCTTGTGACACTTTTTTGAATGAAAAAGACCTGCAACCATCTATAAAGTTTCTCACATGCTCGTGTGGGTCTCATGATCTAGCCCTCCATATAGTCCACTCATTTGGAGTCGATGAAGAATTGTGCTAGTGATTTCAAACATCTCATTCTCATCAGTTTGTGGGATGCAAATTGCATCCATTCCACCCGATTAAGCTATGTTGTAGACACTATTGATATCGTCTATACCATCTTGATGACCTGCTTGGCTATCATTCATCTCTTCTTCACTCATGTTCACTTCTATGTAGTCCAACCAACACTTGCACAAAGCAGCCAAAACTAAATCAACTACAACCAACAAACTGGAGACCGTCAACTCTTCAATCAAAGAATTCTAAGTAACGCTATTCCCCAGCAGCGACACCATTTTGATTTCACGCATTAGGACACTACTTCTAGTTCAAGTGCCAGTGATCGTGAGTAGTAATATAACCCAACTAGTGAGTTGGGGTCAATCCCATAGGGAATAGCACTTCCTTCAAATTCAATAATAAAAGTATAATGACAACCTCTTCAACCAAACAATTCTTGCACAATTAGTATTCAAATCTCAAACTTCGGACTTAACTATCAATCTAAATTACATTTCAACACAAACAACTAAATAGTAGAGTAAAGCTTAGGGAATTAATCAGCCAATTGTCAAACCTCAACGAAGTATATAAACGTTACTTCTCATACTCGGTTAATTTTTTGTGGGTAGGTCGAACCATATATAAAGTAACTTTCTCTCGAACAATTACCTTTTCAATGTTGAATTCTCTCAAACTTCAACACCAATCGAAAGTTGCCCAACTCTTTGCCCTCATCAAATCCACTCTCTTGAGCTGGATACCAAGGTTGGATCACCTGTTTTCACTCTTTCAAGCTAAAACCAAAGAATCCCACTACCAAAGACGCTAATATTGCCACCTTAGTTCTACACTTCTCTCTCAAGCAAGTGCACAACACTAAAATTATTGCACAAAATCATGCAATTCAACCTCAGAACATAACAACAACTTAGACCCACTTCGAACTAACACCATTATTTGCAATGAAAGAACACCCACTAAGTAAAATTCAACAATTGACTTCATGATCAAAACTCCAATTAAAGGGTTTTAGCCACTCATATCAAAAATAAGAAAATCAAAATCAATTATCACTCTCATATTTGGGTCCAAATGAGAATTAGAGATGAAAATCAATTGATAATCTACTCTCTTACAAAATCTCTCTCAAAATCCTACTAAAATCACTAACAAAAACCTTTGGTAATGTTTTTCTCTCTAATTAGGTTCGTCCTCATGTTTCTAAAGGAGTTTCCATCTCTCTCCAAAACTAATCTAAACAAGTCTGATATGTCATTGCGTAAGACCACTCGGCGAGGTAAGTCGGGTGTCGCCGATAGATCAGTGATTCACTGATTGTTCTTCATCTCGCCTTCATTTTTCCACTTCTTCTTGGTCTGGCTACTGTAACTTTATGTGATCCAGGTCGGGATCGCCGAATGACTCTGCGAGTCACCATTTTTCCTTCATTCTCGCCCATCAGCATTTGCTTGAGTCTTCTTCAGCACTCTTGGCGACCTGGTTGTCCTTTGCCGACTAGATCGGCGACACGCCAAATAGAATTTCTGTTAATTGAATTCATCCCCATTTTAGCACTAGCACTCTGTAACTTTAAGCAGTATCTCGGCGATGTGGCAATTCACCAAATGATATCGGCGATCATCAAGTCATCATTTCTTCATTCCTTTAGCTTGCTTTGTTCCCTTCTTGATCAATAGTATACATGTTTCATTCCTAATTCCAAATACCTGAAATTCAAGAATTTACATCATTCATTGGCACAAAACATGCATTTTATGACACTAAATCTATTAAAATAAAGCCCTAAATGAGTCCAAATGGTGGACTCATCACACGACAAGACTAGATTGGTGGATTTACTGATAACAAGACGTAATTCTTGTTTGAGGAGAGAATCTGCGCTGGAAAATAATCTTGAGACTTATTATAACACTTTTTATCATAGATACCTTTTATAATTTATTTTCTTCCCTATGGGAGGATTATAAGAATTGTTATGTTGTTGGTTGATTGTTGTCGGGAGAAAGAAATTATAATATATGCAAGAGAATAAACTCATTCTCTCTAGATTTGAAATCCTATACTTATATGATGTGTTGAAGCATGTGTATGTTTTTTATTTTCTCTAATAATTATCTTCACAAGATAGATGTAAGATTTGTGTACACACTATCATACTCCCATATTCCATTTTTTTTCTAGTTAGGCATAAGATAAGAGGAAATTGAGGAGGGAATCACAAGGTGAACATTTTGCTATTTTATTATTTGAGTATAGATTTGTAACTTAGTTATTTGAAAACTATTAATAGGTTTACAAGTTTGGGAGGTACTTTATGGGGGGGGGGGGTTAGTAAATTGAAAATGCTTTTAATATAATATGGTATTAATTGCTTTAGTTCAGTTCACACAATTTTTCTTAAAGAGGCCTTAGATTATTGAAAATATTTTTACATATTATAATATGTATGTTTTTTTAATACTTTTACCAATATAGAATTAATAATATGCTCCTACCTAATCATCTCCATTTCCAACTAATTAAGTTGTACATATACATGACTCATCACTTTATAGACTTATATGTAGATTAATAAATTATGTGTCATCCAAATCATATGAGTATTTAGGATTACCAACGCACACTACAGACTACTTTTTTGTTTATGTGTCTCCAAAACTAACAATAAACAGATCTGTAAATGAGAAAAGGCACTAAGATGGGTCCCACATTGTCACTCCATAATCTTCGTATTCACTTTGTCAAATCATTACTCATGATATCAATTATTGGAATAAAAGAATATAAAAATACTCTTAACAAGGTATAATATTATTATTTATTTTGGGTCGAGCTACCTACATAATTTCTCTAAAAAGTTTCACACCATCGATAAGTTTTGTTCAGTTTTATGTATTATTTGTTTGACCTATCAAACTAAAGAACATACATGGAATGTAAATAGAAATTAAACAAAGCTAACAACTTGTTTCTTCTTCTAATTAACATGACAACCATTTGATAGGGGACACTCTACCAACTGATCTAATTGCCCTTCATGTACGCCAAGTAATGGTGCAATAGCACTGATAGCCAAACAATTCCTCACTGACACCGCCTTCATAGTAACGACAAACATTGTTGCTAAAATCTGGACATAGGGCTACATGTTGGCTAGGAACTTGGCACAAATTTATTGCGTTAACGCACATCTCTACTCATTATCATAAGTTTTAAAAAATAATTGACCCAAATTAAAATAATATATAACAAATAATTAACCTCTTTTTAGATGAAGAGGTTTATGTAATATATATTGATGAATGGAATGAATTTCGCATCGCTGAAAGATGAGAACTATGGATTTCTAATAAGATTTGAATAATTCTTCTCTTTTTTAACCATCTTTTAAGGTGTGAACTAAGGTCAAATCTTAATTCAACATAATATTAAAGTCAAGTCCAATTTGATGTAGAACATAATATATATGTGAAAAATTATGAATATTAGATCATGTATTCATAATTTCAAAAGGGTAAGTACCGTTGTTGGTTGCAACCATGAGAAGTATGAAAATGGCTAGAAATAAATGGTTGTAGAAGAACCCCATCATATTTTGTAGAGAGAGAAACTAATTCAAGTGTGATTTTGTGTGCTATGGATGTGAGTATTTATAGAATTATTTCTTCATAAGATTCAAAACCATAATTCATTTCCTATTCTAGGGTGCATGTGATACACTCAGCAATGGAGCTAAGATTTTTACCAAGGAGATTTAAAATTTGAAGCAGTAAGTACGCGATCTAGTCGAAGGAAGTTCAATGTCTACATGTTGAATTCCAATCTGATTAGACCAAGTATTTTAATACAATCGGCAAAAAATGTGTGACAGCTTCATTTACTCATAAAATTTTATCCACATGGCCACATCTGACTCATTAGTTTCGAGATGTGTTTTGATAAATATAATTGATGATAGATTAGATAGAAACGCATTATGTAATAGTTCAAGTAAAAAGCTTGAAAGAAACTAATACATCCAGTATTATTATTTTTACCATTATCTCTTACTTCATTAATTATTCAACTCTTGATTTGTAACACCCTGGAAATCTTTTTGAGCTAAGACTTGAACAACCCTTCTTAGTAAGTAAGTTTTTACCAAGGAATTTAAATTTTTCTTAAGTGTTAAATTTGATATAGCACCTTGAGTTCCAAAAAAAATTAAAGAGAATTCATTCAAGTCAATCCTTAGTTCTTTTAAGTTTTGGGTCAACTTAAATGATCATAAGTTTTAGCACATGATGAGTAAGGAGACCTATAAGATATAAAATAAAAAGTTCATGGAATCCTCTTTCCATCATCGCTGAGTTTACTAATTTTCAAGCTCATATGAAAAAGATATGCATGTTTGAATTTGGGCTGTCCAAATGAGAAAACTTACCCGAAAATATGAGGCGTATTTTGGTCTTTTCCTTACCCAATCAGATTTAAACATTTTTAGTAAGGTTTTAGGAGTCTAAACTGATTAGAATTAGTTTCATTCATCCCCAAGGCATTTAGGGTTTAAAGAGAAGATTCAAGAGGAGAAAAAGTTCAAAGTTTCAAGCGTTCGTTCAAGAAATTCAAGATTTCGCCAAGAACCTAGTTCTTTGAGGTATGAAAGTTTCCATAGTGTTAGGTTTGTTCACTCACACGCCAATCATGAGTTTCTTTTGCGAATCTATCCATAAATATTGAGTAATTTCATTTCTTGATGAGTTCTTGATAAGCATTCTTGAAGTTTCCTTATCAATGAAGTTTCCTTATCAATTAAACCCTTTGTATACATCATTTTTCACATTTATGTATATTTACATTATTTTTAATATCATGTATGCTAATATTCATTACTTCTTATTTTTAGGATAATTACTTATATTTTTCTATTAAAAAATTACACTATATAAATATAATTTTTATTTATGAATTTATTTGACTAATTCTTATGTTTATTTATATTTTGATTTCCCATAAATCTTCTTTCACTTTAATAAATCTTAAAGAGGGAAATTCTATTTTTAAGCTAAATAATAAAAAGTTATATTTTTAAATACATATGGTACTTACCATGATAATGCATAAACAAAAATATTTAAGCTAAATAAAATAAATGTTTTATTTTTAAAAATAAATAATTAAAGTTTGCAAAGAAAATATTAACTAAATAAAACGAAGGGTAATTTTGGTCACTTTATTGTTGTTTTCTTGAAGCATTTTTGGAGTTTTGATCCAATATTTTTGGTTATTTTGATACAGTTTTTACTTCAAATTATGATTGATTTGTTTTTAATTAATATTTTACTTATGATAGTGAAGAGGAGAGGCTTCCCACGGGCCTATTTCAACATATGAAATACAAATTTAAACATATTCACGTAATTTATTTTTAAAAGTGAATAAATAAAGCTCCATAAAAAATATATATAAAAAGCCTAAATAAGATGAAGGGTATTTTTGTAAACAAACAACTTATTCTTAAAAAGTATGTCATGCCTATTAGTTTTAATACAACAAACCAAACAGTCAATAAAAAACAATCTCAGCATAACTAATCCCAGCATAACTTATCCCAACATAACTAATCCCAGCATAACTAATCCCATCATAATTTGTATTCAAACCAAATGACCCCTAAGAAATAGTTAAATGAGAGCCCTTAGTTGGTTCCGAAGGTGTCGGTTAGTAGGAGTCAATGGAGTTGTTAGAGTACTAAGCTTGAATGTGGTGTTGTTAAACATTAGGTGGTTCTTGATATGAGCCCAATGAGGTGGTAAAGAGTAATAGTCTTGGAATGAGATCCCCTATAGAGAGGTATAAAACCAAAACCTTAGGATTTAGGTTAAGCTTGAATATAGTAAGAGCATACCATTACACTAAGATGTTAGTAAGATTAACCCAATTTCATACCCAATCTAATCATCATTCGAGGACGAATGATCCCAAGGGGGAGATATTGTAACACCCCGGAAATTTTTTTGAGCTTAGACTTGAACTTTCCTTCGTAGTGAGTAATTTTTTATCAAGGAATTTAAATTTTTCTTAAGTGATAATGTCACTAGATATAGCACCTTGAGTTCCAAAAATAATTAAAGAGAATTCATTTAAGTCATTCCTTAGTTCTTTTATGTTTTGGGTCAATACCAAATGATCATAACTTTTAGCACGAGATGAGTTAGGAGACCCATAAGATATCAAATGAAAGGTCTTGGAATCCTCTTTCCAGCGCCGCTGAGTTTGCTAATATTTAAGCTTATATGCGGGAGATATGCCCATTTGAAGTCGGGCTATCCAAAAAAGGAAAGTTACCCGAATATATGAGAGGTATTTTTGTCTTTTCCTTACCCAATCGGATCTAAACATTTTTAGTAAGGTTTTAGGAGTCTAAATGGATTAGAATCAGTTTCATTCATCCCCAAATGGTTTAGAGTTTAGAGAGAAGATTCAAGTGGAGAAAAGTTCAAAGTTTCAAGCGTTCGTTCAAGAAATTCAAGATTTCGCCAAGAACCTAGTTCTTTGAGGTATGTAAGCTTCCATAATGTTGGGTTTGTTCACTCACACGCCAATCATGAGTTTCTTTTGCAAATCTATCCATAAATATTGAGCAATTTAATTTCTTGATGAGTTCTTGATAAGTGTTCTTGAAGTTTCCTTATGGATTAACTTTTGATGTTAGATATTACTTGGGTCAACTTCAAATGACCATATCTCTTAGAATATAAAGAGTTACGTGGCCCATAACCTATCAAATTAAAGGTATTTGAATATACTTTCCAAAGATATGATTTACGCGTCAATCCAATTTCTGACTAAAAAGTTATGACTATTTAAGTAACTTGATACAATGCTTTTACGAATTAGTCAGTGGGAAAACATTAAAAAGCATCATTTTTGTCTTTTTACCTCCAAGAAAACCCTAAATAAATTTCTTGGCTAATAAAAGGCTAAAAAACAATAAGATTTTCATATTTTAATCCATAATTCTCTTCTCTCTCAAACCCTAGGGCAAAACCCTAAGGAAAAATTAAAGTAAAAGACTTTATTCATGATTCTTTCAATCTTTTTTAAGATTCTTCTTCAAGGTAAGTCTTTCTCCAAGAATTCCATTATTTTCAACTCAAATTCCTCCATACAATTATGAATCATGAATGAAATCATAATTCTTGGCCAAAGTGATTTCAAGAAACTAATTCAAGAATCTCAAGAAATGTTTTCTTGATCATTTACTTTCAAGCTAGGGTTTCAAGGCTGCCAATCATGTTCTTGTTCATGATTTCTTCAAGATTCTTCAAAAACCTTATTCTTCGAAGTATGTAAGGCTTTCATAGTGTTGAACT
Source organism: Solanum pinnatisectum (assembly GCA_035578085.1). Classification (NCBI taxonomy): domain Eukaryota; kingdom Viridiplantae; phylum Streptophyta; class Magnoliopsida; order Solanales; family Solanaceae; genus Solanum; species Solanum pinnatisectum. The sequence continues at coordinate 495,396 of JAWPEI010000046.1, forward strand.
AGTTCGTCCTCATGCCCTACATCTACTTTCAGATCAGTAAAAGAGTAATCTATGATTCTTTCCCTAGATTTGAGTACTCATGAGATAAGTTGATTTTGATTTCTTGAGTTCATGTTTCTTTTAAAAACTCCATTCCTATTTATTGAGTTTCTATATTTTTATTGAGATCCTTGAGTTGATTTGTTCATATCTATATTTCAGCATGAACACTATTTTGAGCTATAAATTTTGAAATGTTTTATAAAGCCAACACTTGAGTTTTAAACTGAGTTTTTGAGAAAGTTAAGATGAGATTTGAGAAAGAGTTTCTAAATTAAGATTAGTATGACAATCGAGTATGACATTAATGTTTATGCAGTATGGTATTTAGTATGTCATCAATGTTTAAGTAGTATGGTATCTAGTATGCCATCAATGTTTATGCAGTATGGTATCTAAATATATCATCAATGTTTATGTAGTATGATTTCCCGAGTCCTCAATGTTCATATTAAAATATGATTTTGATATGTTTTTGAGAAAAACATTTGAAGTATGAATTAAGTAAGAGTATAAGTGGACTATGTATTCCAGAGGTATCAAATTTTGCATGGATAAAAGAGAAACTGAAATTTCTAAAAGAGTTACGAGTTAAAAAAGATATTTTAAGAGTAGTTACCTCTTTTTAGAGGGTAGTTTGAGCAATTATCTGAAACCACAGGAAGAGTTATGTATTTAAGCATATGCGTATGAGTATATATTATTGGGACTATTATTGAGCACCGATATAGGGAAGAGTTCAACCAACTCATAGACCTCATAATCAATGTATGCCAACATGGGTAAAGGGTCATACTTTTTAGATGATTCTTTATTTCTTTTAAACATAGCTTAGTGGATCCACTTAGTAGTAGGTTTTATACCCGACAAAGTTTAGGATAGTTTTGGCAGTGTGGGCAAGATGGTGTATCATCATGTAGCTCATAGTGAAGGTTGTCAGTTAGATAATCTCCCAATAGAATTAAAGTGTATTTTTATATATCACTTATTATGTTGAGTTCAGAGATGAGAAGGTATTTTGTAAAGTTTTAAATGATTTTACTCTATTTCTTTACATTCAGTTTGAGTATATTATTATCTATTCCAGTCCTTTCTTTTAGTTATTTTTTATTCAGCTATATTACATACTTGTACATTACATGTACTGAGCCATTTGTCCTGCATCATTTCATGATGGAAATACAGGTATTCAGGATTATCAATAGGCATTTCGTTGAGGTCATGTGATATTCTAGTCAGCTTTGGTGAGCCTTCTTATATTTCGGAGGACTTTACCTTTACCTTACAATTAGTAGTTTTGAGATTTCGTGGGTCTTGTCCCAATATCTTTCTGTAATAGTAGAGGCTTCATAGATAGACAGAGTTGAAGAGTTTTATGTATTTACATTCTTTTGAGTATTGTTCAGACTTTCTTAAAGTTCACTATTGGAGTTCAATGAATTTAATTTAGTTTTAAGCTTATGTATCCTTGAGGTAGTCTTCCTCTTGTAGCCAGCCATGATGAGGGTTGGCTGTGGGACCAATAATGGTTCTCGAGTGCCGGCCACGTCTAAGGTGTAGGCTCATTTCGTGAGATGATCCTTGTATTTTAATTTCATCTAGTTGTATTTTTAAATCGGCAGAAAAAAGATGGATTAAAAAGATTCTCAGTATTTTACCCTCAAAATTATTACTCCTAAATCCTATTTAGTAATTCAAGTGGATAATCAATAATACTAATTAATTTTATTTAATAATCCAAATTGGTCAAAATATGGGTAAAAAATATATTTAAATTATGGTAAATAACACCATTTATTTAAGGCCAAACGCATCGGTGACCCTCTAAAGCTGGCCCCAATTTTCACTTAGACACCTCAACTGGCGATGTTCATTTTGGACACCTTATATAGGGTCCCACTATGTCATTTTGACACTTCTTTGACAATAAGTAAAATGTTGAAAGAGAGTGTAATACGCTCGTTGATGACGTGGAAAACAACCAATTCAGTGATTGCATGTGTAATTTTAAGTTAAAAATAATTTTAAAATCTATTTAGTAAATAAAATAAAAATTTTATTCTAAAAAAATCAATTAAACCCCCCTCCCCCCTCCACGAAGGTAGTTGTCTTCTCTACTACACCCAACAATTTTTTTATTTTTTTTAATCAACTTTTTAAATTGTTTCGGATCTTTTTTTTTCTCTCTTCTTTTAGTGTTGTTTTGTGGGAAGAAAAGAGGGAGAGGAAGAAACAAATAGAATAAATATAAAATATTAGTGTTAGTATTCATTTTTGTGGTAAAAAGGTGGAGGGACGTGATTGTAGATTTAGAAAAGTAATACAATGAAGAAGAAGAAATATGACTTGAAAACGGATTTGAATAAAAAAAAAAATTGACCTCCATTGAATGTGTTTAAGCTTCAAAAAATGGTGGGAGGTGGTAGCTGGAAAAATGGAGAAGAATAAGAGAAAATAAAATAAAAAATAGCTAAATTGAGTATTTCACGCTCTATTGTTTAGTGTATCACACTCCCATTGACATGTCAGGAAAAAGTGTAAAAATGACACGACGGGACGCTACGCTCTATTGTTGACTGTAAAATGAACATCACCCAATTGAGGTGTCTAAGTGAAACTTAGTGTCAACTTTAGGGGGCCACCGATGGGTTTGACCTTTATTTAACATTAATAAAGACTCGTATTTTTTGCCAATTCATGTGACACACTTTAATTAAATTTATATAACACACAAAATTTATTCCAAAATAATAATAATAAAATTATAAAGTAGGCTGAGATATTAAATAGAGTAGGTGTGTAAATATAGGGATGTCAATGATTTAAAAAAAATAATTTGCTGAGCAATTAAATTTTACCGAATCGATTTTATGATTCTTCTTATAAAAATAAAAAGCTAATATTTATATAAATTTATAACGGTGCTCAAATAACTAGGTAAGATTTAAATTTTATAAAAATAAATGAGAAAAGATTAAAGCATACCGAATATATATTTTATATCAAGTTTAAATAATTATTTCGTGTGGGGTCTAGGACGATTAAAATGGCTATAAGTCAACACATATAATTCTCACCTAAATCTCAACTCCAAATTAATATTTATTATGCTACTCTTACGTTGAAACTTGATCAATTAGTTCTTATAACATATTGAATAACTAGCTAGTTTGTTGTGTTTGTTTCAAGACATATATATACTATATAGTTTGAATATTTCTTTAGATTCAATATTAAAATAAAATATTCAAATTGATTGTTGATATAAAGATAGTAAATATAGCTATTTTCAGCTTTCTTTTGACTTAAAATCCTGATTTTGTACTAAAAAAGGTCAAATTGCGGGGGTTAAACTTATAATTTGCGCTGCTTAAAATTCTAGTGTATTTTCTATTCAAAATTTATGTTTGACTATATTGTCACAACTAGCTAGATACATTTCCAAATTACAAATATTTCATGTTTGTTTTTTTAGTCATGATAAAGTGTTGATGATAGTTTTAAGGAGTAAACTCACATGCAAGACAATTTAGGCATAGAACTCAAAAAATTAGAACACTTTAAATTAAGTGTAGTTTTGACTATTAATTTTTCATATTATGTTTCTTCAACAAAAAGTTAATGAAAGTAATCATAGATAATATTTGTTGAATAATTGGTGCAAAAAATTTAATGTGATAATATCTCAATTGGTGATTTTCATGTATTTGACTGAAGAAATTTGAATTTTTAATCACTCTCTTCATAAATAAGTGTAATTTAGAGTTTTTTCCCCAGATGTAACATTGTAACGCTAACCTATTTTTGTGACTTACAATATCAAGACCACAATCCCTTATAAATACCAGAGGCTCAATATAAAAATCAATTTTTTTAGAAAAAACTTTGCTATTATCATGAATTGTTATTACAGAGAAGTTGGCTATAGAAACTAATCTTTTTCTTATTTTTTTTGTTGTCTGAAAATGGCATTGTCATATGATGATAATGGTAACAAGAAGCGCGAGATTTGCACGGAGTTGGAGAATTTGAGACATCATTTAAGTGACATTGATGCTCAGATACATGAGGCTAGATTAATAGGCAAGGCCGGAATGTTGGTTTTATTGATAACAAGACATGAGATTCTTTATTTTAAGAGAGAAGCTAAACTTCAAAAATGAATTTGAGACTAAGTATAGTATTTTTTATCGTAGGTATCTTTAATTGATAATTTATGTACTTCCTTATAGGAAGATTATTAGAATTATCATGTTGTTGGTTGATTGTTTTCTAGAAATTAAGATCATAATATATGCAAGAGGATAAATTTTCTTCTCTCTAAATGTGAAATCCTACAGCTAAATGTTGTGTTTGTGTTAAAACATATGTATTATTTCGTTTTCTTTAATAATTGTCTTCACAAAACAGATCTAAAATTTGTGTACACACTATCGTGCTTTCAGCATCTAGTTTGTTTTATTACTATATGTTAGTTTTCATGAAGAGAATAGCTAGCAAGTGCTCTGTCTTTCCCAATTATGTCGCATAGTTCAAATTTTAAGACTAAAATAATTTAATATTAACTTTGAATTCAAGCATGAACTTTTTTAAAAAATAAAATGTATATATTGAAAACTATGTCAAAAATACATTAAATACAATACTTGATAATTCAAGGTCTTTGAAAGACTTAGAAAATAAATTGCGGTAAAAAAAAGTTAATTGAATCTCAAAAAATTCAAAAAATGACACATAAATTAAGACAAAATTAAACAGTATACAAACATTAATTTATTCAGGACTACATAATTAATGATTTTGTCAATGTAATGTATTGTAGTTATGATATGTACTAATCTCTCTTTGACATCTTGGTTCTAATGGTTATATATATATAATTTTAAATATTTTAAAAAATGCATGCTTTCTAAATTAATTCATTTAAGGTAAATACTTTCAACCTTTCAGAGATTTGGCTAAACAAATTATTAGTCAAACCATAATAAAGTGTCTACAATTACATAAATTAATTAAGTGATGTTATTTATACATGTTGTTTAATTTTAAAAGGTTCTTTATAATCGGTTATAATACATGATTTACACCTAGAATAATTAAGTTTCCATGGTGCTGCGTTCATCAAAAGTTGCATTTTTTTGAGTATTTAGGGGCCAATTTACAAGAATTAGGTAAGAATAACTTTTAATTTTTCACGTGTGTTAACCCATAAATATTTTGGTGATTGATGAGTCTGAGATTTGCACTCATTTAGGGCTTTGTTTAAATAGAATTAGTGTCCTCAAATGCTTAATTTATGCCAATAACTGATGTAAAACCCTTGATTTTTAGGTATATGGATTGACGAACAAAGCAATGACACTAACAAGCAAAAAGGAACAAAACAGGCTGAAAGGATGAAGAAAAGCAACCTGGTTTGCCAAGTTCACTTGGCGAATGGCCGAATAGCTATCTGATAGACTATAGTTCCAGTGTGCCAAGCCCTAAGGGAAGAAACCAAGTGGGCGAGAGAATGGAGCAGTCGGTGGATCACCGAGTAGTTCCGCGAAGCAGTGTTAGACCGCCCAAAGTTACAGACCTTGAGGATGCTGAATGTCATGGTAGAAGGGTGATGGAAGTGATCAAAGGGTGGCTCGCCGAGTGGTTTGGCTAGCCCGACTAACTTCACCGAGTGTCTCTTCGCAGCATATTTTTGGCGACTATAAAAACTTTTTTGAACATTTAGTTTAGTATTAATTATCAATTTTCAATCAAGTTTTAATCAATTACTCTTGAGAACAGTATTTTATTGAGTTTTCTCTTGTTTTTCTAAGTTTGGAAGAATTGAAGTTTTTCACTTTTGAGAAATTGGAAATGGGTCTTTGTGATTCTTCAAATTGGAGCATTGTAAGGACGAATCTACAATTACCTAGTTGATGGATAATCAATTTGGTAATTGTTTTTATTTTTTAATGATGTCTAGATAAAACCCCAATTCTTAGGGTGTGGTTATGTGATTATGGGATGATTTATCTTATGGGTATTGCTAATTGTTAGTTTAAATGCTATTTAGAAGTGAGTTCAATAATTAGTTGTGGTTTAATTTAAGAATTGTAGTTGCAAATGCAGTTCTAGCTTTGTGTTCTTGGCTTGCTCAAGAGAGAGGTTTTAGAACTAAGGTTTTTTATTGATGGTTTGTTGGTAGTGGGTTGACATGGGTTCAGCTCGAGAGAGTGAATCCTAAACCCAATTCCACACATTCAGTTTGAGAGAGTGAATGGATTAAGGTGTGTGCTAGTCTTATTTTGCATATTTGTTGATGTTCGAGAGAAATCAACTTGATTCAGGATATATTTTTTGAGAGAAAGTGTACATCCTTTATAGCTTAGCCTACTATATAGCTATTTCTAATAGTTGCAATTATCCATTTGTCTATATTAACCTATAATCGATCACATCCTAAGAACCTGTCTCATTATTGTTATTTCATATTGTTTGCTGCTGTTTGTAGCTGATAATCGAAACCAAAATCCCTTATTTGACATTAGTGTCACCCCTTAATTTAAATGATGTCTTTATTCAATAATTTTTATTTCTATGACTGATTTGATCATGTTACTTCCCAATTGAATCTAAAACACATACCGCTCCCTATCGAATTCGAGCCCTACTCATTTAGTTGGGTTATATATTTATTTACAATCGTTTAACATCTAGAATTGGATGAGGTGTGCTTGAAACGTTAAATCAAAATGGCGTCACTGCTGGGGAGAGATGTTGTTTGAGATTCTGTTGGTGAAGTTAATTTTTTTTCTTTTTAGTCATAGTTGAATCTACTTACATTTAGTTTTGGTTTTTGTGTTTCTTGTTAAAACAGAGGAAATGAGTGTCAACGGAAAAAATGGTAGCCAAGTGAGCCACCAAGATAACATCGGAAACCTCAATGATGTCATTGAACCAAATGTCAATGACCCAAATCTAGTAGGTGTAGTTGGTGTCATTCGCTTACCTCTGGCTGAAGGGAACGTTGTGTTCCATATTAAAAGCACTATTTTGCAGCTCTTACAATTGAAAGGGTTGTTTGGTGGGTTGGCTCATGAGGATCCCCTTGAGCATATAAGGAACTTTGTTGATGTTTGCGGGATGTTCTCCTTTAAGAACATATCCCAAGAGTCGGTTTGGTTGAGGTTGTTCCCATTTTCTTTAATGGGAGAAGCATGCAAGTGGTTGGCTGAGTTGCCAAGAGATTCTATCACTTCATGGTAAGAGCTTGTCACCGCATTCCAAGTGCGATTTTTCTCTCCTTTGAAGATGATGACGCTTAGGTACAACATCCAAAGCTTCAAGCGTTTGGAGGGTGAGCCAATCTATGAGACTTGGCTAAGATTTAAGAAGTTGGTGCAGCAATGCCCAACTCATGGATTGCCCGACAACGTTTTGTTGCAACACTTTTACCGAAGCCTTGATTCGGTGAACCAGGGAGTGGCTGATCAACATTCTCCGGGAGGTATAATGCAACAACCTTACATTATAGCAACCCAACTCTTGGATGGTATGACCAAAATTAACCGGGCATGGTACACCCGTGAAGATCAGGTCTCCCCTCTCACTTTTAAATTGACAAAGGAGCAGCTTGAGAAAGATCAAGAGAGGGACCAAAACATGGCAAAAATGATGACCCAACTTGACATTTTGGTCAAAAATGTCATGGGAGCTGGTGCTAGGATTGTCAATGTTATGGGTGTGGGTTGTGTAAACCTTGATGAGGCCAAGTTTGAAGCATTATACAATGAGGAAGTGAACTTCCTAGCCAACCAAGGAGAGGTTATTGTGCAAACTACCCAAGGCCGGGTGGTAACCAAGGTTGGAAAAGAGATGAGGGATGGAGAGACTGTGATAGAGAGTGGTGCGATCGTAACGCCACCTGGAAGGAAAGAGAAGGGGAGAAGGATAGGTATGTTCCTCCCCACGAGCAATTCTGAGGGTGGTCGGGCCGAGGATATGCTCTCTTGTATACTCAACAAGGTTGAAGGGTCCGATAAAATTTTGAAGGAAATGAAGGAAGATGTATCAACCCTTAACTAGATGGTGACCTCTCCTTCTGTCTCTATAAAGCAGCTGGAGACCCAAATGGGCCAAATTTCTTCTCATTTAAACACGAGATAATAAGGGGGGTTGCCTAGTGATACCATGGCAAACCCAAGAATGAAGTTTGAGTGGGTACTTGTGTCATGCCACGACGTTAACTAAGGCTCTTCTTCGGAGGTAACCCAATTTTTTAATGCTTTATGTTTTGTTTTTGGAATAACGGGTATTGATTGTGCAGGTTCACGTATGAAATGTGTTTGAAAAGTGCTGGTTGGCGAGCCAAAAGTCCAGTTGGTGACTCACCGATGAAGTCGGCGAGCCCGACTTGGACCACAGTTAGACTTACAAAAATCAATGGTGAGAGTTTGTAAAACTCGGCGGGCCTATGGACAAATCGGTGACGCCCGACTTTGTCCGCCGTTTGGACCCCCATATTAACCAGAAGTCCTGTAAATCTCGGCGAGATATGTAACCACTTGGCGTGTCACCGAGTGGGTGGGCGAGGAAATATAACATCATTGAAAAGGCGCGAACTGGATGGGTTTTAAAAGGCCAAAGGTTTAAAATTTCAAACTCTTTCACATTCCCTCACTTTTAACTTCATACAATCACACTCGCACTTTAAGTTTCCTTTATTTTTGCATTTTATTGCTTTTTGTTTGTCATTCTTGTGTTCAGAGTTAGAATTCCTTACCGCCTAGCATTTCAAATCATATTTTGTCATTAAAAGTGGGTTTTTCCAAACCCAAAACTCTGAATTAGCGGTTAAACTCTAATGCATTGTAATAGATTGTTTTGATGTGTGTTGGGAATCGCTAAAATCATAAATGTGTGCTAGTTTTCTGATTTTAATTTCGATATTGTGCCTAAATTGTTGATTTTATGATTTTTGTGCTTTAAAATTGATCGTAATCTTATGGGTTGCATTAAATTATTGTTGGGTCTAGTCGGGTGAAGTCTTAGTAACCCCAAATTGTGCTAAATGACGTGCTTTGCCAAATGAAGGAGCGTTTGATGTCATTATTAAGGGCTAAAGTCGTTTAATGACCAATTTTGGCCAAACCGGGGGAAGTCTGAGTACCCTGGTGGCATGAAAGATATGGGTCTAAGCTTAATTGAGTTAGTATGTGGTTTGATTTTGTTTTCAAGGGCTGCGGGTTTGATTTTGGGAGTTGGGGTTGAAAATAGGCACGTTCGGCAGTTTGGCAAACTGGGTCGAGCTCGCCGAACCACTTGACGGTTCGCCAAAATCCCACTTGATCGCCTTTAATTTCATGAATTTTTGAGTTTGGTTCTGTAAATTTTTGCGAGAAGCCTGAGCTTGTCGAGTTCACTCGGCGACTCGCTAAAAGTCTCCCTTAATTGCCCTTTCTATGCCCCCAACCCCTAAAATATGCTGTAACTTTCGGCTGCCTAGTGTGTGCTCGCTGAATGATGTTGGTGATTCACTGAATGGCCTTTTGCATCACCGATGTACTATTTTTATGGGAAATTTATGAGCCAATCCTTTTGGCGAGCCCAAAAGTGATTCAGCGACGCGCCGATCGGTTTGGCAAGTCTTTCTGCAGTGTGAATTTTGCATTTTTCTTGGATTGTTTCTAACTATTTCCTATGTGTGTTGCAGATATGGCTAGACCAAACGTAGTAGGCTAAGACATGCCACCCCACAAAAGGGCAAATGGAATCACTATAAATGACAATGCAGCTGCATCCTAGGTAAAGGCAACAAAACTTCCTACCACAGGAGGGAAAGGAAAAGGGAAAGGCAAGATACCTGCTCCTGCATCATCGAAGGTCAGCTTAGACAGTGACGGAATATACACCACACACCTCACCAGTTTTGAGAGTGACGGTGAGCACCAGGATCCTAAAGCTATCACTTCTGAGGTTGAGGATGATCAGCTATTGACGGCCTGGAGAGTTGAACTGTGCTCTAAGAGGATGCATGATTCGTCTAGGATCCGGGTATCCCAAGCTGCTACTCCTCCTCTTGTCCTAGACCAGGCTGTGGTCCCAGTACCACCAACATAGGGTCCTCCTCCCCGGTCTATGAACATACTAAAGGCTAAGGGATTGAGGACCATTATCGAAGAGAAGAGGTTGTCTACTGATGGAGTAATCGACAGATAGCTAGAGATCTGGAGCTGCTTGAAGTCCCACAAGTTCTAGATATTCACTACACCCTGTGGCCCTTACATTCCAAATTGGGTTTGGGAATTCTACACTGCCTATGGAGCCCTAGTGCCACAAGGGAAGAAGAAGGCCGCTACATTCAAGTCGGTAGATTATGTGGTTGTCAGGGGCAAGAAAGTGAAGTGTGATACTAATGTTATCAATGCAGTTCTGGAGTGTACAAATGATATTGAGGATGATTGTCAATACATAATCAGGACAAAATCATTACAGACTATGAAAAGGTGGTTGGCCCCTCTGTTATCCGACGGTACTCCTAGATGGATCGAGGCTGGAGCACCCATAGAAAAGAAAGACCTAAATGTAGCAGCGAGGTACTGGTTTGGCTTCATCAGTAGTTTTATCATGCCATCCCAAAATGAGTCTATCCTCCGCCACGCGAATGCAGCCTGCTTTGGTTGCATCATTGGTGGGACAAGGCTAAACTTGGGTATGATCATTAGCCAAGAAATGGACATGAGGGCCAGGCAACCTCAGACTTCTCTTCACTTTCTGGTGCTAAACACCAATTTGTGCAGACAAGCCCGAGTGCCCTTTGATGCGAAGAAGGATGTAGAAGTGATATAGAGGGCCCTTACTACTCTAGTGAAACCCTTTAGTGTGTCTATTGATGCCCTTGCTGCATAGATATCGGTGTGTGAGCGAGCCCACAAGGTCATTGATGAGGTGACGAGTCTAAAGGCTGAGATTGCTAAGTTGAGGAAGGACGTGGACCAACTGAAGTCCAAAAACATGTCATTGATTTTTGGGACTGTGGTGATCTCCACAGTCCCAAATAATGAAGTAAAATCTATGGACTTGAAATGGTCCACATCCTTTCTAAACCCTGAAATATCGGCCTTCAAGGCCGTCACCTTATCAGTGGCTCCATGGCCCCTCTCACACTCCCCTACGCTCATCATCAGGGCATGATGCTTATCGTGACCAATGACACTAACCTACTGTTCTAGTGTCAACGATTGTCGATAATATAGTAACCCAACCAAGGGTTGGGGTCGTGTCCCAAGAGAGTGGTTTTGAGAATTAATAAAAAATAAAAGTAGGTTCTAACTAGTCATAGCTAATGACATTAACGATTAAAAACATTGCAAATTAAAGGGGGACACAAAAGTGTCAAATATCAATTTGGGGGTTTTGTCACAAGTATAGCAAAAACAATAAAAATAACAAGAAGATCAAGTATGGGGAAGAGTTCTTGGGGTGTGACCGCAATACAAGTTGAAATAAATAATTGGGTATATGCTTTCGATAGGAAATTTCAAAGATAATAGCGACTAAGCTAAGCTTTAGATGTAAATAAGCTCCATCTCGGGTAACTTACCCCGTTTCAAATGGGTTCCTCTCGGACACCTATTTGCTACATGAAGACCAGCCTACGCCTTACCCCACTCACTCTCTCGAGCTGAGTGCTAGGATATGGGACTAGTGCTCACCCTCTCAGGCTGAACTCATGTCAAACCACTCTTTAGGCCATCAGTCTAGTGCTCTTGGTTTCGCGACCTCCATATCGGGCAGGCTGAAAACACATGGGTGGTTTTGTATTTGTAACTACAAACCCATTAAATTAAACCACACCACTAGGTGAAATTACCATTAAAATACATCTAACTTATCAGCAAGCAAGACCCAACAATAATATCAACACATATTTGCTAAATCACACCCCAAGAATGGGGGTTTTTAGCCACACATCAAGAGATAGAAATCTATACCTAAATGATTTTGCATTCAAATGGGTATGAAGATTTAAGTCTTGTTACATGCCAAGAATGAAGGATCCAAGAGACCCAACTCCAAATCTGGAAGATGAAACCCTCTTCTGCTTCAAGTTTCCAAAACCCTCTCAAACTTGAGCAAAAATATCAAAAAAGTACTATTCTATTGTGAAAATTATAATAATTGTCCGACTCTCTAAAAATTAATAAAGCGTTTAGTATTTATAGACTTCAGAAAATAGTGCTGGCGGATCGTTCAGCGAGGTTAGTCAGAATTGCGGATTAATTCAGTGATTCGCCCTTTGGTGTAGTTCATCCCAGTCATGCACTAGCCTTCAACTTCGTCGTGCTCTGTATCATTGGGCGACGTAGTAATGCTTCACAGAACTATTCGGTTAACTGCCGACTACTCCTTTCATCGCCTTTTTGATCCTGCTCCTTCAGGGCTTCGCGTACTGGAACAAAAGGCGGAGTTCATCCCTTCGGCGAATCGCCAAGCGTTCTTGGCGATGCTCAGGCTTCAGCTTCTTCGTTCTTTTCAACCTTTTTGTTCCTTTTTCCGCCTATGTCCATGCTTCTAGTAAAACTTCAAATACCTGAAACTTAAGTGTTTTCATCAGATATTTAGAATAAATAAGTATTTGAGGACATTATTTCTATTAAAATAAAGCCCTAAATGAGTCCAATTTGCGGACTCATCAGGGTATCCAAGGCCAACTTGTGGCTGCCAATATCAGCTTAGAGGGGTGTCAAAGCAGCATTAATGGCCCTCTCAATCATCCCAGGAATAACAACCTCTAACTGGGAGGCACGCATATCAGCAGAATGGGATAGGTGCCCCATCTTGTAAAGCATGTCCTGGGTGATCGGAGGCCTAGAATCAAAAGCAGAAGCAACACCAGATCTAGGGGGATGTGGAGCAGAAGAAGTACTAGGGGCCTTATAATTAGTAGTGCTAGTAGTACTTGATTTCCCAATAGCCTGAGTTGGTAAGGTTGTCTCTTTAGGATTCATATCAACATCTACCTCTAGGGATGTGTCCAACGGAGCTTCCCTCCTCTTATCAGCCTCATCATGCTACTTTTTAGACTCAATACGCTGGATGTTAGTAGAGGAGGTGGGTTCAGCTCCACATCCGTCTTCTCATCTCAAGAAACACAGATCCGTGTGCATAGCTCGGTGATAGGGACCGGGAATGGGAGAAAACTCTTTCTCTGCCCAGCCCTAATGGCAATCTCTTTCTTAATTAATAGCCCTAGATTCAGCTTTTTGCGGGAAATGACAGATCCTTAACATGATGCCTTCGGGTGTCTGGGTATGGATTCATTCTGGGATGGCATGATAGTGCTACTGATGAAACCAAACCAATACCTAGCTTCCACGTTCAGATCCTTCTTCTCTATCGGCGCTCCAGCCTCAATCCACCTTAACGTGATATTGGAGAGAAGCGGTGCCAGCCAACCCTATAGGTCCTCCAAGGTCTTCTTCTGGACCAAGTCGATATAATCATGCATGAAGTTATAAGTGCACTCCAAAACAACATTTATGTCCTCACTTTCGCACTTCACCTTCTTGCCGCAGACTATCATAGAGTCAACTGGTTTGAAGGTCCTGACCTTCTTTTTCCTATTCGGCACCAAGTCTTTGCAAGCCAAATAGAACTCCCGAACCCAATTTGGAATGTAAGTGCCCCAGCGTTTAGTGAAAATCACGAACTTATGGAACTTGATAGTGTTCCATATCTCTGGATACCTGTCCACTACTTCGTTGGTGGACATTCTTTTCTGCTTCAAAAAAGTCCTCAAACCCTCGTCCTTTAGTCGATTGGGTGATCGGGGAGGACCCTGTACTGGTGGCGTCAGGACCACAGTCTGTACTGGAGCTGCAGCTTGAGGAGGAGGATGAGTCTAAGCCAGTGGGATCTTAGATGGATCATGCATCACCTTGGAGCGAAGCTCTACTCTTCGAGCCTGTAGTAGTTGGTCATCCTCAGGGTCAGACATAGAATCCTGAGAATCCTATGGTTCCCCCCGCTATCTAATGAGGTGAGGTGAGTCTCGTAGACTCCCTCACTGTCGAAGCTGGCCTTCAGTGTCTCAGCTATGGGCCTCTTATTCTTGCCTTTTTCTCCCTTGGTAGGGAGTTTGTTGCCTTTGCGGTGAATACAACTGCATCCTCATCTATAAACACTCCGTGCCCACTTGTGGGGCAGCATGTCTCTACCGGTGACTTTACGTCTAGCCATTCCTGCAAAACAACGAAGAAACACTTAGAAACATTTCAAGAAAAATTGCAGAAAGACTCGCCGAACAGATCGACGAGTCATTGAATTACTTTGGAGAGCTAGATCGAGCTCGCCGAAAGTTCCAGCACAAAAATTTCAAAATTAAAAGCTGGTCGGCAATGTCCAGGTCCTTTCTGTGAATTTTCGACACCAATCAGCGAGCTAGAAGTAGCTCGCCGAAAGTTATAGTGTATTTTAGTGATTTAGGGGCATAAAAGGGCAATCTTGAAGGACTTTTGGCAAGTCGCCGAGTGAACTTAGCGAGCTCAGGCATATCGCCAAAAGTTATAGAACACAAACTCAATATTTAAGGAATTTAAGGGAGATCTAGGGTGTATTTGGCGAACCGCTAAACTGTTAGGCGAGCTCGACTCAACTCACTAAATGGCTCAATGTGCCATTTTTCACCTCTTGCTTCAAAATCAAGCCTGCAGCCCCCAAAAACAAAATTAAACACATACACTATGAAATTCAATCAAGACCCATACTACTCATGCCTTCGGGGTACTTAGACATCCCCCGATTTGGCCAAAATTGGCAATTTGACTTCTTTTGCCCTTTAGAATAGCGTCAACCGCTCCATCATTGGGAAAAATATGATATATGGTACAATCCAGGGTTACTCAGACTTCACCCTGCTAGAACCAACGCAACACCAAGACAACCCAACAATTTAAACCCAATTTCATCAAGGAAAAACACGGGAATCGATCATTTACTAGCAATTAGGTACAAATTCAATTCAAGAGGGCAATCCCACAATTAAACAATGATAAAGTCATACTACCCAACAATTATCAACAACAATTTAAAGATTACATTCGAGTTCAACCACAAATTTAGAGTACGGGGTTCAGAAAACCAACCTTTATGCCGAAATTTAAATTGAAATGTTATGCAGTTCCAAAACCAATCTCGAGAAAAGATATCAAAGAAGCAAAAGTAAAAATGTGGAAAATATGAGCAATAGAGTATCAGGATGAGAGTATGAAAGTTTAAAGTGAGTGCAGATGAAGAATTTTGAAATTTTAAATCGTTTCGCCTTTAAAACCTTTCAATTTGCGCTCCATTCGGCGGAGTAAGTCATGCCTACCGAACCACTCGGTGATGAGCTGAGTTGTATTTTAGCTTGTCGAGTTTATAGAACTCCTAGAAATTTGGGGGGTCAAACAGTGGACAAAGTGGGGCTCACCAACCTGTTCAGTGAATCATCGACAAAACTCTTAGCTCGCCGAGTTTTATAAAGTTCCCCTTCAAGCTGGGTGGTTCCAATGGCGGTAAAAGTCAGGGCTTGCCGACCTGTTCGGCGTGACACCGACTGGACTTTTTACTTGCCAAAATTACCCATTTTCCAACATTTTTCACTTTTCAAGCTGCAAAGTCAACACCCACTATTCAGAAGCAAAACTAAAGCATCAAAAACATAGGTTTCCTCCCAAGAAGCACCTTATTTAATGTTGTCACATGACGTGGATACACTTTCAAGGATCATTCTTCAGGTTTGCCAAGATATCAGTTGGTAGGCCCCCTTTTGGCCTTGGGTTCAAATGAGAAGAAATTTGACCCATTTGCGTTTCTAATTACTTGATGGACACTAAATGGGAGGTGACCCTCTGATGAAGTGTAAAGACTTCTTCTTTCATTTCTTTCAAAACTTTTTCCGACCCATATACCTTATTGAGAATGCGTGAGAGCATGTCTTTTATAAGAAAATATTCCGACTCCTTAGGCTTTTGACACTCATGGGGTGGGATGTACCTGTCCTTGTCACCCTCTCTTTCATTCCAAGTAGTGTTATGATCAATCACTCCAATCATTGTCACGATCTCTCCATCCCTCATCCCTATTCCAACCTAGATTTCCACCCACCTTTGGATTATTTTGATGAAAATGTCCTCCTTGGTTTGCAAGGAAGTTCACTTCTTCATTGTACAATGCTTCAAAATGTGCTTCATCGGGGTTCACTCCACTAACACCCACATCATTAACACTCTTCAAGCCACTCCCTATCACATTTTTCACCAAGATATCCTGCACGGTCATCATTTTAGCCATATTTTGGTCTCTCTGATCCGTCTTGATCTGCTCTTTTGTCATTCTAGAAGTGAAACGAGAGAATTGGTCCTCACGAGTGTACCATGCTCTATTTCTCTTGGTCATGTCGTTAAGTAGTTAAGGCACTACTTCATAGGGTTTTCGCATTATACCACCAAAAACAAGTTGATCGTTCACCGAGTCAAGACTCCTATAGAAGTATTATAGCTACACATTTTTTGGAAGTCTGTGAGTTGGGCATTTAAACACCAACTTCTTAAATCTCAACCACGTCTTATGGATTGGTTCACCTTTCAAGTGTTTGAAACCATGGATGCTATCTCTGAGCGTTATCATCTTTGACAGGGAAAACAATCTCACATTGAACGATGTGGTAAGTTCATCCCAAGAGGTTGTAAGGGGTCATTTGGTAACTCAACTAACCATTTAGTAGCTTCACCCATAAAAGAAAATGGAAACAACCTGAGACAGACTGATTCTTGTGATATGTTCTTGAATGAGAATGGTCCACAAACATCCACGAAGTGTCGAATATGCTCATGGGGGTCTTCATAGGCCAGCCCTCCGTATAATCCTTTCATTTGGAGGATCTATAGCATTGTGCTAGTAACATGGATGACAACATTCCCTTCAATTGGAAATAGATGTATTGCACCAACACCACCTAATTGGATTGGGTCATTCACATCATTAAGATTCCCAATATCGTCTTTGTGGCCCACTTTGCTACCATTACTCTGGTTCATGCTCATCTCTACCTATGTTCAACACAAACAATACAACCACAAACCAAATTAAGTCAATTCAACTATAACAAAAAAAGAACACAATTCAACTTCAATAATAGAATTTAAACAACACCACTCCCCGACAGCGGTGCCATTTTGATAAAATGTCTCAAATACACCTCAATCGATTTTAGGTGTAAGTGATCGTTAATTAGTATAACACTGAATGAAGAGTTGGGGTCTAAATTCAGTTATGAAGTTATAAAGTTGTCTATTCGAGTATAGGAATAGAATTTATCGAAAACATGCAAATAAATCTAAGGGTGTGATAACGAATGTCAGATAGGGTTGTTTGGATTGTTAACTATCACCTGCAACACAAGAAAAGCTGAGGAAATTTCAACATGATTTCCTCATGAACTCAACAATCCCATCCTAACTCATGATCAAAAGCTAATTTCAAGAACACAATTCAAGATCATCAAACATTCAACATTCTAGAATGAATTTAAGTGAAATAAACATTATTGGCGCATGGGTGAATGAACCCAATGCTAGGAAAGTCTCACGTACCACTTTAGAGATCAACCCTTGGCGAAATCCGCAATGAAATCTTATGAACTTGACAAAATCTTGACCTTTCTCCTCTTTTCTCCTCTTTTCTCTTCTTAAACTCTTTTCTAAAAACCCTAGAGTGAATTGTAACTGCGTAAACTGAACCAATTCAGTTTAAACCCCTAATTAATTACTAAAAATGAATTAAATTTGATATGGTAAGGAAAAAAAAAAACCCCTCTTAAATTTGGGTAACTTTTCTTAAATGGATAGCTCGACTTCAAACAGACATATCTCCCTCATACGAGCTCGAAATTTAGCAAACTCAGTGGTGTTGGAAAGAGGATTCCAAGACCTTTTATTGGATACCTTGTATCCCACCGAACTCATTTAGTACTAAGAGTTATGGTCGTTTGAAATTGACTCAAAACTCATACTTAGCATATCTTGCAAAAAAAATTAGATTTGCTATTTCCAAATTTGATTCTTTATATTTTTAGCTCTTTTAAATAACAAGGTGTTACAGCATACAGAATCATACAATTTACATGAATAATAGACAACACATTGTTTATGCTAGAACAAGTACAATCATGTCAGAACATATAAAACTTTTCTAAAATTTAATTCAAGAATTACCTCTTGAAGCATGAACAAATACCTTAAAGTGAATCCACAAGCTAGTCGACAAGCTAGAACCTTCAAGGGAATCCACAAGCTAGTCCATAAACTGGACCACAGTTCTGCGGTCTTCAACAATGATCCCAAGTTCACTTATGAACTCTCTCAATACTAGGGTGGGAAAGTATTTTATAGAAAACTTATTCATTTCAAGGGTTAGAGTAATCCCTATTTATAGAGATTTCTTACTAGTTCAAGGAGAAGGAATAACATTTCTTTCCTTAGAATAGAAAAACTCATGTTTTTCTCCCTTTCCTTAGAATAGAAAAAGTGATATACTTCTCCCTTGCCTTAGAATAGAGAAAGACACATACTTCTCCCTTTCCATAGAGTAGGAAAAGACACATACTTCTCCGCTTTCCCTTTAGAATAGATTCTGAGTTCTAGTTAAATATGGGCATGATAGGGACCACAAAATTAATTACTGAGGCATCCTATTATGGAAATAATTTCAAATGATTAATTTGAGTTATTCTAACCATAATAAATTACAAATCATTCCACTAGAAATTAGTAATAGACTTCCTCTATCTATATTTCTAAATTCCACATTAAACACATATGTAATTCCCCATGTTAAGATTACAGATACTAATCAATAAATTAAATTACTGACGAATTTAATTCAATGATCAATTTATTTTAGAGCACTACTTTACTTATTTCATGTGTCGGATCCATAAATCCACTTGCAAGGTTTGGCACGATAAAAACTTATAAGCATCTCAAAAAGACATATCATCAATCTCTTTATCAAGGCATGTATTCCATCAACTAACTCACTATTTCACCAATATACATTATTATCATCCAATCTACCATGCATATTACCCATCTTAAAATCTTACCTTTTGATAAATCAAAACGATAATTAACATATACAGATCATAACAGTTATATCAGGATTAAGAATATAAGTACATTTAATAGTTTAAAGAATATTCTTTTGTCAGTCAGTCTAAAGCAACTATCTCTACTTGGTCATGTTCAATACATAAAAAATGCACTAGCATAAGAAGTTGGAACTATGTCATTCCATAATCAAGATAAACTACATATAATCTTGTGCTACAATCGTACCGATGACATGTCCAATTTCCATCTTAGATTGTGAACAAAAAAATTATACTTATAAGAACTGATGATTTAATCCTCTGTGTATAAGCTTAAACTCTATACACTAAATCATATACTATATAAGTAAACAAACACCATAAACGAATATATGATCTATTAAAAATTAATAAATAATTTTTCTATAATAAATACTATATCTAAACACATGGTTAATGGTGTATATCCCAACACAGATATATATATAACTGTATTAAATAAAGAAAACTCTATTTTCTTGGTCCATTTATTAATAACAATGAAAATGATGCCATTTTTTTATGATGATGTTTATAGGAGGCGAGAGATTTGCATGTAGTTGAAGAATGTGAGACTATCTCATAGAAATTGATGCTCAAGTTAAGGTTACAAGATTACGAGGCAATAATGTATAATATAGCATCTCTCCTTTGTGCTTCAATTCTTCTTATATGGTGTCTTGCATTCTCTAGGTTTGTGCAGATCTTTCGCTCTTGTAAATGTCATCATCAGACAATAGCGCCATTTTACCTATTATCTAATCACTTGACCAAGCTTTCTTTAGTTAATATAGTAAGACCTCTCTATGACACTTATTATTCCATAAACATTTATACATGAATTTTGCAAATACTATAACCCCAAATTTGAATCCATGTCCCAATCTAATGAAGGATCCAACCCCAGCCCTAGCCCTAACAACGACATATAGAAATTCTTATAATCTTCCTACAGGGAAGAAATTAAAATCAAAGATACTTATGATAAAAGAAGTTGTATCATTAAAGGAAACTTCTTTTATCGTAGGTATCTTAGATTTTTATTTTCTTCGTTGTAGGAATATAATAAAAGTTGCTATGTTGGTCAAATGTTCAGAGGAAATGATCATAATATGCACAAGAAAATAAAATTTAATTTAATGTTAAAGTCTTTTTAGTTTTAATTTTTGTAATTTCTTTATTTATGGTCTTCACAAATAGGTAAAAGATTTGTGTATACATCTCAATTTCACTTGTGGGATAATATCAAGTGGGTATTTTGACATGAAAATATATACAAAAAAAACTGTTCACTTTATTGTAAATTTAAATGTTGGAGTTGGAGTTATGTTTGACCATAGTTTTTGCAAAGATATTTTAGAATTTGAATGTATTTTTCTAAATATGATTTATATTTCCAATTTTTAAAAACCTAGAAAATCACCTAACTTGACTAATTCACCTCAAGCATACAATCAAATTTGATCTATAAGAGTGATATCTCAAAATAAATATTCACATTATATCGTACATTAAATAACATATGCGAGCTACTACAAATAATGTTAGTGTGAGGAAAGTCTCTAAAGTAAGTGAAGTTATTCCATGTAACAAAAATACTTTATAACTGTTAGTCGATCTGTGTTCAAAACAATACTATTGATTACAAGAAACTTTGTAGAAACACGAAGTTACCAAAGTTTAAATGAAACGGTGAAGAACGAAAATTAATTAACAAAACTAAAATCTATAAGAACGTACCAGAATTTGAAAAACAGAATGGAAAGAAGATCAAGCCCACTGAATGATGAGTGTCCCTCTCTTTAATTATTTTCCTCTAGTATATCAAGGTTTTGGAATATGTCCTCCCAGGATAGAATGATCTCAATCACCAGTGTATTGATACCCAAAACTCTGGTGTCAGCGAGCCACTCAACGGCAGTAAAGTAAATGAAGAAAATTTGTGCAGAAGAGGAAGAAGAAATAAGAAATTTTTGTAAGTAAAAAGTCTGAAGAATTATTTGTATTTATAGCCAAGAGGAATTGGTTCCGAAAGGTTAAAACCTTTCAGAATCCACACGACCATTCATGAAAGTTATGCAACCTTTCAAACAGTCATGGTTTTTCCTGAAAGTTGCAACCTCTCAGAATAGTCATCTCTAACGGCGGGAAATTCAAATTAAATGGGAAAGTATTTTAAATAAAATGGGTTGCGCGGATTCGAGTCGGGTCAGAACGTTTCGGTTAAGTAACTAACTAATTGAAACATTTTGGTCATTTAATTTAATTAATTAAATAAATAGTTAACTAAATAATTAAAACAAAACTTTGTTCAAAAAATAATCTCTCTATCATTTTCCAAAGCCAAAGCTGAAGCCATAGCCATAGCGGAAGCCGAAGCCGAGCAAGCGACGACAATGACGGCATGAGGGGGGTCCCTTTTTTCAACCCTTGTAACAACTAATAGAAGTGTTTCTCTATTTAAACACTTCTATTTTTCTTTCCACCGCCAATGGGGGAGAAATGCCTTTTCTTAAAGCATAAGAGAATCATTCTCAATTCCTCTTTTCATCTTCCCTCCATTTCCCATTAACTCTTGCTATACCCAAAAATCCCCTATATTAATGGGGAATGATCATAACATAAAGGAATGCATGGACGAGTGTGTACTTTACAAGCAAGGATGAATTGCTTTTGGATAAGTAGCTTTCCCCTTGGACTTTCCATAGTGAACATATGCCAGATATACTTGGTCAATCGGTAGATGCGATATCTTTGAACCATCGAGCTTTGATGTATACCTAGACAACCATATGTCACACAATTAACCCTTTACCGTTTATGGTTCTTACGGTTGTGTTCATTTCAGCCATGAACACCTTCTGGTTTCGTTAGTGTATAGAGAATAGGCTTTTGACAAAAAATTCTCTTTGAAGCATTTTACACTTCACACTCACATAGATGATTTGTAACCGTGTCATCTCATAGACACACTATTTGGTCAAATCTTCCAAACTTAGCAAATCATTAAGAACATTAAGATTTATTAACTTCATTAATAAGCCTTAATGTTCTAACCTCGTTCCTGAACATTGTCTTCATCATGAGAATGGATTGAGTTGATTGACAATGTCGAACCGTTAGTCACAACTTTGTTTTTCTCATTGAATCTAGCTCTTAGGAT
Organism: Solanum pinnatisectum; assembly: GCA_035578085.1. Lineage (NCBI taxonomy): Eukaryota > Viridiplantae > Streptophyta > Magnoliopsida > Solanales > Solanaceae > Solanum > Solanum pinnatisectum. The sequence goes on from JAWPEI010000046.1 coordinate 517,748, forward strand.
CTCCAGTCTGCTAGATAGAGTTACTGCCATGATGACTTTTTCTAAGCAGTAAACCCATTCCCTTAGATGATCTCTCAACTGCCTCTCTTACTAGGCCTTTTTTTTAGTTGATCTGACACATTATCGCTTGACATCACATAGTCAATTGTGATGATTCCACTAGAGAGCAGTTGTCTTACGGTGTTATGTCTCCGTCGTATGTAATGAGACTTCCTGTTGTAAATGATGCTCCCTGCCCTACCAATTGCTGCTTGACTATCACAATGAATAAAAATAGGTCCCACAGTTTTGGGCCAAAATGGAATATCCTCTAAGAAATTCTGGAGCCATTCAGTTTCTTCACTGGCCTTATATGAAGAAATAAATTCACATTCTATTGTGGAGCGAGTGATACATGTCTGTTTGGACGATTTCCAACAGACTGCTCCTCCACCAAGTGTAAACACATAACCACTTGTGGATTTTACTTCATTTGACCAGGTGATCCAATTTGCATCACTATATCCTTCAATCACGATAGGATATTATTATAATCCAAAGCATAGTGTTGTGTATGTTTTAGATACCCCAACACACGTTTCATTGCTATCCAGTGAGTTTGATTAGGATTACTAGTGAACCGACTAAGTTTGCTAATAACACATGCTATATCTGGTTGCATACAATTCATAATATACATCAAACGTTCTAACACTCTAGCATATTCCAATTGAGAGTCACTTTCACCTTCATTCTTTTGAAATGTAAAGCTTAAATCAATTAGAGTTTTGACATTGTTGAAATTCAAGTACTTGAACTTATCCAATACTCTTTCAATATAATGAGATTGAGTTAATGTTAGTCCTTGATGATTTTTAAGAATCCTGATCCCTAAGATCAAATCAGCAACTCCTAAGTCCTTCATATCATACTTGCTGGATAGCATGCGCTTAGTAGCATTTATATCGTCAATATCTTTACTCATTATTAACATGTCATCAACATACAGACAAATAATGACTTCATGATTCGGAACATTTTATTGTAAACACCCTTATCACATTCGTTAATCTTGAATCCATTTTCCAACATTGTTTGGTCAAATTTAGCATTCTATTGATTGGGTTCTTGCTTGAGCCGATAAAGCAACTTCACAAGCCTGCTCACTTTCTCTTCTTTACCAGGAACTACAAACCCTTCATGCTGTTCCATGTAAATTTCTTCCTCTAATTCTCCATTTAAAAAGGCTATCTTGACATCCATTTGGTGGATTTTAAGATCATGCACTTCCGCTAGTGCTATTAACATCCTAATTGATGTTATCCTTTTTACTGGAGATATGTATCAAAGTAGTCCAGTCTTATATTTGTCAATTGTCCCATAGACTTTTATTTTCCTTTTAAAGATCCACTTTGATCCTAAAGGTTTATTTCCTAGAGAAAAATCAGTCAATTCACAAGTATGGTTACTTAAAATTGATTCGATCTCACTATTGATTGCTTATTTCCAATATGTTGACTCGGACGAAGACATAGTTTCTTTAAGTGTTTGAGGCTCATTTTAAAGCAAGAATGCCACAAAATTTGGTCCGAAAGAAGAGGATTTCCATTGGTGATTACTTCACCTAAGATCCTTGTTAGGTAGTATATTTTCCATTGCTTCTTCCCGTGGTCGTTTAGGTCTTTCACTTGTGGACTCGCATTCAGTTTTATACGGATAAATGTGTTCAAAGAATGCAACATTATTTGACTCAATTACCATATTAACATGAATTTCAATATTATAAGATTTGTGAACCAAAAATTGACAGGACTTACTGTTCACATCATATCCAATAAATACACAATCTACTATTTTTGGTCCAATTATCACCATCTTGGGTAAAGGAAACTCTACCTTGGCTAAACACCCCCACACTTTGAAATATTTCAAGTTGTGTTCCTTCCTTTCCATAACTCATATGGAATCAATTGCGTTTTGCTACGGGGTACCTTATTGAGCATCTTGTTAACCGTAAGGATGGCTTGCCCCCACAGGTTTCGCAGTGAACCAGAACTGGTTATCAAGGCATTCATTATTTCCTTTTATGTTCAATTCTTCCGTTCTGCCACACCATTTGACTGTGGTGTATAGGGTGCAGTAGTTTGATGAATAATACCATATTCAAAATATATCTCTGCGAAAGGAGATTCGTATTCTCCACCCCTATCACTCCGAATCATTTTTATCTTTAGATTCAATTGATTTTCCACTTCATTTTAGTATTGCTTAAATGCATCAAATGTTTCATCCTTAATATTAAGCAAACATACATAACAAAATTGAGTGCAATCATCAATAAAAGTTATAAAATACTTTTTCCCACCGTGAGATGGTATTGACTTCATGTCGCATTTATTTGTATGAATCAAATCTAAAGGTTTTGAATTCCTATCAACAGACTTATAAGGATGTTTAACAAACTTATTTTCCACAAAAATTTCACATTTGAAATCAGGCAATACTTCTAAGGTAATCAATTTTTGCAAGGCTTTGTAATTCATTTGACTCCAATAAGTAAATAGAAGCATAATTCTTATTAATATTGTCAACAACCATTACATTCAATTTGAAGAGGCCCTCAGTGAGATAGCCCTTTCCTAAGAACATCTCATTCTTACTTATTACAGCTTTGTCACTAACTAGGGCACACTTAAACCCATTTTTAACAAGCAGTGCAGCAGAAATTAAATTCTTCCTAATAGTAGGAATGTCCAGAACGTTGTTCAAAGTCAACACCTTGACAAACGTCATTTTCAACACTAATTTTTCAGTTCTTGCAATCCTTGTTGTTGCTGTGTTCCCCATGAACAAATCTTCATCGAACTCATGAGCTGTATACATTGCGAAGGCTTCCTTTGCAGAGCAAATATGTCAAGTGGCACCTGAGTCAAGAAACCACTCTTTGGGATTTCCAAATAACTTGCACGCTGAGATTATTACACAGAGGTAATCTGCATCTTCCATCTTTTCCACGATGTTTGCTTGACTTTTGCCTTTGTCCTTGTCCTTTCTTGGAGCACGACAGTCCAAAGACTTGTGACTAGCCTTACCACACTTGTAACATTTGCCCTTAAATTTCTTCTTGGCCTGTTCTGACTTCTGTCTGTTAGACTTCTCTCTCTTCTTGCCTTTGGTAGGAGCTTCTTCAACAATATTAACTCCCACTATTATCGAATTCCCACGAGACTTCTTTCCAACAGTCTTGTTATCTTCCTTGATCTTGAGCCAAATCACAAGATCTTCAAGCAATCAGATCATGGAAAATAAGTTGAAGTTCATGGACTTGTAATCCAACAGTTTTACTATCTGACATCTTATAGTCTAAAAACTTTGAGACCACAAACTTTTTCAAGAATGCATCTTTTGTCTTATATTTCTTCTCAAGTTCATTCCACAATTCTTCAAAAGTTATCATCGCACTATAGACATTATTTAAGTCATCCTCAGAAGCACTCAGAATGTAGCCCTTACATAGGAAGTCTGCTTGTTTTCATGCTTCAATAATCATGAATTTTTCTCTGTCAGACATATCAGTCGGCACCGAAGTTTCATTATTGGTAAATTTCTGCATACCAAGAGCTGTAAGCCAGAAAAATACCTGTTGCTGCCATCCTTCGAAATTCACACCAAAGAATTTTCTCGGTTACTCTGATGGTGGTACAGCAGTTTGGGTTGGTGCGACAACAGCCACCATAACATTATTGTTTGCTATTTCAGAATCAGAATCTGCAAAAAATAGAAATCGATACAAATGGCTTAGTGAGCAATAACTTAACTTGAAAACTTAATAGGATTATAAAACCACGAAGATTTTTTTCTCCACCAGAAACACATATTAAAAAAAATTAATTTCCTTAAGATTGTTAGTCAATCTGTTTCTAAAACAGTACTAACAATTACAAGAAACTTTACGGAAACACAAAGTTACCAAAGTTTTAATGAACCAATGAAGAACAAAAATTAATTAACAAAACTAAAATCTATAAGAACGTACCAGAATTTGAAAAACAGAATGGAAAGAAGATCAAGCCCACTGAATGCACAGTGTCCTCTTAAGGAAATTATTCCCCTCTAGTATTCGAGGTTTGATTTGGAATATGTCCTCCTAGGATAGAATGATCTCAATCACCAGTGTATTGATACCCAAAACTCTGGTGTCAGCGAGCCACTCAATGACAATAAAGTACACGAAGAAAATTTATGCAGAAGAAGAAGAAGAAGTCAAAAAATTTTGTAAGTAAAAAGTATGAAGAATTACTTATATTTATAGCCAATAGGAGCTGGTTTCGAAAGGTTGCAACCTTTCAGAATCTACATGATCATTCATGAAAGTTTGCAACCTTTCAAACTGTCATGGTTGTTCGTGAAGGTTGCAACCTTTCAGAACAATCATCTCCAACGGCGGGAAATTCAAATAAAACGATAAAGTATTTTAAATAAAACGGGTCGCGCGGATCCTAGTCGGGTTAGAATGTTTCGGTTAATTAACTAAATAATTGAAATGTTTTGGCCATTTAATTTAATTTAATTAATTAAATAAATAATTAAAAAGAAACTTTGTCCAAAAAATAATCTCTCGATCATTTTCCAAAGCCGAAGCCGAAGTCGTAGCCGTAGCCGTAGCCAAAGCCAAGCGAGCGACGAAGACAAAGGCACGAGGGGGGTCCCTCTATCCAACCCTTTTAACAACTAATAGAAGTGCTTCTCTATATAAACACTTCTATTTTTCTTTCCACTACCAATGAGGGAGAAATTCCTTTTTCCTAAAGTATAAGAGAATATTTTTCAATTCCTCTTTTTATCTTCCCTCCATTTTCTATTAACTCTTGCTATATCCAACAATAACATGAAGTAACATCACTGTTTTTTTCCTTCCTAAATAAGGTCGTGTTCAATATGGAGAAATATTTTTCAGTCTTTTCAGGTTCTCTTGCTATATCCAACAATAACATGTAGTAACATCACTGTTTTTTTCCTTCCTAAGTAAGGTCATGTTCAATATGGCTAAATGTTTTGGAAAATTAGTGACCAATAATATGAGTAAGCATAGTCATTGTCGTTGTTGTTTGTATCTCCCTAGAGATGTACTCCTTAGAGTTTGTTGTGTTTTCTTATCGAGTCATATATATACTATATATTTTGAATATTTCTTTATATTTGATAGTAACATAATATATTTGAATTAAGTTTCGATATAAAGGCAGTAAGAGTAGTGATTTTTAATTATTATCTCAATTTGTGGTCCTAATTAATGTTTGTTTTAGAGATATTTGACATTAAAAATTAATATTTTTCTTATTTTTTTTTTCATCCAATAATTAATTTATCATGGAAATGACGTGGTCAAATGATGACGGCAATAGAAGGCAGGAGATTTGAACGGAGTTGGACTATTTGAGGCATCATTTAAGAAACATCAATGCTATAATACAAGATGCTAGATTACACAGCAAGAGCGGAGTGGTGGATTTATAGATAACAAGACGTAATTCTTATTTGAGGAGAGAAACTGAGCTGGAAAATGAACTAGAGACTTATTATAACACCTTTTATCATAGATACATTTGATAATTTATTTTCTTCCCTATGGGGAGATTATAAGAATTGTTATGTTATTGGTTGATTGTTGCCGGGAGAAAGAAATTAAAATATATGCAAGAGAATAAATTTATTCTCTCTATATTTAAAATCCTATACCTATATGATGTGTTGAAGCATGTGTATGTTTTTCATTTTCTATAATAATTATCTTCATAAGATAGATGAAAGATTTGTGTACACAATAACAAAGCTCCTGTTGATGCTCATACATTTCATGAATTTTTATTTAGTTTTTAAGCTTTGTCTGCTTGAGTTAGTCTTCCACTTGTAGTCAGCCAAGATGAGGGTTCGCTTGGGGAGTAACAATGGTTCTCGAGTGCCAGCCACGTCCATGGTGTAGGCTTGGGTTGCTACAAACTTGGTTTTAGAGCATAGATTTCAAGTGTCCTAGGGTGTCTATGAAGTTGTGTCAAGTAGGATCTTATTTGTGGTTGTGAGGGCCCCTTTTCTATAAATAAGTGACTACAAACATCTAGGAAAAGTTTCCCTTCTTTCATACTCTTAATCATGCAATAGAGCTAAGTCATAGAGATTTATTCATACTCATGCATTTTTTAGATTCATTCGACTACCCATCATACTAGAGGTGGTTGAAAAGTAAAGTGTAAAGATCCTTATGGATGAGTTGTTCTTAGCAAGAGTCTTGAGAAAGCCATGAGACTCTAGATGGGCTTGAGAGAAGCCCAAGAGTAAGTTAAGTGTTCAGTTTCAGATGAATGCACCCATAATTTTATGAATCATGCATTTCTGCTAAAAGCGAGTCGTACTATTTTCCTTAAGCCTTGTTTCATTTGAGATCCTTATGAGGGGATATGTTTAGAGCTTGGGTAATATTTCCACCTGAAAAGGTAGCATGAGTTACGAGATCATGAGTCGTAGTAATGAAAGAGCCCAGAGTTAGAGGACAATAGATAGAGGTTTAGTAATCCTAGAAAGGGAGATAGTGTTTTGGAGAGCTATATTACTGTAGTCATGCACCCATCAAGTTATTGATGAGGAGTTTTCCCTTATGGGTAGAGTGAGAGTTGCTAGTTGAGATATGATAGAGTATATATTTGTTAACCAAAATAGAGTTGATGTTGATATGCCATCGTATTAGAGGAGACTAAAGTCATATGTTCAATAAGAGAGAAGAGTATTTATTAAGTGATAGATCTAAGCTAGACTTATGATTTGCTTGAGAGGGCCATGATGTTCAGAAGGTTATAGAACTGATCAAGTAATGAGGTATAGTATTGTAGGCGAGCAATCATATTGATATTCGGGTTTAGTAATAAACATTAAGCTTGAATTTGAGATGAGTGTCATGATGAAAAGAATGGCAACATGAGGGTGATGATGTTAGTCTTAAGATTATATCTAGAAGACTTGACATATAGTAGGTGAGGAATTGAGGTGATAAGCTGCAATAAATAGTAGTGGTACAAGTGAGAGACCCTAACCTTTATATAAGGGAAATGAAGCGTGGCTAAGTTACAAGAGTAACAGGAAGCATTAAGAGGTGTATTGAGAGGGTGCATAGTCAAAAGAGGTTAAGAAAAACACCTTAGAAAGAGGTGTTAGTACCTGCCTATTGAGAGTTCAGTAGTCATGAAATAACCTTCTCCCAAGTGTTAGAGTAAAAGAAGATGTAAACCAATTTAGAGCTAATGTAATAGGTCCATAGCTTTCAAGTGTCAGCTTTAGACCTAAGAAGGAGATGACAAGATGAGAAATCAAGTCAAGTGTTTGAGAGTAAGATAGTAATGAGTAATGAGTTGCAAAGTGTTTGGGGGATATTTTTTAGAGGTCCTTTTAGTAGTAGAGTGATGTTAAAAAGAAAAGGTTAATTATCTTATCGTAATGGTGATGATGTGTTTATTTTGTCTAAGGTTATTAATGAGGAGGAATAAAAAGATGAGGTTTTGTATGAGAAATAGTTAAATGGGAGCCCTTAGTTGGTTTAGAATAGAAATGCGGACCATTATAATTAGTATGACAAAGATGATAAGAGTAACCTCGTCTCATACCTAGTCCAGCCGTCATTCGAGGACAGATGATCCCAAGGGGGACATATTGTAACAACTCGCTTCTTGAAAGAACTAGAAAGACTTAGAATTGGAAAGAAACTATTTTTGGAAATAATCAAATTTAGTAAGTTTGACAAAGTTAAGCTAAGTATGAGTTTTGGGTCGACTTCAAACTAACATAACTCCTAGATCATGATGAGTTAGGTGTGCTACTAGATACAGTTGGAAATATATTTAAATTATCTTTCCAAAGCCACCGGGTTTGCTTAGTTTCAGTTCGTATAAGGGAGATATGTCTATTCGAAGTTTGGATGTCTAGATAAGGAAAGAAAAAATCAGATTTTAGAAGGGTTATTATGGTCTTTTAACTACCCAATTAATGAAATTCATTTTTGGTAATTAAGTTGGGCACAAAACTGATTGGATTCAGTTTTCTCTTCATGAAAATAAGTTGGGGTTTTGAGAGAAGAGAAAAGAAAAGGAGAAAAGTGGAGAAAAGAAGGAGAGGATCAAGGCATTTGTTGAGCTTCTTGAGTTTTGTCACAGATTTTCACCATGCGTGTGATCCATAAGAGGTATGTAAGCTTCCATTGTGTTGGTTTTGTTCACCCACATGCCAATTATGTTAATTTCAGCGTTAAATTCATTGTAGAAAGATGAAGGTTTGATGTTCTTGAATTGTGTTCTCGAAATTGGCTTTCATTTTTGAGTTAAGATGACATTGATGAGTTCTTCAGGAAATCAAGTCGATTTTACAGTTTTGTTTGATTAGATTCTTGGGTACATGTATAAGGTATCTAAATCTAAAGAGAAATTGAGAAAAAAAATATTGAATTTAGGTGAATTAGGATTAGAAAATGAGGAAGAAAAAAATTGGACAAGGAGCAGGTACCAGGTTCGTGATTTGTTCCTTCGAAGTGAAAAAATTTATCTCTGCATCGCATCGAGGTCACGGACTCCACTATTTCGAAAATTCAACCAAACATTTTAATAATCATCTCCGCGTCACAGACTTTCTCTCCAGACAGTGTTTTTCAATCGTTTCTCATGTTTAACTATCTAAAAACACTCCTAAACATCACGAGATATTTCCTATCACAAATCACAACCTTCAATTCATAAATAAAATTCAAGGTAGAGTTGAAAGTCAAGTTTTGAGAGTTCTTTCAAACATTTTTTAGAAAGTCCCTTTGAGTCTTTATGAGGAGTCTTCTACAATTTCTAATAACTTGTTTCAAGACTCGAGCAAGTGAGTATGATAATGAGGAGAATGTATTCATTAGTCTACTTTATCATCGAGAGATCCTTCATATCATGAACCATAACTCTTAAATTCATAATTCACATTCAAGAGAGTTAAGAGTAGAGTTCAAGAAAGTCTTTCAGTTCAATTGTGAATCCTTTGAGATCAACTATCGATTTGAGTTAAGTTTTAGGGAAGTAAGTATAAGAATGAGAAGAGTCGGATACATGATTTCCATATTGCTATGTAGACCCTCGAGTCAAGTCGTTCATGCCTATAAATTCTGCATGAACTTCATAAATTGAGTACGTTTGAGAGGAGTAGTATATTCTAGTTCTAAGTCTTGATTATTAAGTTCCTAACCCTTTTGAGATTATATTTCTAATCATGGAACTATTACATCTTACTCATGTAGTCCTTAAGTTGAGTAATTCATGCCTATAATTCTGCATGAACTATATGAGTCAAGAAATCTTGAGATGAGGAGTATCATTGAGTGATTGATTTGAGTTGATTATGCCTATAATTCCACATGAACCTTATGAGTTGAGCATTCTTGAAATAAGTAGTATAATTTAAGTTCTTGAGTTTTGAGTTGTTGATTTTTGAGTATCGAGTTCCTTGTATGGCTATTGAAAACCTTGAATTGAGTCGTTCACCTCCATCATTTGGCATAAACCCTATTTTGAGAATTCTTTTACAACTTTTTCTAAACTTGTTTTGAGACTTAAGCACTTGAGTTGAGAAATAGTAGAGTCGAGTTCATTTTCCTGGAAATGATATATGGGAAGTAAGTATTCTCAAGAGTAAATGTTTTCACATTTAAAAGAGGAGGAAACTGAGATAGCCAAAATAGTGTTGAGCAGATGTGTAACATCTCTTTTTAGAGAAAGATTTGGAGTAATAATCTCAAACCACAGAAAGAGTTATGTTCTTAAACATATGAGCTAAGTATATTTTAGGAGTTATATTGAGCACTGATATGGGGGAGAGTTCATACAACTCACAGCCCCCATAAAACATATAGCCGACGTGGGTATAAAGGTTCATACTTTTTAAATTATTCCTTAGTGCTTTTTTAGCAAAGACTAGTGGATCCACTTAGTTGAGAGGTCATAAACCTTGGCAAAGTATAGGACAGTTCTGGCAGCATGGGCGAGACGTTGTATCATCACATAGCTTATAGTGATGGTTGTCAGTTAGAGAAACTCCCAAAGAGTTATATTGTATTTTTATATACACACTTGGTATTACGTTATTATTCAATACATTGAATTGCTATCTACTATTTTACAGCTTTCCATATATATTACATCTTTAATTATTGCTTTCTCCTTGCGTATCATGAGTTGAATATTTTGAGTCGAGTATCTTATCCTTTAGTACTTTTGAGTTGAGTATGTTTGAGTAGTTTTGAGTATCCTTGAGTTGAGTAAGATTGAAAAGAGGTAAGTATGTTCCCTTTTTATCAAGTTCAAGCTTATGTTATGCTTTAGAATTCCCCTTACATGCTCGTACATTCCATGTACTGAGAAATTTGGCCTGCATTGTTTCATGATGCAGATACAAGTATTCAGGGTCATAACCAGGAGCTTCGTTGATACCACATGGAGTTTGAGTTAGCTATGGTGTGCCTCCTTGCTTCCGGAGGGTTCCACTTTTACTTTCAGTTATATTAGTTGTTAGGAGGTTGTGGGTCTTGTCCCGTCTTCCATCTTTGACATTTAGAGGCTTCATAGATAGACTGTAGAGTTTCAGAAGTCCGTTCATTTATTTTATTAAATGTTTTAAAGACTTAAGTTGCCTATTTTATGGCGAGTTGAATAATTTATTTTTATTTAGAGTTTTTCATTTGAGTTAAAGCTTTGTAATTGAGTTTCATGAATTTTTATTTAGTTTTTAAGCTTTGTATGCTTGAGTTAGTCTTCCACTTGTAGTTAGCCAGGATGATGGTTCGCTTGGGGACTAGCAATGGTTCTCAAGTGCCAGCCACATCCAGGATGTAGGCTCAGGTCATGACAATAATATCATTATTTATTTTGGGTTGAGCTCCCTACACCATTTCTCTAAAAAGTTTCTCACCATTGATCGATTTTGTTAGGTTTTATGTATTATCGGTTTGACTTATCAAACTAAAGAACATACAGGGAAAGTAAATAGAAATTAAATAAAGCTAAAAACTTGTTTTTGCTTCTAATTAACATGACAACCATTTGATAGGGGACTCTCTACCAACTAATCTAATAGCTCTTCGGGTATGCCTCCTACATGTCTTAAGAAGCAATGGTGCAATAGCACTGATAGCCAAAGCATTCCCCAGGAACTTGGCACTAATTTATTGCCTTCAAACTCATCTCTGCTCATTATCATAAGTTTTATAAAAAATTGACACAAATTAAAATAATATATAACAAATAATTAACCTCTTTTTAGATGAAGAGGTTCATATAATATATACTGATGAATGGAATGAATTTTGCATTGCTGAAAGACGAGTACTATGGATTTCTAATAAGATTTGGATAATTCTTCTCCTTTTCAACCATGTTTTAAGGTGTGAACTAAGGTCAAATCTTAATTCAACATGATATTAAAGTCAAGTCCGATTTGACGTAGAACATAATATATATGTATGAAAGATTATTAATATTAAATCATGTATTCATAACTTCAAAAGGGTATGTACCTTTGTTTGTTTCAACCATGAGAAGTATGAAAATGGCCAGAAATAAATGATTGTAGAAGAACCCCATCATATTTTGTAGAGAGAGAAACTAATTCAAGTGTGATTTTGTGTGCTATGGATGTGAGTATTTATAGAATTATTTCTTCATAAGATTCAAAACCCTGTTGCATTTTCTATTCTAGGGAGCATGTGTTATACTCAGTAGCGAAGCTAAGATTTTTATTTAAGGAGATTTAAAAATTGAAGAATAAAGTACACAATCTAGTCGAAGGAAGTTCAACGTCTACTATACTATACGTCTATATATACATTAAAATAGAATTTTATCTACATATAAATAATATAATGTTTCATTCGAATGGGGTTCATCTTGACCCTAAGTTTACTCCTCCGCCCCTAGATAAACTATTATTTCATTACCAAATAAAGGCATTGATGATCAAAAACATATTTGAAGTATCATTATTTTTGTAAATTTTGGACCTAAACTATGAGGTGTCTATCTATATTTCTTATTTGAACTATCTCACCAATTATTTATCAAAATACATGTTGAATTCAAATCTGATTAGACCAAGTATTTAAATACAATCGTAAAACATGTGTGACAACTTAATTTACTAATAAAATTCTATCCACATGGCCATATCTAACTCATTAGTTTCAAGATGTGTTTTGATAAATAGAATTGATGATAGATGTAATGACCATCCAGGTTATTTTTGAATTAATGCATTCATTTCGGCGTTTAGAGTGTTCCTATAGCAACCCCAAGTCATTTATTACTTGTTGGAACTGAATGTTCGGTCGCCTGATTGTTCGTTTGGGTTTTAGGCTCGTTTCCTTGTTTTGGAGCTTTTGAATCTTGAAAAGTTGACTTTAGTCAAAATATCAGGTGAACGACATCCGAATGGAATTCTAGCGGTTCCATCAGCTCCAAAATGGAAAAATTAGGATAGAATCATGGTCGGAATGAGTGTCGAGGCCTTCGGTGCGAGTTTCGGACCATTTGGCATTTTAGCCTTTGAATTTTTGCCTAAGGTTGACTTTGGTCAACAATCTTGGCAAATGCGCTTGGATGAAAATTCCGTTAGTGCGGTTAGTTTTGGAATGTCGAGTTTTGTCTAGAATGATCCTTCATTCGCTTCCCGAGGCTTCCAGTCTAATCCCAATGTTTGTTGTGGAATTTGGCTAAATATGGCATTTGGGATTTGGGACCCACTTTCAGTCAAAATCACCTCATATGGGAATTCTGAGTGCGCCATTGAGTCTGGAACGTCGAATTTAGTGGGGTTGCATAGCTCGTTTGGGCGCACGGGATTCTGAGCACCCCATCGGAGACATTATAAAAAATTGGAAAAGCTGAAATCTGGTGCAGCCCTTTTAGCGACTAGATTTTGGGCTTTTAACGACTGGATTTTGGCTTTTAACGACCGGATTCGTCTTTTAAAAGCCCATTTAAGCTTTTAGCCCTCATTTTCAACTGCGGTATCTTTATCTATAGAGATCCAAAATGAGTGATTCAATGCTCTAAATTGTGTGGTTTTTCCGTGCAAACTCAATGGTGTGATCGAAATGTGCTGGGAAGCTTCGTTTGAGGCATTTTCTTTGTTTTAGCTGTTGCCCTCCTCTTGACTCTTCTCTTTAATGGAGGTTTTGATTTCTTGAGCTATAGAGCTCCGGGTCGTTACAATAGGTTAGATAGAAAACACATTATGTAATAGTTCAAGTAAAAAGCTCAAAAGAAAATAATTCATCTAGTATTATTGTTTTTACCATTATCTCGTACTTCATTAATTAGTCAACTCTTGATCCTTCTATTTTAATTTCATCTAGTTGTATTTCTAAATCGGCAGAAAAAAAGATGGATTAAAAAGATTATCAGTATTTGACCCTCGAAATTATTACTCCTCAATCCTATTTAGTAATTCAAGTGGATAATTAATACAACTAATTAATTTTATTTAATAATCCAAATTGGTCACAATATGGGTGAAAAATAGATTTAAATAAATAACAACATTTATTTAACAGTAAAAAAGATTGATATTTTTTCCCAATTTATGTGACCCACTTGAATTAAATTTATATAATTCACAAAATTTATTCCACAATAATAATAAAAATATAGAGTGAAAATAGGCTGAGATATTATGTCACGCCTTGAGCCTACACCCTAGGCAGGACTGGCACTCGAGAACCATTGCTGGCTCCAAGCGAACCCTTGGCCTGGCTTACTACTCAGCAGAAGATTTTACTCAACAAAGATAAATTCTTGAAATAAACTTAGAATGTATAAAGAAACATTCACTAGCCAAAATGGCAACTCAAGTCTCAAACATCAAAACTGAAAGTGGAAAAGACTCATGAACTAACAATGTCTAACTGTCTATGAAGCCTTTAATAACTGGGATGGACGTCGATACAAGACCCACAACATCCTACTGAACTAGAATAATAAAATAGGTAAAAAGGGGGATCCTCTGGAAGCAAGGAGGCTCACTAATAACTCTAAAGCTCAACTGGATCAACAAAGTGCTAAATGTTGATCCTGGTTACCTTTATTTGCAGCATAAAAGATGCAGGCCAAATGGCGTAAGTACATGAAATGTACGAGCATGCGAAGGGATTTTTAAAACAGGACATAAGCTTGAAAATGGAACTGAAAAAACTTACCTAGTCTCCACTCATTTCAATACAATGCAGTAATATAAATTCAATATAAAGAAAAGCATTAAAACATATAGATAAAAACTTAATGTATTGAAAAAAATACAATAACAACTTGGTTTGTATATGAAATACAAGTAACTCTGTGTATATAAGAATACAAAATATCTCTGTGGGAGTTTCTCTAACCGACAACCATCACTATGAGTTGTATGATGATACAACGTCTTGCTTCACACTGCCAGGGACGTTCTTTACCTTGCCGGGGGTATAGAACCTACTACTAAGTGGATCCACTAGTCTATGTTAAAAGCATTAAGGAATTATCTAAAATGTATGACCCTTTTCTACCTATGTTGGCTACACGGTTTATGGAAACTTTGAATTATCTGAACTCAAACACATCCCCACATCAATTCTCAATACTACTCCCAAAACATAACTCTTCCTATGGTTTGATATTATTACTCAAAAAGTAGCTCAAAAGCTCTCTTGGAAATTGGTGTTTCCTCTCTTGTTTAAATGTGAAAACATTTACTCTTTGGGAATGCTTAGTTCCCATATAATCTTTTGAAGAAAATGAACTTCACTTTTTACTCTTATTCAACTCAATACTCAAGTCTTAAAACAAGTTTAAAGCATTTGAAAAAGACTTTTAAAAAGACTCTAAGAACTCTCTAGATTTGGCTCTTAACTTTTCTTGAATTTGAATTTATGGATTCAAGGTTATGATTCATGTTTATGGATGATCTCATGATGTTTAGACGTACCTTAGAATGTAGAAATCAACTAGAAAACATATGTATGATTCAAGGGAACTCAAACAGAAAGAAGTGGGAAAGGGTAGAGGACCTGGCGACCCTGGCGTACTGAGTGGCGCAGGGCGCCAAAACCTGGATTACAGAAGTAAAATCATGGCGTACTGAGTGATACGGCACCCCAGAGATAAAACTACAGAAGGAGAGTCGTGGTGTACTCAGTGGCGCGGCACCCCACCCCTTTTCCCATAAAACTTGACGAATTTTCTTACTCATTTTAACCCCAATACACCTAGAATCGAATGGTTTTCTCCTCAATAACGTAGATTCAATTACCCATCATTAGTGTACAAGAATCTACTAAAAACAACCTTAAAACTCATGTGATTAATTCAAGAACACATCAAAATCTCAAAAATCAAGATAATGAAGGAAACTTCAACAAAAGTCATCAAGAACTCAAATTCTTTACTTTCAAGAACGTAATTTCACTGAGCAAATCATGATTGGAGCGTGGGTGAACTAACCCAACTCTATGTGCACTCACATACCTCTTAGGGATCAAACCCTTGGTGAAATCCGCAACAATACCACAAGAACTTGACGAAATCTTGACTTTTCTCCTCTTCTCTTCTTGAACCTTTATCCAAAAACCCTAGCGTGAATTTTGAGTGCGTAAACTAAACCAATTCTGTTTAGACCCCTAATTAATTACTAAAATGAAATAACTTAATTTGGTAAGGAAAAGACCAAAATACACCTCTTAAATCCGGGTAACTTTCCTTATCTAGATAACCCGACTTCCAATGGGCATATCTCCCTCATACGAGCTTGAACACTACCAAACTCGATGGCGTTGGAAAGAGGATTCAAGACCTTTCATTTGATATCTTATAGGCCACCTAACTCATCCTAGACTGAAAGTTATGGCCATTTGAAGTTGACCCAAATCTCATATCTTAAGCTTAACTTGCAAAATTTCCAAATTCACTCTTTCCAAAAATAGTTCTTTCTAATTCTAGTTCTTTGAAACACCGAGGTGTTACATATTAAATAGAGTAGGTGTATAAATTTAGGGATGTCAATGATTTAAAAAAAAACAATTTGCTGAGCAATTGAATTTACTGAATCGATTTTATGTTTCTTCTTATAAAAATAAAAAACAAAGACTTATATAAATTTATAACGGTGCTCAAATAACTAGGTAAGATTTAAATTTTATAAAAATAAATCAAAAAAGATTAAAGCATACCAAATATATATTTTATATCAAGTTTAAATAATTATTTCGTGTAGGGTCTAGGACGATGAAATTGGCTATAAGTCAACACATATAATTCACACATAAATCTCAACTCCAACTTAAAACTTATTATGCTACTCTTATATTGATACTCAATCAATTAGTTCCTAGAACATATTGAATAACTAGCTAGTTTGTTGTGTTTGTTTCAAGTCATATATATATATATACACACTATATAGTTTTAATACTTCTTTAGAATCAATATTAAGATAAAATATTCATATTTATTCTTGATAT
Organism: Solanum pinnatisectum; assembly: GCA_035578085.1. NCBI lineage: Eukaryota > Viridiplantae > Streptophyta > Magnoliopsida > Solanales > Solanaceae > Solanum > Solanum pinnatisectum. Next base: position 534,279 of record JAWPEI010000046.1, read on the forward strand.
AAAGATAGTAAATATAGCAATTTTCAGCTTTCTTTTGACTTAAAATCCTGATCTAGTACTAAAAAAAAGGTTAAATTATGGGGGTTAAACTTATAATTTGCGCCAGTTAAAATTCTAGTGTATTTTCTATTAGAAATTAATGTATGAATATATTGTCACAACTAGCTAGATACATTTCCAAATTACAAATATTTCATGTTTGTTTTTTTATTCATGATAAAATGTTGATGAGAGTTTTAAAAAGTAAACTCACACACAAGACAATTTAGGCGTAAAACTCCAAAAATCAAAACACTTTAAATTAAGTGTAGTTTTGACTGTTAATTTTTCATTTTATGTTTCTTCAACACAAAGTTAATAAAAGTAATGATAGATAACGTTTGTCGAATAATTGGGGCAAAAAAAATAAAATGTGATAATATCTAATTTGGTGATTTTCATTTATTTGACTGAAGAAATTTGAATTTTTAATCATTTTCTTCATAAATAAGGGTAATTTTGATTTTCCCCACCATATTTAACATTGCAATGCTAACCTATTTTGTCACTTACAGTATCAAGACTACAATCCCTTATAAATACCCAATGGCTCAACATAAAAGTCAATTAAAAAAAAACTTTGCTATTATCATGAATTGTTATTACAGAGAGTTGGTTGTAAAAACTAATCTTTTTCTTTTGTTTTTTTGGTTTGTTGTCCAGTGACTAATTTACTGTGAAAATGGAATTGTCATCTAATGATAACGGTGAAAGGAAGCGCGAGATTTGCATGGAGTTGGAGAATTTGAGACATCATTTGAGGGACATTGATGCTCAGATACATGAGGCTAGATTAATTGGCAGAGCTGGAATGTTGGCTTTATTGATAACAAGACGCGAGTTTCTTTATTTGAAGAGAGAAGTTGAACTTGAGACTAAGTATAACATCTTTTATCGTAGGTACCTTTGATTGATAATTTATGTTCTTCCTTATAGGATGATTATTAGAATTATAATGTTGTTGGTTGATTGTTGTCGAGAAAATAAGATCATAATATATGCAAGAGGATAAATTTTATTCTCTCTAAATGTGAAATCCTACACCTAAATGTTGTGTTTGTGTTAAAACATGTGTTATTTCGTTTTCTTTAATAATTGTCTTCACAAAATGGAGATAAAATTTGTGTACACACTATCGTGCTTTGATACGCTCAAATTACACCTCCCTAAAGAAGTATAAGAGATCGTTATCAAATAAAGAACCCAACTTGTAGGTTAGGGTCGATCCCATGAGGAATATGGTTTAGACTTGGACTTAACTTACGATTATATTCATTTAGTCAACGTATTTCCGAGACAAGTAAGTAAAGGGGCGGGGGGGATTTGTGAAACAAATGTTTGATTGTAGTTAAGTAACAAGTGAGAAAAATTCAAACTTTGTTGTTATCAATGAGAGAAAGTAACTAGGGTGTACGTGTTCCCCATAAGATCATAACGCCGTAATCCTAGTAATAGTAATCCATTCTTAGTGTATTACATGCAAAGTGATAAGTTATGTATCTCTAAGTCCTTGGTCTGGTAACTAGAGAATTTCACCCTACACCTTGGTCCGCTACGTGTGTATAATTTACTAACCCTTACCTTTACCTCATATTAGAAATCACATCAATGTATGACTTAGTTTTCACCATCGCACCAATTGTCATTAGACTATTAGATAGTATCACACTAAATCTATATTGATAATTATTTTCTTATTAACTACCTCCTTGGTCCGGCAAGTAGCAACAAGGCGAGTTCTAACATTGGCCACTGTTAAAAAGACAATTAAACGAAAGAATTATCAATGCATGCAATAAAACTATTCAAGAATTACTTAGTTACTATTCATACTTTGTTAATTGCTCATGGTTCCCATAACCCTAGTTGTGCATTTAGTTACTCATAGTAGAAAGAACACAATTCATATTTTTAGATGAAGAAATCATGAACTTACGTAATGAATAGAAGAAACCCAGAATCTCAACTTGAATTTCAAAAGTCAAAATCTTCAAAACGAACTTAGGAAATCAAGAATTGCTAGAATTTCAAGTTAATCTCCAAAGCCAAAAACTAGAACAAAAGTAATAAGGTCTAACCCCCAAAAATGAGGTTTACATGCCCTATATATAGAAAAACAAGTCCCAACTAATAAGGAAACGAAATAAGGAAATAAAGTTTCTTGACGTGATTGCAGTTGATGACACTTTCGTGGTTTGGGTCTTTGGTAATTTTTCCACTCTTAAAATCTCCTCCTCTCAGTTGCAATTGACGGATCAGCAGGATGGACCGTGATTCAATCCACGGTCTATGGATCCTCCTATGTATTTTCATACTTAGAATTTTGAAACCAGGTACTGGAACCCTCTTCTCTGAATTATTTGATGGAGCTGCAGGACAACCTGTAGGTCGACCTAGGGTCCATAGTTTGTAGTCGTTCCACACTTAGTCAAGAATTCCCTATTTTTTCCTTCAAGCTTTGCCTATCCTTCTACGTTCACCATCTACGAGATGTGATGGGACCTACGGTCAGTAGGTCACTTCCATAGATCCCCTTTTCTGCATAATTCTTCAGTTGTGTCTCGATACTTCACGTCCGAACTTATTTCTTCCAAACATGATAAAAACACATTAAAACCATTAAAAAATGGCCCTAGACACACACAACTCTTAAGTCAAATGTATTAAAAATACCATAAACTCGTAGCACCCTCAACTTAAATTCGTTATTTGTCCTCAAGCGACGCACTATGACTCTAAACAACAGTAGTATAGAAGCAGACATTCAAGCACCAACAATCACATGGCTTTCTATCCCGACTCTATTTTTTAGTGCAAATCTTTTCTCTTAGACTCAACAAGCTAATTCATGCAGATCAAAATATGACAAAGATCGACCACTCAACACACAACATACAGTATTTCACTATCACCAAGGTACCAATTTTCCGAAAATGTAACTAGTGCCCTCACTTCAAATGAAATCCTTTTCACAAATAAGATATGAATTTTAGAATATTAGGATTCATTCAACACTCACGCTTAGAACTAACTTCAAGTACAGTTAGTGCTCAATACCATAGGCTTGCCATTATTTTCAATGCTTAGACTCTCCAAACTAGTTGCTAGGATTACTATAGGACTTTTCTTAGCTTGTAATGTAGGCTTAGGATCAGGTGTGGTACATTAAGGTACTTGTTAGTGACTTTCTCCTCTCCTTGACATTACATTGGCTATTTACCTCTTCCTTGACCTATTTTTGGCAACTTTTCATCTCAATTTCTTTCCCTTAACTCTTTTCAACCAAGGATGCAACTTTTAATTCTTTTACTCTTATTTCTCACTTTCTTCTTTTTCTTTTACTTTCTTTTCTTTTACTTCTTTTCACACTTTCCTTTTGCTTATTTTGCACAAAGTCACATCCTCTTTCATACTCTTTCCTCTTTTCAACACTAAACTCTTTTCATACCTTTTTTCCATTTGCTTTCCTTTTTCATAGCCACCCTCAACTTATGCATTTTGCATTAGTTGAGGTGCACAATGTTCGATGTCGGACCAGGGCCAAGATTAAGGTAGCTTTTAGGCTTAGCCACCCTCAACATAGGCTTTTGGCCTAAGTCACGGTGCATATGTCCAAGGAGGCACTGGGGCCAAGACAATGTTTTTAAGGGAAGGTGAGTTAGGTGAATCAAAAGAATTAGTCAATTTTAGGCTCAAATAATTGGATCAAAAGGGAATAATGTTACCATTTAGTTAGATCATTTTAGGCTTAAGTGGACTAATTTGAATAATGGCCTATGATCACTTCCTAACTTCTAGCCTAGATTATCCTAGCAGGACCAACGGGGCAAGTTCTAGATTGGCACAAAACTGTCTGAACAATCAACCATTCTCACACACTCTTGGCATATAGTTTCATTACCAGATTACCCAGTTCAAGTTTTAGCTTAAGTCATGAGATCAAGTTGGTTCTTTATCATGTCATACTCAGAGCCAGCACATTCAACTCATTCTAGCCTACATATTTTAGCACATATCACAAATTTTGGACGGGTATCATTTTTCACTCTTAATTATGCCATCATGCTTTATTCTTTCTCATGCTTCTACACATACACTCCTAAAACATGTCGGTTCAACAGAAATTAAAACAGTCTCTTAGGGAAGAAGAACATAGACAAGAAAACCCAAAGAGAGGATTATGAGTTGGGTTACTCAAACTTCACCCTATAACTCACAATCCATTTACCCACCCCCAACAAAATAGAGTGCAATTGTCCCCAATGCACAAAAAGTGAAGAGTAAAGGATTGGGTGAAGCAAACCTATAGCGCAATGCACCGAAGACTCATCAACAAATGGGTGGGTCCAATTTATCGGATCCCGCTGGAGCAACACTTGGTCCACTCTCAGTAGTGCTATCAATAACTCTAAGAGCACCATCAGTGGTGCTCACATTATCTCCCACAGCTGCCACAACCTCAGTAGTGGGCCTAGAACTCGAGGCTCCAAGAATACACTCATGGGCCCTCTGCTGACGCAAGTCCTCGTCCACAATGGAGGCTCTTCTACCTTGCTCATTTTTCTAGCACTCCCACTTCTTAATCCGTGCATCCTCAGTAGCATCAGAAATGTGACTGGAGCAGGGCCTCTTCCCTCGGCAATGTGTGGGCTCGGGCTGCATCACATCTTCTTTGAATAGAGTGTCTACCACTGTATCATCAACCAGTGCATTAGTTGTAGACTCTGGATCCTCTATGGGTGGGGCAAGGATGGCATCAAGGTTTGCCCGGAGACTGTGCAACTCCTTTTAGAAAGAGGAGAGATTTGTGGTAGGGGCTGGTTGCTTGAGGGCTCTCAACTCGAAGGCATCTAGGCGCTTATGAATGGCCTGTACCTTCTATTCCATCATGGTTTCCATCCTCTGCTCCATCCTATCCTCGGAATCTGCAATAGACTATTGCATCCATGGCTTCACATGTTGGAGCAGCGTGGCCATCTAAGCCTCTAATTTTTGAACTCGAGCTAAGGGCACAACAACAGCTCCTGAAAACGGGGTGGCTCTGGATGAGATAGGGCCTGACTGGCGACCTGAGATGGGGAGGCTGGGGCATCATCAGTATGGGCTGGAGGGGCAAGGTCCTCACCCTGCAACTTTTCCACATCAGCTACTAAATCTGCTCCTAATGGCGGCACCTCAAATTGTGGACCACGCCATGAGGCAGTTATGTTGGCCTCATCCCAAATAAGGTCAATGTCAAGGTTTTCGATCGTCTGTAGCAATTTGTCATAATTCCATATAGGCGCCCCAGCATCCCTGTACAATTGGAAGATCATACACGAGAAGGGTAAACTAGTGGTAGACCTGAATGCCCTCTCATGGATCTTTGCCAACAGCATGTAGGAAAAGTCTGTCTCGAACCCAGCTACCAAAGCTACAACTATCACCGATCTATCCCAAGTAATCGCATTATTGATGTTTGTGTAATCAACGACACAACTTCCGATGCAAGTGTCTACAATCGTGTAATAGTGTAATAACCCAACCAAGGGTTGGGGTCGAGTCCCAAGGGAGTGGGCATGAAAATTAGTAGTTAAACTAGAATCTTATTCTAATTAGTTGTAGTTTGACAAATTTGCAAAGAAAACAAAGTAAATTCGATGGGTGAGTGTCAAATATCGATGGGGGTTTTGTCACAAGATTAAATAAAAATAATAAAATATAAAGGAAATCAAGTATGGGGAGAGATTCTTGGGATGTGAACGCAATATATATTGGTATAAATCATTGGGTACATGCTTTCGATAGGAAATTTGCAAGATAATAGTGACTAGGCTAAGCTTTAGAGGGAAATAATTTCCCTTTCGGGCAACTTACCCCGTTTCAAATGGATTCCTCTCAAACACCCATTTGCCGTATGAAGGCTAGCCTACACCTTACCACACTTACTCTCTCGAGCTGAGTGTTAGGATATGGGACTAGAGCTCACCCTCTCGGACTGAACCTCATGTCGACCCACTCCTTAGGCCATCAGTCTAGCTGTCTTGCTTTCGCGACCTCTCTCTCGAGCAAGCTGAAAACACATGGGTAGTTTTGTATTTGCAACTACAAATCCATTAAATTAAACCACAACCACTAGGAGAAATCACCATTAAATTACATCTAACTTATCAGCAAGCAAGACCCAACAACAATCTTAACCCATATTCGCTAAATCACACCCTAAGAATTGGGGTTTTTAGCCACACATCAAGAAATAAGAAATTATACCTAAAATGATGTTGAAATCAAGTGGGAATAAGAAATTAAACCTTGATTTAAGCAAAGAAAGAAGAACAGAGAAGACCCACTTCCAATTTGGGGAAGATGAACTCCTTTCTTCTTCAAGTCCTCCAAAAACCCTCTCCAAACTTGAGAGAAAATATCAAAGCTAAAGTAAAAATTACAATAATGTTCAGACTCTCCTCCCTCTCTCCAAAACAAGTAAAGAGTTTGGTATTTATATACTTCAGAAAATAGTGTTGGCGGATCACTCGGCAAGGTTAGTCGCGAATGTCAAATGACTCAGCGATTTACCCTTCTTCTAGTTCATCCCCATTTATGCTTTACCTTCAGCATATGTGCATTCTGGATCATTGGGCGGTATACTTCTGCTTCGCGTAACTCATCGACAAAGCGTTGACTACTTCCTTTCATCACCTTTTTTATCCTTCTCCGTCAGAGCTTTGCGTACTGGTGCGTCCCTTTGGCGATGCTTATGCTTCAACTTTTTGTGCCTAAGTGTTCATGCTTCCACTAAAACTTCAAATACCTAAACTTAAGTGTTTTCATGAGATATTTAGACTAAATAAGCATTTGAGGACATAATTTCTAGTAAAATATAGCCCTAAATGAGTCCAATTTGTGGACTCATCAACACCCCCAACTTAAACTTTTGCTTGTCCTCAAGTAAACTCAACTTTAGTCGTTCAAAAAGGTTGTCTCGAACAGTGCTACACAAGACTAAATCATGAATGCACACAACAAGACTCAGTTTACTTATGCAAAGATCAAATGTGAACTCAAAGATTCATGTTGTGACTCACCAATATCAAAGAACCTTATGTTCACAATACTCGCTTCAAATGCAAGTTCAAGCTCAACTAAAGTGTTCGAATGCCCCCACAAAAAGAAAGATTCTATAATCACACAATGGTTGACAGTTTAAAGCTTCAAAATTAGATGCAGCGCTCACTCTCACAAGGAAGAACACAATGCATGCTTTCACTCATAGGTCTGCCCGTATTTTTCGATCAACATTTGTTTCAGCTCACTCAAGATCATAAATGTCTTTTCAAGGTTTGTAATGGAGTTGAGTGCAAAGGTATGGTCATTTAGGCTCGGTGACTTTCATCGTCATGAAATGTGGTACTCACAAGACTTCCTTTCCTTTTCCTTCATCATTCTCTTTAGTGCTCATAAGTCATCCTATTATTCATTTTCCATGGATTGTTTTGGAATCACATTTCTTTTGTACTTTTATTCCACAACTTTCTTTTTCATTCTCTCTTTTTTTATGGAGGAGTTCCATTTTCCTTAAAACCATGGGTAAAAGGAGAATTTTCTTGCACTTCTTGACTTCCCTTTTTCTTTTCACCACACCCCAACTTAGGCTTTTGGCATAAGTTGGCTATTCAACTAACCACAATTCAAGAGGATTATAGGTAGTGGATTAAGACAGGTCTAGTTTTCATCAAGTTTCTTCCAAAGAAAGGTGAGGCTCAAGGGGTGTTCAAAAGAGAATCAAACGCTGACAGGGTAGGTCACAAAAGAGGTATATGTCAAATTGGCTCACACTCTTAGAAGTTGCCTAAGATCATATCAAGAGATAGCATCAATTAGTTAACAAGACCAATGAGGCAAATTCTAGGATCTAGTATGCATGGTTCAAAGTAAGCTCATCACACAAGGCATCGATAATAATGTCAAACAAGACTCCACACTTTCGCTAGTGTGCAACGGTCATCACAGAAGATTTAATTTGATAAATGGCTAATCACAACGAGATGCAAAGAGTTCACATATTGTCTATGGAACAACATTTGGCCTCGTAGTAGCCACACATTCATGTTCGTTCGATTGAGAGCACTATTCAAGTCATCGATATTGATCAGAACCGAGGCTTAAATTTTGCAAGGAACAACCACATTCAAGAGCATATAAAGGGTGTTGAAAATGTGCGAAAAATTCAAAATTTTTTGGATCGGAAGGGTCAAAATCATTTTTTGTTTTCGTCATTTAAAAAAAAAGGAGCCGTAAGCTCAATCATCCATAGAAACAGATAAACACAATTTTAAACTAGAAAAACCCAAATATATACACAGAACATAACTTATCAACACAAAAGGTGTGGGCCTCACCCCACCAAAATAATAAGCGTTTGTCCTCAAATGCAAATAAAAGTGTCTAAAAGTAAAAATAAATAAGACAGAGAGAGAGGTAAAAAGAAGTCTTGTCTATGCAGTTTCTCTATCTATCGTGGTTTGAGTATGAGCATCTGTGCCCGATGCATCTATTTTTTCGCGGGTCTCAGTACCTAGAGTAGCCTCAGATGAACTAATAACGCCAGATCCACTAGGAGCTGCTGTGGAAGTCTCAGCTGGCATTGTCTGAGTTGCCAACTGCACAATTATCTCCACAAGATTCGGCAAGTCTCTAAATATGATGTCCTCTTGGCTCTCGCGCACTACCTCATTACGCACTGTTATTCTCTCCTCGTTGGTCTCTGTCTCTGACTCTGCATGCCCTACATCATCCCTCTGCATATCTCTGGTAGTAGCCGAAGGAATTCTCGAGGTCTCAGGAGCATCCTTGTCATCTAGTCCCTGCATTAGTGTAGTGAAGTCCATAGCATTCAAATAGGCTACGTCCTTCTTCAATAATGCTATTTCATCTTGTAATATTGAAACCTCAGGTGTCTCCCCTGTTTACTCTCCAAGCAGTGACTCTGGAAGTCAGATCATCAACAGTGGTCTTGAGAGGAATTAGTGTAGTCAAGATGGCACTGTCAATCATCCCTAGGATGGATCTCTCCAATCGCGTCGCCCTCATATCTGCTGAATAGGCCAGATGCCCTATCTTCAGGATCATGGCATGAGTGATCCTGGTAGGCTTGGACGAAGAGGAGGCACCTGGAGTCTGTGAAGGAGAAGAAAGAGCGGGTATACCTGAAGGCTCCGAAGTCGGTGTAGACGAAGGTATTTGTGCTGGTAATGAGTCAACATCGACCTCTCGAGAAGTATCTGCTAGAGCTGCTCTCATACGATCAACCTCCTCTCATGTGAACTCGGCCTCTATACGTCGGATATCTATGGAGGAAGCCTAGGTGACCTCTATATCGCTAGCAGGATCTCGGGGTACTCCAGCACGCCGGCATAACTCGGTGATCAAAACAGGGAAAGGCAGAGACGTCTGCGTCTGTTTGGCTCTCAAAGCCATCTCTTGTGAGACTAGCAGTCCCAAGTCGATCCGCCTCCTAGCCATAATAGAACCAAGGCAAGCCGCCTTAGGATTACGCAGAATGGAATCATTCTGGGATGGCATGATAGTGCTGCTGATGAAGCCAAACCAATATCGAGAGGCAATGTTCATGTTCCTCTTCTCAATCGCAGCTCCTGCCTCTATCCACCTCGGGGTGGTGTTAGAGATCATAGGATCTAACCAACCCTTCAAATTATCCAGGGATGGAACAATAGGCAAACCTTGGTAGGGCAGTACCGAGTGCAGTAGTCAACCTAATACAACATTAATATGATCACTGTGACACTCCACCTCCTTGCCTCTAACCATAAACGACTTCACCGGTCGAAACTCACTAGCTTTCTTCTTATTCTTTGGGACTAACTCTCCATAGGCTAAGTAGAATTCCCAAACTCATGAAGGAATGTAAGGGCTCTGTGGCCTAGTGAACTGCTCCAATTCATGATATCTGAGTGTGTCAAGCACCTCAAGGTGCTTGCCATCCAAGCCCTCCACAGATAGTAACTTTTCTTCTAGAATGGTTCGTAAACCATCGCCTTTTAATCTACTCAACAACCTGCGTGAGGTGGAGCTACGGGAGTGCAGGGGCCACTGGAGGTGGTGCTGGAGTTGGCACTGTTTCAGTAGTTGGGTGAGTGGCAGCTAAAGGGGTTCCGATAGATGTGGGCTGAGCTCTAGCCTTGAGTTCATTCCTTTGATTTATCAAAGGTTACTCATCATCTGGCTCAGAAAAAGCTGGTTCAACCTTTGTGCCCTTCCTAGCTATGTTCTCTTTTCGTTTGCCTTTATCTCCCAATTGGAGGTCATCCGTTTTTCTCTTTGGAGGGTTTGATCCTCCTTTATTGTTCGTAATGCCTTTAACCTTTTTCTATGGTTGCTCGATTAAATTGGTGCGTACAATATCTTCAATGTTAATTAAATCAGATTTGAAAAGTTAGGTGGCAAAGTATTCTAATTTCGAGCACAAGTCCCAAACTAAAGTAATTCTAAGTTGAAGAAGATGCTACCTTAGTGCGAGTTTAGGAGATTTGTGAGTGAGGGAAAGTGAAGAAGTTGAAGTTTTGAATCTTTTGTCCATTATAAACTGTCCAGTTAGTGCTCGTTCGGCGATGTTAGTTTCAATCGCCGATCCGCTCAACAGTTCGTCGTGTGGTCCCTCGTCTCGCCGATTGTTATAGAATTGTCAATTTCATGATCAAGATAGTGGTCTAAGTGGAGATTGCCGACAAGGTCGGCGATGTACCAAACTGCTTCTCAAGGTCACTGAATTTTATAGGCTCTAATTTAAACTTGAGTTGAGCCAAACAGCTGGTCAAGTCAGGCACACCGACCTGTTCGATGATCCGTCGACTGACCATTTTCTCGCCAATCTGTATGTTTCACCACTTTCCTCATTCAAAACTACACCACTAACATACTATTATTTATAAAAGTAAATTTAAGCAATTAAAACCTTGGGTTACCTCCCAAGAAGCGCCTTATTTAACGTCGTGGCTCGACGCGAGTCCTTACTCACTCCTCATTGGTTGTGTTGGCCTAGTGTTAATAGGTAACCGCAATAGTTCGTTTGAGTGAAGAGGAGGCATTGCATAATTCAGAAGTGTCCTAATCAGCTGGATCGATATAGAATGAGAGCCAACCATTTGATTCAACAATTCAATACTCTCTTTCATCTTTTCCAACATTTGATCTTGTTTGGTGATCTTTTGGAGAATGATTTAGGGTGTGTCCTCGACACGGTTGTTCTCCCTACCTCTAGACTACTTCCTCTCGTGAGGAGGTATGTACCTCCCTTAACTCTTGCACTGGTTTTCCACCTTTGTTATTTTGGTGGCCAACTCATGCAGCTAAGTTACTAGTGTGGGTAATGTGAAGTCCCTCTCGACTTCTTGCTTCATCTTAGCCGAGTTGCCACCATTTCCCTTAGCCAGGCTCAGGGAACCTACCTACACAAACAAATTTAAAGAAAAACAAAACTAAAAATAAGGTTAGTAAACTACAATTATTGAAAGCAGAATTTGACTTAAAACAAAAACTTTCACGTAACACCACTCCCTAGCAGCGGCGCTCTTAACCCATATTCGCTAAATCACACCCCAAGAATTGGGGTTTTTAACCACACATCAAGAAATAAGAAATTATACCTAAAATGATGTTGAAATCAAGTGGGTATAAGAAATTAAACCTTGATTTAAGCAAAGAAAGAAGAACAAAGAAGACCCACTTCCAATTTGGGGAAGATGAACTCCTTTCTTCTTCAAGTCCTGCAAAACCCCTCTCCAAACTTGAGAGAAAATATCAAAGCTAAAGTAAAAATTACAATAGTGTTCAGTCTCTCCTCCCTCTCCCCAAAACTAGTAAAGAGTTTAGTATTTATATACTTCAGAAAATAGTGTTGGCGGATCGTTGGACGAGGTTAGTTGCGAACGCCGAATGACTCAGCGATTCACCCTTCTTCTAGTTCATCACTATTTGTGCTTTGTCTTCAGCATCTGTGTTCTGGATCATTGGGTGGTATACTTCTGCTTCGCGTAACTGATCGGCGAAGCGCCACTACTCCTTTCATTGCCTTTTTTACCCTTCTCCTTCAAGGCTTCGCATACTGGAACAAAGGGCAGAGTGCGTCCCTTCGGTGAATCGCCAAGCATGCTTGGCGATGCTTAGGCTTCAGCTTCTTCATTCTTTTCAGCCTTTTTGTTCCTTTTTGCGCCTAAGTGTCCATGCTTACACTAAAACTTCAAATACCTGAAACTCAAGTGTTTTCATCAGATCTTTAGACTAAATAAGTATTTGAGGACACAATTTCTATTAAAATATAACCTTAAATTAGTCCAATTTGTGGACTCATCAATTATCGGCCTTAGTGGGCGATACCTTGTTCCGAACCAAGAGCCAGAAGAACATGGCTACCAATGTGAGAGTGGCATTCTTGATGCTTAAGCCCAGGGTGGTGACCCACTTTGCGCGCTCTTTGTCAGTAGCAATATACTATACCAACCAGTGTAATACAGTCTCCCTTTTCTCTGCACTTTGCTGGAACTCCCCGCTCCACATGATGTCCCATCTGTAGTCAAACTCGGCCGTATTGAGTGCCCAAGTGCGGCCAGGGCAGTAGAAGAAACGGTGGATGGTGGTCTCAGAAATACCCTTAGAAAATCGGCGCACTAGTGTTGCCATGAGTGGGCTCTGGGCTTGGTATTTTTGTGAATACAACCTTGGAGGGTGGCTGCGTAGGAAACATAAAACTCCCTTATCCACTCGCATTTGTGTTGCTGAAAGAGCCAGTAGATGTCAGGTATGGTGTGAAGACTCACCATGAGAACTCTACGCTCTTCTATGACAAGCCGATCCATCTTTCCTTTTTCATTTAACATCCTGGCATCCCTGTAGATTTTCCATTAACCCTCAAAGTACCATCTGTTAGGCTCCTCAACAATCGGAGAAGGGTCGGCGTTTGGTGGCACTGGAACCTCCCTCGAACTAGTAGCCTCATTAGACGAGGAGGCCCTACCATGTGAACTCAAGCCTGTTACGGAGCCAGAAGCAATCTCAAAAGCAGAGTGGGACTCAGAGCCGGAGGCAGTGCCAACCGGTGATCCGATCAGTGTATCCTCCTCCTCAGACTGGGAGGCAGTGACTACGTCGGGAACCACCTGCTTGTATTCGGTGATGTCCTTCCAATGGGGGACATAGGTGATGTCCTTTGTCGATTAGCCGATGGATTGGTGTCGTTGATTTGGATCTACCCTTTGCAGCGACGGCTAGAGCTTTCTTCGGGGCCATGGTACCTGTAGAGGAAGAATTAGCACCAATATAAAATAAAAACACACTCAAAATTTTTTTAGAACAACGAATGAACAAAACGAAAAACTAATTTTTTTTCCAGACAGTGGCTTCAGTAGCCACCTACGGTCCGTAGGTTGAGCTACGGTCCGTGAATCCCCACCGTAGGTTAGAAGTCCCAAAAAGTTGGGCTCTAATGGGAACCACGAATATGCAGAACGGTCCTTAGATTGACTTACGAACCGTAGTCCACCTCCGTGGTTCCACACTTAGTGGAATTGCTATGTGCCACAGACCACAAACCTGATCTACGGTCCGTAGACGGGATCTCGTGGATCAAGTCATTGCCAGGTAGTCAACATGGCTCATGTTTAAACCCATTTTTGACAATTTCAATCATTCATCCTAAGTCTAATCATGCATGTCAATATAATTTATGATAGTTTGTCATCCCTAGGGCTCCAATTACTCATTTTTTAACATGTATTGCATAGGAAACTAGGAAACCTAGGTTGAAAATTTCATTTAGACCAAAGTATCACCAAAGTTATTTCATTACTAAGACTACACAATCACTATATATCGTCCCATTGGTGTTTCTAACATACAATTCATTTGGAACACATACAATTTCACACCTAAGGTCAAGATCCATTTCCTGACATTCAATAACAACAATTAACCGAAATTCAAAGTGAAGGGTAGTCGATTACCTTACAAGCAAAGGAAGTGGGTGATGTTGTGATGACTTTAGACTTCCAACAACTTCTTACTAGCTTTTTCACCGAACCCGGACATCAAAACCTCTAGGAAATGGGGAATAAATAATTTGGGGGGAGAGGAGAGTGAATTCAGAATATGGGGGAATGAAGGTGGAGTGATTAATGGGATATGGTAGTAATATGAAGGGATTTTGGGAGAGGTGGCATTTTCTAATAGTTGGAGGCAGTTTTGGTAATAGGGGGATGTTTTAAAAAAATGAAGTGTTTTAATAAAAAGGGTTTCTAGTCGGGTCAGGTAGAAACTAGGGTTTGGACTCACGAGACCCCATCTACAGTCCATGGGTCGACCTACGAACCGTAGATGGGGTCTGTAGGTCACTTTTTTACTTAGAAAAGTTAGGGATCCTACCTGGGGTCTATGGATACCATTCACGGTCCGTAGTTTGACCTACAGACTGTTGATGGTCTCTGTATACCTCTACACCAGACATTTTCTGCAGATTTTGCTTTTCGATCCTACACATGTAGCAACCGTTAGGCCTTTCTTTTTACATTTTCTGGACACTTTGTAGACACGGACCCTATGCTATATTTAGCCAACACTAAAACAAAATTAATGCACCTATCTAAAGGAATACAAAAAAGCAAATAAACAAAGAAAACTACTAAACCAAAAAGAAAAAACCTATAGTTGGCTATCTTGGGTTTAGAGCTTTGCTAGCATAGTAAATGGGATGAAGAATATTCTCTCGCCTTTGTCCCAATACCACACCAAGCACCACTCCACTCGCATCACACATTACCTCAAATGGTTGTCCCCAATCCGATAAAATAATGGTATGTGCAATAACTAGCTTTTCCTTCAACTCTCCAAATGCTCTCAGACAAGCATCACCAAAATCAAACTTATACTCCTTTTCGAGCAGTTTTCACAATGGATGTGCAATTTTGGAGAAATCCTTGATGAACCTCCTATAGAAACCTGCATGCCCAAGAAAACTTCAAACACCTTTAATAGAGATAGGTGGTGGAAGCTTTTCTATTACCTCAACTTTCGCTCTATCAACCTCAATACCCTTCTCAGAGATCCAATGACACAAAACTATCCCTTCTTTTACCATGAAGTGGCACTTCTCCCAGTTGAGCACAAGGTTGCACTCTTCACACCATTTAAGCACCTCGGCCAAATGATCCAGACAATGATTAAAAGAGTCACCTACCACAGAGAAATCATCCATAAATACCTCAATAGTGTCCTCCACCATATTAGAAAAATATCGACATCATACAACGCTAGAAGGTCGCTGAAGCATTACACAACCCAAATGGCATCCGTTTGAAGGCGAAAGTCCCATAAGGGTAAGTGAAGGTTGTCTTCTGTTGGTCTTCCAGAGCTATAGAAATCTGATTGTAGCCCGAATAACCATCAAGAAAGTAATACCAACCCTTACCAGCAAATCATTACAGCATTTGATCTATGAACGACATAGGGAAGTGGTTCTTTTTCTGTCCAAGCATTAATTTCCGGTAGTCCATGCAAACTCTCCATCCAGTCATAGGCCGCATCAGAACAAGCTCATTTCTCTCATTAGGTACCATAGTAATCCCACTTTTCTTGGGCATACACTAAATAGGACACATCCAACTACTATCTCCAATTGGATAAATAACTTCAGCATCCAACCACTTGATGATTTCCTTCTTAACTACCTTTTGCATAGGCGGATTTAATCTTCTCTGGTGCTCAATACTAGGCTTGTGATCTGGCATGAGTTGAATTTTATGAGAACAAATGCCAGGAGGGTTCCCAATAATGTCTGCAATAGTCCATCTAATAGCCCGCTTGAACATTTTCAACACGGAAACCAATGACTCAACTTGTGCCACATTCAAATCTGTCGCAATGATGACTGGTAAAGTACCATCTCTCCCTAAGAATACATACCTCAAATGTGATGGTAGAGCCTTAAGCTCGAATTTTTTAGCCACATCAACAAATGGTCTAGCAGGTGGAGAGTTGTAGTTCTTCATGTCTAACTCCAATCTCTTTGGTTTGGAACGAAATTCCAACCTATCAAGTGCGGCAACCAATTCATCATAGTCTTCAATACCATCACTATCAAAGTTCATCATTACCGCTGCTTGTGCATCAACAGCCAACCTCTCTTCAATAGGCACCTCAGAACCACTCTTTATAATATGCGTCACCACAAATACCAATTTGAGCTCACTATTCTGCTTCATGGACCTACAGATATTGAAAGTTGCCTCTTCATTATTTAGTATGAACTTTATCTGCCCCTTTTCCATATCGACCAAGGTCGCCTAGTGGTAAGGAATGGTCTCCTAAGAATGATGGAAACCTTAAAATCAACCTCACAGTCAAGAATCACAAAAGCCGCTGGAAAGATAAACAACTCCACTTTCACTAGTATGTCATGGAGCACGCCAATAGTTCTCTTCATAGTTCTATCAGCCATGAGCAACCGCATCGCAGTCGGTTTTGGATCTCCCAAACCCAATTTCTTGTAAATAGACAATGGCATCAGATTAATTCTAGCACCCAGATCACATAGCTCCTTATCAAAATGTAACAACCCGATGGTACATGGAGTAGTGAAGGAACCGGGATCATCCTTCTTCTGCACAAGGGACCTTGTAGCAATAGCACTACAATGTTGCAACCTATCATCATCTTCAAAGTTTACAGCCCTTTTCTTAGTCACTAAATCTTTCATAAATTTCGTGTACCCAGGCATTTGCTCCAAAGCTTCTATCAATAGAACATTGATGGAAAACTGCTTCAACATGCTAATAAACCTTCAGTATTTGCCTTCTTCAGTCTTCTTCACTAACCTCTGTGGGAAGGGAGGTGAAGGTCTAGGCATTGGAACAACTTTCTAGGTTATCTCCACTTCCTTCTCTGTCCCATTCTCTAACACTCCAGTAACCTCAATCACATCATCTTCTTTACTAACCTCAACTTCAACATTAGACGGCATTGGTGGATCAATGGTCTGCTTACCCCCTCGAGTGGTGACTGCCATACAATGCCCATCATTCTTTGGATTTTTGATGGTGTTGCTAGGAAGTGTGCCAAGCTGACGTGGGTTCACTATAGTTGACAACTAATTCATATGTTGCTCTAGTTGCTTGATCAACACTGCATGGGCATCAACTTTTTTACCAAGACCAAACAAGTCATTTCACGTCTCCTTCATATTCTCATCAGTTGAATCAAACCTCTTCATCATCTTCTACATCATATCCTCAATTCATGTCAAACTACCCTTAACTTCCCTATTACGAGATTCTCGATTCTGAGGAGTAACATAAGGCCCAACCCAATTGTTTCTATTGCCATGGTTGTTTCGGTTGTAGTTATTATCATGGTTGTAGTTCCCATCCCGAACATATTGACCCTCTCGATTGTAGTTGCCATAGTTTCGACCTTGGTTTCCTTGACCTTGGCGCCAATTATCCATATTGGAACCTTGGGCGTTGGCTTGGAAACCCCCCATCTGATCATTTACCGCATAAGTATCCTCTTCAATGTAGCACTCCTCAACCGATGGTGGATTTCTAGTCAAATAATTAACATCATTTAACTTTTCAGTACCTCCGCTCACATGCTTCAACACCAACCCCAGTTTGATCCTAATCTGATCCATTTCCTCATGAATCTCAACAGCAGATTGATTAGTTGTAGCTTGAACTGCAAAGTGTTTCTCCTTGTATCTGACTTTCTAGTGCTCCAAGTTTTATTGTTCCAGGAAATA
Organism: Solanum pinnatisectum; assembly: GCA_035578085.1. Taxonomy (NCBI): domain Eukaryota; kingdom Viridiplantae; phylum Streptophyta; class Magnoliopsida; order Solanales; family Solanaceae; genus Solanum; species Solanum pinnatisectum. The sequence goes on from JAWPEI010000046.1 coordinate 552,100, forward strand.
TTCTCCAGTTTCTCAGCAATCTGCTCAAAAGTGCACTCACCATTTGAACCTCCCACGATATTATCAAGCACCGTATTACTATTGTCATCTTGACCTCAGTAGAAGTATTCATTCATCATCAATACAGTGAGTCAGGACACCTGTTATGAAAGCAGTGAACATGTCCCAAGAACTACTCACAAACTCTCCAGGTAGTGCTATGAAGTTGTTGAGTTTATCTTTGTGGTTCAGCTTCTTTGACACTGGAAAGTATTTTGCAGGAACACATCAGTTAATTGGTCCCATGTGTAGATTGAGTTATGAGGAAGCTTAGTAAACCACACAGCAACATCGCCAGTCAATGACAGAGGGAATACTCTTAATCAAATGATATCCATGTCCAACTCCGGTCTACCCACACAACTCTTGCAAACACTCCTAAATTTGGCCATATGCCCATGTGGATCCTCGGATGCCAAACCAGAGAACAAACCCTTGGTTGTAAGCATCTGCATCAGACTGCTAGTCACCACAAATGTATGCCTCGGAGGTAGAGGGGGTAGAACAAGAGGTCCTTCATATTCAGTGGCATTAAAGTTGACCCTATAGTTATCACGCAGTCTTGGTCCTAGTGGAGCCTGTACCCTCAATGCATCTCCCAGTAGATTCTCACCCTGAACTTGATTATTATCATCACCAACCCTCAGAGGCTGCAACTCAACCCTATCACCTAAATCTCCTCTAATAGGACTAACTAAGACTCCGTGGTTATTCATTATTCGCAAAGTTCTGTTCAATTCTGGATCGTAACTCCGTGTACTTGGCATACACTACAGTAGGAACCTGAGAGAAACAAAAACAAAAGAAAAAGTAAAATTAGGAAATAATTGACCAAAGTTCAATAATGTAGTTAAATTTAATCTAAAAGCCTTATTCCCCGGCAGCGGCGCCAAAATTTGATACTCTCAAATTACACTTCCCTAAAGAAGTATAAGTGATTGTATCAAGTAAAGAACCCAACTTGTAGGTTGGGGTCGATCCCAAGAGGAATATGGTTTAGACTTAAACTTAACTTATGATTATATTCGTTTAGTCAACATATTTCTGAGACAAGTAAGTAAGGGGGGGGGGGGGATTTGTGAAACAAATGCTTGATTGTAGTAAAAGGTCTAACCCCCAAATATGAGGTTTACATGCCCTATATATAGAAAAACAAGTCCCAACTAAAAAGGAAACGAAATAAGGAAATAAAGTTTCTGGACGCAGTTGTAGTTGACGACACTGACCTGCGGACCGTGGACTGACCAACGGTCCGTAGGTCCCTTCCGTTATTTGGGACTTAAGAAATTTTTCCACTCTTAAAATCTCCTCCTCTCAGTCGAAATTGATGTATCAGCAGGACAGACCGTGATTCAATCAACGGTCCGTGGATCCCCCTCCGTAGTTTCATACTTAGGCTTTTGAAATCAAGTACTGAAACCCCCTTCTCTGAATCATTTGACGGAGCTGCAGGACGGCTTGTAGGTTGACCTACGGTCCGTAGTTTGTAGTCATGGTTCCACACATAGTCAAGAAATCCCTGATTTTTCCTTCAAGCTTTGCCTGCCCTTCTACGTTCACCATCTACGGGACATGACTGGACCTACAGTCCATAGGTGACTTCCTTAGATGCCTTTCTATGTACAATTCTTCAGTTGTGTCTCGATACTTCCACATACGAACTTATTTAGTGCAAATATGATAAAAACACATTAATACCCATACAAAATGACCCTAGACACACAACTCTTAAGTGAAATGTATTAAAAATACCGTAAACTCACGGTATATCATGCTTTCAGGTTCTAGTTTTTTTTTCTTTTTTATTACAATATGTTAGTTTTCTTGAAGAGAATATCTAGCAAGTGCTTTATCTTTCTCAATTCAGGCATGAACATTCTTGAATTCAGGCATGAATATTTTTTTAAAAATAAAATGTATATATTGAAAACTACGTTAAAAATACAACAATTACAATACTTGATAATTCAAGGTTTTTGAATGACTTAGAAAATAAATTGCAACAAAAAAAACTTAATTGAATCTCAATAATTCAAAAAATAACACATAAATGAAGACAAAATTAAGCAGTGTACAAATAGTAATTTATTCAGGACTACATAATTAATGAGTTTGTCAGTGTAATGTATTGTAGTTATGATATGTATTAATATCTTTCTGACATCTTGGTTATAATATATATATATATATATATATATATATATGTATATATGTATATATATGAAAGTCAAGAGGCGGGGGGGAGGGGGGATGAATTAAAATTTCTTTAGTCGACTTCCTGCAGTAGTTAGTCAGCTTCACCTACACGTTAGTAAATCAGATAAACAGAGATAGTAAATACCGTAAGTAAATAAAATAAAGAATTTTATACTAGTTTGGAACACATGAGTGGTGCCTACGTCCAGTTCCCTTGGGTTTCAAGGGTTTCCTTAAAAGCAATTGAGAACTTGGTGGGTTACAGAAGGTTCTTGCAAAAGTTCCCTGTCTGATGTGCAAATCAGATCTGCTAGTTGACACAACCTCTACTTGTATAACCTACCCTCAAATCTTTCTTTTTCTTTTCTTTTTCCATTGTATGCTCTCAAGTATACAATGCTTTTATGAAAGATAATAGAAGACAATCGTGCAAGTTCAAGTGAATTGTTTAGGTTTCTATGACAATGACATTAGTTTAAATAGGTGAGGAATCTTTCTCTTCTTAAGGAAAAACCCCATGGGATTTTCATTCAATCAAGGATTTGTAGGGATTCCTTGATGGAGTCTGATTTGGATAGGATTGTAATCATGTCCATATCAAATATGTTCATGATATCCTTCCTTCTTCTGGTGAGGTGTCTTCACAGTTGGATTTGCTATATCTTCCTTCATTGCAGGAGACTTGCCTTCAGGGTTGGATTTGTTGTCTTCCTTAGTTGCTGGAGATTTGTCGATTCTCAAGAGTTTGAAGATCTGGCATGGCTGTCTTCCTTGAATTATAGGGATTTTTCAATCAATAAGATCTTTGCTAGCTTGGATTGTGGAATATGATTTGATCCTTTCTCTTTCACTGTAGGCCTGGGTTGTGAAACATGATGTTACTGTATTTCTCATGAGTCTTCATCTGATCCTGTATGTGAGATTAGACTTGTTGTTATTTATCAAAAGACTTTAATGCTTAGGAGGCTAACAATCTCCCTCTTTTTGTTAATGACAATAAGTTACAAAAAAATAATTTGGATAGTTAAGAGAGTTGTGAAACTTCCCTGAGGCTCCCCATGTCTTCTTGAGCATTTGTGGACTTGGAGAGTTCCCCAACGCTCCCCCAGACTAGAAGGCACTTGTATCTATTGAATATTTTTGTAGGAGATTTCTCCCTTTTTGGCATAACAAAAAAACAATTGAAGATAAACAGGACAGATAATAGCATAACAGGAAAAAAACATGTAGGGAGGTGCATAGTCCACCTCTTAGGGTACAAAACTAGGATGTTTTAGGGACACACCCCTATTGAAAATATAGTCCAAAAAAATAGTAAAGAGAGTCAACAATCACCGAGAAAGTACTTCAGAGTATTGAGCACGTTCCAGCAGAAAGTATTGTAAGAGTGCTCAACATTTCTAGAAAATGAGGACTGAGAAGTCTGAATGGTCAAAGCAAGATCTGTGTTGGAGGAGCTGACTCCCGACTTGATAGAGCCGACATGCGTCATCAATTTATGCACCGTGGAGATCCCATCCTGCTTGAGACTAGTCAACGCTAAGTGTAATTTACCAATGTCAGTGTTGGTATCTTTGTTGAGGCAGACAAGTCTGTCATTAGTGCTGAAGAGTTTCTCCAATCCTTCATCCAACACAGTCAATTGTGCCTTAATTTTATCAAGATCCTTCAATAGAATGGCGGTAGATTCTGCAGAGATCTGTGTAGTTTTGACAGATTCATTTCTAGCATTTAAGGATTCCTTCTTAAGCCAAGTAGTTCCAACTAGTACATAGCCCATACTTGAGAAGGTACGAGTATCATAGGTGGCGATGATCTCGAGAGGGTTAAAAGAGGAAAGATCGATAAGGCGATCTAACAAAATATGAGAAATTAGGAGTCCATAGGGCAGACTAGCAGTCCCACTAGGGTCAGTTGCACTTTCCAACATGTACTCTTTAAACCAGGTAGCCCAATTGATCTTATATTTCTTCAGCAAATAGTAGAGAACAAAGATATCACGTGTGGTGATGTTACTGAGAGACTCATTTCGAGGAAGTAGAGTTGTAGCCACAATATGAGCAAGGATACGATTTTCAAAACATAAAGACAAAGTTCCAAAATCAGATATGTGAGAGCCGAGTTTAGCCACGACCACCTTGGCATCTTCCACAGAAACTTCAAAATCAGAGGGCCAAACACCATTCATAAACGGAATATCCCTAAAAACTTGGTACCAAAAACATCTTCCAACAGACGATCATTCACTACAATATGACTACCCAAAACAAGGATTTCTAGTTCTCCACTGTCAGGCGAGATGCGGAGATTTGCATAGAAAAATCAAACATCATCTTGATATAAATCATTACCACAGAGACTAAATAACAGAGCATGTTTTTTAGCTTTTAGAAAGGTAGCGAGAGAGCAGTGAGAGTTCTTCAGTTGACAAATGATTGATAACTCGTTTGGGGACGATGGGTTTGCTCTGGAGTGCTTCAAACTTGACCTTTTGTTCAACTCCCTAGAAGCTTTGCATGTCGTCACCCGAGAGAGATCCAGATTGAGAAGACCGGTGTTTCTTTGCATCCTTCTTTGTGGAGGCAGAGGGCCTTTTCTTAGAGCAGGATCAACGAGTTGCATCCTCAGAGGATCTAAGGAGAGGGAGATAGTGTCATAGTCGAAAAGGTTTGAAGTGTTTACAGAATCAACACTCTTGGAAGCCATGGATCTTGATCGGGTCATTATAGGAGAAGAGTAAATAAGAGGGAAGTGAGGAAAGATGAGGAAAACAAGAAGTGAGAGGGTTTATTAAATAGAATAAGGAGGAAGATGAAGGGTTTTTAAGTGATGGAAGGGTTTTTGAGGTGATTGAGGAGATGGGAAAAGAAGGATGTACAGACTTCACACAGACGCAAACATTAATTAGCGCATAAAACAATATAATAAAGGAAGGTAATCATATATATGGATCAGTAAAACAAATTTATATTGAAAACTAATTATACCAAGACGTTCCCGAAGGAAACAAAATCTTTCTTCCGAAAGCGATTTTGTAACAATGTCAGCTAATTAATTTTCAGAATGAATAAATTCTTAAACAAAATTTCCATTTTCAACATGATCTTGAATAAAATGATATTTAATATATATATACTTAGCCCTAGAATGATACACAGTATATTTAGACAGGCTGATATCACTAGTATTATCGCAAAAAAATAGGAACTTCATAAGATAAATCAAAATCAAGTAATTGATGCATCATCCATAACAATTGGGTACCACAACTTCTCACCGCTAGATATTCTGATTTAGTAGTTGATAGAGTGACAGATGTCTGTTTTTTGTTGTGCTAGGAGATTAAGGATTGACCAAGAATTTGGCATGTTCCACTTGTACTTTTTCTACCATTTTTGTCACCTGCAAAGTCAGCATATAAATAACCAATTAAATCAAAATGAGATGAGTGTGGATACCATAGGCCCAATTTCGTAGTTCCAATCAAATAGCAAATGATTCGCTTTACTGCAATGAGATACGATTCCTTTGGAGCTGATTGAAATCGTACGCATTTGCATACACTGAACATGATGTCTGGACGACTTGCAATGAGATATAGTAAGTATCCAACCATTCCGCGATATATTTTTTCATCCACGTCCTTTCCTGGAGCGTTTGTTTCAAGACATATACAGGGACTCATAGGAGTTCCAAAAGCTTTTCCCTTTTCAAGTCCAAATTTCTTTATCAACTCTTTGGTGTACTTGGTTTGATTAATAAATGTTCCATTAGTTGATTGTTTGATTTGTAGTCCAAGGAAGAATGTGAGTTCTCCCATTAGACTCATCTCAAACTCACCTTTCATAAGATTTGCAAAATTCTCACACAAAGAGGGGTTAGAGCGACCAAATATAATATCATCGACATAAATTTGAACTATAAGAATATATACCCTTTTTGAATAAAAAGAGTTGTATCAATTTTACCCCTTCAAAAATTATTTCGAAGTAAGAAGGTATCCAATCTCTCATACCAGGATTTTGGAGCCTATTTGAGGTAATAAAGAGCTTTTGAAAATTTATAAACAAAATCAAGACAAGAAGGATTTTCAAACCCGGGGAGCTGTTTGACGAATACTTCTTCTTTTATGAAACCATTTAAAAAGGCAATTTTTACATCTATTTGGAAAAGTTTAAAATGCTTAAAGGATGCATATGCAAGTAAATTACAAATAGATTCAAACCTTGCTACAGGATTGAAAGATTCATCATAATCAATACCTTCCTGTTGAGAGTAACCTTGAGAAACCAATCGTGCTTTGTTACGAATGACTTTTCCATTTTCATCCAACTTGTTTTGAAATACCATTTTGTTCCGATTACTGAGCAATTTTTTGGTATTTCAATAAGAGTCCATAGTGGATTTCCTTCAAATGGATCAAGCTCTTCTTTCATTTCTTGTATCCAAGATTCATCTTCCATAGCTTCATTTATTCGTTTTTGTTCCATTTGAGATACAAGAGCCAAAGAAGCTTCTTTTGTGAGTGAAGATCTTGTTTTGATTTTATCGTCAAGTTTCTTGAGAATGAATTTTTTTGGGTAGCTTGCATTATGTCTCCATTCCCTAGGAATGTTTGTTTTGTCAGCTGGGGTAGTCGACTCAACCTCTGCAACAGCTAACTCGACGACATTCAGTTCAGGAGTGACCTTTTCAATATCTTCAATTAGTTTGACAGAAGAAATGTCATCATCACCAGCTTCAATTTCCTATACCATAGATTAATGTCATCAAATACTACATGAACAAATTCTGCAACACTCAATGTTCTTTTGTTAAAGATTCAAAAAGCTCTACTAACAGGAGCATAGCCCATAAAAATACCTTCATCACTTCTAGAATCGAACTTATCGAGATTGTTCTTACCATTATTGTGAATAAAGCATTTACAGCAAATCAGATGAAAGTAGCTGATGTTTGGTTTCTTTCCTTTCTAGAGTTCATAAGGAGTCCTTTTTAAAATTGGCATGATGAGACACTTATTTAGAATATGACAAATCTTCAAAGGCGTTGATTTCAGATTCACCATCGTGATCACTGTGAATGGTTGTGATGAAATAACCTGCTTCTCTTCGAACTCTTCTACAAAATAATTCAAAGTTAGGAAAGGCTTCATTTTTGTGACTGAGAAATATTACCTATGTAGACCTTGAAAAATCATCATCAATTACAAAAGCATATCTTTTACCTCTAATGTTGGTAGTTCGAGTTGGACCAAAGAGGTGCATATGAACAAGGTGAAGAGGTTTAGATGTACTTACAATAACTTTTCCTTTGAAGGATGAACGAGTTTGCTTACCCAATTGACATGTATCACATATGTGATTTTTTCTCAAAATTTAATTTGGGTAGACCAATGACTAGATCAAGTTTAGATAGTTTTTCAAGAGCATGCATACTTGCATGTCCAAGCATTCGATGCCATAACTAAGGATCACTTGTGACTGCAATAAGACAAGTAATAGAAGGAAAATCAACATTATTTAAAATATATATATTGTTTACTCGATCGCCAATAAGAGAGAGATTTTTCTTAGGATGTTTGATGATGCAGCTAGCTGCGTTGAAGGTGACATGAAATCCGACATCATATAGTTGACTAATACTAAGGAGATTGTGCTTGAGTCCTTCAACTAAGTATACTTCAACTAGATCACATGATGAGCTGAGAATAATAGTTCCTACTCCAGTTACTTCTCCTTTAGCATTATCTCCAAATCTTACAAAGCCTCCATCAATTCTTTTAATAGTTTCAAAGTTTTCTTTCTTTCCACACATATTTCTGGAGCCTCCACTGTCAAGAATCCACATTCCTTTTTTATAGGATTTCTTTGACTGCTCCTGCAAAATAAGAAGATTAGTTTCTTTTAGGTACCTAATTATTTTTGGGTCCTTGATTGTTAGTAACTTTTGGTCTCCAAATCCATTTTCTAGAAGCGTATTTTCTGCAATTAAAAGATTTGTGACCAAGATCACCACAAGTATAACAAGTTATTTTAACAGAACTTTTAGGAGAGTGACAGTTAGATATAGATCTATTAGATTTGTTGGTACTAAGATTAGGAGATCTTCTCCTGTTGAAAGAAGTTCGGTTAGATCTGACACAGCTGTGACTTGGGGTTTTCCTGATACTGTTTAACTGCATTTTTATTTCCTCTAATTCTTCTCTTAGTAAGTCCACTTCAATCTGACTTGCTTCTCGGAGGATCTGCCAATCTTTCTTTTCTTGGGCAATCTTATTGTATTCGTCGATGACTTTCTGTAGTTCATCAGCAACCATATCTAATGAGTTCTGTAAGTCATTACAGTTAGGACAATTGAAAGATCTTACCTTACTAGTTTCACATAGATCTATGAAGAAAATGTTGGCAGTTTCATCATAGTCATCGTCGGTTGTTTCACCTTGTTCCCAAGCTCTAAGACTTTTTGGATCTTCATTTCGTCGATTGCTTCTCCTTCTCCATTCTAGAAATTTTTGTTAGATATGTCCTAGTTTTCTACAGAAGTAGCATAGGTCATCGTTTCTTTTGAAATCAGCATTTTTGAATTCATGTTGAGGTCTTTGTCTTCTTTGTCTTAGCATTTGTCTTACTCCTCGATTTATGAGGGTCATCCCTTCTTCTTGATAATCATCAACTTTTTCTCTGACTTCAGATGTCTACGTAATAAAAGCAATAGTTTTCTTTTTATCATCCTTGTTGTACCTGTTAATGTGGTATTGTTCATAGGCCATCAAGTTTCCTCTGATTTCATTGTATGTCATTTTTTGTAGCTCTCCATCTTCAAGGATAACAACTTTAGTCTCCCAAGCTTTGGGAAGACTTCTAATAAGTTTTCTAACATGTAGTCCATTTGAGTATACTATTCCGATCGATTTGAGTTAGCAGAAAATTTTACTGAATCTTGAGAACATTGCCTCTACATTCTCATCTTCGTTCATTTTGAACAACTCATATTCGTTGACCAGTGAACTGATTTGAGCCTCATTTACCTTTGTGGTTCCTTCATACATAACTTCCAATTTTTCCCACATTTCTCTCGTAGTTTTGCATGTTGATATCTTGTCGTATTCGGATCCGCTTACTACATGATATAACAAACTTATAGCTCTAGCATTAGTTTGAATTACCTCTTGCTGCTCTTTTGTGATGTCAAAAGATTCGAGATCAAAAGGTTTTTCAGTACCATCTTTTTTGGTTAGTCCAAGAATAGGCTTTGGACCTTTCTTTATTACAATCCATGTTTGATGATCATTTGATGAGACGAAGATTCTGAAGCTATCTTTCTAGTGAGAGTATTGTTGGCCGTTGATGTATAGTGCTCAATGTGAGGAGTGTCCATCTTTAAGTAAAACACTAGATCATTACTCACGTGTGGTTAAACACTTTTATGGTGAGACCTGCTCGGACACCAATTGAAAGTCAAGAGGGTGGTGCATTAGAATTCCAGTAGTTAGTCGACTTCACCTACACGTTAGCAAATCAGATAAACAGAGATAGTAAATGCAGTAAGTAAATAAAACAAAGAGTTTTATACTGGTTCGAAACTCGGTGTGGTTCCTACATCCAGTCCCCTTGGGTTTCAAGGGTTTCCTTAAGAGCCATTGAGAACATGGTGGGTTACAAAGGTTCTTGCAAAAGTTCCCTGTCTGATGTGCAAATCAGATCTGCTAGTTGACACAACCTCTACATGTATAACCTACACTCAAATTTTCATTTTTCTTTTCTTTTTCAGATGAATGCTCTCAAGTATAGAATGCTTTTATGAAATATAATAGAAGACAAATGTATAAGTTCAAGTGAAGTGTGTAATATTCTATGACAATGACATTGGTTTAAATACGTGAGGAATATTGGTCTTCTTAAGGAACAACCCAAGGGATTTTCATTCAATCAAGGATTTGTATGGATTCCTTGATTGAGTCTGATTTGGTTATGATTATGGTTATGTCCATATAAGATATGTTCATGATATCCTTCCTTTTTCTGGTGAGGCATCTTCACATTTGTTGTCTTCCTTAATTGTTGGAGACTTGCCTTCATGGTTGGATTTGCTGTCTTCCTTGATTGCTGGAGATTTGCTGATTCACAAGAGTTTGAAGATCTAGCATGGTTGTCTTCCTTGAATCTTGGGGATTTGTCAATCAATGAGATCTTGGCCAGCTTGGATTGTGGAGTCTGATTTGATCGTTTCTCTTTCACTATAGGCCTGGATCATGAAATGTGATGTTACTGTATTTCTCATGAGTCTTTGTCTGATCCAGTGTGTGAGATTAGACTTATTGTTATATATATATATATATATATAATTTTAATTTTTTTTTTAAAAAAATGTGTGCTTTCTAAATTAATTTAATTTAAGGTAAATACTTACAACCTTTCAAAAATTTGGCTAAACATATTATTAGTCAAACCATAATAAAGTTTCTGCAATCACATTAATTAATTAATTAAGTGGTTGTATATATACATGTTTTTTAATTTTAAAAGGTTCTTTATAATTGGTTATAATACATGATTTATACCCAGAATAATTATGTTGCCATGGTTCTACATTCATCAAAAGATTTATATTTTTTTGTGTATTTAGGGGCCAATTTACAAGAATTAGGTTTAAAAAAAATTAATTCGTCACCTGTTTTAACTCATAAATTTTTTGTTGATATGAATTTCGGATTATTTCTTTGTGAAACTTTTGTGGAACCTTATGCAGGGAGTTGGAGAGCAGTGCATAAAGTTTCATCCTTTTGGACATTTAGGTGCTAATTTACAAAAATACACGATTTTATGAGTTTTTTGTGTATGTTAGCCCATGAATATTTTGATGATATGGCTTCTGGAAGATTTTTTTTTGTGAAACCTTTACGTAAACCGTTGCAAGGAGTTGGAGGACAAGTGTATAGTGACACCACTGTCACACCCCGAGCCTACACCCTGGATGCGACTGGCACTCGAGAACCATTGCTGGCCCCAAGCGAACCCTTGACCTGGCTTAACTCTTAGTGGAAGACTTTACTAAACATAAAATGTACTGAAATAAAATCTTAACCAAACAGTCTCAATAGATAAACTCATAATGTTTTAGAAATAAACATTCAACTAGTCAAAATGGCAACTCAAGTCTCAGACATCAATAAATGAAATGAAAAAGACTCATGAACTATGTCTATCTATCTATGAATCCTCTAAATACTATGAGGGATGTCGGGACAAGACCCCCGATCATCCTATCAAAATTGAATAAAAAAACATAATAAAGGGGCCTCCGGAAGCAGGAAGGCTCACCAAATGACTCTAGAACTCGACTATTTCAATGAAGTGCTAGATGCTGATCCTACTTACCGTTATCTACATCATAAAAGATGCAGGCCTAATGACATCAATACATGGAATGTTCGAGCATGTACAGGGAAATCTAAAACAAGACATAAGCTTGAACTGGAATTAAAGAAACAACTTACCTCGTCTCAACTCAACTCAACTCATTTCAATATAAAGCAGTGATAAAGATACAATATAAAGAAAGCTTTTAAAACAGTACACAGAAACTCAGTGCATTTCAAAATACAATATAACTCAGTTTGCATATATAAAGATATAAAATAAGTGTGTTGGAGATTCCCTAACTAATAACCATCACTATGAGCTATATGATGATACATCATCTAGCCTGTGCTGCCAGAACTGTCCTATACTTTGTCGGGGTATAGAACCTACTACTAAGTGGATCCACTATTCTATTCTAAAAATCATTAAGGAATCATCTAAAAAGTATGACCCTTTCTGCCCACGTTTTCTACAAGGTGTATAGGGGTTGTGAGTTGTATGAACTCTCCCCCATATTCGTGTTCAATATTACTCCTAAATATACTAGCTCATATGTTTTTAAAAACATAACTCTTTCTGTGGTTTGAGATTATTACTCAAAAATATTTCTCTTAAAAGAGATGGTATTGCTCATGAAATCTCTTTTGGAAATCGGTGTTTCCTCTCATCTTAAATGTAAAAAATATTTGCTCTTGGAATATTTAGTTCCCATATATCATTTCAAAGAAAATGAACTCAATTTTACTCTTCCTCAAACTCGAATGCTCAAGTCTTAAAACAAGTTTCAAAGATTTGTAAAAGACTTCTTAACCTGACTCGATGAACTCTCAAATTATGACTCTAAACTGTACCTTGATTTTGAATTATGAATTCAAGGTTATGATTTGTGATAGGAAGGATATCCTAATGATTGAATGAGTTTTAGATAGTTAATAATGAAAAATGATTGAAAAACACTATTTGGGGAGCAAGTCCGCGATGCGGAGATGAATTATAATATTTCGTCGCGAAATTAATTTTGAAATAGTGCAGTCCACGTTCTCTCTGCGGTGTGGAGAGGTAAATTCACTCCAGATCTTTTCTTACTTGTTTTTCTATCCTAATTCACCTAGAATCAAATGATTTCTTTCCCAATCACTTTGATTCGAATACTCAACTTATGTACATGATAATATACTCCAAACCATCCACAATTCACTAACTTTTATCTCAAAAATTTATCAAACCCATCCTAATTCAAGAACGGAAACAACACTTTCAAGAAACAAATCAAGAACTCAAATTCTTCAACTTCAACAACGAAACTTTGCTAAAAATAACATGATTGGAAAGTGGGTGAACGAACCCAACACTATGAAAACTTACGTACCTCTTAGGGATCAAACCCTTGGCGAAACGACCTTCGATTTCGCAAGAAACACCTTGACTTTTCTCCTCTTTTCTCTTCTTGAATTCTTTTCTAAAACCACAGCATAAATTCGGATTGTGTAAACTGAACCAAATCAGTTTAGACTCCTAATTAATTATTAAAAAATGAGTTAAATCTGATAGGGTAAGGAAAAGATAAAAATAACCCTCTTAAATCCACGTAACTTTCCTTAAATAGACAACCCGACTTCAAACAACCATATCTCCCTCATATGAGCTCAAAAATTAGCAAACTCTGTGGTGTTGGAAAGAGGATTCCAAGACCTTTCATTTGATATCTTATGGTCCACCTAACTTATCTTGTACTGAAAGTTATGATCGTTTGAAGTTGACCAAAAACTCATACTTAGCATAATTTGCAAAAATTTACAATTTTTACTCTTTCCAAAATAGTTCTTTCTAATTCTAGTTCTTCCAAATACCAAGGTGTTACAACTAGTTTTAGAGTCATTTTTTAGCATTAAAGGTCCAATTTACAAGAATTAGAAACACTTAACCATTAAAAACCCTAAAAAAGCTCAAAAACCCCTAAACCTAAAAAATCTAAGCTCTAAACCCTATAAAGCCATAAATTGTATATGCTAAACCTCAAAAAACACAAAAAAAAACCCTATGCCCTAAAACCTCAAAAGCATTTAAAACCCCTATAATGCCCTAATATCTAATCTCTTATTTTTAAAAATCCGTAAACCCCAAAGCTAAAAAACACAAAAAAAAAAATCCTAAACCCTAAGAAACACTTAAACCTTAAAAACCCTAAAATCCCCAAAACACCTAATCCTAAAAATTCTAAATTCTAAACCCCTACAAAACCCTAAGCAATAAACCCTAAATCCTAAAAATCTATAAACCCTAATCCTAAAAATCACAAAAAAAAACCCTAAGCCCTAAACCCTAAGAAACACTTTACCCTTAAAAATCCTAAAAAACCTAAAAACTCCTAAACCTAAAATACTCTAAGCTCTAAACCCTATAATGTCATAAACCGTATATGCTAAACCCTAAAAAACTCAAAAAAAAAAACCCAAATCCCTAAATCTTAAACCTATAAAACCCTTAACCTAAAAAACTCAAACCCATAAACCATAAAAACCTAGATAAAACCCTTAACCTAAAACCCTAAACCTAAAAAAACCCTAAGACCTAAACTCTAAACCCTAAACCCTAAACCTTAAGTCCAAGCCTAAAATCATAAATCCTAAACCTAACCCCATGAAACCCTAAACCCTAAACCGTAAGATATCCTTAATGCTATAAATCCTAAAATCAATTGAAACCCCTAAAAACCTAAGCTTTAAACCCTAAATCCTAAATATCCGTAAACCCTAAAGTTAACAAACACAAAAAACCCTAAACCCTTAAAAAACCTAACAAACACTTAACCTATAAAACCTCTAAAAAATCCAAAAACCCCTAAACCCAAAAAACTCCATGCTCTAAACCCTTTAAATCCCTAAATCGTATATGCTAAACCCTAAAAAACACAAAAAAAAACGTAAGCCTTAAACCCTAAAAAACTTTAACCAAAAAAACCTAAAACCCTAAAATCTAAGAAACTATTCACCATTAAAAGCCCAAAACCCTAAACTCTAAGAAACTCTTAACCATTAAAAACCCTAAAAAACCCAATAAACCCCTAAACCTAAAAAACTCTAAGCTCTAAACACTATAAAGCCCTAAATTGTATAAGCTAAAGCCCAAGAAACACAGAAAAACCCTAAGCGCTAAACCCTAAACCTATAAAACAATAAAAAATCTTAACCTAAAATACCCAGAGCCCTAAAACCTAAATACCTAGATAAAACCCTTAACCTAAATCCCTAAACCTAAAACCCTAAGAGACACTAAACCATAAACCTTTACAAACCCTATAATAAACCCTAAAACCATTTAAAACCCCTACAAAACCCTAAGCTCTAAACCCTAAGTCCTAAAATGTGTTAACCCTAAACTAAAATAACACAAAAAAGCCTAAGCCCTAAACCCTACATCCTAAAAAACCCTATGAAACACTTAACCCTTAAAATCCCAAAAAACTCAAAAACCCTAAACCTAAATGTTCTAAACCCTATAAAGCCCTAAATTGTACATGCTAAACCTTAAAAAACACAAAAAAAAAAACTCCAAATCCCTAAACCCAAAACCTATAAAACCTTAAAGAATCTGAACCTAAAAAATCCAAGCCTAAATCCTACAAACCTAGATAAAACCCTTAACCAAAAACCCTAAACTTAAACAACCCTAAATCCTAACCTAAAACCCTAAGAAACCCTAAACCCTAACCCTTAAGAAACCCTATATCCTATAAATCCAAAAATAACCCTAAAAACCTTTTAAAAACCATACAAAACCCTAAGCTCTTAACCCTAAACTGAAAAATCTATAAACCCTAAACCTAAAAAACACAAAAAAAAAACCCTAAGCCCTAGAACCCAAATAACCCTAAGAAACACTTAACCATTAAAAACCCAAAAAGCCCTAAACCTCAAAAGCTCTAAGCTCTAAACCCTATAAAGCCTTAAATCGTATATGCTAAACCCTAAAAAACACTAAAAAACCCTAAGCCCTAAACCCTTAACCTATAAAACCTTAAAGAACCTTAACCTAAAAAATCGAAGCCCTAAATCCTAAAAACCTAGATAAAACCCTTAACCTAAAACCGTAAACCAAAAAAACCCTAAGCCCTAAACCCTAAACCCTAACCTAAAACCAAAAATCCTAAACCTAAACCCTAAGAAACCCTAAACCCTAAACCTTAAGAAACCCTAAATCCATTTAAAACCCCTACAAAACCCTAAGCTCTAAACCCTAAATCCTAAAAATTCATAAACCCTAAACCTAAAAAACACCAAAAAAATCCTAAGCCATGAACCCCAAACCTTAAAAAAGCCCTAAGAAAGACTTAATCCTTGAAAAACCTAAAAACCCAGAAACCACTAAACCTAAAAAACTCTAAGCTCTAAACCCTATAAAGCCCTAAATCGTATAAGCTAAACCCTAATCCCTAAACCCTAACCTATAAAACCCTCAAATACCTTAACCTAAAAAATCCTAAGCCCTTACCCCCAAACCCTAACCTAAAACCCTAATTCCTAAACCTAAAATGCTAAGAAACCCTAAACCCTAAACCTTAAGAAACCCCAAATTCTAAAAATCCGTAAACCATAAATCTTAAAAACACAAAAAAACCCTAAACCCTAAGCCATAAATCAGCCTAAGAAACACTTAACCCTTAAAACCTTAAAAAATGCAAAAACCCCTAAAGCTAAAAAACTCTAAGCTCTAAACCCTATAAATCCCTAAATCGTATATGCTAAATCCTAAAAAACACAATAAAAACCCTAATCCCTAAGCCCTTAACCTATAAAATACTAAAAAACATTAACCTAAAAACCCCAAAGCCCTAAACCCTAAAAGCCTAGATAAAACCATTAACCTAAAACCCTAAACAAAAAAAAAACCCTAAGCCCTAAACCCTAACTCCTAACGTAAAAACCTAAATCCTCAACCTAAAACCCTAAGAAACCCTATACCTTAAGAAACATGAATCCTATAAACCCTAAAATAAATCCTAAAAACCATTTAAAACCCCTAAAAAACCCTAAGCTCTAAACCCTAAACCTAAAAATTCGTAAACCCTAAACCTAAGAAACAAAAAAAAAACCCATAAGCCCTAAACTCTAAGAAACACTTCACCCTTAAAACCCTTAAAAACCAAAAACCCCTAAACCTAAAAACCTCTTAGCTCTAAACCCTAGAAAACCCTAAATCATATATTCTAAACCCTAAAAAACAAAAAAAAAAAAAAAAAAAACCTAAGCCCTAAACCTATAAAACCCTAAAAACCCTTAACCTAAGAATCCCAAATCCCTAAACCCTAAATACCTAGATAAAACCCTTAACCTAAAACCTTAAACCTAAAAAAACTCTAACCTATAACCTTAAATACTAAACCTAAAACTCCATGAAATCCTGAACCTTAAGAAACCAAAAATCCAATAAACCCTAAAATAAACCATAAAACTCATTAAAAAAAAGCAACAAACCCCGAAGCTCTAAACCCTAAATCCTAAAGATCCATAAACCCTAAACCTGAAAAACACACACAAAAAAAAAAATAACCCTAAGCCCTAAACCCTAAATCCTAAAAAATACTAAGAAACACTAAACCCGTAAAACCCTAAAAACACCAAAAACCCCTTAACCTAAAAAACTCTAAGCTCTAAACCCTATAAAGCCCTAAATCGTATGTGCTAAACCCTAAAAAATACAAAATAAAACCCCTCATCCCTAAACCCTAAACCTATAAAATCATAAAAAACAATAACCTAAAAAATACAAAGCCCTAAACCCTAAAAAACTAGATAAAACCCTTAACCTCAAACCCTAAACCTAAAAAAACCCAATGCCCTAAACCCTAAACCCTAACCTAAACCCCTAAATCCTAAACCTAAAACCCTAAGAAACCCTAAACCTTAAGAAACCTTAAAAACAATAAACCCTAAAATAAACCCTAAAAACCATTTAAAACCCCTACAAAACCGTAAGCTCTAAACCCTGAATGCTAAAAATTTGTAAACCCTAAACCTAAGAAACACGAAAACCCCTAAGCCCTAAACTCTAAATAACCCTCAGAAACCCTATAATGCCCCAAATCGTATATGTTAAACCATAAAAAAACACTAAAAAAAAAACCCTAAGCCCTAAACCTATAAAACCCTAAGAAAACCGTAACCTAAAAAACCCCAAATCCCTAAACCCTAAAACCCAGATAAACCCCTTAACCTAAAACCCAAAACATAAACAAACCATAAGCCTCTTAACCCTAAACCCTAACATAAAACCTTAAATCCTAAACCTAAAACCCTATGAAACCCTAAGCCTAAAAAACCTTCATCCCTAAACCCTAAATACTAACCTAAAACATTAAATCCTAAACCCTAGAAACCCCTAAACCCTAAACCTTAACAAACCCTAAAATAAACCCAAAAAACCATTTAAAACCCCTACGAAACCCTAAGCTCTACACCCTAAGTCCTTAAAATCCATAAATCCTAAAATGAAATAACACAAAAAAAGCCTAAGCCCTAAACCCTAAAAATTCCTAAGAAACTCTTTGCCCTTAAAACCCCTAAATCTAAAATCTCTAAACCCTATAAAGCCCTAAATTGGATATGCGAAACCCTAAAAAACACAAAAAAAACCGCTAAGACCTAAATTCTAAACCTATAATACCTTTAAAACCCCAATGCACTAAACCCTAAAAACCTAGATAAAACCCTTAACCTAAAATCCTAAACCTAAAAAACCCCTAAACCCTAACCTAAAGCCCTAAATTCTAAACCTAAAACCCTAAGATATCCTAAACCCTAAAACATAAGAAACCCTAAAATAAACACTAAAAACCGTTTAATACCCCTACAAAACCTAAGTTCTAAACCCTAATTCCTAAAAATCCATAAACGCTAAACCTAAAAAACACAAAAAAACCCTAATCCTAAACCGAAAACCTTAAGTAACACTTAACCCTTAAAAAACCAAAAACCCCTAAACCTAAAAAACTCTAATCTCTAAACCCTATAAAGACTTAAATCGTATATCCTAAACCCTAAAAAACACAAAAAAAATCCTAAGCCCTAAAAACCATAACGAATAAACCAAAAGCCCTAAAACCTAAAAATCTAAAAAGAACTCTTAACCTAAAACCTTAAAACTAAAAAGACCCTAAGCCCTAATCCACAAATCCTAAACCCTAAACCTAAACATAAAACACTACCAAACCCTAAACCCTATACCTTAAGAAACCCTATATCCTATAAACCCTAAAATAAACCCAAAAAACCATTTAAAATCCCTACAAAACCCTATGATCTAATCCCTTATTTCTAAAAATCCATAAACCCTTAACCTAAAAAACACAAAAAAACCCCTAAACCCTAAGAAACACTTAAACCTTAAAAACCCTAAAATCCCAAAACCCCTAAACTTAAAAACTCTAAATTCTAAACCCCTACACAACCCTAAGCTCTAAACCCTAAATCCAAAAAATTCGTAAACCCTAAACCTATAAAACACCTAAAAACCATAAGACCTAAACCCTAAGAAACGCTTGACCCTTAAAAACCTTAAAAAAAAAAAAACCAAAAACCCCTAAACTTAAAAAACTCAAAGCTTTAAACCCTATTAAGCCCTAAATAGTACATGCTAACCCTAAAAACATTAATAACCCGTAGCCCTAAACCCAAAACATATAAAACCCTAAAAAACTTATATAAATTCTTCAACCTAAAACCCTAATCCCAAAAAAAATCCCTAAACCCTAAAATAACACAAAAAAAAAAAAACCAAACTTAAAACCCTAAATCCTAAACCTAAAACCCTAAGAAACCCTAAACCCTAAACAATATGACAGCCTAAATCCTATACACCCTAAAAACCATTTAAAACCCCGACAAAACCCTAAGCTCCAAACCTTAAATCCTAAAAATCCATAAACCCTATACCTAAAAAACACAAAGAACCCAAAGCCCTAAACCCTAAAAAACCCTAAGAAACACTTAAACCTTAAAAGCCCTAAAATCCCAAAAACCCCTAAAAAACACAAAGAACCCAAAGCCCTAAACCCTAAAAAACCCTAAGAAACACTTAAACCTTAAAAGCCCTAAAATCCCAAAAACCCCTAAACCTAAAAACTCTAAATTCTAAAACCCTACAAAACCCTAAGCTCTAAACCCTAAATCCTAAAAATCCGTAAACCCTAAACCTATAAAACAAACAAAAAAAAACCCTAAGCCCTAACCTCTACGAAACACTTAACCCTTAAAAACCCTAAAAAAACACAAAAAAAACCCTAAACTTAAAAAAAAAAAACTCTAATATTTAAACCGTATTAAGCCCTAAATCATATATGCTAAACCCTAAATAACACTAAAAACCCTAAGCCCTAAACAATTAACCCTAAAACCCTAGAAAACATTAAAAAAAACCTTAGCCCTAAACCCTAAGAGTCACTTAACTAAAACCCTAAAAAACCCAAATATTCCTAAACCTAAAAAACTCTAAGCTATAAACCCTATAAAGCCCTAGATTGTATATGCTAAACCCTAGAAAAAAAAAAAAAAAAAAAAGCCCCAAACCCTAAATCTGTAAAACCGTAAAAAACTTAACACAAAAAAACCAAAGCCCTAAACCCTAAAGCTTAGATAAAACCTTTACCCTAAAACTCTACACCTAAACAAACCCTAAGCCCTAAACCCTAAACCCTAACCTAAAACCCTAAATTCAAAACCTAAGACCCTACGAAACCCTAAACCTTAAGAAACCCCAAATCCTATAAATCCTAAAACCCATCTAAAACCCCTACAAATCCCTAAGCACTAAACCCTAAATCCTAAAAATTTGTACACCCTAAACCTAAAAACCCTAAACCCTAACCTAAAACCCTAAGTCATAAACCTAAATCCCGAAGAAACCCTAAACCCTAAACCTTAAGAAATCCTTAATCCTATAAACCCTAAAATAAAAACTAAAAAGCATTTAAAACCCCTACAAAATCATATAAAGCTATAATCTCTAAATACTAAAGATCCATAAACCCTAAACCTAAAAAACACAAAGAAAACCCTAAGCCCAAAAAACCCTAAGAAACACTTAACCCTTAAAACCCCAAAAACCCCTAAAACCCTAAGCTCTAAGCCCTATAAAGCCCTAAATCATATATGCTAAACCCTAGAAAAAAAAAACACCAAGCCCTAAACCCTAAACCTATAAAACCCTAAAAAACCCATTGCCCTAAACCATAAGACCCTAGATAAAACTCTTAAACTAAAACCCTAAACCTAAAAATTCCCAAAGCCCTAAACCCTAAACCCTAACCTAAAACCCAAAATCCTAAACCTAAATCCCTCAGAAACCGTAAACCTAAATCCTATAAACCCTAAAAACAATTTAAATCCCTTAAAAACCCATACGTTCTAAACCTTAAACCTAAAAAACATAAAACTCTCTTAAACTCTAAATTCTAAACACTAAAAAAACCCAAAGAAACACTCAACCCTTAAAAACCCTAAAAAGAACTCAAAAACCACTAAACCTAAAAAAACTCTAAGCTCTAAACCCTATAAATCCCTAAACCTATAAAACACAAGAAAAAACCCTAAGAAAAACATTACCCTTAAAAAACCTAAAAAACCCAAACACCCCTAAATCTAAAAAACTCTCAGTTGGAAACCCTACAAAGCCCTAAATCGTATATGCTAAACCCTAAAAACTCAAAAAAAAAAAAAAAAAAAAAACCTAAGCCCTAATCCCTAAACCTATAAAATCCTAAAAAACCTTAACCCAAAAAACCCAAAGCCCTAAACCCAAAAAACCTAGATAAAACACATAACCTAAAGCCCTAAACCTAAAAAAAACAGTAAGCCCTAAACCCAAAAAACCTAGATAAAACACATACCCTAAAGCCCTAAACCTAAAAAAAATAGTAAGCCCTAAACCCTAACCTAAAACACTAAATTCTAAACCTAAAACCCTAAGAAACCCTAAACCTTAAGAAACCCTAAATCCTATAAACCCTAAATAAACCCGATAAAACATTTAAAACTCCTAGAAAACTACAAGCTCTAAATCCTAAATCCTAAATATCTGTAAACCATAAACCTAAAAAACACAGAAAACCCTAAGTCCTAAACCCTAAAAAACCCTAAGAAACACTTAACCCTTGAAAACCCTAAGAAACCCAAAAACCCCTAAACCTAAAAAACTCTAAGCTCTAAACCCTATAAAGTCCTAAATCATATATGCTATATCCTAAAAATCACAAAAAAGAACCCTAAACCCTACATCCTAAACCTATAAAACCCTGAAAAACCTTAACCTAAAAAACCTAAGATATAAACACTAAAACCTAAGCTAAAGCCCTATATCCTAACTCAAAAACCCTAAGAAACCCTAAAACTTAAGAAACACGAAATCCTATAAACCCTAAAAAATACCCGAAAAAACATTTGAAACCTCGACAGACCCCAAAGCTCTAAACCTAAAATCCTAAAAATATGTAAACCCTAAACTTAAAATACACAAAAAAAACACTGAACCCTGAACCCTAAACCCTGAAAATCCCTTAGAAACACTTAACCCTTAAAAACCCAAAAACCCCTAAACCTAAAAAACTCTAAGCTCTAAACCCTATAAAGCCATAAATCGTATATAATTAACCCTTAAAAAAAATAACTAAGCCCTAAACCTATAACACTCTAAAAAACCTTAACCTTAAACCCCAAAAGCCCTAAACCCTAAAAAGCTAGATAAAACCCTTAACCTAAAACCCTAAACCTAAGAAAACCTAAAACCTTAAATCCTAAACCCTAAACCTTCAAAAATCCTAAACCCAAAACCTTCAAAAATCCTAAATCCTATAAACCCTAAAATAAACCTTAATAACCATTTAAAACCCCTACAAAACTCTAAGCTTTAAGCCATATATCCTAAAAATCCATAAACCCTAAACCTAAAAAACACAAAACAATACCCAAAGAAACATTAACCCTTAAAAACCCTAAAAAGCCACAAAAAACCCCTAAACCTAAAAAACTCTAAGCACTAAACCCTATAAATCCCTAAATCAAATATGATAAATGCTAAAAAACACTAAAAAAAAAACCTAAGCCCAAAACCCTAAACGTATAAAACCCTAGAAAACCTTAATCTAAAAAACCCAAAGCCCTAAACCCTAAAAACATAGAGAAAACCCTTAACCTAAAACCCTAGTCCTAAAATAACCCTAAGCCCTAAACCCCTAAATCCTAAACCCAAAACCCTATGAAACCTTAAGAAACCCTAAGTCCTATAAACCCTAAAATAAACCCTAAAAACCATTTAAAACCCCTACAAAACCCTAAGCTCTAAACAGTGAATACTAAAAATCCGTAAAACCTAAACCTCAAAAACACAAAAATAACTTAAGCATTAAACCCTAAATCTTAAAAAACCTTTAAAACCTCTAAACCTAAAAGACTCGAAGCTCTAAACCCTATAAGACCCTAAATCGTATATGCTAAACCTTAAAAAACACAAAAAAAAAAACCTAAGCCCTATAATAGAAACCTATAAAACCCACAAAAACCTTAACCTAAAAAATCAAAAGCCCTAAACCCTAAAAGCCTATATAAAATCCTTAACCTAAATCCATATTCCTAAAAAACCCAAAGCCATAAACTCTAAACCCTAAACCCTAACCTAAAACCCTAAATTCTAAACACTAAAAAAACCCTATATAACCTATAAAAAACTTAACCTAAACAACCCAAAGCCCAAAACACTAAAAACCCCAAAAACCACTAAACCTAAAAAAACACTAAGCTCTAAATCCTATAAAGCCCTAAATCATATATGCTAAACCCCAAAAAATAAATCAACAAAACCCAAAGCCCTAAACCCTTAAAACCTAGATAAAACCCATAACCTAAAACCGTAAACCTAAAAGAACCCTAAACCCTAACCTAAAACCCTAAATCCTAAACCTAAAACCCTAAGAAACTCTAAACCCTAAACCTTAAGAAACCTTAAATCCTATAAACCCTAACCCAAAAAACCATTTAAAACCCCTATAAAACCCTAAGTTCTAAACACTGAATCTTGAAAATCTATAAACCTTAAACCTAATAAAACACAAAAAAAAACCCTAAGTCCTAAACCATTAACCCTAAGAAACACTTAACCCTTCAAAACCATAAAAAAACCCTAAACATAAAAATAAACTATAAGCTCTAAACCATATAAAGCCCTAAATCATATTTGCTAAACCTTAAAATACACAGAAAAAAAAAACCTAAGCCTTAAACCCAAAACCTATAAAACCCAGAATAACCATAACCTAAAAAACCCAAAGCCCTAATCCAAAAAAACTTGATAAAACCCTTAACCCAAATCCCTAATCCTAAAAAAACCTGAAGCCCTAAACTTTAAACCCTACATCCTAAACCTAAAACCCTAAAAAATCCTAAACCCTAAATCATAAGAAACCTTAAATCCTATAAACCCTAAAATAAACCCTAAAAACCATTTAAAACCCCTACAAAACCCTAAGCTTTAAACCCTAAATCCTAAAAATCCATAAACCTAAACCCAAAAAATAGAAAAAAAAAACCCTAAAACCTAAACCCTAAATCCTAAAACACCCTAACAAACACTTAAGCCTTAAAAACACTAAAAACCCCAAGAACCCCTAAACCTAAAAAACTCTAAACTCTATACCTTATAAAGCCGTAAATCGTATATGCTAAACCCTAAAAAACACAAAAAACCCTAAGCCCTAAACCTATAGAACTCTAAAAAACCCAAAGCCCTAAACCCAAAAAACCTACATAGAATCCTTTATCTAAAACCCATAACCTAAAAAAACCCTAAACCCAAAACCCTAAACCCTAACCTAAAACCCGAAATCATAAACCTATAACCCTAAGAAACCTTAAATCCTATAAACCCAAATATAAACCCTAAAACCATTTAAAAGACCTACAAAACCTTCAACTCTAAACCCTATATCCTAAAATATGTAAACCCTAAACCTAAGAAAAACAAAAAACACGCTAAGCCATAAACCCTAAAAAACCCTGAGAAGCACTTAAACCTTAAAAACCCTAAAAACCCCTATACCTAAAATATTCTAAGCTCTAAATCCTATAAAGCCCTAAATCGTATATCCTAAACCATTAAAAAACACAAAAAAAAGCCTAAGCCCCAAATCCTAAACCTATTAAATCCTAAAAACCTTAACCTAAAAACCCCAAAGCCCTAAACCCTAACAACCTAGATAAAACCCTTAACCTAAAACCCTAAACCTACAAAAACCCTAAACCTTAAATCATAATCCCTAACCTAAACCCTAGATCCTAAACATAAAATGCTAAGAAACTGTAAACCTTAAGAAACCCTAAATCCTATAAACCCAAAAATAATGCCTAAAAACTATTTAAACCCCTACAAAACCCTAATATCTAAACCCTAAATCCTATAAACCCTAAAAACCATTTAAAACTCGTACAAAACCCTGAGCTCTAAACCCTAAATCCTAAAAATTCATAAACCCAAAGCCTAGAAAACACAAAAAAAATCCTAAGCCATGAACCCCAAACCCTAAAAAACCCTAACAAACACTTAACCCTTAAAAATCCTAAAAACCCCCAAAAACCCCTAAATCTAAAAAACTCTAAGCTCTAAACCCTATAAAGCCCTAAATCGTATATTCTAAACCCTAAAAACACACAAAAAAAAAACCCTAAGCCCTAACCTTAACCTATAAAACCCTCAAAAAACTTAGTCTAAAAAACCGTAAGCCCTTAACCCCAAATCCTAACCTAAAACCCAAATTCCTAAACCTAAAGCCCTAAACCTTAAACCTTAAGAAACCCCAAATCCAATAAACCTAAAATAAACCCTAAAAACCCTAAATATCATTTAAAACCCCTATAAAATCGTAATCTCTAAACCCTAAATGCTAAATTTCCGTAAACCTTAAACCTAAATCACACAAAAAAACCCTAAGCCCTAAGCCCTAAACCCTAAAAACCCTAAGAATCACTTAACCCTTAAAAACCCAAAGACCCCCTAAACCTAAATATTTCTAAGCTCTAAACCCTATAAAGCCCTAAATCGTATATGCTAAACCTAAAAAAAACCCTAAGCCTTAAACCCTCAAAACCGAGATACAACCCTTAATCGAAAACCTGAAACTTACAAAAAAACCCAAAGGCATAAACCCTAAACCGTAAACCCTAAACCCTAACTTAAAACCCTATATCCTAAACTTAAAACCCTAAGAAACACAAAACCCTAAACTATATGATAAACTAAATCCTATAAGCCCTAAAAACCATTTAAAACCCCTACAAAACCCTAAGCTCTAAACCCAAAATCCTAAAATTCCGTAAACCCTAAACCTAAAAAACACAAAGAACCCTAAGCCCTAAACCCTAAAGAACACTAAGAAACACTTAACCCCTAAAAACCCTAAAAAACCTAGAACCCCTAAGCTTAAAAAACTCTAAGCTCTAAACCCTATAAAGCCCTAAATCATATATGGTAAACCCTAAACTACAAAAAAAAAAAAAGAAACCCTAAACCCTAAACCTATTAAACCCTAAGAAATTTTCCTTAAAAAACCCAAAGACCTAAACCCTAAAAACCTAGATAAAACCCTTAACCTAGGATCCTAAACCTAAAAAAAATACTAATCCCTAAACCCTAAACCCTAACCTAAAACCCTAAAACCTAAACCTAAAACCCTAAAAAACCTTAAACCCCAAACCTTAAGAAACCCTAAACATAAAAAACACAAAAAAAAAAAAAAAACCAAGCCCGTAAACCCTAAGAAAGACTTAACCCTTAAAAACCCTAAAATACTCAAAAACCCTTAAACCTAAAAAACTATAAGCTCTAAACCCTATAAAGCATTAAATCGTATATGCTAAACCCTAAAAACACACAAAAAAAACCCTAAGCCCTTAACCTTAAACCTATAAAGCCTTAAACCCTAATAACCTAGATAAAACCCTTAACCTAAAACACTAAGAAACCTAAAATCCTATAAACCCTAAAACTATTTAAAACCTCTACAAAACCCTAAACTCTTAACCATAAATCCAAAAAATCCATAAACCCCAAACCTAAAAAAACACAAAAAACTTAAAAAACCCTAAGAAACACCTAACCATTAAAAACCCTAAAAAAACTCAAAAACACCTAAACCTAAAAAACTCTAAGCTCTAAACCCTATAAAGCCCTAAATCGTATATGCTATACCTCAAAAAACACAAAAAAAACCCCTAAGCCCTAAAACCTTAAACTATAAAACCCGAAAAAACCTTAACCCAAAAAATCCAATGGCCTAAACCCTAAAAACCTAGATAAAACCCTTAACCTAAAACCCAAAACCTAAAAAAACCCTAACTCCTAAACCCTAACCTAAAACCCTAAATCATCAACCTAAATCCATAAGAAACCCTAAATCCTAAAAACCATTTAAAAACCTAAGAACTAAACTCTAAATCCTAAAAATCCGTAAACCCTAAACCTCAAAATGCACAAAAAAACCCTTAAGCCATAAACCTTAAACCCTAAAAAACACTAAGAAACACTTAACCATTTAAAACCCAAAAAGATTCAAAAAACCCTAAACCTAAAAAACTTTAATCTCTAAACCATATAAAACCCTAAATTTTATACGCTAAACCCTAATAACACACAAAAAACCTTAAGCCCTAAACCAATAAAACCCTCAAAAAAACTTAACCTTAAAACCCAAAGCCCTAAGTCTAAAAACCTAGATAAAACCCTTAACCTGAAACCCTAAACCTAAAAAACCCCTAAGCCCATAACCCTAAATTGTAACCTAAAACCCTAAATCCTAAACCAAAAACCCTAAGAAACCCTAAACCTTAAGATACCCTAAATGCTATAAACCCTAAAATAAACCATAAAATGCATTTAAAATCTCGACAAACCCCTAAGCCCTAAACCCTAAATCCTAAAAATTCGTAAACCCTATACCTAAAAAACACAAAAAAATCCCTAAGCCCTACACCCTAAACACAAAAAAACCCTAAGAAACACTTAACCCTTAAAAACAGTAAATAAAACCCAACAACCCCTTAAACTAAAAAATTCTAAGCTCTAAACACTATAAAACCCTAAATCATATATGCTAAATCCCAAAAAAAAACATAAAAATCGTAAGCCCTAAACCCTTAACCCATAAAACCCAAAAAAACCTTAACCTAAAAGATCCAAAGCCCTAAACCCTAAAAACCTAGATAAAATTTTTAGCCTAAAACCCTAAACCTAAAGAATCCCTAAGCCCTTAAACCTAAACCCTAACTTAAGAAACACAAAAAAAAAATATAAGCCCTAAACCCTAAACCCTAAACAACCCTAAGAAACCTTTAACCCTTAAAAATCCTAAAAAACCAAAAACCCCATAAACCTAAAAAACTCTAAGCTCTAAACCCTATGAAACCCTAAATTGTATATGCTAAACCCTAAGCCCTACACCTAAACCTATAAAACCCTAAAAAAACCTTAACCTAAAAAACCCAAAGCCCTAAACCCTAAAAACCTAGATAAAATCCTTAACCTAAAACCCTAAACCTAAAAAAATGAACCTAAACCTTAATCTAAAACCCTAAATCCTAAACATAAAACCCTTAGACTTCCTAAAACCTAAACATTAAGAAACCCTAAATCTTACTAACCTTAAAATAAATCCTGAAACCCATTAATACCCCTACGAAACCCTAAATCCTAAAAATCCATAAACCCTAAACCTAAAAAACACAACAAAAATCCTAAGCCCTAAACCTTAAACCTAAAGTAAAACTTAACCCTTAAAAAACCTAAAAAACCTAAAAAAGAAAAAAACCCCAAAACCCCTAAAACTAAAAAACTCTAAGCTCTAAACCTATAAAAGCCTAAATTGACTATGCTAAACCATAAAAAACACAAAAAAAAAAAAAAAATTCTAAGCCATAAAACATCAACCTTGAAACCCTAAAACACCTTAACCAAAAAAACCCAAAGCCCTAAACCCTAAAAACCTAGATAAAAACCTTAACGTAAAACCTTAAACCTAAAAAGACCCTAATCCCTAAGCCATAAACCCTAAACCCTAACCTAAAACCCTAAGTCCTAGACCTAAAACACAAAGAAACCCTAAACCCTAAACCTTAAGAAACCCTAAATCCTTTAAACCCTAAAAACTATTTAAAACCCCTACAAAACCCTAAGCTCTAAACCCTTATTCCTAAAAATCCCTAAACCCTAACCTAAAACCCTAAACCTTAAAAAACCCTAAATCCTATAAACCCTAAAATAAACCCTAAAACCCATTTAAAACCACTAAAAAACCCTAAGCTCTTAACCCTATAAAGCCCTAAAAAGTATATGCTAAACCCTAAAAAACACAAAAAAGCCTAAGCCCTAAACCCTAAAGCTATAAAACCTTAAAGAACCTTAACCTAAAAAAACCCAAGCCCTAAATTCTAAAAACCTAGATAAAATCCTTAACCTAAAACCCTAAACTGAAAAACCCCTAAGCCCTAAACCCTAACTTAAAACCCTAAATCCTAAACCTAAAACCCTAAGAAACCCTAAATCCTAAACCTAAAACCTTAAGAAACCCTAAACCCTAAACCTTAAGAAACCCTAAATCTTGAAAAACCCTAAAATGAACCCTAAAAACCATTTAAAACCCCAACAAAACCCTAAGCTCTAAACCCTAAATTCTAAAAACTCATAAACCCTAAACCTAAAAAACATAAAAAAAAATCCTAAGTCCTTAACCCCAAACCCCAAAAAACCCTAAGAAATACTTAACCCTTAAAAACTCCAAAAACCCCTAAACCTAAAAAACTTTGTGCTCTAAACCCTATAAAGCCTAAAATCGTATATGCTAAACCCTAAAAACACAAAAAAAAAAAAAAATACCTAAGCCCTAAACCCAAAACTTATAAAACCCTCTAAAATCTCAACCTAAAAAACCCTATGCCCTTAACCCCAAACCCTAAATCTTAAACCTAAAAACTTAAGAAACCATAAACCCTAAACCTTAAGACACTACAAATCTTAAAAACCCTAAAATAAACCCTAAAAACCCTAGATATCATTTAAATCCCATACAAAACCCTAATCTCTAAACCCTAAATCTGAAAATTCGTAAACCCTAAACCTAAATCACACAAAAAACCTGAATCCCTAAACCCTAAAAAACTCTAAGAAACACTTAACCCTTAAAAACCCAAAAACCCCTAAACCTAAAAATTTCTAAGCTCTAAACCCTATAAAGCCCTAAATCGTATATGCTAAACCCAAAAAAAAACTCTAAGCCTTAAACCCTCAAAACCTAGATAAAACCCTTAACCCAAAATCCTAAATCTAAAATAACCATAAGCCCTAAACCCTAAACCCTCACCTAAAACCCTAAATCCTAAACCTGAAACCCTAAACCTCAAGAAACCCTAAATCCTATAAACCCTAAAATAAACCCTAAAAAATATTTAAAGCCCCTGCAAAACCCTAAGTTCTAAACCTTAAATCCTAAAAATTCGTAAACCATAAACCTAAAAAACACAAAAAAAACTAAACCCTAAATAACCCTAAGAAACACTTAACCCTTAAAAACCCTAAACAACCCAAGAAACTCAAAACCTAAAAACCTCTAAGCTCTAAACCCTATAAATCCCTAAATCGAATATGCTAAATCCTAAAAAACACAAAAAAACCCTAATCCCTAAACACTAAACCTATAAAATCATAAAAAACATTAACCTAAAAACCCCAAAGCCCTAAACCCTAAAATCCTAGAAAAAACCCTTAACTTGAAACCCTAAACCTAAAAGAACCCTAAACCCTAACGTAAAATCCTAAATCCTAAACCTAAAACCCTAAGAAACCCTGAATCCTTTAAACAGTAAAGTAAATACTAAAAACCATTTAAAACCCCTACAAAACCCTAAGCTCTAAACCCTAAATCTTAAAAATTCATAAACCCTAAACCTAAGAAACACACAAAAAACCCTAAGCCCTAAACCCTACACCCAAACCCTAAGAAACACTTCACCCTTAAAAGCCCTAAAAAAACCCTCAAAAACCAAAAACCCCTAAACCTAAAAAATTCTAAGCTCAAAATCCTATAAAGCCCCAAATAGTATATCTAAACCCTAAAAAATGCAAAAAAACACTAAGCCCTAAACCTATAAAACCTTAAAAAGCCTTAACCTAAAAAACTCAAATCCCTAAACCCTAAGTACCTAGATAAAACCCTTAACCTAAAACCTTAAACTCAAAAAAACTCTAACCTATAACCTTTAATCCTAAACCTAAAACCCTATAAAAACCCTAAACCTTAAGAAACCCAAAATCCAATAAACCCTAAAATAAACCCTAAAACTCATTTAAAACCCCTACAAACCCAGAAGTTCTAAACCCTAAATCCTAAATATCCGTAAACCCTAAACCTGAAAAACACAAAAAAAAAAAAACTTAATCCCTAAACCCTAAAACCAAAAAAATCCTAAGAAACACTTAACCATTAAAAACTATAAAAAAATCCAATAACCCCTTAACTTAAAAAACTCTAAGCTCTAAACCCTATAAAGCCCTAAATCGTATGTGCTAAACCCTAAAAAACATTAAAAAAAAAAAAAAACCTAATTCATAAACCCTAAACCTATAAAATCCTAAAAACATTACCCTAAAAAACCCAAAGCCCTAAACCCTAAAAACCTAGATAAAATCCTTAACGTAAAAAAACCCTAAGCCCTAAACCCAAAACTCTAACCTAAAACCCTAAATCCTAAACCTAAAACCCTAAAAAACACTAAACCTTAAGAAACCTTAAATCCTAAAATAAACCCTAAAAACCACTTAAAACCCCTACAAAACCCTAAGCTCTAAACACTAAGTGCTAAAATTTCGTAAACCCTAAACCTAAGAAACCCAAATACCTCTAAGCCCTAAACCCTAAACCCTAAGAAACACTTCACACTTAAAAACCCAAAAACCCCTTAACCTAAAAAACACTACTTGTAAACCCTATAAAGCCCTAAATCGTATATGCTAAACCCTAACAGACACAAAAACAAAAACTAAGCCCTAAACCCTAAACCTATAAAATCCTAAAATAACTTAACCTAAAAAACCCAACCCTAAACTCTAAAAATGTAGATAAATCCCATAACCTAAAACCCTAAACCCTAACCTAAAACACTAAATTCTAAACATAAATTCCTAAAAAACCCTAAATCCTAAACCTTAAGTAACCCTAAATCCTATAAACCCTAAAATAAACACTAAAAATGATTTAAAACCCATACAAAACCCTAAACTCTAACCCCTAAAAATCTGTAAAACCTAAACTTAAAAAACACAAAAAAAAAACCAAGACCTAAACCCTAAACCCTAGAAATGCTAAGAAACACTTAACCCTTAAAAACCATAAAATCCCAAAAACCCCTAAACCAAAAAAAACTTGAAGTTCTAAACCCTATAAAGCCCTAAATCGTATATGCTAAACCCTAAAAAACACAAATAAAACGCTAAGCCCTAAACCTTAAAAACCCTTAACCTAAAAAACACAAATCCCTAAACCCTAAAAACCTAGATAAAACCCTTAACTTAAACCCTAAATCCTAACCAAGAACTCTAAATCCTAAACTTAAAACCCTCAGAAACCGTAAACCCTAAACCTTAAGAAACCCTAAATCATATAAACCCTAAAACCATTTAAAACCCCTACAAAACCCTAAGCTTTGAACCCGAATCCTAAAAATCTGTAAACCCTAAACCTAAAAAACACAAAAAAAAAATGCTAAGCCCTAAACCCTAAACCCTAAGAAACACTTAACCATTAAAATCACTAAAAAACCCCCAAAACCCTAAACCTAAAAATCTCTAAGCTCTAAACCTTATAAAACCCTAAATCGTATATGCTAAAGCCCAAAAAACAAAATAAAAAAAAAACCTAAGCCCTAAACCCTAAGCCTATAAAACTATTAAAAAATCTTAACCTAAAAAACCCAAAGTCCTATACCCTAAATACTAGATAAAACCCTTAACCTAAATCCCTAAAATTTAAGAAAGCCTAAGCCCTAAACCCTAAACACTAATCTAAAACCCTAAATCCTAAACTTAAAACCCTAAGAAACCCTAAACCCTAAACCTTAACAAACCCTAAAATAAACCCTAAAAACCATTTAAAACCCCTACAAAACCCTAAGCTCTAAACCCTAAGTCCTTAAAATCCATAAATCCTAAAATTAAATAACACAGAAAAAGCCAAAGCCCTATGCCTTAAACCCTAAAAAACCCTAAGAAACACTTAACCCTTAAAACCCTTAAAAACACAGAAACCCCTAAACATAAAATCTCGAAACCCTATAAAGCCCTATATTGTAGATGTTAAACCCTGAAAAAAAAAAAAACCTAAGACCTAAATATTGAGCCTTGAAAACCCCAAAGCCGTAAACACTAATAACTAAGATAAAATCGTTAACCTAAAATCCTAAACCTAAAAAAACCATAAATCCTAAACCCTAACTTAAAACCCTAAATTCTAAACCTAAAACCTTACGAAATCCTAAACCCTAAACCTTAAGGAACCATAATCCTATAAACCCTAAAATAAACCCTAAAAACCATTTAATACCCCTACAAAACCCTATGATCTAAACCCAAAATCCTAAAATCCATAAACCCTAAACCTAAAAAACACACAAAAAAATAACCATACGCCCTAACCCTAAGCCTTAAGTAATACTTAACCCTTAAAAACCCAAAAACCCCTAAACCTAATAAACTCTAAGCTCTAAACCCTATAAAGCCCTAAATCGTATATGCTAAACCCTAAATAGCACAAAAAAATCCTAAGCCCTAAACCCTAAAAACCTTAACGGAAAAACCCAAAGCCATAAACCCTAAAAATCTAGATAAAACCCTTAATCTAATAATTTAAAACTAAAAAGACCCTAAGCCCTAAGCTATAAACCCTAAACCCTAAATCAAAAACCTAAAATACTAAGAAACCCTAAATCCTATAAACCCTAAAATAAACCCTAAAAAGCATTTAAAACCCCTACAATGCCCTAATCTCTAATCCCTTATTTCTAAAAATCCGTAAGCCCTAAACCTAAAAAACACACAAAAAAACAAATACCTAAACCCTAAGAAACACTTAAACCTTAAAAACCCTAAAATCCCAAAAACCCCTAAACCTAAAAACTCTAAATTCTAAATATCTGTAAACCCTAAATCCTAAATATCTGTAAACCCTAATCCTTAAAAAACACAAAAAAAAAAAACCCTGAGCCCTAAACCCTAAGAAACACTTTACCTTAAAAATCCTAAAAACCCAAAAACTCCTAAACCTAAAAAACTCTGCGCTCTAAACCCTATAAAGCCCTAAACCGTGTATGCTAAACCCTAAAAAACTAAAAAAAAACACCCAAATCCCTAAACCTTAAACCTATACAACACTAAAATCCCTTATCCTAAAAAACCCAAACCCATAAACCCTAAAAACTAGATAAAACCCTTAACCTAAAACCCTAAACCTAAAAAAACCCCTAAGACCTAAATCTAAACCCTAACCCTAAACCTTAAGTCCTAACCTAAAACCATAAACCCTAAACCTAACCCTATGAAATCCTAAACCCTAAACCTTAAGATACCCTTAATCCTATAAACCCTAAAATAAACCCTAAAACCATTTAAAACCCCTAAAAAACCTAAGCTCTAAACCCTAAATCCTAAATATTTGTAAACCCTAAAGTTAACAAACACAAAAAACCCTAAGCCCTAAAAAAACCTAAGAGACACTTAACCTTTAAAATCCCTAAAACATCCAAAAACCCCTAAACCCAAAAAACTCCATGCTCTAAACCCTATAAATCCCTAAATAGTATATACTAAACCCTAAAAAAAAAAACCTATAAGCTTTAAACCCTAAAAACTTTAACCAAAAAAACCCATAACCCTAAACTCTAAGAAATTCTTAACCATTAAAAACCCAAAACCCTAAAATCTAAGAAACTCTTAACCATTAAAAACACTAAAAAATCCAAAAACCCCTAAACCTAAAAAACTCTAAGCTCTAAACCCTATAAAGCCCTAAATTGTATATGCTAAAGCCCAAGAAACACAAAAAAACCCTAAGCGCTAAACCATAAACCTATAAAACCATAAAAAATCTTAACCTAAAAAAGCCAAAGCCCTAAACCCTAAATACATAGATAAAACTCTTAACCTAAATCCCTAAATCGTAAACCGAAAACCCTAAGAGACACTAAACCCTAAACCTTAACAAACCCTATAATAAACCCTAAAACCATTTAAAACCCCTACAAAACCCTGAGCTCTAAACCCTAAGTCCTAAAATTTGTTAACCCTAAACTGAAATAACACAAAAAAGCCTAAGCCCTAAACCCTACACCCTAAAAAATCCTAAGAAACACTTAGCCCTTAAAATCCCAAAAAACACAAAAACCCTAAACCTAAAAGTTGTAAATCCTATAAAGCCCTAAATTGTATATGCTAAACCCTAAAAAACACAAAAAAAAAACCCCAAATCCCTAAACCCAAAACCTATAAAACCTTAAATAACGTGAACCTAAAAAACCCAAGTCTAAATCCTACAAACCTAGATAAAACCCTTAACCTAAAACCCTAAACCTAAAAAACCCTAAATCCTAACCTAAAACCCTAAATACTAAACCTAAAACCCTAAGAAACCCTAAATCCTAGAAATTCAACAATAACCCTAAAAACCTTTTAAAACCCATACAAAACCCTAAGCTCTTAAACCTAAACCGAAAAATCCAGAAACCCTAAACCTAAAAAACACAAAAAAAACCCTAAGCCCTGAAACCCAAATAACCCTAAGAAATACTTAACCATTAAAATCCCAGAAAACCCAAAACCTCAAAAGCTCTAAGCTCTAAACCCTATAAAGCCCTAAATAGTATATGCTAAACACTAAAAAACCCTAAGCCCTAAACTCTAAACCTATAAAACCTTAAAGAACCTTAACCAAAAAAACCGAAGCTCTAAATCCTGAAAACCTAGATAAAACCCTTAACCTAAAATCCTAAATCGAAAAAACCCTAAACCCTAACCGAAAATTGAAAATCCTAAACCTAAAACCCTAAGAAACCCTAAACCCTAAACCTTAAGAAACCCTAAATCCTATAAACCCTAAAATGAACCTTAAAAACCAGTTAAAACCCTAAGCTCTAAACCCTAAATCCTAAAAATTCATAAGCCCTAAACCTAAAAAACACCAAAAAAATCCTAAGCCATGAACCCCAAACCCTAAAAAACCCTAAGAAAGACTTAACCCTTAAAAAACTAAAAATCCTAGAAACCCCTAAACCTAGAAAACTCTAAGCTCTAAACCCTATAAAGCCCTAAATCATATATGCTAAACCCTAATCCCTAAACCCTTAACCTATAAAACCTCTAAAAACCTTAACCTAAAAAATCCTAAGCCCTTAACCCCAAACACTAACCTAAAACCCTAATTCCTAAACCTAAAACCCTAAGAAACCCCAAACCCTAAACCTTAAGAAACCCCAAATCCTATAAACCCTAAATTAAACACTACAAACTAAATATCATTTAAAACCCTAATCTCTAAACCCTAAATCCTATAAATCCGTAAACACTAAACCTAAATGATACGAAAAACCCTAAGCCCTAAGCCCTAAACCCTAAGAAACACTTAGCCCTTAAAAACCCAAAAACCTCTAAAACTAAAAATTTCTAAGCTCTAAACCCTATAAAAGCCGAAATCGTATATGCTAAACCCAAAAAAAAAACCCAAGCCTTACACCCTCAAAATCTAGATAAAACCCTTAACCCAGATCTAAAAAAACCCTAAGCCCTAAATCCTAAACTTAAAACCCTAAGATACCCTAAACCCTAAACCTTAAGAAACCCTTTTTCCTATAAACCCTAAAATAAACCCTGAAAACATTTAAAACCCTTACAAAACCCTAAGCTCTTAACCCTGAATCCTAAAAATCTGTAAACCATAAACCTAAAAAACACAAAAAAAAATCCTAAACCCTAAACCATAAATAACCCTAAGAAACACTTAACACTTAAAACCTTAAAAATTTCAAGAACCCCTAAACCTAAAAAACTCTAAGCTCTAAACCCTATAAATCCCTAAATCATATATGCTAAATCCAAAAAAACACAATCAAA
Source organism: Solanum pinnatisectum (assembly GCA_035578085.1). Classification (NCBI taxonomy): domain Eukaryota; kingdom Viridiplantae; phylum Streptophyta; class Magnoliopsida; order Solanales; family Solanaceae; genus Solanum; species Solanum pinnatisectum. Next base: position 588,882 of record JAWPEI010000046.1, read on the forward strand.
ACCCTAATCCCTAAGCCCTTAACCTATAAAATCCTAAAAAACATTAACCTAAAAACACCAAAGCCCTAAACCCTAAAAGCCTAGATAAAACCATTAACCTAAAACCCTAAACCAAAAAAAAACCTAGATAAAACCCTAAACCCTAACGTAAAAACCTAAATCCTAAACCTAAAATCCTAAGAAACCCTAAACCTTAAGAAACATGAATCCTATAAACCCAAAAATAAATCCTAAAAACCATTTAAAACCCCTAAAAAACCCTAAGCTCTAAAAATTTGTAAACCCTAAACCTAAGGATAAAAAAATCCCTAAGCCCTAAACCCTAAACCCTAAGAAACACTTCACCCTTAAAAACCCTAAAAACCAAAAATCCCTAAACCTAAAAAACTCTAAGCTCTAAACCCTATAAAACAAACACACAAAGAAAAAAAACATAAGCCCTAAACCTATAAAACCCAAAAAACCCTTAACCTAGAATCCCAAATCCCTAAACACTAAATACCTAGATAAAACCCTTAACCTAAAACCTTAAACCTTAAAAAACCCTAACCTATAACCTTAAATCCTAAACCTAAAACTCTATGAAACCCTAAACCTTAAGAAACCAAAAATCCAATAAACCCTAAAATAAACCATAAATCTCATTTAAAAATGCTACAAACCCCGAAGCTCTAAACCCTAAATCCTAAAGATCCGTAAACCCTAAACCTGAAAAATACAAAGAAAAAAAAACCTAAGCCCTAAACCCTAAATCCTAAAAAATACTAAGAAACACTAAACCCTTAAAAACCCTAAAAAAACCCAAAAACCCCTTAACCTAAAAAACTCTAAGCTCTAAACCCTATAAAGCCCTAAATCGTATGTGCTAAACCCTAAAAAACACAAAATAAAACCCCTAATCCCTAAACCCTAAACCTATAAAGTTGTAAAAAACATTAACCTAAAAAATACAAATTCTACACCCTAAAAAACTAGATAAAACCCTTAACCTCAAACCCTAAACCTAAAAATCCCTAAGCCCTAAACCCTAAACCCTAACCTAAACCCCTAAATCCTAAACCTAACACCCTAAGAAACCCTAAACCTTAAGAAACCTTAAAAACAATAAACCCTAAAATAAATCCTAAAAACTATTTAAAACCCCTACAAAACCCTAAGCTCTTAACCCTGAATGCTAAAAATTTGTAAACCCTAAACCTAAGAAACACGAAAACCCCTAAGCCCTAAACCCTAAATAACCCTAAGAAACCCTATAAAGCCCTAAATCGTATATGTTGAATTATTAAAAAACACAAAAAAAACCTAAGCCCTAAACCTATAAAATCCTAAGAAAACCTTAACCTAAAAGACCCCAAATCCCTAAACCCTAAAAATCTAGATAAGCCCCTTAACCTAAAACCCAAAACATAGAAAAAAAAAACCCCTAAGTCTCTTAACCCTAAACCCTAACATAAAACCTTAAATCCTAAACCTAAAACCCTATGAAACCCTAAACCTTCATAAACCCGAAATCCTATAAACCCTAAAATAAATCATAAAACACATTTCAAACCCCTACAAACCCTGAAGCACAAAACCTAAAATCCTAATAATCCGTAAAACCCTAAACCTAAAAAATACAAAAAAATAAAACCTAAGCCCTAAACCCTAAACCCTAAAAAATCCTAAGAAACACTTAACCCTTAAAAAACCAAAAAACCCCTTAACCTAAAAAGCTCTAAGCTCTAAACCCTATAAAGTCCAAAAGCATATATGCTAAACCCTAAAAAACACAAAAAAAACCTAAGCCGTAAACCCTAAACCTATAAAATCCTAAAAAAACTTAACTTAAAAAACCAAAAGCCCTAAACCATAAAAACCTAGATAAATCCCATAACCTAAAACCCTAAACCTAATAAAACCCTAAGCCCTAAGCCCTAAACCCTAACCTAAAACACTAAATCCTAAACATAAATTCCTAAGAAACCCTAAACTGTAAACCTTAAGAAACCCTCCTATACACCCTAAAATAAACCCTAAAATGATTTAAAACCCATACAAAACCCTAAGCTCTAAACCCTAAAAATTTTTAAACCCTAAACCTAAAAAACAAAAAACAAAAAAAACCCCAAGACCTATACAATAAACCCTAAAAAACCCTAAGAAACACTTAACCCTTAAAAACCCTAAGAAACTCAAAAACCCTTATACCTAAAAAACGCTAAGTTCTAAACCCTATAAAGCCCTAAATCGTATATGCTAAACCCTAAAACACACAAAAAAAAAAGCTAAACCCTAAACCTATAAAACCCTTAAAAATCTTAACCTAACAAGACAAAGCCCTAAACCCTAAAAACCTAGATAAAATCCTTCACCAAAACCCTAAACCCAAAAAAAACCCTAAACCCTAACCTAAAACCCTAAATCCTAAACCTAAAGCCCTTAGAAACCGTAAACGCTAAACATTAAGAAACCCTAAATCCTATAAACCCTAAAATAAACCCTAAAAATCATTTAAGCCGCTACAAAACCCTAGGCTTGGAAGCCTAAATCCTAATAATCTATAAACCCTAAACCTAAAAAACACAAAAAAATCATAAGCCTAAACTCTAAACCCTAAGAAATACTTAACCATTAAAAACACTAAAAAACCCAAAAGCCCCTAAACCTAAAAAAACTCAAAGCTCTAAACACTATGAAGCCCTAAATTGTATATGCTAAAGCCCAAGAAACATAAAAAAAACACTAAGCCCTAAATCCTAAACCTATAAAACCATAAAAAATCTTGACCGAAAAAATCCAAAGCCCTACACCCTAAATACCTAGATAAAACCCTTCATTTAAATCCCTAAGCCTAAAAAAACCTTCACCCCTAAACCCTAAACACTAACCTAAAACACTAAACCCTAAAAAACCCAAACCCTAAACCTTAACAAACCCTAAAATAAACCCTAAAAATCATTTAAGACCCCTACGAAACCCTAAGCTCTAAACCCTAAGTCCTTAAAATCTGTAAATCCTAAAATAAATAACACAAAAATAAAGCCTAAGCCCTAAACCCTAAAAATTCCTAAGAAACACTTAACCCTTAAAACCCCTAAACACACAAAAACCCCTAAACCTAAAATCTCTAAACCCTATAAAGCCCTAAATTGCATATGCGAGACCCTAAAAAACACACAAAAAAAAATGCTACGACCTAAATCCTAAGCCTATAAAACCTTTAAAACCCCAAAGCCCTAAACCCTAAAAGCCTAGATAAAACCCTTAACCTAAAAAACCCCTAAACACTAAACCCTAACCTAAAGCCCTAAATTCTAAATCTAAAACCCTAAGAAATCCTAAACCCTAAACCTTAAGAAACCCTAAAACCTATAAACCCTAAAATAAACACTAAAAATCATTTAATACCCCTACAAAACCTAAGTTCTAAACCCAAATTCCTTAAAATCCGTAAACCCTAAACCTAAAAAACAAAAAAAACCCCAAGCCCTAAACCGTAAACCTTAAGTAACACTTAAAAGTTAAAAAACCAAAAATCCCTAAACCTAAAAAACTCTAAGCTCTAAACCCTATAAAGCCATAAATTATATATGCTAAACCCTAAAAAACACAAAAAAAACCTAAGCCCTAAACCCTAAAAACCATAACGAAAAACCAAAAGCCCTAAACCCTAAAAACCATAACAAAAAACCAAAAGCCCTAAACCCTAAAAGTCTCAATAAAACCCTTAACCTAAAACCTTAAAACTAAAAAGACCCTAAGACCTAATCCATAAACCCTAAACCCTAAACCTAAAACTAAATCACTATGAAACCCTAAACCCTAAACCTTAAGAAACCCTAAATCCTGTAAACCCTAAAATAAATCCTAAAATCATTTAAAACACCTACAAAACCCTAAGCTCTAATCCCTTATTTCTATAAATCCAAAAACCCTAAACCTAAAAAGCACAAAAAAACCCTAAGTCGTAAACCCTAAACCCTAAGAAAGGTTGATGATAGTCGAAGAGACTATTAGGTTTTGGGGCTCGGAATAATATTTCCCTTGATATCACTTAAACCTTAAAAACCCTAAAATCCCAAAACCCCTAAACCTAAAAACCCTAAATTCTAAACCCCTACATAACCCTAAGCTCTAAACCCTAAATCCTAAAAATCCGTAAACTGTAAACCTATAAAACACCAAAAAAACCCTAAGACCTAAACCCTAAGAAACACTTAACCCTTAAAAATATAAAAAAAAAAAAAACTAAAAAACCCTAAACTTAAAAAAACTCTAAGCTTTAAACCTTATTAAGCCCTAAATCATACATGCTAAACCCTAATAAACACTAAAAACCCTAAGCCCTAAACCCAAAACATATAAAACCCTAAAAAACCTAGATAAATTCTTCAACCTAAAACCCTAATCCAAAAAAATCCCTAAGCCCTTAACCCTAAACCCTAACCTAAAACCCTAAAAAACACAAAAAAATAAAAATAAAATAAAAACCCAACTTAAAACCCTAAATCCTAAACCTAAAACCCTAAGAAACCCTAAACCCTAAACTATATGATAGCCTAAATCCTATAAACCCTAAAAACCATTTAAAACCCCTACAAAACCCTAAGCTCTAAACACTAAATCCTAAAAATCCATAAACCCTAAACCTAAAAAACACAAAGAACCCAAAGCCCGAAACCCTAAGAAACCCTAAGAAACACATAAACCTTAAAAGCCCTAAAATCACAAAAACCCCTACACCTAAAAACTCTAAATTCTAAACCCCTACAAAACCCTAAGCTCTACACCCTAAATCCTAAAAATCAGTAAACCCTAAACCTATAAAACATGAAAAAACCCTAAGCCCTAAACTCTAAGAAACACTTAACCCTTAAAAACCATAAAAAAAAAAAAAACCCTAAACTTAAAAAAAAAAAACTCTAAGCTTTAAACCGTATTAAGCCCTAAATCATATATGCCAAACCCTAAAAAACACTAAAAACCCTAAGCCCTAAACAATTAACCCTAAACCCTAACCTAAAACCCTAAAAAACAAAAACAAAAAAAAACCCAAAGCCCTAAACCCTAAGAATCACTTAACCCTTAAAACCCTAAATAACCCAAAAATCCCTAAACCTAAAAAACTCTAAGCTCTAAACCCTATAAAGCCCTAGATCGTATATGCTAAACCCTAAAAAACACAACAAAAAAAAACCATAAGCCCTATACCCTAAATCTATAAAATCGTAAAAAATCGTAACCCAAAAAACACACAGCCCTAAACTCTAAATCTTAGATAAAACCTTAACATAAAACCCTACACTTAAAAAAACCCTAAACCTTAACCTAAAACCCTAAATCCGAAACCTAAGACCCTAAGAAACCCTAAACCTTAAGAAACCATAAGTCCTATAAATCCTAAAAACCATCTAAAACTCCTAGAAAACCCTAAGCTCTAAACCCTAAATCGTAAAACTATGTACACCCTAAACATAAAAAACACAAAAAAAAAACCCTAAGCCCTAAACCCTAAAAAACCCTAAGAAACACTTTACCCTTAAAAAACCTAAAAAACCCAAACACCCCTAAACCTAAAAAACTCTAAGCTCCAAACCCTATAAAGCCCTAAACCATATATGCTAAACCCTAAAAAACACAAAAAAAAAAAAAAAACCCCAAAGCTCTAAACCTTAAAAACCCTTAACCTAAAAAAACCCAAACCTATAAACCCTCAAAACCTAGATAAAACCCTTAACCTAAAACCCTAAACCTAAAAAAACCCTAAGACCTAAACCTTAAACCCTAAGTCCTAACCTAAATCCTAAACCTAAAATTCTAAGAAACCCTAAACCCTAAACATTAAGAAACCCTAAATCCTATAAACCCTAAAATAAACCCTAAAAACCATTTATAAACCCTAAGCTCTAAACCCTTATTCCTAAAAATCCGTAAACCCTAAACCTAAAAAACACAAAATAAAACTCTAAGCCATAAACCCTAAACCCTAAAAATCCTAAGAAACACTTAACCCTGAAAAACCCCAAAAACCCAAAAACCCTAAACCTAAAAACTCTAAACTCTAAACCCTATAAATCCCTAAATCGTAAATGCTAAACCCTAAAAACACAAAAACAAAACTAAGCCCTAAACCCTAAACATACAAAACCCTAAAAAACCTTAAGCCAAAAAACCCATAGCCCTAAACACTAAAACCTAGATAAAACCTTAACCTAAAACCCTAAACCTAAAAAAACCCTAAGCCCTAAACCCTAACCTAAAACCCTAAATACGAAACCTAAGACCCTAAGAAACCCTATACCCTACACCTTAAGAAATCCTAAATCCTATAAACCCTAAACCACCTATAGAACCCTAAGCTCTAAACCCTAAATCCTAAAAATCCGTAAACCCTAAACCTAAAAAACACAAAAAAAAAACCCTAAGCCCTAAACACTAAAAACCCTAAGAAACACTTTACCCTTAAAAACCCAAAAACTCCTAAACCTATAAAACCCTAAAAACCCTTAACCTAAAAAACCCAAACCCATAAACCCTAAAAACCTAGATAAAACAGTTAACCTAAAACCATAAACCTAAAAAAACCCTAAGACCTAAACCCTAAACCCTAAACCCTAAACCTTAAGTCCTAACCTAAAACCCTAAATCCTAAACCTAAAACCCTAGGAAACCCTAAACCTTAAGAAACCCATAATCCTGTAAACCCTAAAATAAATCCTAAAACATTTAAAACCCCTATAAAACCTAAGCTCTAAACCCTAAATCCTAAAAATCCATAAACCCTAAACTTAACAAACACAAAAAACCCTAAACCCTAAAAATCTAGATAAAACCCTTAACCTAGAACCCTAAACCTAAAAAAATACTAAGCCCTAAACCCTAAACCCTAACCTAAAACCCGGAAACCTAAACCCAAAACCTTAAGAAACCTTAAACACTAAATCTTAAGAAACCCTAAATCCGTAAACCCTAAACCAAAAAAACACAAAAAAAATCCCAAGCCCTAAACCCTAAACCCTAAAACAAAACCCTAAGAAACACTTAACCCTTTAAAACCCTAAAATACTCAAAAACCCTTAAACCTAAAAAAACTCTAAGCTCTAAACCCTATAAAGCCTTAAATCATATATGCTAAACACTAAAAACACAAAAAAAAAAAATGTAAGCCCTAAACCCTAAACCTATAAAACCCTAAAAAAAACCTTAACCTAAAAAACCCAAAGCCCTAAACCCTAAAAACCTAGATAAAACCCTTAACCTAAAACCCTAAATCCTAAACCTAAAACCCTAAGAAACCCTAAACCCTAAACCTTAAGACACCCAAAATCCTATAAACCCTAAAATAAACCATAGAGCCATTTAAAACCCCTAAAAAACCCTAAGCTCTTAACCCTAAATCCGAAAAATCCATAACCCCTAAACCTAAAAAAACACAATAAAAACCCTAAGCCCTAGAACCTAAAAAACCATAAGAAACACTTAATCATTAAAAACCCTAAAAAAACTCAAAAACCCCTAAACCTAAAAAACTCTAAGCTCTAAATCCTATAAATCCCTAAATCGTATATACTAAACCCCAAAAAACACAAAAAAACCCTAAGCCCTAAACCCTTAAACTATAAAACCGAAAAAACCTTAACCTAAAAAACCCAAAGCCCTAAACCCTAAAAACCTAGATAAAACCCTTAACGTAAACCCAAAACCTAAAAAAACCCTAACCCCTAACCCCTAACCTAAAACCCTAAATCCTAAACCTAAATCCCTAAGAAACACTAAATCCAATAAATAGTAAAAACCATTTAAAAACCTAAGAACTAAACTCTAAATCCTACAATGCCCTAATCTCTAATCCCTTATTTCTAAAAATCCGTAAGCCCTAACTTGTATATGCTAAATCCTAAGCCCTACACCTAAACCTATAAAACCCTAAAAAAAAACAACCTAAAAAACCCAAAACCCTAAACCTTAAAAACCTAGATAAAATCCTTAACCCAAAACCCTAAACCTAATAAAAACCTAAACCTTAACCTAAAACCCTAAATCCTAAACATAAAACCCTTAGAAATCCTAAACCCTAAACCTTAAGAAACCCTAAATCTTATAAACCCTAAAATAAACCCTAAAAACATTTAAAACCCCTACAAAACCCTAAGCTCTAAACCCTAAATAACCCTAATCCCTAAACCCTAAGAAACAATTAACCCCTAAAAATCCTAAAAAACCCAAAAACCCCTAAACTTAAAAAACTCTAAGCTCTAAACCCTATAAAGCCCTAAATCGTATATGGTAAACCCTAAAATACAAAAAAAAAAAAAAAAACCTAAGCCCTAAACCCTAAACTGATGAAACCCTAAAAAACTTTCCCTAAAAAACCCAAAGCCCTAAACCCTAAAAACCTAGATAAAACCCTTAACCTAGAACCCTAAACCTAAAAAAATACTAAGCCCTAAACCCAAAACCCTAACCTAAAACCCTAAAACCTAAACCTAAAAACCTAAGAAACCTTAAACACTAAATCTTAAGAAACCATCAATCCGTAAACACTAAACCTAAAAAACACAAAAAAAAATCGCAAACCCTAAACCCTTTAAAAACCCTAAGAAACACTTAACCCATTAAAACCCTAAAATACTCAAAAACCCTTAAACCTAAAAAAACAGTAAGCTCTAAACCCTATAAAGCCTTAAATCATATATGCTAAACCCTAAAAACACACAACAAAAACCCTAAGCCCTAAAACCTAAACCTATAAAACCCTAAAAAACCTTAACCCACAAAACCCAAAGCCCTAAACCCTAAAAAACCTAGATTAAACCCTAAACCTTAAGAAACCAGAAATCCTATAAACCCTAAAATAAACCCTAAAACCATTTAAAACCCCTACAAAACCCTAAGCTCTTAACCCTAAATCCGAAAAATCCATAAACCCTAAACCTAAAAAAACACAAAAAAAAAACCCTAAGCCCTAGAACCTAAAAAACCCTAAGAAACACTTAACCATTAAAAACCCTAAAAAAAGGCAAAAACCCCTAAACCTAAAAAACTCTAAGCTCTAAACCCTATAAAGCCCTAAATCGTATATGCTAAACCCCAAAAAACACAAAAAAAAAAAAACCCTAAGCCCTAAACCCTTGAATGATAAAACCCGAAAAAACCTTAACCTAAAAACCCCAAAGCCCTAAATCCTAAAAACCTAGATAAAACCCTTAACCTAAAACCCAAAACCTAAAAAAACCCTAACCCCTAAATCCTAACCTAAAACCCTAACCCCTAAACCCAAACCTAAATCCCTAAGAAACCCTAAATCCTATAAATCCTAAAAACCATTTAAAAACCTAAGAACTAAACTCTAAATCCTAAAAATCCGTAAACCCTAAACCTCAAAATGCACAAAAAAAACCCTAAGCCATAAACCTTAAACCCAAAAAAACACAGAGAACTATTTAATCCTTAAAAACCCTAAAAAATATTTGAAAACCCCTAAACCTAAAATACTTTAATCTCTAAACCCTATAAAGCCCTAAATCTTATATGCTAAACCCTAATAACACACAAAAAACCCTAAGCCCTAAACCAATAAAACCCTAAAAAAACATAACCTTAACAACCAAAGCCCTAATTCTAAAAACCTAGATAAAACCCTCAACCTGAAACCCTAAACCTAAAAGACCCCTAAGTCCATAACCCTAAGCGTAACCTAAAACCCTAAATCCTAAACCTCAAACTCTAAGAAACCCTAAATCCAATAAACCCTAAAATAAACCATAAATAGCATTTAAAATCTCGACAAACCCCTAAGCCCTAAACCCTAAATCCTAAAAATCCGTAAACCCTAAACCTAAAAAACACAAAAGAAAACCCTAAACCCTAAACCCTAAAAAACCCTAAGAAACATTTAACCCTTAAAGACTTTAAAAAAAACCCAACAACCCCTTAACCTAAAAAAACTCTAAGCTCTAAACACTATAAAGCCCTAAATCATATATGCTAAAAACCCTAAGCCCTAAACCCTTAACCCATAAAAACCAAAAAAACCTTAACCCAAAAGACCCAAAGCCCTAAACCCTAAAAACCTAGATAAATTTCTTAACCTAAAACCCTAAACCTAAAGAATCCCTAAGCCCTTAAGCCTAAACCCTAACCTAAGAAACACAAATAAAATCTAAGCCCTAAACCCTAAACCCTAAGAAACATTTAACCCTTAATAACCCTAAAAAACCCAAAACCCTGTAAACCTTAAAAACTCTAAGCTTTAAAACCTATAAAGCCCTAAATTTTATATGCTAAACCCTAAGACCTACACCTAACCCTATAAATCCCTAAAAAAACTTAACCTAAAAAACCCAAAGACCTAAACCCTAAAAACCTAGATAAAACTCTTAACCTAAAACCCTAAACCAAAAAAAACCCTAAACCCTAAATCCTAAACCTAAAACCTTAAAAAACACTAAACCCTAAACCTTAAGAAACCCTAAATCCTATAAACCCTAAAATACATTTAAAAGCCCGACAAAACCCTAAGATAGAAATCCTAAATCCTAAATCCTAAAAATCCGTAAACCCTAAACCTAAAAAACACAAAAGAAACCCTTAGCCCTAAACCTTAAGAAACACTTAACTATTAAAAACACTAAAAAATCCCAAAACCCTAAACCTAAAAAACTCTAAGCTCTAAACCCCATAAAGCCCTAAATAGTATATGCTAAAGCCCAAAACAACAAAAAAAAACCTATGCCCTAAACCCTAAACCTATAAAATAGATATAAACCCTTAACCTAAATCCCTAAACCTAAAAAAACATTAAGCCCTAAACCCTAAACCCTAAACACTACCCTAAAACCCTAAATCCTAAACCTAAAACCCTAAGAAACCCTAAGCCCTAAACCTTAACAAACCCTAAATCCCATAAACCCTAAAAACCATTTAAAATCCCTACAAAACCCTAATCTCTAAACCCTAATCCTAAAAATCCGTAAACCCCAAACGGAAAAAGCATTAAAATAAAAACCCCCAAAGCCCTAAACCCTAAAAAACCCCTAAGAAACACTTAACCTTTAAAACCCCTAAAAACATGAAATCCCCTAAAGCTAAAGAACTCTAAACCCTATAAAGCCCTCAATTGTATATGATAAACCCTAAAAAACACATAAAAACCCTAAGACCTAAAAACTCAACCTATAAAACCCTAAAAAACCTTAACCTAAAAAACCCAAAGCCCTAAACCCTAAAAACCTAGATCAAACCCTTAACCTAAAACCCTAAGCCTCAAAAAACCCGAAACCCTAAACCCTAACCTAAAACCCTTAATCCTCAACCTAAAACCCTAAGAAACCCTAAACCTTAAGAAACCCTAAATCATATAAACCCTAAATTCCATTTAAAACCACTACAAAACCCTAAGCTCTAAACCCTACTTCCTAAAACTCCTTAAACCCTAAACCTAAAAACATATATAAAAAAAAAACTCAGCCCTAAGTCCTAAAATACCTTAAGAAACACTTAACCCTTAAAAACACTAAAACCCCCAAAAATAACTAAACCTACAAAAATCTAAGCTCTAAACCTTATAAAGCCCTAAATCGTATATGCCAAATGCTAAAAAAAAACCCCAAAAAAACCCTAAGCCATAAACCCTAAAAAAAACCTTAACCTAAAAAACCCAAAGCCCTAAACCCTAAAAACCTAAAAAAAACCCTAAACCCTAACCTAAAACCCTAAATCCTTAGCCTAAAACCCTAAGAAACCCTAAACCCTAAACTTTAAGAAACCCTATTCCTATAAATCCTAAAATAAACCCTAAAAACCATTTACAACCCTACAAAACCCTAAGCTTAAAACCCTAAATCCTAAACCTAAAATACTAAAACCCTAAACACTATAACACCCTCAGAAACACTTAACCCTTAACAACCCCAAAAAACTCAAAAAACCCTAAACCTAAAAATTTCTAAGCTCTAACCTACAAAGCCCTAAATCGTATATATTAAATCCTAAAAAACACAAAAAATACCCTAAGCCCTAAACTCTAAACCTATAAAACCCTGAAAACCTAGATAAAATCCTTAACCACCCAAATCGCTAAACCTAAAAAAACCCTAAGCCCTAAATCCTAAACCCTAAATCCTAAAACTAAAACCCTAACAAACCCTAAACTCTAAACCTTAAAAAACCCTAAATCCTACAAACCCTATAAAAAATCCTAAAAACTATTTAAAACCCTTACGAAACACTAAGCTCTAAACCCTAATTCCTAAAAATTCGTAAACCTTAGACCTAAAAAACACAAAAAAAGCCTATGCCCTAAACCCTAAAACACCCTAAGAAACACTTAACCATTAAAAACCCTAAAAACCACAAAAAACCCTTAACCTAGAAAACCTTAAGCTCTAAACCCTATTAAACCATAAATCGTATATGCTAAACCCTAAAACACAAAAAAACTCTAACCCTAAATCCTAACACTTTAAAAACCTAAAAAACCCAAAGCCCTAAACCCTAAAAACCTAGATAAATCCCTTAACTTAAAACCCCAGACCTTAAAAAACCCTAAGCCCTAAACCCTAACCTAAAACCCAAAATCATAAACCTAAAACCTGAAAAAACCCTAAACCCGAAACCTTAAGAAACCTTAAATCCAATAAACCCTAAAATAAACCCTAAAAAGCATTTAAAACCCCTACAAAGCCGTATGAAGCTCTAATCTCTAAATACTAAAGATCCATAAACCCTAAACCTAAAAAACATAAAGAAATCCCTAAGCCCTAAACCCTAAACCATAAACCCAAAAAACCCTAAGAAACACTTAACCCTTAAAAACCCTAAAACCACTAAACCTAAAAAACTCTAAGCTCTAAGCCCTATAAAGCCCTAAATCATATATGCTAAACCCTAAAAAAACAAAAAAAAATCACTAATCCCTAAACCCTAAACCTATAAAATCCTAAAAAAACTTAACCTAAAAAACCCAAAGCCCTAAACTCTAAAAACGTAGATAAATCCCATAACCTAAAACCCTTAACCTAATAAAACCCTAAACCCTAAACCCTAAACCCTAACCTAAAACACTAAATCCTAAACATAAATTCCTAAGAAACCCTATATCCTAAACCTTAAGTAACCCTAAATCCTATAAATCCTAAAATAAACACTAAAAACAATTTAAAACCCATACAAAACCCAAAGCTCTAACCCCTAAAAATCTGTAAACCCTACACTTAAAAAACACACAAAAAAAACCCGAAGACCTAAACCCTAAACCCTAAAATCGCTAAGAAACACATAACCCTTAAAAACCATAAAAACTCAAAAACCCCTAAACCAAAAAAACTTGAAGTTCTAAACCCTATAAAGTCCTAAATCGTATATGCTAAACCCTAAAAACCACAAATAAAACGCTAAGCCCTAAACCCTAAAAACCCTTAACCCAAAAAACACAAAGCCCTAAACCCTAAAAACCTAGATAAAACCCTAAACCTAAACCCTAACCCCAAAAAAACCCTAAACCCTAAGCTAGAACTCTAAATACTAAACCTAAAACCCTCAGAAATCGTAAACCCTAAACCTTAAGAAACCCTAAATCCTATAAACCCTAAAATAAACCCTAAAACCATTTAAAACCCCTACAAAACCCTAAGCTTGGAACCCGAAATCCTAAATATCCGTAAACCCTAAACCTAAAAAACACAAAAAAAAATCCCTAAGCCCTAAACCCTAAACCCTAAGAAACCCTTAACCATTAAAAACACTAAAAACCCCCAAAACCCCTAAACCTAAAGAGCTCTAAGCTCTAAACCCTATAAAGCCCTAAATCGTATATGCTAAAGCCCATGAAACATAAAAAAATCCTACGCCCTAAACCCTAAACCTATAAAACTATATAAAAAATCTTAACCTAAAAAATCCAAAGTCCTACACCCTAAATACTAGATAAAACCCTTAACCTAAATCCCTAAACTTAAAAAAACCCTAAGCCCTAAACCCTAAACACTAACCTAAAACCCTAAATCCTAAACTTCAAACCCTAAGAAACCCTAAACCCTAAACCTTAACAAACCCTAAAATAAACCCTAAAAACCATTTAAAACCCCTACAAAATCCTAAGCTCTAAACCCTAAGTCCTTAAAATTCGTAAATCCTAAAATAAAATAACACAAAAAAAGCCTAAGCCCTAAACAGTAAACTTTAAAAAACCCTAAGAAACACTTAACCCTTAAAACCCCTAAAAACACAGAAACCCCTAAACCTAAAATCTCGAAACCCTATGAAGCCCTAAATAGTATATGCTAAACCCTAAAAAACACACATAAAAAAAAAATAATCCTAAGACCTAAATCCTAAACCTTGAAAACCCCAAAGCCCTAAACCCTAAAAACCTAGATAAAACCCTTAACCTAAAATCCTAAACCTAAAAAAACCATAAATCCTAAACCCTAACCTAAAACCCTAAATTCTAAACCTAAAACCTTACAAAATCCTAAACCCTAAACCTTAAGGAACCATAAATCCTATAAACCCTAAAAACCATTTAATACCCATACAAAACCCTATGATCTAAATCCTAAAATTCTTAAACCCTAAACCTAAAAAACACAAAAAACACCCTAAGAACTAAACCCTAAACCTTAAGTAATACTTAACACTAAAAAACCCAAAAACCCCTAAACCTAATAAACTCTAAGCTCTAAACCCTATAAAGCCCTAAATCGTATATGCTAAACCCTTAAAAGCACAAAAAAATCCTAAGCCCTTAACCCTAAGCCTATAAAACCCTAAAAATCTTAACAGAAAAACCCAAAGACCTAAACCCTAAAAATCTAGATAAAACCCTTAACCTAAAAATTTAAAACTAAAAAGACCCTAAGCCCTAAGCTATAAACCCTAACCTAAAACCCAAATCAAAAACCTAAAACACTAAGAAACCCTAAACAATAAGAAACCCTAAATCCTATAAACCCTAAAATAAACCCTAAAAAACATTTAAAACCCCTACAATGCCCTAATCTCTAATCCCTTATTTCTAAAAATCCGTAAGCCCTAAATTGTATAAGCTAAACATTAAGCCCTACACCTAAACCTATAAAACCCTAAAAAAAACCTTTACCTAAAAAACCCAAAGCCCTAAACCCTAAAAACCTAGATAAAATCGTTAACCTAAAAACCTAAACCTAAAAAAAACCTAAACCTTAACCTAAAACCCTAAATCCTAAGCATAAAACCCTTAGAAATCCTAAACCCTAAACCTTAAGAAACCCTAAATCTTATAAACCCTAAAATAAACCCTTAAAACCATTTAATACCCCTACAAAACCCTAAGCTCTAAACCCTAAATCCTAAAAATCCATAAACCCTAAACCTAAAAAACACAAAAAAAAAAACCCTAAGCCCTAAACCCTAAACCTTAAGTAACACTTAACACTTAGAAAACCTATAAAACCCCTAAACCTAAAAAGCTTTAAGCTCTAAACCCTATAAAGCCCTAAATCGAATATGGTAAACCCTCAAAAACACAAATAAAAATTCTAAGCCATAAACCTTAAACCTATGAAACCCTAAAAAATCTTAACCGAAAAAACCCAAACCCCTAAACCCTAAAAACCTAGATAAAACCCTTAACGTAAAACCTTAAACCTAAAATGACCCTAATCCCTAAGCCATAAACCCTAAACCCTAACCTAAAACCCTAAATCCTAAACCTACTAAGAAACCCTAAACCCTAAACCTTAAGAAACCCTAAATCCTTTAAACCCAAAAATAAACCCTAAAAACTATTTAAAACCCCTACAAAACCCTAAGCTCTAAGCCCTTATTCCTAAAAATCCCTAAACCCTAACCTAAAACACTAATTCCTAAACCTAAAACCCTAAGAAATCATAAACCCTAAACCTTAAAAAATACTAAATCCTATAAACCCTAAAATAAACCCTAAAACCCATTTAAAACCACTACAAAACCCTAAGCTCTTAACCCTAAATCCGAAAATTCCATAAACCCTAAACCTAAAAAACACAAAAAAGCCCTAAGCCATAGAACCTAAATAACCCTCAGAAACACATAACCATTAAAAACTCTAAGCTCTAAACACTATAAAGCCCTAAATAGTATATGCTAAACCCTAAAAAACACAAAAAAGCCTAAGCCCTAAACCCTAAAGCTATAAAACCTTAAAGAACCTTAACCTAAAAAAGCCCAAGCCCTAAATTCTAAAAACCTAGATAAAACCCTTAACCTAAAACCCTAAACCGAAAAAACTCTAAGTCCTAAATCCTTACATAAAACCCAAAATCCTAAACCTAAAACCCTAAGAAACCCTAAAACCTAAACCTTAAGAAACCCTAAATCCTGAAAAACCCTAAAATTGAACCCTAAAAATCATCTAAAACCCCTACAAAACCCTAAGTTCTAAACCCTAAATTCTAAAAATTCATAAACCCTAAAACTAAAAAACACAAAAAAAAAAAATCCTAAGCCCTTAACCCCAAACCCTAAAAAACCCTAAGAAATACTTAACCCTTAAAAACTCTAAAATCCCCTAAACCTAAAAAACTCTATGCTCTAAACCCTATAAAGCCCAAAATCGTATATGCTAAACCCTAAAAACACAATAAAAAAACCTAAGCCCTAAACCCTAAACCTATAAACCCTCAAAAACCTCAACCTAAAAAACCCTATGCCCTTAACCCAAAACCCTAACCTAAAACCCTGAGAAACCCTAAACCCTAAACCTTTAGAAACCACAAATCTAATAAACCCTAAAATAAACCCTAAATATCATTTAAAACCCCTACAAAACCCTAATCTCTAAACCCTAAATTAGAAAATTCTGTATACCCTAAACCTAAATCACACAAAACACCCGAAGCCCTAAACCCTAAAAAACACTAAGAAACACTTAACCCTTAATAACCCAAAAACCCCTAAACCTAAAAATTTCTAAGCTCTAAACCCTATAAAGCCCTAAATCATATATACTAAACCCAAAAAAAACTCTAAGCCTTAAACCCTCAAAACCTAGATAAAACCCTTAACCCAAAACCCTAAATCTAAAAAAACCATAAGCCCTAAACCCTAAACCCTAACCTAAAACCCTAAATCCTAAACCTAAAACCCTAAAATACCCTAAACCCTAAACCTTATGAAACCCTAAATCCTATAAACCCTAAAATAAACCCTAAAAAATAACCCCTACAAAACCCTAAGTTCTAAACCCTAAATCCTAAAAATTTGTAAACCATAAACCTAAAAAACACAAAAAATCCCTAAACCCTAAATAACCCTAAGAAACACTTAACCCTTAAAAACCCAAAACAACCCAAGAAACCCTAAACCTGAAAAACTCTAAGCTCTAAACCCTATAAATCCCTAAATTGTATATGCTAAATCCTAAAAAACACAAAAAATCCCTAATCCCTAAACCCTAAACCTATAAAATAAAAAAAAAACATTAACCTAAAAACCCCAAATCCCTAAACCCTAAAATCCTAGAAAAAACCCTTAACATGAAACCCTAAACCTGAAAGAACCCTAAGCCCTAAACCCTAAACCCTAACGTAAAAACCAAAATCCTAAACCTAAAACCCTAAGAAACCCTGAATCCTATAAACCTTAAAGTAAATACTAAAAAACATTTAAAACCCCTACAAAACCCTAAGGTCTAAGCCCTAAATCCTAAAAATTCGTAATCCTAAACCTAAGAAACACAAAAAAACCCTAAGCCCTAAACCCTAAGAAACACTTCACCCTTAAAAGCCCTAAAAAACCAAAAACCCCTAAACCTAAAAAATTCTAAGCTCAAAACTCTATAAAGCCCCAAATAGTATATGCTAAACCCTCGAAAACACAAAAAAAAAAAAAACTAAGCCCTGAACCTATAAAACCTTAAAAAGCCTTAACCTAAAATACTCAAATCCCTAAACCCTAATTACCTAGATAAAACCCTTAACCTAAAACCTTAAACTCAAAAAAACCCTAACCTATAACCTTTAATCCTAAACCTAAAACCCTAAACCTTAAGAAACCGCAAATCCAATAAACCCTAAAACTCATTTAAAACCCCTACAAACCCCGAAATACTAAACCCTAATTCCTAAATATCTGTAAACCCTAAACTCGAAAAACACAAAAAAAACCTAAGCCCTAAACCCTAAACCCTAAAAAATCCTAAGAAACACTTAACCCTTAAAAACCATAAAAAAAAAAAACCAAAAACCCCTTAACCTAAAAAGCTCTAAGCTCTAAACCCTATAAGGTCCTAAATCGTATGTGCTAAACACTAAAAAACACAAAAAAAAAAACCTAATTCATAAACCATAAACCTATAAAATCCTAAAAACATTAGCCTAAAAAACCCAAAGCCCTAAACCCTAATAACCTAGACAAAATCCTTAACCTAAAAAAACCCTAAGCCCTAAACCCAAAACCCTAACCTAAAACCCTAAATCCTAAACCTAAAACCATAAGAAACACTAAACCTTAAGAAATCTTAAATCCTATAAACCCTAAAATAAACCCTAAAAACCACTTAAAACCCATACAAAACCCTAAGCTCTAAACCCTAAATGATAAAATTTCGTAAACCCTAAACCTAAGAAACCCAAATACATCTAACCCCTAAACCCTAAGAAACAATTCATCCTTAAAATCCTAAAAATCCAAAAACCCCTTAACCTAAAAAAACTCTAGCTCTAAACCCTATAAAGCCCTAAATCGTATATGCTAAACCCTAACATACACAAAACAAAAAAACTAAGCCCTATACCCTAAACCTATAAAATCCTAAAAAAACATAACCTAAAAAACCCAAAGCCCTAAACTCTAAAAATGTAGATAAATCCCATAACCTAAAACCCTAAACCCTAAACCCTAACCTAAAACACTAAATTCTAAACATAAATTCCTAAGAAACCCTTAATCCTTAACCTTAAGTAACCCTAAATCCTATAAACCCTAAAATAAACACTAAAAACGATTTAAAACCCATACAAAACCCTAAGCTCTAACCCCTAAAAATTTGTAAACCCTAAACTTAAAAAACACAGAAAAAAAAACCAAGACCTAAACCCTAAACCCTAAAAATGCTAAGAAACACTTAACCCTTAAAAACCATAAAAACTCAGGAACCCCTAAATGAAAAAAACTCTAAGTTATAAACCCTATAAAGCCATAAATCGTATATGCTAAACCCGAAAAAACACAAATAAAATGCTAAGCCCTAAACCCTAAAACACTTAACCTAAAAAACACAAATCCCTAAACCCTAAACCCAAAAAAACCCTAAACCCTAACCTAGAACTCTAAATCCTAAACCTAAAACCCTCAAAAACCGTAAACCCTAAACCTTAAGAAACCCTAAATCCTATAAACCCTAAAATAAACCATAAAACCA